>JAGPYM010000020.1:0-713306 GCA_020736575.1 Thelonectria olida | reverse complement strand
CCTCCTAATATAAAGTTATTAAAACCTTAAATATAAATATTAAGCTAATACTTTTTTACTAGTTTATTAGAAATAAGGTTACTTTAGATCTTAAATTAACTAGGCTTTAATTATTATACTATTATAATACTTAAATTAAATAGTAATTTAAAATATCTCCTAAATATAAATTAGAATTCTCTTTTATAATATAATAAGATAGTAATAGGGTTTATTATAAAAGTATTTAGTTAAATAGTTATTAGTTTTATTAACCTTACTAGTATTTATAAAGTCTATTAGGCGATTCTTTTATTCCTTTAATATAAAAGTACTACTTAAAATAAAAGACTTTTATATATATAGAGAGATAATATTATTATTACCTAGCTTATTAAATATAATAGGGCAAGTATAAAGTTAGTAGCTATATTTTATAATATCTTTTATATTAATCTTCTCCTCCTTTCTCTACTAGCTAAATAGTACTAACCTTAGGGTTCTATTTTTTAGTAATATTAGAACTACTATTTCTTTCCCCTATTAACCTATTTAATACTTTTAATACCTTTATATTATTAAAAAGTCTTTATAATAGCCCTTCTAGCTATAGATTAATATTATAATATTTCTAATAGTTAAAAATATCTTTTTTAAATAGGTCTCCTTAAGGACTTTTCTTTTAATATAACTAAACTGTATATTATTTATAAAAATGCTTTTAGGGTTTATATTTTAATTTATATATATTTAATTAAATAGTTTATAAATATTAGTAATCTTCCTTTTTTATTTTAGCTATTTATATTTAATTATTATCCTTTTTAGTTTTTTAAGTTATAGTCTTTTTATAAAGTGATTTTTATAAGGCAACTCTAGACTACCTTTTTAATATTTAAACTATTATCTTCCTAAATAAGAATAAAGTTAGTTTATATTAAGGGCTTTTAATATGGGTAATAGCTATACAGTTTATAATAACTAATTAATTAATAGGTATATTTATTATATATTTAAAAACTAGTTAATCTTTTCTTTTTAATTATTTTAAGGTTCTAGTTATATTTAATATTACTAGCTTTAATCTTACTAGCTTAAATAGTATACTTTTAACCTTCTAGTTAGTTAAATACTAGATTAAAAGCTATTAAATATAAGATTCTATTACCTAATTATAAAAGTAGAAAATAAATATAAAGGAATTAAAACTTTTCTATTTTTTTAATATAATAGGTACTAGTATTAGAGTTATATTTAATATATTTATAATTTATATCTTTTTTAAAGGCCTTATACTTATTTAAATAATATTTAAAACTATTATAATACTAGTACTTTTTAATAAAATTAGAGCATATATATATAATATTAGATTTAAAATATTCTCTTCTTCCAGGGATTATCTAATTCCATTTAGATAGTAGAGTTATAAATATCTTAAAAAGTATATATATAAGCTTTTCTCCTAACTCTATTACTAACTAGTTTTATAAGGCCTTCCACTTTATTAATTAAGCTTATATAAGAGATTAATATTTTATTAAAGCAATCGATTAGGTCAGCTATTTAGGGGTTACTACTTAAAACTTTCTATTTAATTAGTTATTACTATTAGCTAGGCGGAAAGGTTAGTAGGTTGCGGGGCAATATTATATACCCTTATAGGGAACCTATTAATTATATGCATCTATCTTTAACCTTAAGGGAGGTCTTATATCCTTATATTAAGTAGGAATAGATAGTCTTCCTTAGTAAGAAATAGCTAGGCATGTTTTAATACCTTTTATAATAAGAGCATAAAGGGTATTATATTTATTTTATAGAAATCCTAGGGTTTAAATATATGCTTTTATATAGTCTAGTAATAGTTATATTTAATATAACTATATATAGAGCTTAGGTTTAGTACTTATTTTTAAGACTTCTAATAGATATTATAAGGTAGAGATATTTAGTTATTTACTTATAAAAAGTTTTATTATTTTTATTAGGTAGTTGCTAGAGGTTTATATAATTAAGATAATTAATTGCTATATTTAATTAATTAGGGTTATTACTTTTAAAAGATTCTAATAGCTTGATTTTAACTTTAGGTTAAAATTGTCTGCTAATAGTAAACTCTACCTTTTTAATAATATTAGGAGTATAGTTATATAACTTAAGGTAATCTAACTATTCCTTTTAAAAGTAGCTATTATTTATAATAAGAAGTTTAAAGTATTTTAAATAAAATAAGATATTTTATCTTTTAAATAACCCTAAACTAATATAGGGTTATTTAGGCTTTAATTTTAAGTTTTTAAGAAAGTTTTAAATATACTTTTTATAAATTTCTAAAGTGGGGCCGGAATCTTTTAAAGGGTATTAGTCCTTTTAAATAAGTATAAAGTAGTTATCTTTAATATAAAGGAGCTAGTTCTTATCTTACTAATTTATTAAATTTACTTTTTTAGTAAAATAGAATAAGTAGAGGTAGTTTTATTAGAAATAGTAAGAGGTAATTTAAACTGCAAATTAAAAGGTTTTTTAAGATTGTTTTTATTAAACCTCCTAATTATATAGCCCTTATACTAATAGTTAACTTATTTTATTATTAAACTGGATATAAGAGAGTGCGGTTTAGGGATCTTTATAAGCAAGTTGCTTTTAATAGTTTTAATTATTAACTAGATATAGCTTATAGGGGTAAGCTATTAAGACTTTAGGATAGGTGGCCTTTTATAGCCTTTAGCAGGCTGTAAAAGGTATTAGGTTAGAGGATTAAATAGAATAGGTTGTTTTTTAAGTAAAAGCTAGGAAGGTAATATTAGTTGCCTTTTAAAAGGTGTTTTTTTAAAATAGTATAGAGTTTTCTACTTTTTAATAATTATCTTTTTATAAGAAAGAATAGTATTTTTTAAATATTAAAAGAATATAAGAGTAAATATAATATATATACTTTTAATAACTAATTATAATAATAATACTTATAAGTTAAAGCCTATCTTTAGATTAATAAAGACTTTTTATTTAATCTTTCTTTATAGTTTTATATATTTATTTTAATTGCAGTTAAAATGCTAGCTTCTATTTAGTCCCTCTTGCTATTAAATGTTTTAAACTCTAGGAACTATCTAATCTTTTAATAATATTATTTTATTAATAAGTGTATTTAAATTTAAGCTCCTTTATACTAAGGGTACTTTAATAGTAAGATATTTACTTAGGGTTTTAATACTATTATAAATAGAATATCTATTTTATAAGGTTTATAATATAAAATTTTAAGGTACTAGTAATATAAAATAAAACTTATTTATTTAATAATAGCTTTCTTTTCTTTTTCTTTTAATTAAATAGTTTAATTAGAAATTACTATATAATAGTAAAAGCGCTAGGTAAAAGGTAGGAAAGTTTAAAGTTAATTAGATGCCCAGTTAAATCCCTAATTTCTAGTTCTCTACTCCTTCTCTCTTTTATCTTTCTATAGCTAGTTTGTTTTTAATAGCTTGGAAGTATTACTATTAAGCCAATTTAATAGCTTAATAGCTTATTAATTCCTAGTATAATCTCCAATTTAATAGTAGGAGTAATAATATAACCTAACCCCTAATAAAAGTAATTATAAAAGGTAAATATATAAAAGATAAAATAATAGAGGTCTAGAGGAAAATTAACTCTTATTTGCAATTAGTTGTAATTATAAATAAGAAATAAAATGGAAAATAGGTAAACTAACTAATTGGAAAGGAGTAAGTTAGAAATATTAAAATAAATTATAAAAACTTAGGTAAAAACTTAATAAAAATTATAAAGAAGGTATTATATCTGTCCTTAAAGGTTTCTAGCCTCCCCTTTTAAGTCTATATAGCTTAATTTAGCAAAAAGCTTAAACTACCTAATTCTTATTAACTTCTAATAAAAAATCCTCTATTCTTATTATAGCATTCTCTACTAATAACCCGCTACTACTACTATACTATTATTATTTTTATTTGCTTAAATATATTAGTTTCCTACTTTTTTAGCTTATTTTATAGTTTAATTATTTACTAATTTAATTTAATCTAGTTTTTAATAACCTATTTAAGTATTATATATAAAATATTTAGTTTAAAGCCTCTATTTTAACTAGTTACTATTAGTCTAATACCTTTTATAATTTAGCTAAACTTACTTTTAAACTTTACTCTTATTTAAAACTTAAATATACTCTTTTAGCTCTTATTTAAATATAAGAGGGTATATGTTATTTATAATAGTAATAGGCTGCTCCTTAAGCTTTATTAAAGTATTGTTAAGCTAGTTTTAAGTAAATATATTATTTATAATAAGAGTGGTAAGAAGATAGAAGCTATTAAATAGATAGAAAGTAGAAAAGTAAAAGCTATAAGTAGAAGCAAATAGCTAGAATGGGTTTAAAAAGGAGTTTTATACCTAACTATATAATATTATTTATAAAAAATTAAATTAAAATATCTATTATTGGATTATATAAAATAGAAAACTAGTTAAATTAAATATTTAACTGCTACTAGTCCCCTCTTTTATAATTAACAGTTTTTTCCAAGTTTAGTTATTTTAATTATAACTTGCATTTAATTTTATTTTATATTCTAGCTAGCAGTGGGTGTTTTTATTTTAAATTAAGCCCTAGATATTTATATTTAAAAACCCTTACTTATAATTATAAAATCTATTTAAATAGCTAGAATTCTTAATCTATTTATAGTATATTATAAAGTAGTGCTTAATTTTAATAACTTTAATTACCTTCTAATTATATAGTTATTTAATATAATAAATTATAACAATATTTAAATTGTATAATTTATACTACCTTTTATAGTTCCTAATAGGGGTATTTATATTATATAGTTTATTTTTTATACTATTATATATTAGCTTTAGGGTTAATATTAAATAGGGATTATAAAAGTAATATTATAACTTGTAATTATATTATTATTACTAATAGAAATAATAATTTTAACTTTATGCCTTTTTAATAGGTAGGAGTTATTAGTTATATACTATAGTTAATAGTAGTAATAGCTATAATACTAACCACTTGCATACTACTATTAATTTAGGGATAAACTTCCAATCTCCCTACTAAGTGGACAACTATTATAATAAGTATAATATCTATTACACCCTTTATTTTAAAATATCCCACTTAATTATTATTAAGCACTTTAGGGGTTACTTTTACACCCTCCACTCTAATATTAACTACCTAACTATTAAGCACTTTAGGGGTTACTTTTATACTATTTACTTTAATATTAACTATCTAATTATTAAGCGCTTTTACTACTAGTTAAGTTATAAAAACACTTAATACTAGCTTGGTTTTTAAATATACCTTTTCTAATAATAAGTTAACCTTATTAGTAGGTAATAGCACTCTAATAGCTAGCTATATAAGTTTAAGTAGTATAATTATAAACTAAAATATATTATAAATTACTTTAATAACTACTATTTTAATATATATAGCACTAATATATAAATTATAAATAGTAAAAAGGTAGTAATTATTAGCTTATATACTTTAGTAAGATTTTTTATATAAGTAGGTATATAAAAGGCTTATTAGTTACTTTATTTTAAATAACTAACTTCTATTAAATAGAAGTTAGTCTTAATATTTTATTACTTTATAAATAAATATAAATTATTTGCCTAAAAATTTAAATATTCCTACCTTTACCTTGTTTATTATAACTTAATAATATCTTTTTAAAATAAATAGTAACCCACTTAATAGCCTTTTATATAATATTATCTACTAGTTTTAAAACCTAATAGGTTTATAACTAGCAAGCAGGGCTGGCCGTTATAGTAACAAACTTTATAACTTATATTCCCAAGTCCTACAAATTCTATAGGAGTTTTACCTTAGTTACAAACAAGTTAAAATCTCCTAGAGCCTACTCCTTTTAAAGAGGTATTATAACTATCTATTTTAAGGCCTTTCGCATAGGCTTATTCCTTAGGGGCTCCTTAATTAAAGCTTCTTCCTTTCTATTTAGGCTCTATTATTTTATAGTCTATAGATTTTATACTACTTCCTAGCTCTATTATTTCCCTAATACTTAAATCTAATTAAAAGATAATTAAAAAGCTAGTAAATTAAGCTTAAGCGGCTATAATAAAAGCAGCCATTTATATAAAAATATTAGAAAATAATAAAATAAAATAGCTAAAACAGTTAAAGATTTAAATAATTATATTATATAAATAGAGAAAGCTATAAGCTTTTATTTTAATATAAATTAACTTATTTATATTATTTTTATATTTAGTATTTTTTTATTTTATATGTATATAATATTATTAAATAAGTAGTTTAATAGGAGAAGTAGTATAATAATACTAATTAAGCTTATAAATAAATAGTAGCTATTAGAGTTATACTAACTATTTATTATAAATATTATATATTTATTAATTTTTAGCTATAACTTTCTAGCTGTTAAAGCGTAGGACTTATGCAAATATAGTTAATACCCCTCTTACAAATAGTATTAGTATAAATTATTAGATTAATAATAGAAAGCTAACTAAAGTTTGCACGCACAAACTATAAGCTAAACTGTTTACTTACTTATAGGGGCTAAATCTGTTTTCTAAGTGTTCTAGCACACTTACAGGGGCTAAATCTATTTTCTAAGTGTCCTAGCACACTTATAAGGGCTAAATCTATTTTCTAAGTGTTCTAGTACACTTATAGGGCTAAATCTGTTTTTCAAGTGGGTGGGATACTAATAGGGCTCTTTATTAATTAGCTGGATTTATTTTATTACTTCCTTTAGAAGGTAATAGTAATATAAGAATTAGTTTTAATTAAAAGCAGCCTGTTTCTAATAACTAATTAATTGACCCTAACTAAAGCCTGCCTTCTATTAGTTCTTATTAAAGTATGCTTTTTAATTAGTCCTGCTCCCTTAAGTTCCTCCTTTTATTTTAAAACTAATTAAGCAATTATATATTAAAAACCTAGCTATTTTAAAAGCGCAACTTTATATAATAAGTATAATAAGATCTAACTCACTTTAATAGTATTTAAAAGTTTAAATCTTACTACTATTTAAATAAAAAATAAAAATAAAAATAGCTTTATTATAATTATATATTTAAAGAAATATTATTAATAATTAATTGTATTTAATATTATATAAAAATATAAGTCTATTTTATACCTTTTAAAAAACTTAATACTTATTATTAAAAGTAAGTAAATTATTATAAAATAATATTTTAAATTTAAATAAGCTTTTTAATATTTAGTTAAAAAGATTAAATAATTTAATTATTATTACTAACTACTATTCTTATTATAATAGGAAAGAGTAGTAAAGCCTAGTATTAGAAGGCTATACTTTATATTAACTTATATATTACTTAGGGCAAGGTTATAACTAAATTATAAGTTAAATATATAGTAAGATTCTAATACCTTTTAATATTATAATTATTTTATTTATAAATAGTTTTAATAGATTATAGCTAATAGTAAAACTTCTTACTTGCCTATTAAAACCTGACCCTATTACTTATTTTTAATCTTATTTATATTTACTAGTTATTTTTTAAGAAAGGCTATATAATAAAAGAGTTCTCTAATATCTTATTACTATTAAGCTCTTATATATCTTTTATAAATGCCACTTAAAAAGCCTATTTAGTAAGAGAGACGCTCTTTAGATATAGTTAAGTTAAGTGGATTATCTGCAGGTTATTAGTAATAAACCCTTAGAGATTGCTATTACTATAAAGGAAATGTCTCTCTTATAGAAAAAGTAGGGTTTTAACTACTTAGTAGTTAACTTTTATAAATTAATATAGAGAGCCTTTAATTGGTTTTATTAAGGCTAAGGAAAAGTATTTAATATTTTTAATAGTTTATATATTTGCGACCCTATTATAAAGTATACTAGGGCTTATTTAAAGAAGTTTTTAAATAGAAAAGTATATAATAGCTTTAATTACCTTATAATTATTATTTCTTATTTAGCTTATAATATATATACTTTTAATATTAATAGTTTATAGCTAGGCCTATTAGAAGCAAGTATAATTACTAACTAGTTAGAATTTTACCCTAAACTAGTATTTTAAAGCCTAAGTTAGGACCTTTTTATAGGAATATATTAAATGCTTTAAAAATATAAAAACTTAAAGTATTACTTCTTTTAAATTACCTATTAGAAAAGCTTCTAGTAAATTATTATATTTTATTTTAATTTTATTAGAAGCTTATCTATTATTATACCTAAATATAGTATTTATTTACTAGGAGTTTCTATTTATCCTTTAGTATATTCTTATTAATTTTATAATAATTGTATGAGAATTTAAATATAAAGTGCTTTTTTAAAATGCCTATTATATAATAGGAGGGATATAAAGACTTTTAATATTAAACCTCTTATTATAATCCCTTAAGTGCTCTAACTCTTAAGTTCTATTTTATTTTTACTTAAGTTTTTTTATAAGATCTAAAACTTACTTTTTAATTATTTAAAAGATTATATTAATTTTATTATAAGCCTAAAGAATAGTTTATTCTTCTTTTAGGTCCTAAAGTTATATAATAATAAGCTAATTAATAATAGTTATTAAGGTAATTATAAGCTGCTTTTATTATTATTTATTTATTTAAAAATGCGCAAGAGAGATTAAAAGAAGAGCTAAGAAATAATAGGTCTTATAGTTCTTACTAGTTATAATTTAAAGCTATATTTATATTACTATATATAGTAGTTATTATTTCTATTGCAATTATTATTAAAAAGCCTTAATTAATAATTGCTTTAAGTTCTTATATTTATTTAAGGGTCTTTATTTTAATTATAGAATTAAGAATTTAGGGCAGGTAGATAATAAATATAAAGCTATTTGGGGCTCTAAAGCCTAACTAAGGGTCTAAAAAGATATAAAAACTACTAAAGCTACAATTAGAAAGCTTTTTATTTTACTATTCTATTTTAAATTATACTAATTTCCTAACTTCTATTTAATACCTATTATATATAATATAAATATTAAATATTACTTAAACCCAGGCTAATATTTTAATACTATTATTTATAAGATCTAATAGTAAGGGTTGAAAATTTATTATAAAAAGTCCGAAACCTAGTTTTAAAACGACCTTTACTTAGCTAACTGGAAATTAATTAAAAGCCAGTCTTATAATAAGTTCTCCAAATAATTAAAAATTCAAGTTCTATTATTATAAACTATTTTATAAATAGAAATTAATAGTTCTATTTAATAAAAATATTAAAAGAGAATTAGTATAGCCCTAATACTAATAGAGTTAATAGATAACCTAGCTTTAAAAAAATATTAATTTAACTAGTTTAAAGTTTAGGGGGGGAAAATTAAAACTAATCTTAAGTATATAAAAGATTTAAAAGTTTAGTTATAATAGCAGTTAAGTTTTAGGAATAAGATTAATTAACTAGAATATTTACTAAAGGAATGGAAATAATAATATAGTTTTAAAAACTAGCTCTATATCTAGCGTCTATTTATACTAATATTAATAAAACTATTTAATTAAAAATAGTTAACCCTTTATAATTAAGTAATTATCTTCTAATAATAGCCCTTTACTTTATAATTAGGGGGCGCCCTTTTCTTTCTTATATAATATATAATATTGCATAGGCATATAAATTTATAGCTAGTAGCTTGCATTTTCTAATTGCAGCTAATAGTATTACTATTATAGGCCTATAAGTTAGCCTTACTATTACTAGTTAAGGAATTAGTATAAAATAACTTTAAAAGATAAAATACTAGCTTAAAGATGTTAGGGTTAGGGAAAATTAGGGGCATATTAGGAAATAGAGTTTCCTAATATAGCTTAGGGGACTGCCTTTTAGAAGTATAAGCTGCTAGGGCTAGAAGCTACTTATTAGACTAACTGCTTTTTAAGCTTGCTATTTTAAGTGGGGTAATTAAAAACCTAAAGTAGGATAACTGCTTACTTAAGCAGTTAGCGACTGTATTAAAGTAATTAGGCCTTATAGCTTTAATACTAGTATTTTCTAAAAATGCGTGGAGCTCTAGCTATTCTATCTTATTATAAGAGGTATAAGCGCGAGTGTTTCTAATATTTATACTATAATTAGGTTAAATAATAATAGTAACTTAAGGGTATAATAAATTAAAAAGGGTATTTCCTTTTTTAAATAGACTAATAGTTTGGATATTAAATATGCAATTAGGTGTATTTGGAATGTGAGATATAATATTTAATAGAAGGGGCAAAGATAAAAAGCGGTATTTATTCTTATGTTTTTAGTCTTTTTTATATACAAGATCTTATTCTAAGGCTCCCAGACTCTATATATTTTAAAATATAAAATTACCTTATATCTTATAAAGTAAAGTTAATTGTAACTACATTTAGATAATTGGGTAGACTTGGAATGGCCTAATTAGCCCAGGCGTTTATTTTTAAACTTATTTTTAACTTAGATTACATTTTATATTTGGGGCTAACATAACTATTATACTTAATATTTAATTAGCTAAACGGAGCAGCTATTATAATTAGTACTAAATACTTAAATTAAATACTAAATTATAAATAGTAAGTAAATATAAGTATATACTATTTTAATAAGGATCCTTTCAGCTTTTATATTATAGGGTTAAAATAAATAAACTAATTATAATTAGTTAGGTATAAAAACTAAAAACAACTTTTAAAAGTTATTTATATTAACTGTCTCGCGCTCTTAGCTTAGGATAATAATATATTAAATTAGTACCTAGTTAGGTATAAATACTATTAGAAATATTATTATATTAGATTTATTATATTATATTTTTATATATTTTATAGCTCTAGAAACTTCCTAAGTTAATTATTAATAATTTGTCCTGCCTAGTATATATATAAAATTATAAAAGAATAATAGCAGCCCAATTTACCCTTCTTTTAATATAATTCGGGCTTAATATAGCATTTCTTACTATTTGCTAGAAATTCCTATAAGAGAAAAGAGTAGTACTAGTAGCTGCTATTAACCTTACTTTTATAATTCTAAGTGGAAGAACTTATTTAGTTGCTAATATTATAAGTATATTATTTTAATTATATTATTTACTTTATTATTAGCTAGTAAGACTCTTATTTATAAAAATAGAACTATATACTATTATTTATACTAAATAGTAAAAAGTATAAATAGCCTTATTTATAATAGGCTTAATAATATACTCTTATAATTCTTATATATATTTAAACTAATAGTATTTAAGTAATAATTTTATATATTATTATTATAGCCTTATTTATTATATTTACTAGAAGTTATATTATTACTTTTATATAATTTTATAAGGCACTAGTAATTGTAATATTTTATATACTTTTAGTATATTTATAACTTATATAATTCTATAATAGCCTAATAGTTAAGCTTTTAATTTTTAAAGCTATTACTATTTAGCCTTTATTACTATTATACTACTAGAAATAATATTAAAAGGTTTAAGCTATTATTTATAAGTTATAAGTAGGAAAGAAAGATAATAATCTAAGCTTTTAATATACTAGGGCAGCTTTATTAAAAGTACCGCTTTTTAGAAATATATATATATATTCTAGCATATATTTTTATATATTATTTAACTAATAACTGTTCTAAAAGCAATATTACAAGCTACTAATAATAGTATATAACTAAAATACACTTTTAAAGCTATTAGTATAATATAAAAGTAAGCAGTTAATATTTAAATTAATATTTCTAGTTTAAGATTAGCCTTTTCTATTTTTTATACTCTTTTAAATAGAGGCTACTATTACTTTTAATAGGCTATATAATTAAAATCTAAACCTTAATATATTTAATAGTATTATTTTAATTACTTAAAGTATTAGTATTACTAGTATTATACCTTTAGTATTTACTATAATTAAAAGAAGGAAATATAATAGCTATTAAAAAAACTAATAAAGTTAAATAACTTAAACTTAAAAGTCACTTTATATTTTTATTTTAACTGGATAAGGCAGCTCACGCTTATTTAAATAATAAAAAATAATAACTAGCTAGAATAGGCTATTAAATAGATTAATAAGCTTTTTAAGCTAGATTTAAAATTTATAAAATACTATCTGCTAGATTTATAGCTTCTACTAATAATTCTTAGGGACTTTTTTATACTTAGATTTATAAGCCTAATAAGCCTAATAATAATAGTAAAATCTAAAATCCTAAAACTCTTTTAAAAGCAGCCTAAGCATTTAAAAACTATTATTAGGTTATATATATACTTAAAGTGGAGTATAATAAAGCACTAGAATACTAGGCCTATTTGCTTTTAGTAATATTACTAGGCGATATTACTATTACTAGTAAGTTAACTTATTAAGTAAGATATTAACTTATTTTTAAATAGTTTATAATATAGCTAAGTTTAGGCAAACTGCTAGAAATATTATTTAAGTATATTTATAATAAACTTGTTTCTTTAAACTAAAGTACTAACCTTACTCTACCTTAGCCTATTAGGAAAATTATTCTCTATTTCCAGCCCCTTATAATAAAGCTCTGCCTTTATTTAAACTTAATATAGAGAATAGAGTGGAACTTTTATAACTACCCCATAAAGATATAAGGCAATGGGTCCAGGTTTAATATATATATATTTATTAAAAGATAAGCCTTGCGGGATTAATTAGAATGGTATAAAAAGCATATAGTAAGTTTATTATATAGTATATATAGTGCATTTTATATAAGCTAATATACTAAGGTTCAAGCCGGCTCAAGGTTCCTTATAAACTATTCTTATTTAACTATTATAATAAATGATGCCCGTCCACTTGTAAGGGCTAAAGCTTTTATATTCCCCTTAAAAGACTATTAAAAGGATTATATAAAAAATCTCCCAAATATATAAAAGTAGAAATTAGAAACTCTAAAAGTAATAAACAATTAGCTTATAATTTTAAATTAGAATTTCTTTCTCTATTTTATAATATAATTATATTAATAAAAAGATATTATAATATATTTATAATATATTATATAAGGTATTAAATCTAGGTAATATTATATAAACAATTACTATTTTAAATTAGATTTTATAACTAGAGTTTATTAATATAAATTGAATTAGTAAGGTATATTTAGGCAATATAATTTAATTTTAATATACTAAGTATACTTTACTATTAGTTTTAAAAAGCTTTTTTAACTAATTTTTTAAAATGTAAAGTAAATAAGTAATATAAATTTAAGATATTTATATTAAGTTATAATATAATAAAGTTTATTACTTATAAATTTAAGTTTTAACTATTTATAAATAGGTTATAGTTTTTCTAATTTAATAATAGTATATATAAGCCCTATTTAACTTAAATAGTATATATTTTTTATATTTTAAGCTAAATTAATATATTAATATTATATAAAAATGCTATTAAATTGTATTTTTAAAGTTAATAATTTTAAATTTAACTAGCTCTACTATAAGCCCTTTAATTATATTTATATTTAAAAACTAAAAGAGTGCATTCCTAATAATAACAAGTTTTATAACTAAGTGTTTAAGTACTTAATACTTAGTAGGTAGTTTAAGCTATAGGGCGTTTATATAAAATTTATCTCTAATAATAAAACTGCTAAAAAGGCAATTAATACTAACTATTAAATAAAGCTCTTAATTAAAAGTAAAGTAAAGTTTAATAAGTCTATTAACTGCTTACTATTATAAAAGAGAAAGCTAAAAAAGGCTGGATTTATAAATATTTAAAAAGCTATTTTTAAGGTATATTTTATTACTTACTCTTATAAAGTATTAAAGTCTAAATTAAGACTAATAAGATATAATATAGATTCTAATTAAACTATAGCCTAAGGACCTATTACTAAAAGAGATTAGCTGCTATTAGGCTATTTAGGAGCTCTAAGTTATTAATTTATATATACTAGTGCTATTTTTATAAGTGCTAGGCTAAAAGGAAAAGGAAATATAAGTATTTATAAGTAAGATTAAAAGGAACCTTTATAACCCAGCTATTTACTTTTACCTTTTTATATATTTTATTTAAGGGAAGAAGCCCAAGGCTTAAGGGGGACTATTATTAACTAATACTAGCAAATTATTAAGATATTTAGCAGTTATAAGTTTCTAGCTAAGATCGAATGCATACTAGCGCCTATTAAGAAATCTTAACATTTTCCACAGTCTTATTAGGTATTTAGAAAATAGAATTTAATGCTATTTTGCACATGTACTACTGCCTGCTATCCTCTCCAATTACGGACTGACATTTAGTAACAACCTGAGCTGGACGATTACCTGCAAGAGTCTCATTTAAAAGCCTTCGCTCTGCATAAGTAATAGCCCAATAACTACATGCAAATAAAAATTCTCCTATTTATAGATATAATCTTGAGTTATTATTTATATTTATTTGAAATTTGTATAGCTTATCTCCTATTAAAATGTCTCTCGGGTATGGCTTTACTATATAAGATTTCCAATGGGCCCATGTTAGCCCTAATAATATTATTTAGATTAAACCGTATTACTATAATAGCGTTCTTAAAGAGCAACTATGGAACTTGTTATAACTAATTATAAATCTACTATAAGTAAATCACTCAAGTTTATCCAAATGATACTACTTATATATAGCAAGCGTAACTATTAATATTGGCGCTATTATAACTGCTATTGCCTTACTAGCCTATTAATACTATGCCTTAAATATATCTTCCCGCTAGTTGTTACAACTGGCAGTAGCAGCAGCATTCTAGTTTGTGTTATTATTCTTAGTCTATTAGCCCTAATAATAATAGGCCTTAAGTTTATCTCTTTTAGTATTGCATCTAGTAGCAGCGGCATTTGCATTCTAGTTTGCATTATTATTATTATTATTCGTCTGCTGCCCCTAGTAGTATCATGCCTTAAGCTTTTTATCTCGCTTATTATTACAGCTAGTAGCATTGGCATTTGTAGCGTTATTATTACTATTATTATTATTAGTCTGTTGGCCTTAATGGTGTTAAGCCTCTAAATCTCCGTCCCTCTTATTATTGCAACCAGCAGCAGCGGCATTCTAGTTTGCGTTATTGTTGTTATTGTTCGTCTGCTGCCCTTGGTGATATCGTGCCTCCAGCTCGTCTCTCTTGTTGTTACAGCCGGCAGTATTAGCACTCGCGGCGTTATTATTGCTATTGTTATTAGTTTGCTGCCCCTAATAGTGTTAGGCCTCTAGTTCTTTATTTCTCTTAGCGTTACAACTAGTAGTAGCATTTGCGTTCTGGTTTGTATTATTATTGTTATTATTAGTCTGTTATCCCTAGTAATAAGGCTAGATTCTATTAGCCCATGCGCAATTAGGGATAGGATAGCTAACTGACTTCTTTTATCTTAAGAAAATTGAAAATGGGAAATCTAGCAGCAGGTATGGCCATAAGGGCTAGAGGAGCTTATAATATATTAGTACTAGTCTTATCTTACTATATAAATCTCTTATAATATATTGCCTTATAATAATACTAGAGGAAGCGACTCCTATAGGGGCTATAAAGGCAAGGAGGGTGGCAAAAAGAACTAAGAACTGCATTTTAAATATTAAAAAAATAATAGAGTGTAAAGAGACTAGCTGGCAGTTAAAGGAGAGAAGAGTTTAATAAAAGGGCTCAGCCTAAAAAATTTAAAAATAAAGTGAATATAGTAAAGCTGTAAATGCAGATAATAGCCTGATCCTTAATTAAGCAGATAAGAACTTTTATATCTATTCTAATAAGTATTAAACTGTTGATTTTTTAAAGGAGGTCCTGTTATTTGTTTATGCTTTAAAACTTATAGCTAGTAAAAAGGGGCTTATAAAAAGAGAAAGTTATAAAAGTTAGCAGCTAGAGGCGTCTTATAATGCTAAATAACTAGCCTTTTTAAAAAAAGGTAACTATTTAAAGCGACTATTAAACTTAATATTACTATTTAAATAAGCCTTCTTAAAGTTAACTAATATATTACTTAGTAATATAAAGTAGTATTACTATAAAAACTAATTTTAAGCAATTGTAATATATATTAACTTAAGCGTTTTAAATTTAATAAGTTTTATAAAAAGAATAATTTTATATTAGAGTTTCTTTTAATTAGTAGATATATTAATAAGTCTATTTTTCTCTTTAAAACTTAGTAAATACTATTATTAAGCTATACTAGTTAATACTTAAAATAAACTATATTATTATATTAGGTTTTAAAGTAGCCCTAACTAGCTAATAAATGCTACTAATTGCCTAAACCTAATACTTCTAATTGGACTATCTTTTATTTTAAATTGCCCTATTTCCTATTTCTACCTATTTTAATATTTTATATTTATAGTATTTAACTTATATCTTAACTCTATTATTCTAATATTTTACCTTAAAATATTATTAATTTTATATTAAAAGCTTAAGTTTACTCTATTAATTCTTTTATATATTATGCCTCCTTTTCCTATATTTAGAGCTTGGCATTTTTATTTATAGGGTGCTTTATAAATATTACATTTATTAGCTTTTATGCCATTTAGGCATTTGCATTTACTAATAAATAAATCTGGGAGCTATTAACACTTAAATATTATATAAATAAGTGCTAGTATATAGCTAAATCTCTAATCTTTCTAATATTTCCTCTTTCCTTTTACTACCTTATTATTATTAAATACTATACCATTTAATATAAATAGTACCTACTAGCTAATTCCTTTTAACAAGGAGTAAACTTTTAAAAAAGAGACTTTACTATTACAATTAGAAGAGCAAGCTCTAATTATAATATTAAACTAACTTTTAAAATTGTTACCTAAATTAATATAGCTATTATATAGCATACTATTATTAATATTATTATTACTTTTTATAATCTTTTTTTATTTATAATATAATAAGCTATTTGCACTTTTTTATATATAAAAGCTCTTTTTTTATTATAAGTTACTTACTTTTATTTTAACTTATATTTAATATATAATAGCCCTAATAGAGTTAGTAGTAAAATATTATATAGTTTATTATAATATAATACTTGCTTAGGAGTAAACTAAGTATATTAAATATGGACCTAATATTAATAAGGCATGAAATTATATTATTTATAATATTAGCAATTAAATAATTTTATAAAATAAGCTTATATATTTTAGACTTAACCTTATATTTTTTAAAGTTAAAAACCCTAAAAGTGGCTAAAAAGGCTATTATATTAGTATATAAGTCTTTTACTAATTTTATTACTTTAATCTATTAAGGTAGGATAGTTATAAGAAAGAGTATTATACTTACTATAGTAAAAATATTAAAGTGCGGCTTAAAAACTTAAGAGGGCATTTTAATATATCTCCCTTACTACTAGCTATTTATTACTAATACTAAATAGATTATTATATTAAAATCCTATAAATAGTATTAATATATTAAGCTAATATTAATATTTATACTTTTAAGTATTATAATAAATAAAATAGCTACTAGCTTAACTTTAGCACTCTTTATACTTATTACAATTTTAATACTATTTATAAGTAAGTATTTAATTATATTATAATATTTAGTAATAAGAAATAGTATTTAATAGTTAATCTATTAAAAGTATAAATAGTAATAAAAAATAAATATAAAAACTAGTAAAAGTTTAATTTACCCTTTTACTTTTACCTTATAACCTTGCCTTTATTAATTATAGCTTATTATATTATAGTATTATATTAAAAAGTACTTGCGCTCTATTTTTATAATCCTTTAGCAAATAGTACTTTATAAGGTTATAAGTAATACCCTTCCTATATAATATAAAGATTATAGCTATTAGCACTCTAATTAAGGTATATATATTATTATATTTAGTACTATTATATATCCTTTTTATTAATAAGGCTGCATTTATATTAAATAGGGCCTTTAATTCTTTTTTAATATACTAGATGCATTTTATATTAAAATTAGCCACTTTAGCATTTAAGTTAACCCTTTATAAGACCTAGCATTTAAAACAATAAGTATAACTTATAGTTATAATACTAATAGTTTCTCTTTTAGTAATATATTTAAAATCCTAATAGAAAATGTTCTCTATTTTTATAATTTTAGCATTTTTACTAGATTGCAAATCTAATAAGAAAGTTACCACTTTAGGAATAGTATTTATACTTTTAGGCTTTAAACTTAATAAACTAGTAGAAGCAAGGGAGGCAAACTTAATTGCAACTTAATATAAATATATAATTATTTATATACTTACTAATAAAATATTAGAGCGGTTTTTAAAATTAGTAGCCCTAATATAGCTATTATAGCTTATAATAGTAATAGTAAACTATTTACTTGCTTAAATACCCTTAATTACTCTAATATATTAGTAAGAGGCTTTTAAAATAGGGCCCTATTTTATAAATAACTTATTAGCAATCTAGGGGAAATTAGAGTGGGATTATATACTAATATATAGTTTAAAATATATAGCTATAAGGGTAGCTAAGTAGTGTGCTAGGGTTGTTTTTAAATATTTAATCCGCTCTAGCTCCAACTTAATAGTAGCATTTATATTATTAATATTAGCAATCTAGTATACTTAATAGATATTTATATCTCTAGCTTATATACTAGAAGCTATTATATACTAGGGAAACTTAGCGCCCTCCTTACTATTTACTATTAAAATATCTATTAGTTAATATATAATTATAGCTTACTTAATCCAGTTTATAATACCTATTAGGTATTCTATTTTAATACTAGCTTTATAAAGGGCTTTTAAAGCAGCCATTTTAAAAAGAATGCTAAAAATACTATTATATCTCCTGCTAGCTAGCTATATATTAAAGTAGGATCCTATTATTATAAGCAAGCCCTATTATTTTCTAGGCCGGATAGTAAAAAGATTACCTATTATATTTATAGTAACTTTATATTTATACTATTTAATTATTTTAATAAACCAATTGCAGACAAGTTTATTCAAGTCGCTTAAAGCTAAGCAAACTATTCTAATTTCTATAAGCAATCTATTACAAGTATAAGCTTTAGTATAGCAGAACAAGATTAACCACATACTTACCCTATCTCTAGCCTTGGCTGTATTATACTATATAGTAAATGTTTTTTATTAGTCTTGCTCTATTTATAGAGACTGCTGGGATAGTAGTTATTAGCTGCGCGCTTTGGAGGGCTATGTTAACTAAGTAGGACTGAGAATTAAATGTGCTATATGAGATCAGACTTTGGGCGTGCTCTTATTAATAGCAGGGTTGGGATTCAAGCTGGACTTATACTCTAGAAGGTTAGAACAGAATATATTTAAAAATGCTCTCTTTATAAATTGTAAGAATAGTTATCCTCGCTGTCTTTAAGACTATATATCCCGCATTATATCCACATTTTATAATTTAGCAAATTTGTCTCTATTTAAAGTTATATTTACTGAAATTATTACCTCCATTTTTAGTAGAATTATTACCACTTAACTAATTCCAATTTAGCAATTAGATATATTACTTTATTATAATATAACTATTATTAGCTATTTATATAATGCGTTTATTACTAGCTATTTTTAACTTTAGCAGTTTGTAATAACTAGGTTCTAGCAATTAATACTATTGTCTAGGGAGTTATTAAATGTATATACTAACTATTATATAATAACTATAATATAATCTATTAAGCCCATTATTAAGAAGTCCTTTTACTTTATTAAATTATTTAATTAAATTATTAAAATAAGTATTTTTAAGGAATCTGTTACTAATACTAACTTACTAGATTTAAGTATTAGTAATACTACTATTTATATTAATCCAGCTATTAAAAAGCGCACTATTACTAAGTTTAATAAGTTTATAATACTTTAAATAGCTATTCTAATATTAATTGCTTATTTTAACTATACTAATATTAGTTTATACTTATATCTTTTAAACTTAGTATTATTAATATAATAAAAGAAATACTTAAGTGTTTAGCTTTAAAAAAGGTATTAGTCTAATTAGAACCTAGTTTAATAATTTATCCACCCTCTTCTACCTAACTTATATTATTTTTAAGATTTCCTAAGTTATAATAGTTAAGAAATATAGTACTAATATAGTTCTTACTATTATTATAATAGGCTAGAATGTAGTTACTATTAGTATAAGCTTTATTAAGAACTATTATTAGGGAATTGCCCTATATCTTTTCCTTAGTATTTTTAAATTAGCTCTATTTCCTTACCTTACTTTTATAATTTTAACTATCTATTCCCACAAGTAATAGGTAAAGCGAATTGTAGTCTTTTATAGTGCTATTACTCTATTAGAAGCATTTAATAGTCTTATTACCTATTAAATCCAGCTAATAGGTAAGAGATATAGCCTTAAGGTATAGCGCTAGCTATTTATTATTAAAAGGTATATTTTAATTGCTATTAGTCTAGCCCTTTAAGTAATACTTCCTTTTAATTTAAAAAAGGCTTAATTCCTTACTATTAAGGAGAGTGCTATTATAAGCTTGCATATTTAGTATAATACTATATATAAGGGAGAGGAAAGGTTCTCTTAAAAGTATATTTATATAGTATTTACTAAGCTTATAATTTATATTACTACTATTAAACTATTCTATTTATTTATCCCCCTTTTTAAGTTTGCTATATTCTTACTAACTATTATAATTAGACTTAGGTATATTATTATATAAGTGTTTAAAGCTTATTTAACTTATATAAGTATATTTTTTTATAAGTAAACTACCTTTTAATTCTAGTTTATATTTTTACTTGCCTAGTCCTTTACTTTATTATATAACTTTCTAATAAGCTTAATAAATATAGTCTTATTATTATATTAGTTTTAATTTTAGTCTTAATTAGCTATACTATTATTATTAGCTTAGCAAACTATAGCACTAGTCTATTTATTATATTTTTAATTATTACTAGTATATATAATTACTTATTTAAAAGATAGCTAGCTAATATATTTAAGTGTTTATTCCTATAATATACTTATTATTACTTAGGTAATTAATAATTTGTAAAATAAGTATATTTAATCTATTAGAATTCCACTTCTTATTTCTATTACTAATATTTCTAATATACCTTTATTTTAAATTTACTTAAAAGCAAATTTATTAAAATATATTATAAGTAATTTGGTTTTATTAGTAATAGAGGGGTGCGCTCTTATTACTATAGGATTAATCTATGTTATAATTTGCTAGAGAAATGCTAAGAGGGCTTCTAGTATTTAGGGCGAATCTTATAAGGATTTTAAGTATATTTTATAGGGCTTTTAGGAATTATAATTAAATAGCTATTTAAAAAAGCAACGAGTAAATATGGAAGGGTGCTATAGTAAATTAGTAGCTAATACTATTTATATATTTAATAATAATTAAACTTAGGGCAATATCTTATTACCTTATCTATTACTTTTATTTATAAAGTTGCTTAATAAGTTAAATTTATTTTTACAATTATTCTTTTATTATTAATCTTAGCTGCGTTTTGCCCTTATATATACTAGCACCTCGCCCAGAGCAAACAGCTTATATAATACATATTATCTTGTTTTATATTACCTTAAATTAAAACCGCTTTCTTTATTTATTACTCTCTTAAGTCCTTTTTAAAAACTTATATTATAAGCCCTACTTAGTCTCAGGCTTCTATTTACTAATCAGCCTCTAGAAGGATATTACTAAACGTGGAAATTTCCTAATCGATTATTATATAACAAGGGCTATCCTGCTTAATAAATAAAACGGCTAGTAAATGCCTTATGTCTATTGGAGGAATAGAAACCCATGACTGACTTTGGGGTTTGTAAATATAAGACTCAAGCTCAGCGGCTAAAAAGACTAACTCATCTTAAAGACATCACATGCTCGATCTAGAAAACCCATCGACTAATACTGCCTCCTCTCTAGATAATAATAGAATGCTCTAGTTATAAGAAGCATATATGCAACATATTACTAGTCCATAACAAGCCATTTATACAAGGTTAATAAATTTCCACCTGTCTTAAAGGCGGCCACGTCCGCCATAATGTCCCACATAGCTCGCGACTAGCATCTCCCACCTAATCCTCTACCACACCGCCCGTACCACTCTAAAAGGAATTGACCTTGCACGCTTTGCCGCGCCTAGAAGATATTATATCGCCGCGCAGATAATAATATATTATGCCTATCGTGCCGCAAGAGAGGCCAGCGCTGCAGCTTCTTAGACGACGCCTAAGAAACACGACCCGCCCCCTCTTCGGCTATGGGTAGCAGTGTCGGGAGGGCGTTCCATGAAGCAGGGCTCTCCGCTACTAATGCATTGGCCGTGGAATCAAACGAGGACTTTATAGCTTTGACCCTAGAAGACGGCTAAAGAGAGACTTTAAGCCCTAGCTATTTAGATCCTAAGCTGCTCTAAAATAGCTTCAACCCCCTAACGGATATGCCTCCAATATATGAGGGCCTTTCCGATCAAAGAGTTTGGCCCGATGCAGCAGAGCATTAGCTTATGCCTGCCGCTCCCGAAAACCCCTTCTTTAACCTCAGAAGCATCATCTTAATAGCTCAATCTGCCCGCCCAGTCTCAAACTCGCCCGCCTCTACTCGACTTGGTGAAGCCGGATGCTATATCAGCCCTAGTATTATATTGAGCCCGCCCGAAAACCAGGCTAGCAAATTGAATAGTATTAATTAAAGACCTGGCTTTTAAGGGACTTATTTTGGCCTTTCTAGCGAATTAGATCCCTACCTCCTCTAGTATTACCTATATAATAAGGCAGATAAGTTCCTATTTTTTTAAGTTATTTACTAGAGAATATAGAGTAGTATATATAGCTTATACTAGCTATTATAAAATGCCCAAGCTATAAAAGTACTAGACATTCCTATTTAGTTTCTTTTAATTATAAATAAACTAAGTAAAAAGTATATATAAATTAGCCTATATAATTAATTATATAATTATAATTTAATAAGGAAAGAGCTTAATAATTTAGTAAGTAATAAGTATAAAAGAAGGCTTATATTATTATAAGTTTATAATTCCTTAAAGTAACAACCCTAACCTTATTAATAGTTTTATATAATATGTTTATTTAGGACTTCCTATTATTTTTTAATTATAGTTAGTACTAGAAATTATAGGCAGTAACATCCCCTTAGCTATTAGTTTAGTACTAGTATATGCCCTAGCTGCTATTTATACCTTTGCACTTCCATTTTGCTCTTATAATAATATCTTATATATATTAAGTGTTTATACAAAGCTATTATTAGAAAGGTTATAGCAAATTGTTTATAATAGTATTTAAGTAGATTTACACACCCCTTAACTTATAATAATTTTAAGCGCGTTACTATTTTTTAATAGGCCTTATATTAGGGTTTAATATATCTTAGCTAATATACTATTTACCTAGTTATTTATTATATTTATAATCGGCCTTATTATAAGCCTAAGTCTTTATTTAGATTGCAAATTATAATTTATCCCAAACTGGAAAAAGTATTTAAAATAATAACTATAGTAAATAGCTTATTTTAAAACTATATAGTAAAGTCTCCTATTAGGCCGGCTTTTAATTATATCCCTAGATTAGTAAAGTATTTTAAGACTTATACATTCTAATTTCAATTTTAATAATATAAGTCTTAGGGATAATATGCCTCTAGGTATTAGTAGCTTTATAAAATAACTATAAGTATTAGGGACTAGATTAAATAATAGGCTCATTTTTTAATATCTTATAATATTAGCTTGTATTACTAATTATATATACTAGGGTCTATAATATATTAAGCTCCCTAGCTATATTACCTACTAATATATTATAATAGTACGATTAGAGCTATTATATAGCTTGCTAATAACTTTAATAAGTCTATTAAAGCTATTAAGCCCCTATATAAAAAGCTAGCGCTATAATATGCTAGCTTACTTATAGCGCTAAAATTACTTAAAATAGACCTAGAATGGACTATGCCTATTAAGCCTAGCTTAGCTATATGTTTAAGGTTTGCTTACCTTATACTTAAAGTGCTATTATATTATGCTTTATTAAAACCACTTAGGGCTATTAATTTAAAAGATGCAAATATATATTAGGAGGCTAATTCTAATATATATAAAGAGTTATAGCCTTAGGTATAAGACTTTTATATTAATATAAAATAAAAGGCAAATGGATAGGAGTAGTATAATAGTTTCTAAAACTAGGCCGAGCTTATTATTTTAGCTGTTAAAAAGTATATTATAATTATAATAAACTTTATAATTAAGTTAATATCCTAGGATTTTACTAGTTTCTAGTACTTTTATATATCTTTTCTATTTATAAAATATTACTTATTAATAATATATAGGGTTCCGTATTAGCTGGGTAATAATATTAAGCTTTCTTACTATCCTCCTTATATAATTACTAAGTGTAAAATATATTAAAACAAGTAAGGCTCTTATAAATAGATAGTAATAGATTCTATAATACTAGTTTTAAAGCTTTTAAAATATAAGCCTTAAAATACTTTAATTAAATACTATATATTAGTCCGATATAAACAAGATATTTAAAGTTAATAGTCACTTAGTATAAGTAATTTAAAAGTTAAAATAAGACTATTTATAATTATAATACTAATTTAAAGCTAGTACTTAAGAGCATTTAATAGAGTCCTATTAATATAGCATTAATAGAATCAGTTTTAAACTATTATATTATATTAACCTTATCTTTTTAATAGTGCTTTAGAATTGTAATATTATAAGTTTTTTTAAATTAGACAAACTTAGTAAAGGAGGATATATTTATATAATACTAGACTGTAATACAAATATCAAATCCCCATAGTATTACAAATTTCTCTAATAATAATTTCTATGCTAGGCCTTCTTATAGCCCAGCCTCATTTCTCAAGCTAGCATCTATGGTTGGTGAATAAACCATGGCGCGCAGGAATCCTATTAAATTCCCTCACTAAACAAACCTCACAAAGTGTACCAATATGGCACAAAAACGAGTTCTTATTATAGGAGGCAGCATTGCAGGCCCCATGCTTGCCTACTAGCTTAAAAATAGCAGCTATAAAGTTATAGTTCTAGAGAGACTTTAGGAGTATTAGTAATAGGCCGGCTAAGTTATTAATATAAAAGGGCTATTAAAAGAAATCATTTTTTATATAGGAATTCTAAATAAAATATAATAAGGCTCTATTAAGGAAGCTAGTATATTATTTATTAATAAATTAAATTATATTTTTAAAATATTTCCTACTAGGCAATTAGCTAGTATAATAAAACTAATTAAAATTATATATATAATTTTTAATAAGATTCTTTTTAATACTACTAATACTTTTAAAAATATTAAGTTTCAATTTAGCTATATAATTATCTTATTAGAGCAGTTAGAAAATGCTATCTAAGTTAATATATAGTATAATATAGGGGATAAAATAAAAGAAAAATATAACTTAATTATTACTTATAATAAACTCCAGTTAAAGACCTAAGACCTAATTCTGCCTAATACTAACTCTTAATCTTATATTAAGTCTCTTAATATTTTTATTGCCTTCTTTTCTATTCCTACCTAATTGTAAAATAGGCCTTATAATTACCTCTATACTATAACTAGTTATAAAAGCGCCCTTATCAAGCTAATAATAGAGAAAGAATTATTAGCTTATTTTATATATACTAAGTATAATAAAGAGCTCTATAAGGCGCAAGAGTCTTATAATATTAAGAAGTAAAAAGAGGTCCTTATATAGAAGTATAAAAGATGCAAATGGAAGATAGATCGAATTATTTAAAGCATACTTAAAATAGATAACTTTTATTTTAAAGAGATTTTATAAGTAAAGTTTAATAAGTAGTTATATAGCTAGTGCATTCTATTTAGAGATACTGCTTAGTATCTATTACTATTAATAGGGTAGGGTATAAATATAGCTATCTTAAGAGCATATATTTTTATAAGTAAATTAGTAGAATATAAAGACAACCTTAAGCGCGCGTTTAGCAAGTATAAGCGAGATATAAGGCCGTTTATTAATAAGATCTAAAGTATCCTATTAGGAGGCTACGCACTATTAATAGGCAACCCTAATAGTTCTTAGGGAGTGTGGCTGCTTAGATCGGTAGTATATTAGGTTTTATGGCTGGGATTATATAAATTCTTACCGGATATAGAGACCAAATATAACAAGCTCCCTTATAATTTGAGGTAATTAGATAGATCTACTAGATATATAATAATGCGCTGCTTCACAAGACGAGCCTAGAATGGATCCCCCTTATGTCTAAACCTCTATTGCGACTCAAATGCAAACTAACCTTCCCGAGGGCGGCTATTAGTGACACATTTCGGAACCGGGTAGACACTTGTTTCAGTACATGTATAGTTAGATAAAGTAAATTCAAACTCCAAAGTGAACGTATGGAACCCAGTGGAATGCGCCGGGTCCATCGCGTTCATCCACGACTATGACCTTTCTTGACAATTCGTTAAGCCTCTGCCTGCTTTCGCTTCGAGCCGACGTCTCATCTTCAAAGTTTGATTCCGCTTCTCCAGCCAAGTTGCTCCTACGCGTACCCCTCGTCGAGCTTCCGAGCGAGCGGTCTCGAAGCTCTCGACACGCCTTGTGCAGCCCCAAACACACCGACTCATCTGTTAGCTCTCCCTTTCTCATCTCTTCATATGTCATCCTAGCCATTTCTACGCAGAATTCGTCGTCGACGTCCCATAGCGTTCCAATGACATGGCGAAATCCTGCTTGCTGACATGAGCTAGCGAGGTGTATGCTCTCATCTAAATATTTGCCCACCCTCATCTGGCTTGTTCCGCATGCAGAAAGATATGCAAGAAATGGAGAGCGTTGGTACAGGTTGAGCTGCAGTAGATCTGCCACCGTGAGGGGATCGTATTCCCAGTCGTTCAGACACAAGTAACTTTTCAAGGGGTCGTCTGAATCTGTGTAGCCGTGGCCGGCGAAGTGAAAAACGCTGCAGCTCCTCAAGTGTGTCAAGACTTGTCCCTTGTGCCGCTCTGATTGGACATAGTTGATTGACATGGATTGGAAAATAGGCTCCAGCGCCGCCACTTCTTTGCTTGCAAAATGGAGAGGGGCACCTTTTCCTGGTGTATCATCCATAGCAATCATCAAGGCTTGGCTTGAGCTTGTCGGTGTGTTGCGCCGTCGCCGGCCGTGAACGATGGTCTTTATGGTTGAACTGTAGGACGACATGACCCGATCGAGCACTGTCTCCGAGGTCCGCTTGTCATGGTATCCGGCGGCATGGAGGGGGAATACGCTCAGGGGCCCGGTTGGAATCCACCATACATGCGGCCAGTGGCTGTCGGGAGGCCGGTCGAGGCCCAGGGCGTCCAGGATGGGACTTGCAACGGTATCCCATAACCATTCCAAGACCTCAGGATTGCTCAAGTCACCTCCAGCCCGATGCTCGATTTCCTGCAATTTCAATCGAGGTAGCGCCAACAGCCGTATCCGACACCGTTCGACGAGTATAGCGTCGCAGCGGTATTTGCTGACATTGACCACAGCGATCGGACCGTAGAGTGCAGCGTTGTGGATTTCCTTTTCGCTTGGAGCGGTCAAGAAGTCGTCAAAGCCCGGTTGCTCGCGAATCTCGCCAATGAGCTTGTTGAGTTCATTCGCGGCCTCGTAACGCCGATCCGTTCCGATCTGCGGGTGCGGCTTCGGGTTTTCAGCAATGAGATCAAAGTCATTTTCGACTTCCAATAATCCCCTCCGTAGCCCAAGGTATTCATCTGCCAAGTCAGGATGCTCCCGCTGCAACGACTCAATGTCTGTTCGCTCCTTCTCCGCGTCTTCATGGAGCTCCATGCTGGCTTTCAATCCCATCAAGGCATTGTACTCTTCGAATTCTTTCGTGTTTGATGCTTCGCCATAGTGTATGGCGGCGCCAAGCATGTCTTGGAAATCAAACTTGTCAAGCATTTGCTGCACTTGCTGCATGCCCTCACTTTGATTCTCGGTACCAGTGCTTGTCCGCAGAAAGTCCTCAAATCCAGGCTGTTCACGTATCTTGTCCAACACCATCAGGTTGGGCGAGTCCCCTAAATCGCTATCCTCTTCATTGTCAGATGACCCACCCACAAACAGGTGTGGATGGTGGTTTGATGGAACTGGTAGCTCAAGCTCGTTCCGAAGACGAGTGAACTGGTCTGCTAGTGCGGGATGCTCCTGTTGCAGGCTCACAATATCCGTTCGTAATTCCTCGAGAGATGTGGTGAGCACCCCACGACCCCGTTCAAGAAACTTTAGCGCAGCTAATGGTCCTCTGCCAGCATAAATAGCCACTGCTGCAGCATCAGTAGCAAGGCCAGCCACACTGCTGAGAGAGTGTTGTTTGTCCACGCTCTGGAGCGATCGAGATGTAAGTTGAGAAACCAGCGGGAGAGCCACAGTCAGATCTTTGTAAGCTTGTTGCCAATCCAACCTCAAGGAACAGCTATCCAGAACTTTTCTGCCAGCAAATATGCGATCAACCACGGGCGCACTGAGCTGACACAGAGCAGTTCGAAAGCAAGAAATAGCCTCTTCGAGATCGGCGGGCGCTGCGGTCTCTACGAACCTCTCGTAGAGCTGGTTTCCCAGACTGTTCAAGTACATCGCCCGATGTGGATGATTTGTTGGCGTAAGATCGATGGCTTCTCTACTGGCCAGAATAGCCTCTTCGAGATCAGGAGCGAGTTTTGTCCTGGAGTATCTGCTGTTGAGTTGATTTCCGAGTGTGTTGAGATACTTTGCCCGTTCTGTGCGATCTGATGATGTCATGTCAATCGATTCTTGACAAGCCTGAATAGCCTCGTCGAGGTCAGATATTACATTGGTTTTTGCATATTTATCGGCGAGTTGGGCGGCCAGCCCGTTCAATATTCTTGCCCTCTCAGGATGTCCGACTTGACAATCATCGAGCGTGCTACGGCTAACTTGAATAGCCAATTCAAGATCACTCAGCAAATGTGTCCTTGAGTACCTCTTATGCAGCAGATTTGCCAGGGCGCTTAAACGCTTTGCCCAGTTCGGATCATCCGTGGCAGTCATGTCGACAGCCTGTTCTGTAATTTCGATAGCCTCCTCGAGATCAACGATGGCTCCTATTCTTGAATATCTCTGGCCAAGTTGGATTCCAAGATTGAGGTATATGTCTCGTCGGTGAGGGTAGAAAAATGGCATTATATCGACAGCTCTTCGAAGAACTCCAATAGATTCGTCGAGATCTGCTATCGCACCCGTCCTCAAATATCGCTGGCTCAGTTGGGCTGCATCGCTGTTCAAATGTCGGATCTTGTCCGAGTCATCGATTCCCATACGCAAATGGTCGAAAGCGTCTGCCCTAGCTCGATCCAAGTCTTCAAGTTCGTCCGATATAACTGAATACCTGGAGGTTGAGCGCGCGGGGCTGTCGAGGTGTTCTATCCGACTGGGCCATTCTTGCACTGCTATTTCAGCAGCTTCTTGTGCGACGCAATCGGCGTCGAACTCTGCCATTGTATCTGCCCCCCAAAAGATGGGATCTAGGTGGCCGGGAAGTCAGAGACAAGAAAAGATGCTGCAGCTTCAGCCTTGGTACGGAGACACGAGACAACATATTAGGCAACCGCAGAAGGCGGACAGTCCAGGCAGAATGACTAAGCTCAGTTAACTGCAGGGCAGGGTCCAATAGGTGACAAGAATCGGCAGATCTACCAACACTTGAGCTCGAGATAAGAATAACCAAGTATTTGCTATAGTGCGTACAACTATAACCAACCTTCGATAAGCTCCGAGGGATTAGGATATTTTACCGGGCGGTTGCGGGCCGCATACCTAGATATGTCTAAAGTGTCTTCATTTTATCTATTATTAACTCCTTAGTCTACCCATATCTATCTCGCTAAATACTTATATAATAGCCGTACGACACCTAAATGCCCCTACTTTTAAGCAAATTTTAGTATATTATTTAACTAAGGCGCTTAAATTAGGGTTAAAACTTTATATTTAAGCAGTACCTCTATATAAGCTATATTGCCCTTAATAGTAGTATATTATAGCGTATTTATATTATAGTAATTAACCTTAGCTAGGCCCTAAGAGAGACCCTCTTGTCCTATAGGATAGCCCTTAGGCTTCTCTCTATTAAGTAGGAAATTAGTAATAATATGTGATTTCTAACCCCTATAGGGCACCTTAAGGAGGGTATTTATAATAGTACCACAACCTTTAATCGTCTGGATGGCATACTGCAGGACGTCTCTACCCTTCTAGACCTAGTTCAAATTGGCGCCTTTTTTAAGCAACTTGTCGATTATACTTTTATTTCCCCCTATTATAGTAAGAAGTAGTAGGTCTTTTTAAGAGATAGTTAGGGATATCTTTATCTCTCCCTTAATAGCTCCTATTAATAGTATTACTATAGCCTTATAATTACTTATAATAGCTTAAGGTAGTATTAAATTAATAGTATATATAGCTATATTACTATTACTATAATTTAAAAGTAATATCTCTATTATAATAATATAACTATATATAGTTACAACTTCTAGCCTAATAATATAATTTAAGCTTAAGTTAATAATATAAGTGCCTTTCTCTAATAGTATCCTAGTAATAGTATTAAATTCTCTTATATAAGTATATTATAGCGCACTATAGCTATTCGTTCCCCTTATTTCTACTGCGGCACCTTTCTTAAGAAGCATCTTTATAATAGACTTATATCCCCCTTCTATAGCATATTATAAGGGAGTCCTACCTTTTTTATTCCTTATTATAATATTTGCATTTCTATTAAGCAAGTGTTTAATAATAGTAGTATATCTATTTGCTACCGCTTTATATAATGCTATCCTATTTCTATTTACTCTATATTTTACACTTGCTTAGTAGTTAAGTAGGAGTTTAACAACCTTATTATTTCTATAAGAATCTATATATTATAGAGCTATTATATTATTATAATCTTTATATTTAGTATTAACCTAGCCAGTCTTAAGCAGCAACCTAATAACTGCTTTATAGTTATTTATAATAGCATACTATAATACGCTCCGGCCTTTCTAGTCCTTTATATTAGCTTTAACCTTACCTAAGCCTAGTATTATCTTAATAATAGATTTATATCTATTTTCTACTATATAAGAGAGGACTAATCGACCAGATCTATTAATTAAATATGCTTAAGTGTCTTTTCGGGTTAGTAGCTAGTTAAGCTGCGCCTCACGCCCGCCTCTAGCTATATATAATAGTATTATTCGCCCCTTATTATCTTATAAACTGGGATTAATATTGCTTTAAGTTAGGAGAAGCCAGATGACTCTATTATGCCCCTTAGCCGTACTATATAAAAGTAGTAAGTAGCTATTTGCATCTCTCAAATTAATATTAACATCTTATTAGTCTAAGAGCAGCCCGACTAGCTCTTTATTATCTTCTATAGCAGCTAGTAATAAAATGGCATTACCTTGGCCTTTCTACAAGCTTATAGGCATATGACTAAGGGTCAGCAGTTGTCTGACTGCAGCTCCACGACCCTCGTCTATAGCGAGAGCCGTAAACAATTTATTAACACCCCCTCGGATCTAATATCTATCCCCCTCCTCCGTCTCCATAGCTGCAGCGGCCGCAGCTCGAGCCGCATACTTGCACCTCTTGCAAATGGCTGGCCCATACCTAAATAGAATGAATGGTATTAGTATGTAAGTAAGAGTAAGGAAAGCTGGAATGGAGCTGGCCTATTATATTTTAAGCTTTTTATATATCTATTTTATAAATATAAGGAAAGCGGCACTAAATAATAACTAGAGTACTATATTTGCTATTAAGATAAATATAGAGTAAATAATATATAAGTTAATAAGGTAGCTAAAAATAGAGGTAAAAATTATAAATATATTAAATTTAAATAGCGCACTTGCTATAATAGGAAATATCTAGTATATAGATTTATATAAAGTCCTAATATAGTTAGCTAATTATAAAATAGGGATTTTAAATATATATACTTATTATATAAATTAAAATATACTAATAGATAGTATAATTCCTCTAATTATTCCATTTAGTAAATAGTATTTAAGTGTTAAAATTCTATTTTTAAACTATTTTACCTTTTTTATATATTAAATATTTATAGCTATAATAGCTAAAATGGTAGAGAATATACTTATAATAATACTTATAAAAGCTAGGCTGCCCTTATTAAGCATTTAGCCTCTTTTAAGCTAGAATATAACTAGGTATATTTTAAAAAGAAGATATAAGGTGCTATAAATAATAGTAGTATAGATAGAGAGGATAAAAATAATAGGCTTAGTAAAAAGTAATGCCTATAGGTAATAGAGAGCAGTTTTTAGTACTTAAAATATAAATTACACTCCGCTCTAGACCTCTAGCTCTATTTTATAAACCTTGCTTATCTTTTAGGAGAAAGCTTTAGCCCGCTTTTTTAAAATAATAAAAGTATATATTTTAGGAATTATAAGAATGCTTATAATTTAAACTGCACTTATAAAAATGGATATTAGGCTTATAACCTATTTAATATTAATAAGAATATTTATTTAGGCAATTAGACTTACTTATTTCTAACCCTTATTTAACCTAAGGTAGCTTCTAATAAAAGGACTTAATATTGGGCTTATAAATAGTATAAGTAAGAAAATACTTATAGTAATACTTTACTTATTTATTATAAAAATATTTAAAATAATACCTTTAGTATTTATTAAAATAAATAAGCTAAAGGCACTTATAAAGAAATATAAAACTAAAAGTATTATAATACTATTATTGGTAGTATAGGCGGTGCTAAAAACTGTATATAATCCGTAACTAAAAAAGAAAATAACTTAGCAACTATAAATCTTAAATAAAAGTGCTTATAAAAGAGAACTAAAAGTAAAGCTAAAAATATATAATAAAACGCCTTTTATAATTAAGGTCTAGTTAGTTTAAAAGTGTATTATAAGTTTAATTATAGTTTCTACTAACTTATATTAATATTTTAGCTAAAAAATAAATATAATACACCTACTAGTATATATACTAAAGCTAAATATAATATTAAAATAAGTTATAGCTAATATTATAATAATTATCTATTATAGCCACTTAGGCTAGTTAAATAAGTTTCTAATATTATTATATATTTAAGTTATAATAAAAGGCTCTTCTATTATTCCCCTGCCCTAGTACTTATAGTTTAATATATTATTATTAATATATATATAATTAGTAAGTAGTTACTAAACTAGCAAATTCTTTAGAAATAGCCCTAGTATATTATTATTACTTATAAAATTATTTTTATAAATAATACCCAACTTAGGAGGCATTTCTAGTTTCTAATTCTACTCTTTTTATTTTAAGTTAAAAGTTATTAGAGTAGATTAAATATTATTATTATTAGACTATTAGTAGTAACCCCTAAAATACTAAAGGGTCTATTTTCCATACTAGATAACGTACATGATAAGCGAGTCGGAAATACAAGCGAGTCGGAAAAAAATCCCCCAACCACCTTCATTTTCCTTTAATCAATTATTTCTCAACCACCAAGTATGCCACAGTTAAGCAAAGAGAAAAATATTATCCTCGCCCTTCAGGCTCTTCGAAACAACCCAAAATTACGCATCTATCCCGCTGCAAGGATATATAAAGTCCCGCCTAGCACCCTCTATGATCGATATTATGGCAAACCTTCTCGAGGCGATATTATCCCGAATTCACGCAAACTATCCGATCTAGAGGAACAGATCATTATTGAATATATTATCGACCTAGACTCTCGAGGGTTTCCCCCTCGGCTTCGTGGTGTGGAAGAAATGGCCAACCGACTGCTCGCCGACCGCGACGCGTCACCCGTCGGCAAGCGCTGGGCTTCCAACTTCGTCAGGCGACAACCAGACCTAAAGACGCGTTTTAATCGTAGATACGATTATCAGAGGGCTAAATGCGAAGATCCGGCCATTATTCGCCATTGGTTCAGGCTCGTGGAGAACACAATCGCGAAATACGGTATCAACCTAGCTGACATCTACAACTTTGACGAGACTGGCTTTATGATGGGCATCATTGCAAGCGGAATGGTTGTCACGGGCGCAGAAAGACGTGGAAAGGCGAAATCAGTGCAGCCTGGAAACCGGGAATGGGTTACGGCCATTCAGGCGATCAATGCCGAAGGCTGGGTGATCGCGCCGTTCATCGTGGTTGCGGGCCAATATCACCTCGCTAATTGGTACCAAGAAAGCAACCTCCCGGACGATTGGGCTATTGCGACGACTCATAATGGCTGGACCGACAATGATACAGGTCTTGAGTGGCTCAAACACTTCGATCAACACACCAAGGCCCGATCAACCGGTCGCTATCGTCTTCTGATCCTCGATGGGCATGACAGCCACCACTCGGTCGACTTTGAGAAATATTGCGAAGGCAACCACATCATCACGCTGTGTATGCCGGCTCATTCGTCTCATCTACTCCAGCCTCTTGACGTCGGGTGCTTTGGTCCGCTCAAAAAGGCATATGGTCGAGAAATCGAGCATCTGATCAGGTGCTCGATAACCCATGTTTCCAAGACCGACTTCTTCCCGGCCTTTTGTGCCGCCCACGAAGCCGCGATGACAAGGAGTAATATTGAGGGAGGTTTTCGAGGGGCGGGACTTGTTCCCTTGAACCCAGAAAATGTCATATCGAAGCTTGACGTGCAGCTACGGACTCCAACACCGATTAGAGAGGAGGTCGGCCTCCCCGACCCTTGGGTTTCTAAGACACCAAAGACAGTGCTTGAGGCTAGCTCACAGTCTGAATACCTCGAAAGACGAATCAAAAGGCATCAGAGTAGCTCACCTGCGTCTATTCTTGAGGCCCTGAAGTCATTGACTAAGGGAACAAAGGCAATAATGCATAAGATGAGCTTATTAGAGTCTGAGGTCCAGGACCTTCGACAGTCAAATGAGACCCTTAGCAAGCGGCGCAGAGCGAAAAGAACCCGGCTGCGAAATGGAGGGAAGATGACTGTAGGTGAGGGGAAGGATGAGATTAATCAGAAAGACGTTGATGCGCAGGTGAGGGCGGAATTATCGAGAAGTGGTGATCGGGGAAGGTCGGGGGCGGCGAGGGAAAGGCGGTGTGGAATATGTAGTAAGGCTGGTCATAACTCAAGAACATGTCAGATTGTTGTTGAAATATCTGGAGAAGAGAATAGCGATTAGTTTCAATTGATTTAAGGCTTTATTTTGATTTTATCTAGAATTCTATCTGGAGGGTGAGGATTTTTTTCCGACTCGCTTGTATTTCCGACTCGCTTATCATGTACGTTATATCTTTATATAAATTTTAAAAAATAGATATTAGATCGGACTTTTTAATAAGAATAGCAGCCTAATCTAGGAGACAGCCCTATAAGTAATATAATAATTGCATCTCGCCTAATAATTCCTTATATACTAATCTGCCTAATGCCGTCTAGATCTACTAAAGTCCGACTCTTATTATATCACCCAACTTAAGCGATATCGAACCGAGGGACGTCTATATTAAGGCTTAGCGTTCCTTTTCAAGAAGCTCGTATTACAGCTTAATATGTCTAATATGTGACGGGCGATAGTAGGGGTTTGCCGTTCATCGCGGCAGATTGCTTCGTTTTCCGCACCATGCGGCCAGGTCCTCGCCAGCTAGCAGGGGAGGATGGCCTGAAGGTGGATACGATCTCGGGAACGTGCTTAGTTTTTGCTATAGCATAATGAGGCTTTATTTACTAGCCCCTATTACTTGTTGCCCCTTTGGAGCATGTTTTGGCTGACGTGAATTGAAATGGGATTAAGAATATTTAGCATCCCGGCCAAATGATCCCAGCAACTTTATTCTAAGCATAAGACGCCGGCTCAGCTCTCAGATGCGCAAAGAAGACTCTGGATTCTTGGAGACCCTCGGTACTAATATCGGGTTTTGCAGTCTGGACCCAATCAATGATCTGGTTTTGGCAAGGAGAATTACTCTGTCCGCACATCGTGAGATGAGAGGTGCAACATGTATCACAAGGTGGCCGGAGGTCAAAGTCGTGATCCTTGCAAGTTGCCACTTAGCAAATTCTTAGTGATCATGAGGCTCTTGGGCTTGCCAGGGAGCACTAGTGCATTCTAACGCGTTCAGCTTCCTCTAGCTCAGTCTTTATCTAACATTCACATGCTTTTTACCGAATGCCGGCATTTGAACTGTTGGCAGCTACGAACTAACAGGGGTTGTTCTCACTACTAGTGGGAAATCTGCAGAGCCTCGGACACTTCCAAATTATTTTGTGAGTAATATGGCTCGAGTAAAGTTGATTCCTTGCGTAGTTGAGGCGAGGCTCTTCCTGTTAACCCTACCCTACATCTCCGTCTTGGAAATTGAATCCGGGGGCGTGTTTGTCTTTTTTAGCATTTGTAGCGGAATTGCATTATCTTATAAAGTTAATAGTATTTTAAAAAGCTAACAAGTTATTAACTATATTTAAATAGCTAGCCTTTTATTTAATTAAATAAATTTAATAAAAACCTGAACTATAAATATATTCTATAGCTCAAGTTTATAAACTATACTAGTTCTAAATCAAGCATCCAAGGCACAGGTAATGGACCCAGACCTCACATCTTCTTCAAATCTAGGGCGCTGATCTTGGAGCAGATGCATGACTGCTATGGCAATCACCTGGCACACCCTCGACCACTCTGTGCGTGACAGCAATATCCTGCGCAGCTCGTGCAGCAGACGCGACCGGCCATCTCTTCCGCCGAAGATTCCCACACCTGGGATATGGATACGGGCGGCTCCTCCCTTGTTGACCCATTGTTCAAAAGCCGGGCGATCAGACACACGGTCTGATCGGATAACTAACCTGGAGGCAGCATGTCGACTCTCAGAATCTTCTCCCTGGATTAACTGATCATACATCCAAATGTATAAGGTCGCTGTCAGTAGAGAGAGGGCGTCATAAGCGGCAAAGGGGCTTTTGGTGCGCAAGATGTTGAAAACAGTGATGGCATGAAGGAGGCATTGGCGGGCCACTTGTTCGTGTTGGAAAGCCCACCCAGTCAACTCCAGCTTGGCGGCTTCAACTTGTGCATCATCCACTTGCCATCCCGCAAAGGCAAGAATACTTCTCATGGGTACATCTCTCAGTAGATGAATCAAGATATATAAGACATCCTGGTCTCCGGACTCCGGCCTAGGGGGTAGGCCTGATTCTTGTACAGGTTGGAGACGGTCTAGTTCGCCGGCAACAGAGCTTCTCATGATTGTCAAGAGCCCTCTAGGATCTACACGGACGAGCCCTGCCCATTGTTGCTGGAATGGGGCAGGAGAAGTGGACGGGAAGAGCACTTGCCGGAAGGGTGAGTTTCGAAGCCGTTCCATAGTCAATCTCTCCTCCGTGTAGAGATAGACGAACAAGAGTTTCTGCACATAACCATCGGCTTTGTGTGCATTTTTCCAATCAATCAAGCTATCGTAGCCCAACGACGATTGTTGATGCCGGCACTTTACCAAGGCCCGCCGCCATTCTTCTTCGCTTTGGCATTTCCAGATGGACTCCTCACACGGTAGGCTGTTCGTCAAGTCCGTCAGTTCAACCGAGGGCCGGATGTCATGGAACAAGAACTGCAGACATTCGAGAAAGTACACGCTGTGTAATAAACGAATCCGGGATTCTGCGGCGATCCAATTTTTCCAATCTTGTTCAGGAAGGGGCTGTTCAAGGGTTTGCTCAGTCGAGAGGGGCGGCTCTGGAATGTCGGTTCTCAACACACGAGAAAGCGTGAGGAGCTTGTTCTTCTCATACTGTCGCGCCACCTGAAGCTTCTTACCACCGTTGAATAGCATGCAGATATCCCGGAGCAGTATGATTTGTGCCCACGTCAAGTCTGTGGATGACGGGATCTCGGGACAATGCATCTTCACTGCCTTGTTTAGCAGATCTTGGAGGATGTTGGCAAACAGAGGTGCGTTCTTGAGAGCTGAAAACTGAGCACCCACGACAGCCACTGCTAAGAGGAGAACCCATGATATGTCGTCATCCTCCAGCAGTGTCGGGTGAAGGAAGGGAAAGTGGTCCGCGAAATGCTCAAAGTATAGCTCAAGAAAAGTCTGAAAAGTGAGCTTATCCATAAAGGGGCCTGAGCATTGATTTTGTTCTGTATAAAAATCGGCAACCTTCTGGAAGGTATTTCGGGTCGTCTGGCGGAGATAGCCAAAGAGTTGCGCATGAATAACATTTTTATCCTCCGAAGTCAAGACGGGGAGTTGAGCGCCGGAATCCTGATCAGGCCACTGGCTGCGCCGTGAGGACTGGACACGAATGGAATCTCCGGCGCCCTCCGTTCTGTTGGCACGTGAGTCTTGCAGCGGCACATCGTGGTATGCGTGTGAGGTCGACTCTGGCGCCAGTAAGGCACCACGACTAGGTTCTAGATCCGTGGGCGGAAGGTAACCGATGTCCGGGTAAAGAGGGTCGGGATAGTCTGTCACCCAGAAGAGGCTGTTGTACGAGGGAACATCGTTTATCAGCCATGGGAGACCATTGAAGAGATCATTGTTGTGATCGAAAGCTGTCATGGCGATCTCGAGATGATCGTTACTGGTGAGAGTAGATGTTTCGTCGGCCCCAACGTCACCAGAGCTAGCCGGATCATTTGCGTTTAGGCCGGAGTCAGGTAATCTTCCTGCGGAGGAGGTCTCATCATTGGCCGTCGGAGAAGCATTGTCGTGCAGCGAGACCGTTGGAGCGGGCATCTGAATGGCCATCACGTGCTCGTCCCTGTCCGCCACATCCCGACGTCGGGAGGATGCAGGAGAAACGGGTTGGGGTCGATACTGGCACGGCACCTTCTTCGAAGCACACCGCGCGCAGGGATCACCGCCGGTGCATCGTTGTTTGGCGAGAGCACAGCTCGAACAAGCCCGATTTCGACGTGCCGAGGATGCCGATTGCAGAATCTCGGCTGCGTCGGCAGGGTCAATTCGATGGCTGCTCACATGTCTTTGCAAAGCGTCTCTGTGATGTAGCAGATCAATAAGGGGCGTCTCAAAAAACGTTATGCGAGAGTGTGACAGGTACGGTACCTTCGTGAGAAAGGTTTTGAACAGAGCCTGCATGTGACGGGTCGGACGCCCGAGTGCCGGCGAATGTGCCGCTCCAGATGCTCTTTTCGCTTGAAGCTTGCATTGCAATGCGTGCATTGTAGCGGTCGCATCTGATCAGTGGCAGTGAAGTCCGCGGCCGCGTTCGCCGGGCTTCAGAAGTGAGAGGGGTTCTACGTTAAATGAGGGAGTCCGTTGGGTCCGCTTCGTAGCTCATTGTAAGTTCTTGTGCTGGCCGGAGCAATTTTGTATCTTCTCAGGCCTCCTTGACGGGTGAATGATCGGTGCCAGATAACGGAACAGTTAGCTAAGAGGACGAGGAGGTGGTGAATGATCGAGCTTTGTCGTATAAATGGACAGACTCCACTGGTCTGGGTCAACTTCGGGCGAAGTCACGGGATTAGGATCGGCGGCGGCACTTTGATCGGTGCCGGCAATCAATCATCAACCCCGAGAAGGATGGAATTGTTTTACTCCTTGAGCAATCACTCTAAGGTCGTAGCAGTTCTTCTCAAGCGGGGTAACTATCTAGACTGAGCGACTAGTACTATCACTCATTAGAGCCGCGGAACGAACACAGTTTCACATAATCAAGGCATGTGAGCTGTTGGGTAGCAGGGTGAGCTGCTACGTCAACGCTTAGAGATGGAGGTTTGTTTCGCTTTCATACGGGTAATTTTATAGGGGGTCACTGTCCCCAGATTCCCCAGGTTCCCCAGATTCCCCGGATGCCCCGGATGTCCCGGATGGTGTATTGAATATTTGCCGTGTTATCGACATGGAGATTGCAAATTGAATCATACCTGAATGGTTTCCAGAGTGCGGGACCCCACCCCCACCCCCACCCCGAAATACGGATCGGGGTGGGAGAGAACTAATGCCCGAATAACGGTCCATAAATACAGGATCCAAGGAACATCAGGCAATGCTCCACTGGACACGATCACTATAAGAATCCAACTCTCGAGGGAAATCCTATCAAGCAAACCGCAGGCTTCGACATGGAGTTGACACATATTCAGGCTCCCAACGGCAGGGCTGTCAGAGGTAAGGCGCCAGTCAGGGTCGCAACCCCATCCCATCTATACACCGACACTGACCCCGCGACAGTTCCTACAGGATTGTTCATCAATGGTGCATTCGTTCCTGGCAAGACTGGTTCTACCATTGATGTGCGAAACCCGCTGAACGAGGAACTATTGGCCAAATTGGCATCTGCGCAAAAGGCAGACGTTGATATTGCAGTCAATGCCGCAGCAGCAGCCTTGAAAGGGTGGAGGACGGTTTCAGCTATCCAGAGAGGTAATCTCCTTAATCGATTAGCAGACCTCATCGAGCAACGCGCCGAGGATTTCGCAACGATCGAGGCTATCGATGCTGGGATACTGTACAACGACTCCCTACGCGGCCACGTCAAACATGCGGCCAACACACTTCAATACTATGCACGACTGGCTGGTCAGAATACGGGCGATGCACTTGAAATCCCCAATGGCTTCGCGTACACCCGCCGCGAGCCTTTTGGGATATGCGCCGCGATTATCCCCTGGAACGCACCGTTGTGAGTCTTCAAGCGCAGCTGTATAGGCTTCATGGAATCCTCAAGACTCACTGACGATGCCATAGGATGATTACCTGTTGGAAGCTCGGACCTGCTATTGCGAGCGGCAATGTCTTGATTATCAAGACGCCGGAATTGGCACCCCTGTATGGGCAGAAGCTTGCTCAGCTGGTAGTTGAGGCCGGTTTTCCGCCTGGCGTGGTCAACCTTCTCTGCGGATTGGGACAGGAAACAGGTCAAGCACTTGCTGAACACATGCTAATCAGGAAGGTTGCCTTCACAGGCAGCGATAGCACCGGGCGCAGCATTCTCCGTGCTGCTGCAAACACTAACCTCAAGAAAGTCACCCTTGAGTTGGGCGGCAAAGGCCCCGGCCTCATTTTCCCCGATGCAGATCTCAAAAATGCCGCTTTCTGGGCAAGTCTCGGCTCCAGTGCCAACAACGGGCAGATCTGTGCTCTCATGTCTCGTCTCTACGTGCATGAGAGTGTTTACGACGAGTTTCTTGGTCTTTTCAAAGAGCAGTCCCAAGCCCCAGTGAGGCATGGTGACCCGACAAACCTGGAAGTTAGCAAAGGACCTGTTGTCAGCCTTGGCCAATATGAAAGAATCATGTCATACATCGAGAAGGGTCGGGAGGAAGGCGCCACGGTTCTTTTCGGTGGCCACTCCACGGGGACCGGTAACTTTGTGCCGCACACCGCGTTCGTTAATGTCACAGAGGGAATGAGCATCGTCAAAGAAGAGATCTTCGGACCCGTGGTGGTAAGAAGAGCCAGGGGAATTGTGGATTGCAGGTCACAGTCCTTTCCATTGTCTTTTTCTGATGAATAAGTGCACTAACAAAAGTTCCCAGACAATTTCCAAGTTTTCGAGCGAAGAAGACGCTATAAAAAAGGCGAACGATTCGGAGTATGGACTTGCGGCTTACGTCTTCACTTCAGATATTGCTTGCGCCATGAGGGTGTCTGACGCGCTTGAGGTGGGCCAGGTATCAGTAAATTGTTGGAGCCTGATTAATGTAAATGTGCCATTTGGTGGGGTAAAACAGAGTGGGTTTGGTAGGGATATGGGTAGGGAAGCACTGGATGATTGGACAATAGTTAAAAGTGTCCAGTATTGGACGTCTGGCAGTGTGAGAGCCAAGCAAGCTTTATAAAGTTATTATAATATAGTATTTTATTTTTTATATTAGCATTTTTATAAATTAGTTTATAAATACTATTTTTATTAAAATAAATCTTATATATATTTATAAAAAACAAATTATATTATTTATTCAAATATATTAAATACTAATATAAAATAAAAGTTATTATAAGTAAAATCCAGTTATATATTTATTATAATAAGCATATTATAAAATTTCTAAGGCCGCTAAGCAATATATATAGTAATGGCAATATTACAATTCTAACCCAGACCTTGAATCATTATACACTCCCCCACAACATTCCGATCTATTACCAAGCCCTTATGTCCTCTGGCCGATTGTGGGGCACGAAGCTCGGGAGCCCCACCATGTCCGGTTCCCTTCTTTCCCGGCCGGCCGCAGACAGCGATGTTCACCCACCGGACTCCACCCACCTTAACATCCAAGTCCATCAACATGCTAGAATAAAAGCGATACTTCCTCTGTCAATAGGCCTTACCCGATATCCTGCTGAGTATCAAGGCAACTGATAGCATTGACAGTCACCAGCAACTACCGCAATATGAAGCTGCCCTGGACTTGATGAAACAAAAAGGGTTATGTGGTGATATTGAAAGGTCTAAGTTACATGTGTCTGTGAGGAGCACGGCTCACTAAATATCCACATCCCAGCCAGCAGCAGATTGGACCATCTTAGTCATACGGTCTCAACACTCCCACTCGAGCTGCTGTTGGACTTCATGTGCAGGCCTGTCGAGTCTCGTTAAAACCCCAAAAACACCTTCGTGGGTGAAAACTGCAGGGAAAGAGCCATCTCGACTCAGGCACTTTGGAAATTCTTGACAGCTCCATGCAATCTTGGGGCAGTGGGTCTTCCTCCATCCGCAGAAGATCTCCCACCTAGGTTCATCTTTGCACCTTTTTTCTCGGTAGTGCAATCTTAAAACCATGGGTCTTCTTCTGTCCACAGACGATCCCCCACTGAAGCCCATCTTTGCACGCTCTGTTCAATACAGCGCAATCTTGCGACCACAGGTCTTCTTCTGTCCGCAGAAGATCTCCCTCTAAGCTCATCTTTGCACCTTCTTCCCAGTCCAGTACAATCTTGAACCCATGGGTCTTCTTCTAACTATAGAAGATCTCCCACTTGAGCTCATCTTTGCACCTTCTTCCTAGTCCAGTGCAATCTTGAGCCCGTGGGTCTTCTTTTTGTCCACAGAAGATCTCCCGCTGAAGCCCATCTTTGCACCTTCTCGCGAATCCATGCAATCTTGGGATCGCAGGTCTTCTTCTACCCGCAGAAGATCTCCCACCAAAGCTCATCTTTGCACCTTTCCTCTCAGTCCAGTGCAATCTTGAACTTATGGGTCTTCTTCCGTCCATAGAAGATCTCCCACTGAAGCCCACTTTTGCACGCTCTTTTCAACTCAGGTACAATCTTGAGTCCATGGGTCTTCTGTCCATGGTAGGTCTCCCACTTCAGTCCATCTTTGCACGTTCCTCACGCTCAGTGCAATCTTGGATCTGTGGGTCTCCTGTCTGTCCATGGTAGGTCTCCCATCCATGCCCATCTTTGCACGTTTTCACAATCGTCGTTCTTTGAGACCCAAAGCTTCCCGAAATAGTAAGAAGCGATCCTTCGGCAAAGCCTTCGTCAGCCCGTCAGCGACCTGCTTGCCTGTTGGAATGTACTGGAAGTCAACGATTCCATCATTGACCTTCTCCCTGCAGTAATGATGTTGAATATCAATATGCTTGGTTCTTGCATGGAACTGGGGATTCTTCGACATTGCGATCGCTCCTTGGTTGTCCCCAAAGATCACAGTTGTCTTCAGTTCTGGGACCTCCCTGTACTCTTTCAACAGTTCCTGGAGAAGGCTTCGCAACCAGACTGCTTCCTTCGCTGCTCCCGTTTGCCCCATGTATTCTGCTTCACATGAGGACAGGGCAACAGTCCTTTGTCTCTTCGAGCTCCAGCTAATAGCGCCCGTGCCAAGGTTGAACACGTATCCAGACGTTGACTTTCGAGTCTCCAGATCTCCCGCCCAATCCGAGTCGGTGTAGCCGAGAAGAGGTTGCAGCTTTCCTTGGTACATCAGTTCCAGATTGTTGGATCCTTTGAGATATCGAAAGATACGCTTGACAGCGGTCTGATGTTCGTTGGTTGGGTTTCCCAGGTGTCGACTGCATAGAGAGACGGCAAAGGCAATGTCGGGTCTCGTCCCAAGCATGAGATACATCAGGGATCCAATCGCCTTCGCATACCACTGCTTGAGTTCATCGGTTGCCTTGTAGTCGGAGTCTGGTTCGCCGAATTTGCTTGTGGCAACTGGCGTGGCATTAGGGGCGCATTGATCCATTCCAAAGTCTCGAAGTATTTTCTCCAGGTACGTTGTCTGCGACAAGGAAATCGATCGGTTCGCCCTGTCTCTTCTCAAGGACATGCCTAGGTAATATTTGCATGGGCCCAGGTCTGTCATCTTGAACTTGTTGCACAGAGCTTGCTTGACTGCTACGATCTCGTCCTTGGAGGGTCCAGCAATAAGCAGATCGTCCACATACACCGCAATGAACGTGTGACCTTTCACGAAGACCCCCAAGTCTGAAAGTAAAGGCTTGAACTCGAGTGTCTCGAGGAAGGTCGAGAGGGTCTCGTACCACACCCTTGGAGCTTGCTTCAGTCCATATAATGCTCTCAAGAGCTTACAGACTCTCCCACTTCCATCGTCGAATCCTTCGGGTTGTTCCACGTATATCTCCTCAGTTACGAGGCCATAGAGGAAGGCTGTCTTGACGTCCATTTGTTCCAGTTCCAAGTCGAGTGCCGCCGCGATGGCAAATATCATCTTGTAGCTCATCGGCTTGACAACAGAGGCGAAGGTTTCGTTGAAGTCAATTCCTTCCCTTTGCTCGAATCCTCTCACGACAAAGCGGGCTTTGTACCGCAGAACCTCCCCATTTTCCCCTCGTTTGAGCTTGAACACCCATTTGCCTCGAAGGGCCTTTCGTCCTGGTGGAAGCGTAACTAGGTTCCAGACACCATTCTCGATTAGAGATCCGTGTTCATCCTTCAGTCCTCTCCACCAGAGTCTTCCATGAGGACCCTGAGTGGCTTCCTTGAAGGTTCTTGGTTCTGACTGGTCGATGTCGCGAGCAACTAGGTACAATTGTCTTGCAATTGTTGCGAGGAAGGCGAAGTTTGTGCTGGCCAGTATGTATCTCGATGGCAGCTGTCCTCTGGTCGATCTCTCGGGCAGCCGAGACTCTGCGTGCCGTTCTGTTGCTTCCGGTGGCGCCTCGTGCTCATCTGTGGCAACATGGATACTCGACCTGGTTGACTCTTGGTCCAGATCCCATCCTGGATCTCCCACTGAGGACTCATCCGAGGTCGTCTCTCCACGGCCAATCTCCTCAGTTCCATTTGCCTCTCCTGACGCGATCGGAAGCGGCGACGGTTCTAGAATGACAGGATTTTCCACGCCGGTGTTCTGTTCTCTGTCTACCCGTCGTCGTTGCAATGGTCTCTGGTCACTCATCTGATGCGTGAGATTGTCGAGTGTTGGTTCGACACTTTTGATGTTTTCAGAGAAGACGACATTGTTAGACACAAAGACTCGCCCCCTTTCGTCAAGAAGAAAATAGTTCGTACTACCCTGATAGCCGAGAAGCTGACAGGGAGTGCTCCTGGATTGCATCTTCTTTCGTTTAGAAGATGGAAGTAGAGCCCATCCTCGTGAGCCAAGGATTCGCAGGTGGCTGAGATCAGGAACATCTCCATACCAGGCTTGGTATGGAGTGGTGGAGATGCTCGCCGTGGGACAGAGATTTCGGACGTGGTTCACTGCCTTGAGGAAGTATGGCCACCATTTCAAAGCAAGTCCGGATTTGACCAGTGTGGGCGTGAGTTTTTCCATGATGATTCGATTGAGAACCTCTGCCAATCCGTTTTGTTCGTGTTGCTCTGTCGCTGTGTACGAGAGATGAATTCCTCTGTCCCGGCAGAACATAATCAGGATGTGGCTTCGATTTTCTCCTCCTCGATCGAGATGAAGGAAATGGCATCGCCTTTCCGGTCTTTCGAACTGCTCCAACAGATGCTGGAAACATTCTTCGAACTCTGACTTTTCTTTGATTGGATATACCCAGGACATTTGAGTAAAGTCATCAATAAAGCAGGCCCAGTATCGGCTCCCGTCTACTCCCACTTCCGGGAAGGGGCCGGCAATGTCCGCATGAATACACTCCAGGGGGTAAGTTCCTTTCTTGATCGGTCGAACATGGGGGCATTCCTTGAGTTTGCCTTGCACGCAAGCTCCACATGGGTTTGATGTAGACTCGTCCGGTCGAATTCCAGTAGACATCTTCATCAGTCTCTTAATGTTTCTCTCTCCCAAGTGTGCGAGTCGTTCGTGCCAAAGATGCAGTCGAGGGTCTCCCACTGAAAAGGAGGCCAAAGCGGTTTGAAAGTGATCTTCCTCAGCTTCGTCGACCACATAGACGCCTGAGATCCTTGTTGCGGTGAGGACGACTTTTCCTTTGTTTGTGACCACTGCCTTCCCATTTCGGAAAAGAACTTCTGCCCCATTCTTCTCCAGTGCTGACACGGACAGTAGGTTTGAGCATCCTTCCGGAACATACAGAGCGTTCTCGAGAGTGACATTCTGTGGCCCCTTGGGTCCTTGCACTCGGAGGGAGTATGTTCCACGTCCTCCTGGCATAACTGTTGCGTTTGCAATGCCATTGATTGGGAGTCCCTGGTACTTGTGAAGGACTGTAAAGTACGTAGACCGGCAGAAAATGTGTGAGGAGGCACCACTATCCAAGACATGGATCCGTTCGAGGGCCCGAGCTTGGGGGGATGCCTGAGATCCGGAAAGTCCGAATGACGAGCCAATTAATCCAAGGTGACCTTGGAAGTCATTTTGCCAAAGAGCCAGTCTCGCTTGATCAGGTTGGAGGTATGCAGGAGTCGCAGCCATAGCGGATTCCGGTTCATCATTCGTCTTCTCCTTTTCCTTCTCCCGTCTCTGCATTTTTCGTTGTCGTCTCTCGTGACCTGTCTTTTCATGCTCCCTTCTGAGTTCCGGGTGAAGTTTCCAGCAAGTTGACTTGTTGTGCCCTTTTCTTCCACAGTGTCCACAACCTAAGGTATCCTGGGCCACCATGGCTCTTTGAGCAATCCTTGCAGTGGCCCCTCTTTGTCTGTCCTCTTCTTGGGATGCGGCAAAGATAGCAGTTTCGAACGTAACGGCCTCATTGAGGATAACGTTGCGGTTGTTTGGATCTCGGATAGGAAGGATGTTATGGTTCTGATTGAAAGCAGTGAGGAAGACTTCATAGTCTGGACCAAGTCCGCAGAGGAACTTGTTGACAAAGTGTGGTTCCCCAATCTGGCAGATTTCATCCATCTCTAAGAGTTCCGCCCTTACTTGACGAAGCTTGTTTGCATATTCCATAACCGAACCACAAGAGTCAAGAGTGAGTTCTTGGTATCTTCGGTCGAGTTCTTGAAAGATGGCGCTTCCAACGGGGCGGTAACGGGTTTCGAGGTGACCAATCATGCCTTGGGCCGTTGGGATCCCCGTGGTGAACACTCGGGCGTTGTATCCGAGCCGACTTCGGATGGCGCCGCATGCTCGATCCTGACGGCTCCTCCAGGCCTCAATCTGTGTTGTGAGGTCGTTCCCTTCTGTTGGTGGTTGAGCGTTCCTGGTCAAAAGGTCTCCGTATCCGCACATGTCCAGGAGGTCCAGCATTTCTCTCTTCCAGGTCAGCCACTGGCTGGTTTGCTCCAGCTTTGGAATGGTGCTGGAATTGCTAACGAGGTTGAGCGATTCCTTTGAAAGTGACATTGCGATTTTTCCGAGAGGCTGGTGATCGAGGTACAGTGGGGACAGACAGCTTTCGACAGGTTTTAGATCGAGGGTTTGGGAGTCTTCTTGTCTTCGTTAGGCGATCTCTGCTGCAAGAGTTTTTATTAGATCGGAGTCATCTGATTCGCGCTCCGAAGGAGTAAGATTGATAGTGTCACTCCCATTGTCTGGGGAGGGGGCAATAATCTGATTTCGACCATCTGACACACCACTTCGGACGGTCTTGCATAATCTGAGTCAGCCTGAGTAGGCTGATTTTCCAGCCGTTGGCTGGCTCCACCTCGCAATGTGAACAAAAATAACGGGACGTGACGTGTCCTCACGGGCGACTTTCGCGTGATACCGTTCATCTCGAGGTCAAGACTGGCAGACCGAGGGGCTGGTCAAGATCTGTCAGCTTATCGGCCAGGCTGTGGTCTGAGAATCCCTCGGTGATTTGGGGCCGATGGTTAGAATTTGGTGTCTTGGACACAGTGGTTAAAGGCTCCTTCTCGAGATATTTCTAGACATATCTTATCAGCTGATTTGCAAACTCTGCGAAAACCAAAGAAGGAGGTAGGTCCAGGTAAGCTGAATGTGCATGCGCAGTGAAAGGAAGTCTTTCGACTTCTTGTGCTGTCCAGGGAAAGTAAAATGGAAGACAGAAGACACTCAGCTTTTGCGGTTGGAGGAAGATGGTGCCCTCCGGGCTCATAACCTGATGAAACAAAAAGGGTTATGTGGTGATATTGAAAGGTCTAAGTTACATGTGTCTGTGAGGAGCACGGCTCACTAAATATCCACATCCCAGCCAGCAGCAGATTGGACCATCTTAGTCATACGGTCTCAACAGGACTCGACTCATCCGCTTCGTAGCCTCGGATGGCCGAGTGCTGCGAGGGGAACCCATTCTGCCACTTCCAGACTTCGACCTGGGCCAAATCACCGATTCGGACCAGTTGAAGGCCAAGGTCATTGTCGGCGACGACCCCTTCGACATCACAGGTAAAACCAAAGTCAGTGACGAGGTCGTTACGGTCAAGAAACTGCTTGGTCCGCTGGCCAGGGAGGATGTCCCGGTGCTGCGGTGTGTTGGGCTGAATTATGCGAAGCATAGTAAGTGAATTGTGAGCCCCTCATCCTCGACGTTGAAGGGATTTTTGTATCGATCGACGGGGATCGGAGAACAAGCAGATAAACGAGCAAAGTTGACCACGGCACTGGTATAGTCAAGGAGACAGGCCGAACACCGCCCCCGTTCCCCTTTATCTTTTTGAAGCCCAACACAACCGTCGTCGGCCACAATGCGCCTGTAGTGATCCCCAAAATCGCCCAAGATGATCAAGCAGACTATGAAGGCGAACTGGTAGGTTCACCATGCTCTTCATGGACCTGCATTCGGCCAGATTCGACTGACATCCAGCCACCGCCAGTGTATGGTCATTGGCCGCGATGCAAAGGACGTGCCTATCGAATCCGCCCTCGACTACGTAGCCGCGTACACAGCTGGCAACGATGTGTCCTCGCGCAAGCTTCAGCGCGACCCTGCCCTTGCCGGTCGGGTCCCGCAATGGGGGTTCTCCAAGGGTTTCGACACCTTTGCGCCCCTGGGACCCTGTCTCGTGGCAGCCGAGCTCATCGGTGATCCGGCCACATTGCACCTCAAGACCATCATCGACGGCGAGACGCGGCAGGATGAGAGCGTGTCCGATCTGCTCTTCAATTCGGCCTACTTGGTCTCGTATTTGAGCCAGGGTACTACGCTGCAGAAGGGCAGTGTCATTATGACAGGCACTCCGGGAGGTAAGAACCATAATACAGAGAAGCTGACATCCAATCCTTTCTCGTGCTTTGTTTCGGAATGTTCATTTGTCATTGCATATGTCCTTGCCCTTCCCTTGCTCTCTTTCCACCATTCATTCACCGCAACCTGCTGACTTAGATCTGGCAAAAGGCATTGGCGCCGGAATGGACCCTCCTCAATATCTCACTTCTGGCACGAAAATGGAGGTCTGGATCTCCAAGATCGGGACGCTGCGCAACTCGGTGGAATTTGCATAACGGTATAGATAAACAGGATGCCCAAGAATGGTCAATGGTTTATGATCGACACCTAAAACGGATATGGCTTTCTGGGCAGTAGCGATAGACGGTGGGATAGATCAGATCAAACCAAGGGAATCCTAAGTACAATCATCGTCGCCTTCTGTCTTCTCCATTAAATCAGACATGAACTGCCAGTAGGAAAAAATGGTATAAGGAACAGTCCCATCGTCATAGTTCATACGGGGGCAGTTCTTTGTCTGTAAAGATCGTACTATTAGAGGATTTATCGGGTCTGTCGCTGGGCTTCATGCCTTTCCGGATCCTGATACTCTCGAGGAGGACCTGGACCTCGTGTCATGCCATTTCCGGGCATCGATGACTTGTTCGTAGGCTTCGGCGTACTCGGAGCCAAGCTGGATCACCATCAAGCCAGAATCTTTGGGACAAGTGGCTTCTTTGACGGCATTTTGCATGGCTGTTGTGGTAGTCGTGCTTCGGCGTGTTGCTATGGATGTCAATGCCACAAGGGCAAGGAAGAGGCTGGTAAGCCGATACATCGTGCAACAAATTGTAGGGCTACGTAGGAGACACCCTTATCGGGCGTTTCAAGGACGAGAAGGCCTGGAATGGTGGGGCTCAGCTGCGGTGTTGGCCGTTGGATCCACGACTCTTATCACCGAAATGCGCCGAAACAACCAGCTCACCAATGACTCCGAGGAGACGCTAACATCTTATGTCGGATCTTTTTGAATAGCCGTTGCAACACCTGAGTCGAATCAGGTACCATTTCCTTCCGAAACACCGGTTGGCGGGCCCTGGCCTGCTTGCTCACCAAACATGGAAGGCTTGCTTCGCGACTCGGACTCGGCAAAGCATGATAATCATATCCTGTTCGCCCGGGAGCTACATGTCACGGCCCATCATGCATTGCGGCGACCCTTCACTGTCGATGAATGGCTCTAAACTGTTGCCTGGGCATACGAGTTTTGGTCGCAGAACGACGTAGAAATATTAGGAAATTAGGCCATGCACATTTGCTGTGCCCAAACTCCAATGAATACCATGCATGACGCCATTGACATCACAAATCTAGCGCAGGGCTATTCTCCTGGCTATTCTCCTGGCTCTGCAAGATCTGCACGCGATCTAAGGTGGACCATCAATGGAGGTTTGTTCCGAACCACAAACACCTTCTGGTCAGGCCAACTTTTGCTTTCATCGCATAGCTCCATGTCGAAATTCCACAGCACCCGTCCCAGAATGGACCGCATTTCGTGAAACGCCAGGCTGTCGAGAAGTTAGCGAAGCCGTCCATGTCCATGAGTAACTCAGGGAAGGTGAAGGGAGAGGGAACCTCGTACTTCTTTCCTAGGCAGTTTCTGGGCCCGAATGAGAATGGTTGAACGCACTCTCTGTTGTCCGATGCGTAGCGCTCCTCGCCCATCCAGCGCTCGGGCACGAAGCTATCAGGATCTTTGAAACGGCGGGGCGAGCGATAGGCCGCGAACGAACTGAAATAGCACGTTGTCTAATGCATTGTCAGCGGTGTGAGACTCCAACAGCAGGCTGCTGATACGTACACCGGGAGGGAGCCGCTCTCCACATACGAGTCCACCAGAAGAAGGAGCCACGCGAGGCGGGCCGCCAGGTACAGGGGGATACATTCGCAAAGCCTCATTGAAGCACGCCTGTAGGTACGGTAACCGGGCCAGGGCAAGAATGGACATCTCTTCTTCTGTGGCGAATGCAGTGCGAATCTCGGTAGTCAGCTTCTTCAGCTTTCCGGGGTTGGTGAGAAGATAGTAAGTTAAACCACTCAGTGCGGTCGCGGTGGTTTCCGTCCCAGCAGTCATAAAGGAGACACCCGTCGCTTGCATTTCGCCGACCGACAGGGCCTTGTCCTTGTTCTGGCGAATGACGAGTGACCAGATATCCCCTCTGTCGCTCTGTCTTTCCAGTCTGCGGTTCACTTTGGAGACCGATTCCTTGAAATGCCTCTTCTGGTTGGCCTTGGTAACCCGTGGAATGAAGAGATAGTCCAAGATTGGTGCGATCATGGGGTAATATCTGCCTAGCTGCGTCGCACTTTGGACTTTGAGAAAATCCATAACATTGTGCACAAAGTAGGACTTGCCTGGATTGTCCAGCAACTGCAAGGGTTCACCAAAAGTGAGATCGGCCATGACATCAAACGTGGTAAAGTTGTACCACATTTCGATATCGATCCTCAATCCTGGTTCGTCCTTGGCAAAGGCCTTGAGTCGAGTAATCAGCTTATCCACATAGGACTTCAAAATAGGCTCTTGTTGGTTCAGCGCCCTGTCTGAGAAGGCGTGTGAAAAGATTCGCCGTTGACGTGCATGAACCTCGTCATTGGCTCTGAAGATACCACCTCCCCTTCCGGCGGCATCGGGACCGTAGAAAGTATAGTCCTTAGGGAAATTCTCCCTGTTGCCAGGATGGAAGCCGTAAATGTCTTTCCATGCCTGAGGATCAATGAAGCTGACTTCGTCTGGTGCCAGCCGGACGACGTCGCCAAACTTCTCATGCAACTTGGAATGCCAGGTTGCGTTGCCACGGAATTTATTGATCACCATGGGCAGACGTGTAGCCCTGGCAAGAAGTGGCCCAGGTAAATGCCGCAGCGAATGGAAGTACAGATTGTGTATCACATGAAATGTGAGATAAAAGATCGCCTGTTTACGTCAGCATCTGCCAGAGTTTGGAAGTGAATATTGCTTACTGCGAGCGAAAGTGCTGTGCCGCATAACATAGAGACTGGAAGAGCTTGGAGCTCTTTGTAAACGACAGCGAATCTTTTCAAGCTAGCAGGGAGGTCATTGAAAGTAATAGACAGTGAGTTGAAAGTAACAGGGAGCTCCTTCAGAAAACCCATGGTGGGCGGTTGAAGCAGCGCTGCTCTCGATGGATAAGATCAAGAATAATACGGTTACACGGTACTCGATGGCAACATCCCATGAGAAGTAACTGATGATTTATGGTCTACTGGTACGCAGGCTTATCTCCCCCACAGCCCAACTTACACGCGGGATGCCTAGCCCCGTCGGAGTCCGAAGACACAACGGCGTCCCTCCTCCACAGCTCCTGGACTCCGGAGGGGGGCTCAGCCCAAGGCATCTCCACAATCGGGTGCCCCACGATGTTGCAAAAGGGTCCCGTTCCTAGGCCGGCAAGGGTTTGGGCACAAGTCACCAAAGTCAAATAGAACGACGACTCCAAGTGGCCCTACACGATTACTGGACCCATTGCACCTCATCACATCTAGCTCATTCTGCACAGGGTCACAATCTGTGTATCGATATCCGACCATGGCTGACTGGGACAAGAATGAGCAGATGGCGGCATGGGACAAAAAATATGTCTCGACGAATGTCAAACCGAATGCGAGAAAGTACGACAAAGATTTCTTCCTTGCCCTTGAAGAGAAGCTCGGAGGCGTCGGACCTGATATGCGGACTTGCAGCGCAGCTATCATTGTGAGTCTGATCGATTTGCCCACCAATTTCAACTTTGGAGATGTCCTTGTTGTCTTCCAAATTACACGTTGCTGATATCATCGAAGGCATCGGCCTGTTGTGCGGTCGGTCGCGCTGATGTGGTCGGCCGCATCTTCGACGACCTGACGACCAATGCCTCACCTCAGGATTCGCAAAAAATCTTCATGCAAATCCGCGAGGCCATTACCATCGTGTTTCCATACCTCGGCATGCCTACGCTGGTGCCGGCCTGCTACGGTATGATTGGGGTGGTGAACAGGAAGGGTCTCTCCTATGCTCACACGGAGAGACTTCGCCAACCCGTCATCGATGCAGCTACTGTCCACACTGGATTTCAACTTCGGTCACAGATATACCGCGGAGTTGGAAACAAGGAGATTTTCTCGCAGATGGAGAAGCTCTTCACTGATTTGCGTACGTTGATTCTATTCAACCACCATCTTCCGTCACCGTGGTTGAGAGGCTGACGTGGCTGTATAGATTTCTGTTCAACCGTCATAGGTTGGGGATTTTTGATCTCAAAAGCTAGCGAGGAAGTATTTGGTTTGGAGCATTCCCATCTAATCGTGGCTGCTACCATTATGGCTCTGGGAGCCACGCGACAAACCAGAAGCCATATTAAGGCGACTCTAGGCTTGGGAAACTCTATTGATGTTGTGAAAGCAGTTGCTGAGACTGTTGTTGAGATCTGCGGCTGGGCGGAGAGAAATATTGAGAGTTTTAACATCGATGCGCTATCAGCAGAGATCCAAGCAGGGCTTTTAAAATAGTATTTAAAAATATATAACGCCCTTAAAAGCTCATTACTTTCGGCCTGTATTTATGAGCCTTAATTACCTTTATAACAAGTCTTAACTCGAGCTTCTTAATGCCTGCGGCACCTTTGCAAAGGAGATAGAATGAAGATATAGAGTTTTCTGAACGAGATCATTATATCTTAAACCACCGGGAGCCAGATCCGCTCGAACGGAAACTAAAGACCTTCCCTGATAACTCGTGCCCTCAGTACATAGCGACGTTCTGCAATTCCTTCTTTGTCACCTCTCTAAAAGCCTACAGTGAGCGTGTCATTTTGCGCCCTGGATGATGCGGCACTGTCGCTCCCCTCTACTATTACCTCTTCAGGTATACTGTTTGCACGTCCAGGCCCTCGGCTTATAGTAGACAGATCTAACAATCAAACAATAGTTGAACAACTTTCCATTTGCACACTAGAGATAGATACTCAAACAGGCTATCATTTGATCCAGTCAATGGGTCTATCAGGACCCCAGACGGACAGAGCTTTGTCGTCAGCAGCAGCTAATCCCACCTTTGTTGTACAATTGACAAGATCACCATCGGCGTAGTGCTGGAGAAAGTGTAATGTTAGTCGTGGAATGGGGATGCATGGGAGGATCATGGCAGCTACCTCTATCATGAAACCCGTAGTGTCCCACCAATAGTCAAAGATTTGTGAGCCCAGATAGTGGCGCCCAACTCCCCATACAGACTTGTAGCCTTTTCGCTCCAACCACCTGAGGTGCACTCATTTTAGCATCCACAACTACAACAACAGATGTCCACAGCCTGGGATAGCACTCACTGGTGACCCAGTAGCTGGGTATCGAAGTCATGGACTTCGAAGGAGCAGTGATGGATTCGTTGTCTCGGCGAGGCGCCCAAGAAAAACGTATGGTGATCCGTGTACTCCTCGCCGAGGTCGATATGGAGAAATGCAGCGACATTGGTCTTCTCCTCTCCCGACGCTGATGGGGCGTAGACCACATCAGAAGGCACGAAGTTGAATGTACGTATCCAGAACTCATAAGCTTGGTCGAAGTCTGCGTAACAAATCCCGTAATGGCCAAGCTGGAAGAGTCAGCGTTAAGCAGCCGATCAGTCTGAGGACAACGTACTTTGTGTACCGCTGCCGGTCCCTGGGTAAAGCGTTGAAATGCATTCAGACGCTCCTTGCGGTCTTCGTAGTTCATGACAATAGGAGAGGGAATAGCACCTTCTTTCACCGGATCCATACTCTGGCCGTACATCAAATTTATCGGATAACCGACAGGATCGTAAACGGTGACCATGTGCCCACCCCAAGGTTCATCATCAAGAGCAGTGATTGCACTGGCGCCGGGTAACTTGCTTGCCCTGTGTCTCGGGTATCAGTCTTGTCCCTCTGGTGGTTACACCCGTGGAGCGCGCCAAATACTTTTCTAGTGCCGCATAGCTCTCAACTCGAAAGGTACCTCCCAAGAACTTGGGTTTATCACCCTTTTCTACGACATACACGTATGGATAGGGCCCGTATCCCTTCCAATACGTTCTCTTGTCGTTTTCGTGGGCGATTTTCATTCCAAAGTCTTCCGCGGTAGTCAGCTTCTTGTTGGAGATATTCGGCCGAGTCCCCCACCCTCTTGAATTGGGAAGTCTTACCAAGAAGAAACTGCGTGATGGCTGGGATATCAGTATGCACATATCGCATGTGGGCCAATTCACGGAGACGGATCTGCTTCGAAACATCGATTTTCAGACGTTGTCTCCAGGCTTCTTGGTCCTCGAACTCGAGAGGTCCGGCATGCCATTGGTCCAATGTTTCACCTTTGTTGGTTGGGGATATATCCATTGTCATGGTGGCGAGTTCTGTTGTCTACTGTTCCTGCTGAGTTTGTCGTTGTGCGAAAAGGAAGTATGAGCAGCAAAAGGACGCCCATTGGGTAACTATAAAGCCTCAGTGTTCTGGATGGCGCACGGCATTGAGCCAGTTGTCAAGTTGTGCCCGTATGCTCAAGCCCTGTCCCCAAGCAACAGGCCCCGACCCCACCGGAAACCCCACACGGGAGACCGGCCCCCTTCGGAGTCCGCCAATGTCTTTCGGAACGGGCCTGAGAAGGAAGGCACTTACTTAACTTGATACGCACAGGCGCTAACTTACAGCTCAGGCCTCGCGTTCGGTGGCATTGCTGCTTAACCCCGGTTGGTGACCTCATCTCGCTTCTCCATGTGAGCGTTCATCAGGCAGTAAACATTGGGGGTGTACAAGTTGGTGTTTAGAACAGTCCTTGGCGGTTTTCCGCCAATTTGATACATCGTAGGACGTGCTATGTTCTGACAGATGGATCGCCTTGATCTGGTCGGTATCAAGTGGGCTTAGGCTTCCCGTCCTCTGAGATGACAACTGGCAGTGCCACGCCAGCGTATCTGTGCTATAGATCACCGCACGCGATGACAAGAGCCGCTCCTGTAGCGTCCATACGCTGAGATTAAGCGGTTCCTTATGGAATGGTGTAGGAATATGTCTTGGGCCTGGAATAGCCAGGCCCTTCCCACGCTTGAGCGCGAAAGAACTTGGCACGCATGATAGCGGCACTGGGCTGTGCCTAGAGATGCAGTTGCCATTACGCGCAAGCTGGGCTTTGCCTATCTCTGGGTCGATGCTCTATGCGCCATTCAGGATTCATGGAGGTCGCACTCTAGCACAATGGCAGGCATTTATGGACGGGAACCGCCTTCCTCACGATCTGCGCTGCTAGGGCCCGGCATTGCAACGCCGGAATCTCTCTGCCCATTGCCTGGAATAACTAGGTCCCGGTAGCTTCTTTGGCTTGTGCACGGGAATAGAACCTTCTTGTCGCAGGTACTGATGGGCCATGAGGATCAAATGAGCGTTTGATTTTCTATCTAAAGGAGCGACGAGAGACGGTCTCTTATACTTGTGTTCAGTCTGCCGATCTCATAGGCAACAGGCTGTTGCCTGGCGTTAATGATAGTGTAGCGTTCAAGCTGACCGTGAAGCTATTCGCGATAGTTGTGATCCTTGCCGTTGACAGTACACTCATTGTAGGTATGCCTCTTCTACAGTGCCTTTAAGGGATAGCAGCCTCGCAAGTAAAGGCTGGAAACGCTTCCATCCAATCTTGTCTAGTTTCTCAATTTTCTCGATGCGTCTGCGTTTCCCGAGCTCTTCGGCAGAAACAGGACCCGCTTCACCATCCGGTCCAAAAGCATAGGCGGAATGTTGCGCCCAGGGCTCGTCGCCATACAGGAACTTGACGAATTTCTCCCGGATATCAAGGCTGACCTTCACCGCGCCGTGATCGGACGAGTAGTCGTAGGGTCCACCGTACAGGAAGAGAAGATCGATTGCGTGCTGGGCGCGAACAGCGCTGTTCCATGGGTTGTATTGCTAGACAACACACCAAAATCAGCAACAACCCTTCGATAACGTGTCTCGCCACAAGGCCGGCAATGGAGGGCGGTGACTTTCAACTTACGTCCATCACGTAGCGATAGCATCGGCGTTTTCCAGCCTTCAGTTCCAGCTGCCAGATTTTGTGCGCAGCTAATGCGAACCTGGCGTCGTTGACAAAGGCTGAGATCGCAGGGCGAGCGACCTCGGGCGAAGAGAACTCAATGCCATAGAGCTCTACAATCTCGCGGCCCACATCACCCCAGCGCGAGAGAAAGTAATGCTTCAGGTTCTCAAGGCCCAGAGACATAATAGCCGCCTCAAATCCTCGCGACTCCCACCCACAATCGCTGACCATGACGGATTGTAGCTCCGGAGAGTCCGAGATGGACCACTCGTCCTCGCCCGAACCGAGTTCGAAGACGCCCTCTTCATGGTGCAGGCCATACGCCTTGATGCCGAGCTTTCCAATACCAGCAATAAGTTCTTTCACTGGCATGGACTGAAGCTCTGCGGTGCTAAGGCGTGCCTCGGAAGCAATTCTCTCCATGACGGTCACACCGCTAGACTTCGGTACGGGTCCCGTCAAATACAACGATCCGGATTGTAATATCGCCTGTTTGACGCCTCTGACCGCGGCAGGTCCATGGATCATCGCGTGCACGTCGAGAGCACCTGAGCTTTCCCCAGATATCGTTATGTTCGCCTGCATTCAGTCAGACAATCTCTTCCACTGATCGACAGCAAGGCCAGACTGCTTTGTTTGGGGGTTCGTACTTTATCACCACCGAAATCTCCAATATGCTTGATGACCCATTCCACAGCCCTTTTCTGGTCGTGAAGACCGAAATTAGTCTTGTCTTTGAACACCGAGTAGCCGAGGACATTCAGGCGATATGCGACGTGGGCCATAATGATAGGCTTCCCCATCTCTAATGAGTGCTGAATGATGTCCGATGGATCTTCAACAAGTTCATTCGTTAGTGGCGACATCATGCGAACCTCAATCGATGTATACAGGACGACCCTACCAGTAAATCCCTGCTCAATGTTCACCATCGTATACGCATGTGCTCCGCCTATGTTGTGCAGTTAGCGACGCTAAGAGGTCGATCAAAGAGAGCTTGCATACCATGAAACCAGACAAGGACGGGCACCTTGGCGGCAGTATTGCGAAGTACTGCATGGGGCACGGACACCACCAAGTTCAGACATTCGAATTCGTCCTCAGGGATGGGGGGAGGCATCTTCTGGTCAGCTGGAAGGCTGTAAAACGCCGCCACATCTCTGAACGGCTGTGGACACCTTGGTCTAGTGAATCAACAGTGTCAGAAATCAACCTCAGGAAGTAGAGGCAAGGACCTCTTTTCGCCACAACACAAGGATTGCCGGGGGCCAGGGAACACGTCTCAAGGGATCCAATTCCTACCCAAATTTGGTGCAGTCCAGCGTCTGCCCATCTCTCTTCTCTACCAAGACCGAATGTTCGAAACGATTTGGGATAGAGGCATATTTAATGCCACGAAACTCGCAATGATGTTTTCTTTTGGCGGCGACAAGTGTCGCATTCAAGCTCTCGTGCCACAGTGTCGCGACATCCGCCATGTCGAAAGCTCAGCCAGAGGACTTCACGATATTGTCGATGGAGGATTCGCCCATGCTAACAGGCCACGGACGTGCAGAAAAGACGACCCGTAATATATGAGAGATTGCCCAGTTACAGCGGGCAACCACGCCGCCCCCCAAGTCAGGATCGTTCCTCGTTCTGATCCCTTGCCGGTAGGATTGACACCGTTTCCCGACCTGAAGCGGTTGTGGCGGCAAGCCGCTGGGTCTAGAGGAACATCGGAGTTCCGGAGTTGCGGAGTTCCGGTGGGGTTGCATAGAGCTGGATGCGATTTGATGAATCCAGCTAAGGGCCATGATCTATGTCCCTCCACAAACAAGGTTTTGCGATAAGATAACATCGGACACCCCACAACCGACCACCCCATCTGACTAACCACTTGTGTAATATAATAAAATGATATAATTATGATAATTATAATATAAATGATAATATTAAATTATATTAAATTAATTTTTTATTAATAATTATAAAAATATAAAATATATTTTAAATTAAATTATTTTATTTTAATAGTTATTATTATTATTTTAAAAATATAATATTATTTAAAAAAATAGATTAAAGTTTTTATATAAAAGCAAACTCGAGAAACAAGAGTATACTAAAGTATTAAAATATAATAATAATAATAATACATATTACTCTCTTATTAGAAGGAAGCATAAGCGGTAACATAGTATATATAGGCAATTTTAGTAAACTAAATCAAGAGAATAACTATACTAAATATCTCCGCGCGAGGCAACTCAAAGCCTGGTAGGCATCTCACCGTGGCCGTCAACGTCGGTGTCATCGTCCCAGCTTCCGTGTATGCCCATCCGCAATTTCAGTGGAAGGCGGCACAGAGCCACGTGCTTGCTCAAGTCCTGCGTATCCAAAATGATGAGTTCACTGATCATATCTTCGTAGTTCATGGTTAGGCAGATCAGGTATCCGTCAGCCTCCTCAGCGTCGAGACTTCGAGGGATGAAAACAGGCTCCTGGTACAGTCTGTAGGGTCCGTTGTGGTAAACATCGACCTTGCCTGTCTTCAAATCCTTCTTGTATATGGAGTTGAAGGGGGGGAACCCTCCTGTGACGCAAGTCAGTATTGATCCTGTGGATAAGGGGCCACGAGCGTGTCGACAGTACCTCCGATACGCTGGGCGACAAAGCCCCAGTCGGTGCCTCCATTCGAGTCATCATTAATAGCACCAAAGATGTATCTCGTCTTGTAGCCGACGAAACGATCGTCGACACGGTAGAACTCGTTATCTCGGCTAATGACAGTCTCGGGTTTCGATAGATGAAGTTCGTCCGACTCAGGGTCGATGACCCAGCGCGCCAGCGTGTTCGGGTAAGTCCCAGGCGGCGGCGCCTTGCCGCCCTTGTCAGGGAAGAAACCGAAAACATTACCCTCAGCGTAAGCCATGTAAAGGTGGAGCTTGCCGTTCTCTTCCCAGGCGTTGGCGACGTGACCAATATACGCGTTATCGCCGTAGAACCACTTTTGCCTTGGTCAGCTGGAGAGGGAGTGAGACCGTGCAGGATCACGCACCTTGATGTCGGTCGTCTTGGCTCCCCGCCTCGGAAGGACGCCGATATAGTACGGCTGCTCGGGCTCCCACTGCCAGTGGGAGCCGCCGGCCTTGAGGCGTTCCAAGTCGCAATGGGACGGGATGATCGGGAACAGGACCTGCAGAGGTGTCAGGGCAACCAATTAGAGATGGGATGATTCGACTGCGGTCTCACATAATTCTCTGTCATTGCCATTTCATGCTGAAAGCCACACACGGGCGCCGTGAACCAAACCTTCTCGGTCATCTTTCCATGCTTGTCAAAAGACCCATATAAGATGTCTTTAGTTGCGACGCCCTTGGCTTCATATCCAAATGCCGTCATCTCGCGAGTAATGGTGTCGTACTTGGGATGAGCAGTAAAGGTTTCGCTATCCCATTGCCCATCAAAATCCCATGCACCATAGGTTTGAAGGGTAATGGGGTCCATGGCGTGAGCGGGTCCATCTTCCTTGAGCGCGAAGATCTTATCCCGAAACGGGAAGACAGTGGTGTTTGCAACTGTGCGGACACGGAAGTCGATGGCATCGGTGAACTTGTTGCGGTATCTCCCTGTATGGGGTATTAGCGTCCCAAGAGATGGCTTATTGTGGTGAGAAAGAGAGAGGCAGAGAGAGAAACTAAAAAGTCCAGTCACTGTTTTTGGAAAGTCTTGACGCACCGAGAAGAGCTTTTTGTGCCTCCTTTTCGGCCTTGAGCTTCTCCGTTTCAACGTAACGCTGCTTGAAATCGACATGGCCATCCTTGATGCGGAATGACGAGACGACGCCATCTCCATTCATCCACTTAAACTCCAATCAGCAGACTATTCTTGAAGATGGGAGCCGGGCAAGCGTACAATGTCGTCCTTGATGAATGGCGGGAAAGCTGGGTCAGGCATGATGCGGTAGAAGGTACCTGCGATACTCTTTGGGATCTCGCCCTCAACCTCGAGGTTGTAAATCTCTCCCTCAACGCGGATTGGTCTCTGGAACCCTGTGAGAGTCGCACCCACAGCCTGGGGCTCAAAGGAAGTAGGAGCTTCCGGCCATCCTGAGATGCCGGCCTGGTTGCCACGGAGGATTGAGAGACCTTCCATTGTGCGAAGGATGTACTGAGTAGCTGTGGAGGTAGCTTGATAAATCCGGATTGTTTGTTGCAGATAACAATGTTAGTTAGGTTGCTTGCTCGGTGTCAAGGCAGCGAAGGTATGTGCTTATATACATATTTGCCGTATTCCATGTTCCTTCTTCATGAGTAAGTTCCAATGTCGTTAGTCAGCGGCTCTTGTGTAAGCATGATGCCGCTCCCCGGGCCCCTATGGGAGCTGACGTTTCGGATCATCGGACATGTTCATCTCCAAGATCGCGGGGCACAAGCGAGAGGAGTCTGATGGGGTTTCCGCTAGCGGCAGCGGCTTTTCTTTCAATTGTGGGGTGTTTTTCGGCAGTTACTTGCGGGGACAGACCAGACGGGCATGTTGTGGGGGAATAATTTGTAATACCAGTTGTCGGGTTGAATGAAGCAGCCCTCGTGCTGGGAGGCTTGCCATGAGAACAGTCAGTTTTCTCTATATTTCGCGCTGCGCCCCTTCTCGCTCATGTCAGCCACCATACTGCTACGGCAACTGAATTTACAGTGCATACCTTGGCACCTTCTATCACAATGAACAATCTACCCAAACTTGGACGCGAGATCAACCAGAACGTTGGTCCCACCTTCGCAACGTACGCGCCCCTGCTCGCAGCACGTGAGGCAGCTATTCACTCAACCCGTCACGAGACGTTTCAGTACGGGGACGACCCTCGGCAAGCCTTGGGCGTCTACTACCCAAAGTCGAACTCATCCACGGGGCCCAAGCCTGTCCTCATGTGGATATACGGCGGGGGCTTCACCCAGGGTGACAAGGTCCTTCCGGGCTACGCCAATGGAACCGTCTATGGCAACGTGGGGCATTTCTTTGCAACGACATTGGGTTTCGCCGTCGTGGTTCCAAACTATCGCCTTGTGTCTGACGGCGGCCGATTTCCCTCAGGCGGGGAAGACCTCGCACTCGCGATCGCCTGGGTGCGGGATTGCTTGGCCAAGCGAGACGGTTATGGAACTATCGACCTCTTTCTCATGGGGAACTCTGCCGGAGGGGTTCACTTGGCGACGTACCTGTTTCACAGGCAATTCAATTCTTCGCGCGAGTCAATCACTAAGTACACTCAGCATGGAGTGAAGCTTCGGGCAGTCATCTTCCTCTCTGTTCCTTTCCACTTTGAACAGGCGTCCAAAGATAGAGCCGAAGCTTTGGAGGGTTACTTTGGCGGCAAAGACCTCATGACACCATCTCCCCTGGGGCTTCTCAGATCCAACAAGCTGGACGATGCGGTCGTCGAATCTGGCGTCAAGTTCTCTGTCTGGACGGGGAGCCTAGATCCCACCGACGAGATTCTAGTGCCAACAGCAGATTTTCAACGGGAGTGGGAGGGACCGCGTTTGCAATCTTTCGTGCTGAATGGGCATAATCACATGAGTCCACAACTTAGCTTGGGCACTGGCATAACACAAGAGGAGGAGTGGGGAGTGGAGGTTGGCCGATTTTGCGAATCCAGCTGCCCATAGTTTAACGGGAACGCGAGCACAAATGTCTATATCACATAGAAATATATGCCAATCCGTATCATCACAGCCCGAGACAAAACTGATGACTGTCGGATAATCCCAAGACAGAATGACTTCCCAATTGGTGATGCACGGCCTGGGTGTGCCGGTGCCCCAATGTTGCAGAACGAGACTGTGGGTGCTGCAATTACCCAGCATTATGATTAGTTATTTTATTCCGCAGTTGGTGTCGTGGGGAGATGCGATCGAGGATCTGCCAGCTGCTGAGTTGTAGTTCCACTACGGCACGGAACCCCTCTTCTCGGGTCCCCCACAGCTACAAGGCAGGACTCGGCCTACCCCCACACAGTCTCTTCTGCCTCGAACCTTCCGGCTGACGAACCCGACTTTTGCTTCTTCATCGCATTCCATCCATAACAAGGAAGATACGCCAGCTATAGTATCAGTTTTCTTATCTCTTATCATTTCTTACTCTTGCTTTTGCTTGAATCGTCCCCCCCCTCACATCATCTCTCCACGCACTATTCCTGCCGCAGCCTTGAACCATGGTCAACGTTGCAGTTGCTGGTGGGCTCGGCCACCTTGGCCGAACCATTGTTGAAGCCCTGCAGAAATCACCCAAGCATAATGTCATCATGCTTGTTAGAGAGGTACCGTGTAGCTCACATTCAACCTTGAACATGTACGCCTGCTGACCATTGTCTGGACATTTAGAGTCACACAAACCAGGGACCTGACGCACGAAGGCTAGTGGTGGATTATCATGATGTTGATGGACTTGCAAACGTTCTCGAATCCGAGCAAATCCACACCGTCGTCTCGGCAATCAAAATCCTGAACGATGATGCAGGGAAGGCCGAATCCAACCTCGTTCTCGCTGCGTCCAAGTCGGCACCTACAAAACGCTTTGTCACCAGCGACTGGGGGTATCCCGTCCCCGAGGAGTGAGTGGCTTCCTGATCACATAGGGGTGTGTTCATGTCGCAGTTCTAACGGTTGCTCTAAATCTTAGTGCTGTCCTCCCGCAAAAGGCGATTCGCAACTCTGTCTGTCATCTCCTTCGACAGTCTGGTCTCGAATGGACTCGCTTCTTCAACGGTTTCTTTCTTGACTATTACGGCCTCCCGCATGTAGAGAGTCACATGGACCCCACAACTTTTGTTGTCGATGTTTCCAATAAAGTCGCTGCCATACCTGGGATGGGAAATGATCCGATGACATGGACTTACACCCGCGACGTAGCCAGTTTTGTTGTTGCCGCCCTCGACGTCCCAGACTGGGAGGAAGAGACTTACTGCTATGGAGACAAAATGACATGGAATGAGTTTGTGCAATTGGCAGAAGAGGCGACTGGTATGTGGATGAAGTGCAATCCTCGCTCGTTCGGGTGCAAGTCGCTAACCTTGGCATGAAAATTTAGGTTCCAAGTTCACGACTACACATGATGATGTCTCTAAACTACAGAGGGGGGAAATTACGGAACTTCCCGGGCATCTACACGAATACGAGTATATCCCGAAGCCGTTCTTTCAGGCAATGTTTGCCTCGTTTGGATTACATGTTGTTGGCGGGTGCTTCAACCAATCTTTGCATGTCAGCTAAGTCACAGGCCTGGCGGAGATGTTGAACCTCCGGAAGCGCCTCTCTGGATAGATTTCCTGAAATAAACACCGTTGGAAAATTAAAAGGGTGAAGACTCAACTAGCCGCTCGTGTGATCTTATGAAACGCCTCGGCTCTTAGATCTACCGCGGTGTATGGGTTTTACCCTAAAGTTCAGGGTTTACAACATGCTTGTGGGCGGTTCAACTCTCTCCTGTAAAAGACAACATGACAACACTCGCGGCATCCTGCTGCTTAACACTCCGGGCCTTACTGCCCCCGACCTTATTTGGGCCCTCACGCCCCGAAGACACCTCTCTGCTGCCTCGGCTGCCCGACTTTCCGGGTCATCGCACACTCGCCCTCAACTGCAACTTCACGCTGCTTTGACCGACCTCTGCAGTCTCGGCTGCTACCTGGAATACAACCGGGCCCGACAATTCTATCTCACTACCTCGGCACAACATAGACACAAACCACCGGGCCAAAACTGTAAAAGGAGGCCATTATATTTTTATAAAAGAGTATTTTTAATAAAAAAATATAAAAAGAAAATTTATATAAAAAAATAAATATAAACTCTAATTTTTAAAGCTACTTATTTTAACTCTAAATTATATTAAACCCGTGGGACCATATTAACCTTAACGCCAGGTGCAAGGTAGGTATTTGTAAATCTATCCACTTTTGCCGGAAACTTAAAGTCTTCTGGCAAAGACAAGCGGTAGCGGCGGAAAATCCAAGCAAAAGCAACCGTAAGCTCTACCGTCGCAATACTATACCACAATAAGCCTATGACCTAGCAAACACCACATGGAGTTCTGAATACTTACTTTTGACCAAGACACATGCGCGTGCCTTTAGAAAAGGAACAAAGGTACTGATCCAATCCTTTCGCATCCGGCATAAGCCACCGATCTGGGTTGAACTCACGAGCGTCAGGGCCCCAAATGTCGGTCTCCGTGTGCATTGTATAGGCAGAAATCGAGACAATTGACTGTTATTTTCAGTTCAGAAGAGTTAACATGGGCCATTTGATGAGACGTACGCCTGGGGGGATGACTTTTCCATCTACGATCAGCGGCTCGCGGCGGCCGTTTGGGACCACCCTGGGCAGTCTGCCAGGAACAGCCGATGCAATACGAAGAGATTCTTTAACAATCGCATTCTGTAAGAGAAAATTAGCAATCTCCCTCAATTGGCGTGTTTCGGCACTGAGAACTGGTTTAGCTGTCTGGATGGGGGTTTATGTTATTGGAGTTCGTTGGCAAGAGAGGCATCAGAACGACATCAGAGTTCAACAAAACAGGCCTGCCTACCAAATAGTCGATTTTCTCGAGCGATAGAAGAGGGGGGAAGTTTTCTCCCTTCGGGATTGCTTGGTCAAGCGCTTCAACAAGCTTTTCATAGATTTCAGGGTTGCTGAGGATGTGTATGGTTCCGGTAGTCAGGGTGAAAGCCGTAGTATCTGCCCCGGCAACCATGATATCCTGCGCCTCGTCGATACTACGAACATCTGGAAGGGAGCGGAGGTTGTCAAAAACGACCGGATGGTTGGGTAGCTCGGATCTTTGCTGGAAGTATCGCAGCGAGTTTTCTGCATACTGATTGGAGCGTGAGTAGAATGAGTCGGAGCCGGAACCGGCAAAAGCTCTTGGTGACGTACCTCTCTCATATCTAGGAGCGTTCCAACCTCTTTACTAAGGAGCCGCACAACTGGCCGTGGCATTAAATTGCCGGCAAACCGCAGCCATGGGTTGTGCTGCATATCGAAAATGCTCTGGGAGGCTAAGTCGAAAGCATCCAGGAACCAAGAATGAAAGCCCTCAGCATCTTCTCCAATGAGGTCGGCGGATCTCGCAAAGGCAAACTGCATAACAACCTCGGTTGTCAGGAGACTAATTTGCGTTGCAGTTAGCTACCTGGCTTAACACGTCTGGTATGTATATATGAGGGTATTTTCATCACCAGTGCGATCGCAACTTACCGAAAAGCATCATAAACATTTACAGGCCCGTCTTTATAAAGTCGATTAATCTTATCTCCAAGTAGGTCCAGCTTATCGTGGATTATGGGCTGGAGCTTCAGAACTCCGACTCGAGAAAACAAACTGTTAAGCATCCGTCGGCGCTCTTTGTGAGCTTTGGCATCCGTCTCGGTCAACAGGGTGTGAGGAATGTTGAAAGCGGAATAGAAATCGCCGGACTTGGGGAACGGTGAGGACTGGCTGTAAATAACCTTGTATAACGAGACATCCGAGATGTGTAATTCGTTTGGGGCGATGCGGAGAGCATTGCAGTCTGTTAGGAAGTTAGAAAGTTAGAATATACGTCGCAAAAAGGCTGGCAGGATAAGAGGACTCACTAAAGTTTCGATGCAGGTTCTCGAATACCTCATTTGGAGACCCTTCCTTCGTTACACGATACAGCCAGTTACCAGACGTCCTTGCCTCGCGTGGTCCGGGAAAGTTCTTGAGGGGATGGAAATAAATGCGATATATTGCTCGAGTCGCTCGAAAAAGCACATAACCAAGGAGCATAAGCACTCCCACCACGGCGGTAATGTGTTTTGTGTTCGCGGACATTATGCTGAAGGCGTTAAACAAGGCTGAGTATTGGAAGATGGCGATGAGAATTAATGATTGCTTGGAGAGGCTTGAGACTTAACTTAATCTAGGCTTCTGGACCATACCACTCGACGGCTGCGGTTGTAAGACTTGATGGTCTGAGAACACTAATGTTAGGGAGACTGATGTAGGCCAAGCCGGAGAGAGCCTGGGGGGGTGGGGTTCCCCGAGGGTTTCCAACAGGCGCTTTACCCCTCATCTGCATTCCGCTACAGGAGGAGGTGCCGGCGGTGATAATCATCGGACCGATGGGAACCGGGAACGACTCCACGGGGGCGTTCAGATTGTGTCCAGGATGTCTCGGCACATTGGACGGCGCATTGGAGAGGGTGAGGAGGATGTATGTTGTGGTGTAATGATTACGGTTTTCTAGGTATGGTTTGGTAGATTAGTGACTGACTGAAACCTTTGCCGCCACTGTACGTGCGATATGTTGGCATGTAGTCATATACGCAACTTTTGAGCACAAAAAGGCAAGTTGACACGCCTTCTCACAATCTAATAGATTACATTTGGATAACTTGTGGCTTCCAGCTGATCAACCACAGCCGACTCGCTATGCGGACGACCAATGAATGCAGTTGAGGGATCGCACAGAATCGACTGATTATTAACTAGTCCGTTGTTCTTCATTTAACCACTCGGAAAGTTCGGTCTCAGCATACCTACCTCAGTTGGGGCTTTTGAATAGACGATGTAATTACTACCCCTTGGAGCTCCAGCTGAGGAAAGTTGGCTGACAATAGAAGCATGAGATCACAGTCGTCCTTAAAGTCAAGCAGAATAGCCGACATAGGAATGAGAAATAGAAAATGGTTTCAAAATGATGGAAAAATGTCTTAAATATTCTTATAATGATCTTTGGATGGCCCCTGGTTCGAAGTCGCACGACATTCTCCGGTTATTATAGCTTGGCTCGAGGCAGCCTATAGTTAAGAAGTTATTCTATAACCTCTATTTTAAGTAACCTCTAAGGCCGAGGGGAAATAATTTAGGGATTACAGACCATATAAACGCAAAATAATAGCTAAAAACACTTTTATTTAGAAATGCAACTTCGTATCTAACCAAGCTGGTAAAATAGGTAGTAAACCTCCCTTATAGTGCCTGCAGGCAAATATCGGCAGATAAACCATACTACTTATTAAAATAAGTAGATAGATAAGCAGTCCCTATTTTAAATTGGGATTTAATAAGGATAGTAATAAGTTAATTATTATTATTAGGAAATACCCTTAAAATAATAGGTATTAAGCTATAAACCTAGCATCTAAATATTAACTGCAGGCTAAAGCTTTAATACTTATTTTAATAATATAATAAATGTTCTAATTTGCCTTAATTGCTATAAGTAGTATTATTAAGTCCTTTAAATTGTTTATTACTTGCTTCTACTTATAAAATGTTATTCTGCCATTTAACTCTTCCTTTTATACTAGCTTTTTTACCTCTTTCCTCTACTTAATTAAACTTATAAGTAAAAAAAGCTAGACTTAAGTATTTTAATATAGCGACTAATTCGCTAGGATAGCGGGAGAGGGCTAGATATAAGGATATTTACCTGTAATATAATACTATTCTTAAGGACATGCACGAATTTAAATAGATAATACTAATAAATAGATAGAAAGTAAGTCGCTTATAGTAAATATTTAGCTAATAGCTAACTTTTTAAGTGGGTAATTATTAAACCCTCCCTAGGAGTTTTTAATTTTACTAAGGGCGAGGTAGTATTTTTAATTGCTTTGAAAAACGGCTAGTATATATAGTATTATATACTTATTTAGCACTTTTAACTAGCTCCCTAGGTCGAATTAATAGAATAGACACTTAAGACCCTAAGAAAAGTAATTAAATAATATATTTAGAAAGTTGCAAGCTACTAGAGGGAATAGTACTACACTTAAAATATTATAAATAAAGCTCTTAATAAAAATAGAACCTATTAAAATTTTATTTTTTATTAAGTTCTTAGTAAAAAGTATATTAAACTGGCATTTTATAAAGTTATAAAAGCTAATTTTTATATAAAGTTATATTATAATAATTATAACTTTAAGTCTCCTAGTATAAAATTAGAGGGCGCAGTTTGTATTATTAAAATGCTATAAAATAAGGGTATTAAAATTAATAGAATTAAAATGCAAGCCTATTTTATTATATACTAAGCGCCTAGTTTTAACTTATAAATTGCTATTATATAAAGCTATAAGAAGCTAGGCATTAAAATAGCGCTAACCGAACTGGATATAAGGATCCAGCTACTAGTAAATAAAATAAACTTAATATAATAGAAGGAGGTATATAAAAATATAAGTCTAAAGAAGATTATTAAAAAGTATTATAAGCTAATTTTATTTCTAGTTAGTTAGTGCCTATATATAAGTTAATACTTATATTAGAATTACTATTTAGGGCTTTTATAACCTATTTAACTGGGTCCCTTATATTTTTATAAGCTAAGGAGTACTTTTACTCTAGTTTAAAGATTTTAGCTGCTATCTAGCTTATTATAAAGCACTAGAGGCACTTAAGAATATAATAATATATTATTATAAGAACTTGAAATATTACTACTAGTTTATTACTAGAGAATGTACTACTTATTTATCTTTTAACTTATAAGTAGCTTATACTCCTAAGTAGTCTTAAACCCTATCTATTTATAAAAACCCTATATAAAAACTAAATTAATAAATATTCCTTCTATGCCCCTCTCTTATAAGTTCTTTATAGCTTTTACTACTAATATTAACTTAATACCCTTACCTCTTATACTTTTATTCACACCTATAGTAGAAATCAAGCCCGTCCTTTCTTTAAATAGAACTAAAAGTAAAAATATAAAAGTATTACTAGCTAGTAGGAAAGGAGAATATATTAATATTCATTCGATTTATATATTTATATTAGAATTAAAGGCTACTAATACTTTCTAATAATAGTTATTTACTATAAGGATTTTATATATTTTAAACTAGCTGTAAGCATAAGTTAGTATCTAACTAAATTTAGTATTTAAAATAAACTAATAAAAAGAGCCTATTATTTAATTATATATTTCTTATATAATTTTAATAATTATAAAGAGAATTTAATATTTATCTTTAAAACTCTCTTTATAATTTTAAGTAGTATAATAGAGTTGTAAATATCTTTATAAAGATTGCAAGCTCCTAGTTTAATTAATTTATAGAAACCTATATATTATAAGCCCTTACTATTAAAATGCAAATACTATTAAATACTATTACCTACCTCTATAAATAAAAAAGTCCTTTACTTTTAATAAGGCGTTTTTAAGCATTTAAGGCTAGAAGTAAGGGATTTAAGATCTAATTTTTAAAAACTTTAGCTTGCCTTTTATACTAGATTATATTACATTCTTTAACCCAGCTTTTACTTTTTCTAAAAGAGCAGTATTAAATCCTTTGCCTTAATATTTTAATAGAATGCTAATAGTAGCTACTTTACTATATAGCCTATCTATTAAATAAAATAGATAGAATCCTTTCTTATAAATATAATAGTAATCGGGCTATATATAGAGAATAGCTTCTATTTGCTATTAGTTAATTGGCTATTTTAGAAAGATAGTTTGCTATATATACTATATTTTCTTAATATTTTAATTAGGGTTAAAGCTTTTAATATTATATTTTATCTTGCCTTTATATTAGTTAGCTATATTAAAGAATCCTGCTCCTTATAAAAAGCTAAAATAATAAATATTAGAAAAGGTCCTATACTGCTATTATACTTGGAAAGAGCGGACAATTTTTATAATAAATAAGAAGAATAATAATACAATTAAATCTAGGTAGAGAAAGGTAATAATAAGTAGTAGTAAGAAAGCTAACATATGAGACTAGAATATAACTTATATAAGCACTGCTACCCCTTACAATCAGGCAACTTAACAACTAATATATTGTTAGACTTGGATTATCCGGTTGTCGAAATGCTAAGTCAGCTCTAAATGTGCAGTGGACCATGCTCAGTCTTTATGCTGCAAGTCGAATTGTATGCAAGCACCTCAAGTTCTTCTGTCCCAATTTAACTGGCCTTATTAACAGCAGCTTGCGAGACATTAATTACCTACCCACAATAAAATCGCCCAGACGTCAGAAGCATTCAATTCTTTAGGTAGATTATTCTACTAGTTAATTAAGTAATAATTCTTCTTCATTCTCTATTATCTACCTCCGCGCCTAAACTAGACGAAATATAAGTACTAATAGTTAAGCTGAAGCTGTCTCAAGATGGAAGAGAGTGACCCAACTTAAGACGTCTAGCTCTCGGGACATGCAAAGGAAATATCTTAGCCGGCAGGAAGTAATATTAGACCCTGTGAATTGATGCCTCCTATTTGTGAGATCCCTCTAAGTTTGCACGAAGTGCTGGAAGAGCCTCAGGCCCAATCAGTGCCAAACTCGCACTGCATGAATGAGTTGGCTCATATAGTCCCGCTAAGTAACACTACGTTTGACGGACCTCCAGTAGCCTTAATAAAGGGTTAATACTTGAAGAGGGTTCTATCCCACACTAGCAAGTCCTGGCAGCGAAGTAACAGCCCAACAGGCATCCACTGTTTCCATGCACCTCCTTTGTTTAGAGGTCGAATTCGGGCATGGAGATAATGAAATGTAAAGAAACCTATATAATCTCCAATTATCGCGTCAGGTCGTAGAAATTCGAAACAGAAATTGAACGAAAGCGATGTCAGGAACTTCGGAGGATGGGCAGCATGCTTATGGACCACAGGGCGATATCTGCCTAAGATGCAAATAAGGTCGAGGGAACGAATTCAAAATTTCGTACCATTACCTCTCGCCTGCCTCTTTTTTAAATGTAGATGAGGGAATGGGCCCGGATTTGTGCCGTCGGTAGTTGCATTGCGGGAAAACGAGTTCCTCTCGATGGAGCAACCATCTGAGCAATATGACACCGGATGAATGGAAGGTAAGCTGCGCAGTGAAACTGTTAGGCAAGGCGGTGAAGAACAATATAAGCGTTTAATAAGAAATTAATCTCTAATCGTTTAGGATGCTCCTAGCATAAGCCTGCTCACTCGGCGCTTCCCTTATCTATATTTTAAAGAGCGGTATGAGAGTTGTTTTTCCCAAGTATTATATATTCCTAGACCTGCTAATATAGTAGTTATAAGGTTGTTTCCATCCTTTTTTATATGAGCTCTATAGTCCTCTCGGTATTTGGATCCAGACCTAAGGGATAGTAGTTTTAAGCTGTCCTTTTAAAATATTCTTAATGCAAACTATTATCCTTTAGTAGCTTTTATTAATTTATAATTTGCCTTTTAAAATTAGTTTAAGCCTTATATTTCCTTATTTCAAGTCCGGACTAGGTTTAATTAGGAGTGATATAGGTGCTTATTATTACCCTTAAAGACTGCTATTATAAAGTCAGTCCACTATATTTAAAAATATTTCTAACCTTGCCCAGATTAAGATATAATAACTAGAGGAGAGTTAAATCCTATATAAATATATAATCTTTATTAGATTAATTGGCTAATACTCTTTAATTAGTATTAGATTGTATTCTTTTTAAGTGGTATATAGAAAGAAGCTTAAATAATAAGGTTCATATATTATATTAGCTATTTGCATATTAAATATAGGGCTATAGGATATTCTAGTTACTATACTATATTAAGATTTATATAGGGAAGCCGGAACTGGAGTTTATACTACTTTTATATATTAAATAGTTAAAATATTATACTAGTTTGCCATTTACTAAATATCCTATATATCTTAAAAAGACATCTTAAAAAAGGGGTTAAAATACCTAACTAGGGAGAAATAGCGCCTATATTAAAACTATATTACTTAAGTGGGTATTAAAAAGAGAATAAATAATATAGCGGCCTATAATAATACTAATTATTTACTACTTATAAGTCTTATCTATTTAAGTTCTTAGATAAGGAGTTAGTAAAATGCTACCTCCCTTACCCCTGCAGTTTTAACTTAACAATTGTTTAAATCTTTTAATAAAATGCGCTATAGTTATATAGGAGTTATTTGTTTAAAATAGGAGATTATATAAAGACTCTAACACTTAAGAGTTGCCCTTTTTAAGCGATTATTACCTATTTTAGGATATCTGTCCCTAGTCTAGCATAGGCTTTTAGATTCTGCCTTATAAACCTTAACTATATTTTTCTCTTATAAACTTAATAGAGTTATATGATTTTTATATTATAAAGAATCTGCAGTTAAGCAAGTGTTAATTAAGAGCTAAACGACTTTAAATATTTACTTTTCCTATTATAATTTTTCTCTATTTACCCTATTTTCTCCAGTCTATTCCTTTAGTTTTATATAAGGTTCTCTAGATTCCCTAGATTTTCTAGATTTAGCTGCTGCCTTTACTTAACTTAATAAATATATTTAAGGAAAAGGTTCTAACTAACTTTAAGAGTCTTTCTAATAGCCTTTAGAGGTATCTGTCTAGAAATAGTAAAATTATTAACACCCCCCCTTATATTAAGGACGCTATTTTTAAAGAGGTATTAAAAGGCAGCTCTAATTATTATAATATATATCTTACCTTAAGCTAAAAATAAAGTTTTATAAACTTATAATAATAGAAATAGCTTAGGGAGACTATAATTATTACTCTTATAATTAAAATATAAATTAGTTTTAGTATTCTATCTATTTTTACTACTTTTAATACCCTAGGAATTATCCCTAGAGTTATTCTTCTAATAGCAGTTTTTATAGTTATAACCTAGTCTAACTATATAATTAGTATTTTTAAATATAACTACCCTAAGGTTTATAATATTAATAATGCTAGTTTTAAAATATTTGGATATATTAGCTATAAAGTATTTGCAACTGCTTGTATATTTTATAAGTAATTTAATATTATATAATAATATATGCTAATAACTTTTAAACTAGATTTTTATTTCTAGTTCTATTATATTAGGTATTTCTATTAGTTTTAATATAGTTTTAACTTATAGCGCTTATATTATAGTTTTTATTACTATTATTACTATTTTTATATTTATATTTTTAAGCATTTATACTTTTAGTTATATTAATTGGGTTACTTAGGCCGGATTAACTTATATTATAATAGCTAGTTAGTTAAACCCTCTTAAATAATATATAGGTAATTCTAATAATATATATAGTTATTACTATTATAATTGCTATTAGTATTTAAAACCGCCCGGCTAATACTCCTTTATAGGGCTAATAAGTATCTAATTATAAGATTATAAATAAGCCTAGCTTTACTAATAGTATTTTAGCTATTTTAGCCCTTATCTTTTTCTTCTCTAGTATACTAGAATTCTTTTTAATTGCAGTTAAAATGTATAAGCCTTAATACTATACTAGATCTCTTTTTATTTGCTAGAGTATTATAACTAGCACTTATATTACTATTAGTATTATAATTTACTATTATTACAGTTCTTATATAGTATTACCTATTTTAGGTTTTACTAGTATAATTATAAAGAAAGTCTATTATAAAATTGCTCTTTCTAGTCTAATTATTACTATTATAATTATTACTTATATATATAAAGGGGTTGTTTATATACTTAGGTATTATAGCTAATAGTAATATAAATTCCTATTAAATATATTTTTATCCAACTCTTCTAAGGGATAAAACACTTAAACTCTAATAGCCTTATATATTAAGCAACCTAGCTGGGTTATACTATAAGTATTACTATTATTACTTATATTATTACTAGTATAATTCCTATATTTGGAGGGCTAGTTTTACTTATTAGCGCTCTTTTTAGTATATTTATATACTTCTAGCTATATAGCTATATATAGTTATATAACAATTAGGCTACTAGTAAAAAGGTTAAGTTAGTAAAGTGGTATTTTATAGTTAGATAGTGCATTTTTATTATTATTATAAGTACTTTTATAATAATTATAAGGACTTATAAGTCTATTATTAGCATTATTAACTTATATAATATATTTAAAGAAATAGCTATATAGTCCTATACTAATAACTCTAACTTTATATAAGTAAATCCATATAGCTAAGGACTTTATACCTCTGCTAAATATAACTAGGTATTTTTAATATAGAGATTATAAACTGCTATAACTAGCCCTATATATATAAAAATATAAATTTAAATGCCTAGTTCTTTTTAAGCCTAAATATAATTAAAAGCAATTAAATATAATAGTATTAATATTAGGGGCAGTAATTTAGCAACAAGTTTAGTTTAAACAATTAAAATATTGCATTATCTTATTGCTATAATTCGTAATAATAAGGCAGTTTAGAAGTGCTATATTGTTACCTATTTAGGCCGAGCATGTCTAACCTGTCCGGCTCGTCCTTGACTCCAAACTAATAACGGCCTGGACGCGATTCGCAGGGGGCACATGTTAAGCGTGGTGCAGGCTTGATATTGTCGCCCAGCATCTCACCTGAGCCGATCTCTAATTGCGTATATGCCAGATTATTATTGCATGGTGTTGGGAAACTCGTTCCTGCCGAGAGTTATTCGCCGAGATAACTCTCGTTACAAAACGATCACAGACAGCTCAGAAAGTAGCAACTCTTTCTGTTCACTTCAATCAGCCACGGCTTCCGCCCTAATTCGATCACGCTCCATTGGCGATACGATAGTCATCCAAGCAGACCTAGAACGTTAACGTCCTCCGACTGTACCTGAACTATTAAAGTCGACGTAGACTATGGAAGCCTCGCGTGGTAGATGCCGGACCAGATACCAGCTAACCTGGACCTTCCCGTGATCTAGGCAGGTTTGGAGCAGGCCTTCTCATCTACCCCCGAGGTCGTAGGATCGCAATCCTACCCCTTAGATGCATTTCAGTCTCAACACTCTTTCCGATTCTAACATCCCGGCTCATCCACGTCTCTCCCGACGCGCCGTGCTTCCGTTTGCCGTCGAGCATGGCGTTAATCCGGGGAAAATGGCGCTCAAGTCCCCAACAACAGATAGGGACATCTTAGACGAGCCTGCCGAGGTTTAGTCCTCGCTTCGAACAGGATTCCCCCCAGATCTCCAACTCAGCGCCAACGCGGTCAAGTCGGTCTCCGTGACCAAACTACCATGCCCAAGCCGTAAAAGAAGAATCTCTTGGGCTAGGAATGGAGATATCATAGCCTAGCCCGATATATAGCTAAAAGCCACCCCAGTAAGACGAGCCTTTTGTCTGCCGCAAGGGAGCCCGCTGGTTTATCAGCTGCCTATATGTTCTACTATCGCCCGCCTAATTTAATTAGAGCAGTTATAAGGCTACTTAATTAAAGTGGGCAGGCTAAGCTAAAGGTAATTTAAATTAAAATAGGCAAGAAGTAGGAATTATATATAAATATAGCAATCTGCTCCAGCTTATATATTACTTATATTTTATTTAAAATAGATTATTTAAAGAAGCCTAAATTAACTAGCGCATTTTAATATATATTAGTAATTATAAATAGCTAATTAAATTATATTAGAATTTTAATAAGAGAGCTGGGGCAAATTAACTATAGTAAAGTTATTTCTATTTTTAGAATATTATTAATTAAACTACTAGTAATTAGGCTGGTTGGGCTAAATTTCTTATAGTTAAGAAGTTACTTATACTAGATTATTTCCTTTACTTAATAAGCCTTATTTAACCTAATTACTATTATAACTGCTATATATATTATTTAAGTATTAGGGATTAAAGAGGGCAAGACATATAAGGACAGCCTAACTGGTTTTTTAACCTTAGGGGTCGATTTAATATAAATAATAAAAATAGTAATTGCTTAAACTTTTAAAATAAAGCCTATTGCCCTAGACTGCTAACCTTATTAATTATATGTAATTAGAGTGCAATCTCCCTAAACTAATTTTATAAATATAGCGCCTTTAGTATAGGGATAGGTATAATTATTACTTCTAAATATAATATTAGACCGATTGCTAACTAAAGGAATATAAGAGATATTAAAAGTCTGGAAAGATCTAATTTAATTTTAAAGCCTAAAATATAAAGCCCTTACAAATAATACTTACTTATAAATATAAAGCCCTTATAAGTATTAGTATAATACTAAATGCCCGCACCCTATAATTGCCACTTTAAAATAGTAAAAGGCAAATATTACATCTAATATACTAATAGTCGCCCTTATTTTATTAGTAGCCTTTATTATCCGGATATTAATGCCCAATATAGTGTGGCTGCAACTATTATAATTATAATAAGTCCTTTACTACGGCTAGTTTTAATAAGAAGTGCTATAGCGCTCCCTTTTAATAGATATTAATAATAGCTTTATTATAAATAGGTATAATTTACTTATATAAGCCCTAATAATATAATATTAAACTGAAAGGAGCTTAGCACCTAACTAATTTAAATACTTCTTACTATTATTTACTATTAAAAATATGGATATTACTAGCCCAAAGCTTATATAGGGCAACTAATAGCGCCCTAGAGCCTATAGCACTACTTATATAAATGGCATATTGCGCTATTGCGCCGTCCCCTCCCACTATCCCTATATACTATTAATCTAACAGCTAGAGCCGGCTTATAATCTTAGGGCCAGTAGTTAATAATAGGGTTAGGGCTTAACAGCTTGGACAAGTTAAAATAAAAGTTAATCTTCTGCCGCACTTATAATAGACTTATTAATATTAGTAACAGTTTCCTTATATAGCCTTAAGACACTCCTAAGAGTCTAAGAACCACCCGCCTAATTTAAAATATTAGTTTCCATCCTATCTTATTACTTACTATATCCTTCCTTAAGAGCTACTTTAGTATGGGCGCTAGCCCTGCCCCCAAGCCTGCTGCCACTCCTATTAAACCTAAGGAGACTGCTAAAAAGAGCTTAAGAACTATTATTAGAGCTCTTTTAACCTTATAGTACTTATCCTAAAAACTATTTAAATTTAAAAAGTATGCTATCTTTTTTACTAGGTAGCTTCTTATTATATATTAGTACTAACTATCTTAAAATAGAAACTAATAGAAGTACTAAATAATTAACTACTATTTTATTATCTATTATAATTAAAATAGAGAGATTAAGGCTTTCCATACTAATAAGAATATTTAGCACTTTAATACTAACTAGCCTGGCCTAACTTCTATTTATATTTATATTAATAAGAGGGGTCTTATTTAAACTAACTTTAACTCTAGTAATATTCCTATTAACTAGTTTAAGGACTTTAGCGGATCTAATATATAAGAGAGATTTAATTATTATAATTAGAACTAGTATAAATATAACTATACTTAGGAAATAGAGGGTACTTATAACTAGAAGCTCTTAAGTAATAACTATAATAAGTGCTACTATTACTATATATTATACCCTAATCTATATAAGCTTATTAATATTAACACTTATAAGGTTATTTTTAAAAAGTCCTACTTTATGCACTTTAGTAGCCCTATACTTAAGATAATTATAAAGGGATTTAAAATTGCCCTAATATACTTCTTTTCTAATACTTTAATTAATATTTTATAAGTTCTTCCTTTTATAACTACTCCTTTTTTACCTTACTAACCCTTTTAGTTAAAACTTTTTTATAATATAGCATTTTATTCCTCTTAGTATTAAAGGCTCTATTATATACTATAAGGTTTATAAAAATAAAAATATTATAAAAAAGGAGTTTACTAATATCTTAAATATATATAAGTATATTATATTAGAAAATAAGTTTCTTACTATTAGCACTTAAGAGAACATTAAACACGGAGTTTTTATTAATAGTAAAATGCACTCTAATTATAAAATAAGCGCTTTTTAGTTTTAAAAATAGGTTTATAACCTTATATAAGAGCATTTTAAAAAGGAAGTTAAAGCTAGACACTAGATTAAAGTTATTAAGTTGCTTATAATAAAAGTTGTACTAAAGATTAAATAGGTTACTTATATACCTACTAAGCTAGCTTTTAAGCCCTTAGAGCTTAATACTAGGGAGATAATTACTATTTGATTTTTCCTTTTTCTTTTAATAATTTAAATAGTATATTAGAAATTAGCATTTTAATATATTATAAGATTTTACATTTACTAAAAATAATATAAGCTAAAAGAGATAGCTTTAAACTAGGTAGATAGATTAAAATAAAATTAACTTATTGCCTTAACTTTAGTTTCTTATTATAGGCTCTATTACTTTTAATAATTAAATTCTTATATTAATTAGCACATAAGGCAATTCTAGGCGTTAGTTGTCTGGGCACTAGAATTACTAATAACACTTTAGAAACTATTATATTAAAGCAAACACTATCGAACCAAGTAAGAAAATGCAAAGAAACAACAGTTATTTTCACCCACAGCACTACTCCCAAGGTAGTTTAACTAAAGTTATTACATGCTAATAGAGATTAGGTCCCTAATCCTCAGCCTCTGGCTTCTGGCCGTAAATCACAGTCCTATGTTACACTTTCGTTAGTAACTGTAATAGTATTAAGAGTCTAGCGGAGAGGAAAATCAAAGAGGCTTACACTTTAAGGTAGGCATAAAGCGCCAGGTTAGTTAACTCCTTATATATCTTAGAAAGAAACAGCTGCAAAGCCTTATACTTCTACTATTACAACTTATTAGGTTCGCATCTAAATGTTAGTAATATAGAAATATACCCCTAGTATTTTAGTAAGACTGCGGATAGAAAACCCCTTAAGACCCTAAAAAAGGAAATAGCAGTTCTAAGCACCCTATTATTTAAGTGTCTTATCCTTAGGCTATATTCTAATAGGAACCTTAACCTTGTAAGCTAAGATATTAATAAAGCTAGTATTTCTAACTAAGTCGGCTATTTTCTTATCCTAAAAAAAGCTTTTACCTGTTATTTCTCCAATTTATATAAATATTTCCACTTACATTTTAAAGGGCAAGGTAGCTTATAAAGTATTATTATTACACTTAGTATTACCCTACAGCTTAATACTTTTAATTTAGCCCCTAGGCTAAAAATGCCTATAGGGTTAGTAATTTATACTAAATAGTTAAAAGAGAATATACTTAAAGGCTTTTTTATATAACTTGGTCTAGTTAGGGATACAGCCTATTAGAGTATAAATATAAACAAAGTTAAAATAATTAATTGGGTAAGTTTAATCTTAGTTAATATTATTAACTTTAAACCTGCAGTTTAATAGTATAAAGCTAGGTTAAATAAGTAAAAGGTTAATACTAATAACTTTTATAAATAGATATATATTTGTAAATTTACTAGGGCTATTAGGACTTATACTAGACTAGGTAGAAAGACTTATATTGCTTAAATACTAATATTATAACTTAAATCTAATATATTTTAAATTTATAAGTAAATAGAATTTATATAAATAGAGAAAATTAACTTACTTATAAGTAATCTCTAATAGGAGCCTTATAAAGCTTATTATTTATAATAATTTTATAAACCTTATATTTAATTAAACTATTAGCTAGCTAAGTGCAGGGTGCTTAAAACTTATATTAAGTTTTTAGCTTCCTACTAATAATTATTATTTAGAGCTCTAGAAACTTATTAAAATTGCAATTATAATACTAAGTTTTTATAATAGCTTGCTAATAGAATCTATTTTAATAAAAGTAGTACTACTACCTATTTTCCCATTTATAGCTTAAAATAGAAGACCTTAAAAATTTAATATTAGTAATTCTAATCCTATACAAGTTAATAGTTATTTTTTAGGTTTTTAAGCTTTAGCTTACAATTAGAAGTAAAAAGAGTTAGAATTATTATCCTAGAGCTATACTATATAAGCTATTAAAGAATCATAGTAAGAGTGATTGAACTTATAACTTTAATCGTACTATTATCCGGCGGAGCCTTAGTTCCCTAGTTTATTAGCGACCGGCCAGCAAATAGTAACTATATTATTAGGGAGCTAGATTGACATAACTTTGGAAACAATATGCTGAGTTTCGTCTCCTTTCCTAGGGCGAACTAAAGACAAACTAAAAAGCAAATAAGCTTATTAGATATTAAGTGGGAAGAACTTTGCGAAATAGCGGACAACTAAGGAGGAGAGAAAGAAAAATACTAACTACCGCATAGCTCTTTATAACAGCTAAAAAGAGGGGGTTCTATATATGCTCCTATCCATATTAGCTAAAATTAGAAAGAACTATATTGATAAGCAGTTAGTCGCATTATATTATATATATAATAGGACGAGTTTAGCGCATACTAAAACCTTTTATTGCTAGGTTAGCTGTTTCTATATCTTAGTTTCATACATAACTAGGGCGCTTTACAACTTTAATAATATACTACCACACCTTATAGACCTATATTAAACTGCCAATCGTGGCATTATTATTTTAGTTAGTTAAATAGAGAATTGGGTTAAATATAAAGGTTATATTAAGGAAATCTACTAATATTCATATTATAAAAGATCGTTACCTGTATATATTCGCTTTATTAGCCGCAAAATGTTATCGCATGCCTAAAAACCTCTCAAGGTGCCACTGCCGCTTCTATAGTAAATGTCCCAGGCCTGCAGTATTAAATAATAAATTCTCTATTTGCTAAAGATGATGCAGAACATACAGCATTGCAAGTTGGAAGAACCGGACACTACGGAGTTAACGCGAGGAGACCGCTTTATTAGATATTTAACAATAATACATACATCATAGCGATCTTAACGATAAGTACTAGTAGGTCTTCCGTTGAGTTTTCATCCTTTTGTAAGCATATTGAGATTGATAACAGGAACAAGAACATGTCTAGCAATCATGCGTTTGGCGCAAACATGCTGTTCGTCAGGTAGAAGACGAGGTGCAGGAACACATATATAGCGCAGCCTACTTTGTAATCTGCTATGTGAATCAGTTCAGCGGCTTATCTCTTGTTAAGAACCATGTACCCTAATAAAAATGCTAAACGCCCTGGATTATGGCCTGTTTTGGCTGTTGTCTGGTGATGAAGACGATGTTAACCTGCGGGGTCATTCCTATGCTTGCCAGTTTGGATGTATTCCTTGTTGCGTTTGTCTTCTCTATTATCCTGGCCTTTGCCGAGCCCAGGGATGCTACTACCCCCTTGCTACTAGCTTTTAGTCTTTTATAATATGGCTTCCGCTCTTAATAGTCTTTATAATTGCCGACTAGAATCCTATCTTATTAGAGCACACTATATAAGTGCTTCCTTTACTTAGCTTAATATTCTTAGGAGGCTAATAATAATAGTAAACTAATCTTCCGCTAGCTCTATAACGCTAAAGCTATTAGGACTTGGGCCAACACGCCCTGAGATAATAGCGGAAACCCTAATTAGTGGCGGGATATAATAGTAATAGCTTAGGAGCTGGAGGTTCACAAATTCATTAGACAGGGCATAGGCATACATTTGCAGACTACCCCACGCGTTATTTAAGCTATTAACAGGTAGATGCTATCTTAATAATATAAAGAGAGCAGCCTCTTTATAAGGGTAATAATTTTACTACTAATTTATACTTCATTTCGCTTAAAACAAACTAGAAAGAAGGATGCCTCTTATTATTTAAATAGTAAAGAGAAATATTATATATAAATTAATATAACCTTTTATTTTAAAACATTCAGCTAGTAACTAATAACTTATAACTAATAGCCTAGAAAAACTGGCCTTTATATATTATTGCCCCTACTCCTAATTTAAAACTATAAGGCAATTACTTAATAAGCTAATAGATTTTTAATTAGAGAAGTTATTTTATTTTCTCTTTTTTATTTCTTTTCTATTTACTTTTTAAACTTATTAGCTATAAAATATTATATTTATTTTAATATTATCTCTTTACTCTGCCCTCTTTTTATAATAAAAATATTAATTATATTCTTATCTATTATTATATTACTCCTTCTTTTAAGCTACTTAGGGGGCTTTATAGCTAAGGTTATTAGTATAGAGGCTACAGCCACTATATACATCCTAAACTATAGCACCTTTAATAATAATATCAATTGCGGCATCTATAATTACTCTATTACTCTAGGTCCCTAAGCAAGCAAAACATTACCACCTGGGGCTATTAAAACTAGTAAATTCAACCTTTTTATTATTATAACCTTTACTAAGAAGTAGTAAAAGTTCTCTCTTTACTATAATATAACTTGGACTATTATAAAGGAATGCACTACTATTAATATGCATAATAATAATAACAGCCATCCTACTATAACTATTACTCATTCTAATTATTATAACATCCTAGGGCCTAATAGCTTTATTTAAGTTCCTATTACTATTACTACTAGCTAGGATTTGCTAACCGCTATACAATTAGCATCCAATAAAGTAAGTGCTACTAGTAATATATTGGATAGCGCCTAAGCTACCTCTAGCAATGCGATTGCGACTAGTGAGAAGGCCTTGGGCAGTAAGACGGGTACTGCTAAGAGCTTAAGCAGCACGTCCAGCCCTAATAAGGATTCTAGCGCAGCAACCTTTCTTACCCGCACCTTTATAGCCATATTTGTAGTAGGACTTGCTATAAGTATTGTACTATTATAAAAGGATATTTAGCGCTGGGATATAGTAACCCTAACCCTAATCGACCTCGTAAGGGATGGATCAGATCGTCCGTACTACTGGCCAGCGGGATAACAAACTACTATATAACAGCTCAGAAGTTATTTACTTAACTATTTACACTATATATTAGGTATCTGAAAGTTCCTGGCGGACCATCTCTTGCCTCATTCCTGCCTAATGGGACCGGATGCCTTGTCTCACAAACTGCCCTATCACTCGCGTTACACCTTCCCTAGTTCCTGCGCCACTTGGGTAAAGTGCCCGGGCACTTGGAGATGAAAAATGCGCAGCTGCGCAACTTCACGATTGAGCGTCTTTCAATCTTTCCGCCACTCTGACGCACTATTTAACCTTTGCCTTTTCTTCCTCTCTTGATGATTCTAGCAGACCTGATCTCTTTCTTCTATCATTACATCCTCCTAAACCATCTTTGCCAGAGACCAAGGCCAGTGAATTCATCATGACTACCTTTTCTACTCAGCATCTACGCAGCCACCCCTTCCGTTCCCTCGCGCTCAAGGGATTGGAAGCACCGACCCCATCAACCCAGCTGCAGAGCCAGATGATGGAAGACGTCTTCGAGGCTGCTCGTAGCCTGTTATCATCGGGGCCGCGACAACGTTGGCATGCAAAGAACATGAATCCTTCCTCCGACACATCCAACAAAAAGCCTCACGAGGCAAGGAGTCAAAATACCCACTCAACACCTACTTCCCCCCGAAGAAAAGCAGCGGAGAAGCAAGATGACGCCAAGCACGAACCATCTCGGGACGACGATGACAAGGATAAGATGCACGACAGTGGACACAGTCCTAGATTAGGCGCAAGGGAATCCAGACTTTTTGCATGCCCAATTTTCAAAGCAACCCCCCGCGGCCATCTACACCATCCGGAAGGCCAAGAGTGTCTCCATGGGTGGTCGGGATTCTCAAGCGTTAGGTGAACATTAATCTTCTCATGCACAAGCTCAGGGGCTCATGGATTTCTAGGCGGCATATCTTGAGAAGCCACTTCCTTTCCAGGGCGCAGTGCCCTCGATGCTCCGAGATGTTCACCAATAATGATACGCTGGCAGGCCACCAACGAAGCCTCGAAGCCTGTCACAGACGACCTCTTGTTGTACAAACAATCAGCCGCAATCAAAAAGAACAGATCCAAGAGCTGCCTGACAAGGGATCCGAAGCTGATAAATGGTGTCGAGCTTACAGAATCATATTTCCGGACGCCCAAAATATACCATCTCCATGTAAGCCCTCCTTGCAGTAATGAAATTCCTCCAACTTACCCCTAAATAAGACTACGACGAAAATGAAACGTCTCTTCGAGCACGCGAAGCACTCGTCCAGTGGCAAAATGAGTCGGGAGACTCGGTTGCCTCAGATACAACTCATCGTGAGGTAGTGCCAACAGCCATCGAGCCCGAACGCCTACCAGACCTACTAGAGAGCTTTGGGAGAATTAATCCAGCCCTCTGGACAAATGACGATCTAGAAAGAAGAAATCTATTGATTGGCGAGATCTTGACATCGGTTCACGTGTGGTTATCATCTGAACTACAGAACAACCCATCCTCAAGTCCAGGCACACCATGTTGCAATGACGAGATTGAGCCCCTGACTCAAGAACACTCGTCAACCAGCAACGCTGAGGTCCGGCAGAACAGGCACAAAAAACCTACCAGAAGACCACAGCGGGGAAGAAAGAGAAAGAGAGGAAAGGATAAGGGCAATGGGGACGACGAAGAAGAGGGCGAGGGGGACGGCTCAGGTGGGAGTCCTAATGAAGAAGAAGACCCCACGACCAAAGCAAAAAAGCTCGCATGCCCTTTTCTCAAAATGTTTCCCTGGATCTACATCCACAGGAAGCCTTGCCTAGGAGCCTGGAATATCAGCAGACTAAAGTAGGTTTTCTCCAGGCACTTCAAAGTGGTGTACCCTTGCTTACCTCTTATAAAGAGAGCATCTGTTCCGACAGCATCTCGAGCCAGAAATCTGCAACCGATGCTTCGAAATGTTCGACGATAGAGATGAACTTATAGAACACCAGAGAGCTGACACACCTTGCCCAATCAGCGAGCGAAGAGAGCCCCGAGGCATTGACGGATACCAGGAAAGACTCCTGAGAAGCAAGAAACACGGCAACGAGCAGGAGAAGATTCGACGAATATACAAGACCCTTTGGCCCAAGACGCCAGAGAGTGATTTCCCTAATCCATGTAAGTCAACTCTGATGGATTTCTTAAATATACTACTAGCTCCAACGCTATTCATTTCATATTCGTACTGACATGGAAAATTGCTAGACTGGAGCATGCATGACCCTGAGTCTGTTATTGAGCCTTCCGGAAACGAACTCTATCAATATTTATCGAGAGAGATGCCACCTCTCCTTCGAGTGAGGCTTGAAACCAACTTCCCTCTGGACGAAACAATTCACATGTCTCGAGTCATCGAAACGGTTCAAGAGGCTTTCCAGGAGCTGTTCGAAAGGTTTCTGTCTGGCTATCGTGCCACCCCAGGCGAAACCTCTCCTCAAATAGCCACTAATGCATCGTTGTCGGAACCCAGTCAAACACCTCAGCCACAGCCGGCTTCTCTTGTGCGTTCACAGCAAGCGCCACCTCTTGCGGAGCAAGAAACTCGGCCCGCAACTGATGACTTCATGTTTGGAAATTTGGGTAGAGAACTTGGAGGATTCCCTCAACTTGGCGATACAGATTGGTTGGACATTGACCCTCAAGTTTTGCTGGGAATTGGAAATGTCGATCTGATGCCCTGGCAAATGGTAGATAACTCATTTTAATATTAATAATGGACTTGGTATCTCCCTAAACTTATTTGAAGTGTCTATAAATGAGTAATCAAGCCTCGAGTACTTCTCATTCCCAAGTTCGGCCACCCGTTCGAGATAATAGATCTCGGGCTGCCAAGTTCCAAATCAGAGCGTAAATGAGCTGCGACATTGCTAAGCAGCAGTCAACTCTCTTGGTTCAGGTTCGGCCCTGGCCGTTTGAGCGTCGTGAGGGTTTGGCATAACAATTGAAAATGAGACTCGCTTGTCCCCGGCAGAAATCTCATAGAATCTTAGTAAGAAAATTTGCAGTCCAAGTTCGGACTTTTTGCTAATAAGGAGCCCTTTTCTCTTTGCTCACTCAAAAGAATTATCTAGCTTGCTAGCAAATCAGAATAAGAACCTAGGAGATAACTCTAAACACATATCTCAATTATAGAAGAACTTGGAAAGCTCTATAGTTATATAGTTAGCGAATTAAGATCCTGCGACTTTCGCCAGACCTGAACGCCTCTCTATATATAACTCCATACATATACGCCTCCCTAATTATCTGGAAATCCAAGCGGTCCTCAAATTGGCGAAGAATAACTAGTACCTTCCCACCCTCCAGTAGGGCAACTATATCTCCTATAATAGAGCCTTCAGGTACCAAACCAATACAGCCGTCCTCCAGTCTAGCTATTAATCTCTTTATTAACATACTAATATTAAATAAGAAGCTTTATACCGCTTAAGGATTATAGCCCTATAGTTATAATATAAGATAGCTAACTGCCTTTATAATAATCATAACCTATAAGCTTCTATTAATAAACTGGATGGGAGGGATCTATATAATTCTATATGCTATTCGCAAAAATGCATTATATCTGTAAAACTCATTTTAATATTATTATTCACCCTTTAGAATAATATTAGTGCTAATTATTTTCTAGTAGTAATCTAGCATGCCTTCCCTAGTAATATAATCCTTATTCCTATTAATATAAGTAATAGCCTACCACTTAATCCAGCTTGTAATATAGGATGCGGCTATATCTACTTCTGCTTATATATTTATCTTATCCTAGCGTAAGCCGTTAAGGTTAAGAAGTCCACTAGTTTCCTTGATGGCGGCAATAATATGTCCTTTTAATATCAGTTGCTGGGTACTGTCATTGAAATGTGGCTGGGATGTAGAATCTTTCGTGGCACGAAACCCAACGGCGTTAACTTCGGGAACCTCGCCCTCCGGGAACATCATCTCCGTATGGCGCAATGGAGCCACGCAGCAAGTCGAGCTCCAGTTAGGCACCCAGGAAGGCAACACTCTAGCGTTGGGGTTGGTAATGTTATAGATTGACTCGAAAAGGTCCAGGTTGTTGCAAGTTTTAAGGATGTATATAGCGAAATTCTTATATAACTGCTCAAGCGCCTTATTATAATTAGGCCGAAATGGCAGACTCCGAATACTAACGGGATCTACTAGCCCCCATAGCAAATAGATCTTATCTAGCAGGTTTAATACTCTATATAATCTCATTCAAGTTATTAGTTTAAATAAGGAGTGCTTGTTCCTAGACTTAATCTCGCCCTAAAGATGTTCAAGATTATTAATAGCATTTAGGTTAATATAATAGCTATAAATATATATGGCGCCAAGTTCTCTAGAGTACTTATAGGCTTTATAAAGCTCTAGCTATTCCACCTTATACTCTGCGCATATAATAATAGATCTTTTTAAAATAGTAATTTTTTAGATTATCTAGACGCATTTAAACTAAGGCTTTTAAAAAACTTTAAAGAAACTTTCCTAGTACTAGTATAGTAGAGTTAGCAGGCTGGGGTATGGGAATATAAAACTAAAAGCAAATTCTCCTGCAATTAAATGTCGTCTGCAAGCTTTATTAATTATTCTAGCAAATTCTAAGCCTTTTCTGCCGTGCCGGTCTCCCTCGCTAAGCTACATTAGAATTATAATATTATACTTATATATACTTCGCATTAGTAGGATTTAGGTACTCTTTTTAATATTATCTTTTTAATTAATATAAACTTAGTCTACCTAGAGTGTTCTTTCTTTATTAATATACTGCAATTATTATAAAGTAGTATAAAGGCTTTAGGTTACTATTAGATAGTATCTATAATATATAATATATTTAATATCTTTGCCTAGAGGACCCTAGTAGTATAATAGCACTTTATATTATACTATAAGTTTAGTATTAACATCTAGTTCTTTAAGCTAATATTTAATACTATAGGGGTTATTATCGCAATATAGTCTTAATATCGCTAAAGGCAAAATAATAATAACCTAGGTTTTATAAAAGCCTATTAGCCGATTATAAGTATACTTAGATCTTCCACACGCTCTAATTAATAGCAGGCTAGCCCCTTTCGGCCTTAGGTGCACACGCCTTACACTCTAATAGTACAACGGAACAAGCAGCATCATTAAGAATAGAATCCATAAGTATGCGCTAATACTAATATAGATATTAACGACTATAGCGAAAAGGGCTATAAATAAAGCCTTAATCTTAATTCCAATCGCTCCGCTTAAATAAAATAAGAAAACTCTTAAAACTAGATATATAACATTCAGCTAAAGTAACTGCTAAAAATTGAAACTGATATGTGAACCGATATAATAGGAGATGGCAAGGGCAGTCGTATATTTTGCAAACCACGACAGTTGGTAAGGGGAGCATCGCAAATCTCCGTCGTAAGTCAGGACTCTATGTGCCACAAAGATAACGTAACAGGCCATCCAGATTCGACTATTAGTAAACCTGAGGGGGAACAGCAAACGCAGGCTAATCTTTCGCGCGTCGGCTGCTGCATGTCGAATAGGCGTCGAGTTTGAATCTTCGCCCAGGAAAATAAGAACGATAGGTTGTATGATCCAAGTCATCCTGGGCCATTAATGGACGACCTTGCGCATCGACCTTGTTTGTGTATTTTTCTTCGGCGAAGAGGAGCAAATGTCTAGTTATCACCTTGAATAATTTATTGTCTTTCCCTGCTCGATAAGCCTTGGGCTTCAGCTGTATTTCTAAATAGGGGGTGGCTTTAGATTAGTCGTCAGCCATTAGCTGCCGGGCACACAGATGGCTGATCTAGCCGCCCCAACCCCCGTCTAGTTAGTTAGCCGTACGGCACTCCGTGTAGGCGGCGTCGAAATGAGACAGGGACTGGTTTCTTGCGATGGCTTGATATATTTGAGGATCTGACGCCCGTGCCTCGGGCAACTATTCAGTGCGCGGATAGAAGGCAAACCGACACATCATCACTCACTCACCTTTGGATAAGGCATTCCGCCTTCAGCGCCATTGTAATTCTATAGAATTGAACATGGCCGAGATGTGCCCCCTGGAATATGCATGCCCAGCGCGGGCCCGAAAATAGATCACTGAGGTGTATACAGAGTACTCTACGGATATTGCTATGCATTCTAAGCATCCTCCTCCTTAAGACTAACAATTTTATGACTTTAGAAAGAGATATTTTATCGTCAATCGGCGACTCTAATTTTTAACCATCTACTGGTAAGGATAGAAGGGGACTTGCATTAAGTACAACTAACACGGAATGATTTGTTTAAACCTAAGTATTTAAGGTGTTAAATAATGGGTTCCTTGGGTCTACCTTCGGGCCTGTAAATATCCCAGTTATTTCCTGCCTCTATGTCGATAGTTAAATCGACTTAAAAGGACCGTCATTCGTAACTCTACTTAAAGCCGCACCACCGTGAAATAAAGGGCCTAGTCTGTATTCCACTTGTGTGGGAACGACCGTCCATCCTTACATATCATTGTAATCTCACCATAGCATTGGGCGATCTCCTTAGATGGTCGGGTCCCAAGCTGAGGGCTTTGGTGACACTGTAGGCTTGGCAGGCTTGGGTTCTACTTAGTACAGGACTTGGCTGATTCTTTCGTATATACGGTAAAGACTGTATTTGTTCTTTTCTCTCCTAAGGTACATAGTATATAGTCAAGACTGTCTGAGTTGTTCCTCGTTCCATGGATACCCTAGCCACCTTATGCCATACAAGTCCAGGTCAACTCCTCCGCCACAAACCAAGGCCTGTATTGTCTTTGAATCGGCCCTCCCAGCTTTCGTCTCGGAAATCTACACTTAGCAGCCCCCTGAGTTGGGATCGGCCCTAGAGGAGTCAGCACGTTCCCGTCTCAAAAAGTCACAATATCGTAAAAAGCATCCTTAATTCACTCACCTGTAGCGCCAGTTGCCATAGGTCGTATCACCTCCCTTGCCGCAGTTTAGAATCTCACTGCTAAGACCGCTGAAGCACTCATCTGGGTCAAGGTAGCGAGTGGACCCAGCGTTCGGTCCCGTGAGACCGACAGTCAAGAGGACGCTTTTCCCACTACTGCCGAGGTCATAGCATTTTACAACCGTTTCCCTCTTCTTCCAATTGCCCTTAAAGTGCTTATTACAGGCGAACCTGGCCTTGTCCTGAGCTAAGTCCCGCTGATTGCCAAAGTTCTCCCCAGTTTTAAAGCACGCGCGCTTCTGGAGATGCTGGGTAGAATCACCCGCCTCAGGGATAGCTATAGCAGAGGTCAAGCTAATAGAGGCAGTAATATAGAGGAGGAGAGTGGACAGCTGCATCTTAAGAAGTATTTATAATGATGAATGTAGATGAAGTGATGTAAAAGAGTTGCTGATATTATAGATATTAGTTTTGAGGATATAAGAGAGAGGAATCCGGCTCTTATATAGTTTTCTTTCCTAGTGTTCTTTGTCCGAAACGAGCAATGGCCGAGGGCAAGATTAGTCATGCTATGTAAACCTAGATAGGTCTTGGCGGTGCGTTGGCAATGGAAGTATGAACCTCATTAGGCCGTGGATATTAATCGCATCGGGGCTCAACTTAGAACGAGGTCAAAGTGGGTCTTGAGAGCTCTCTGAATGGAGTAGCGTCACCTGTGCTTGAAAAGAATCGGAGCATGAGCAGGGTCCGTACAGCGCCCCTTTGAGAAGGATCTATACAGTGCCCCCCTCGAGAAGGATCTGTATAGTGCCCCCCTCGAGAAGGATCTGAGTGGTTCAACTTGAGAAGATCCGCGTCCATATTACGTAGCCGCGTGAGGAATGGGCCGGGAGGAGGGAGGATGAGCGCCTTGGCACCTCTGCTTTCAAGGGCGATCTCGCGGCACTGGAGTTGCTTGGGCGCTTATGATACGAGGGCATGAATAAGCGAGCGAATGCTAGCACCCTACTCGGAAGGTACCGAACATGCAATACCCCTGTCTGTCACGGCCAAATTGGTGATAGTCTTGTTTACTCCATGGGTACATCTCCGTCCGTTGTCCTGCGCCTCAAGCGGGGGACAAATTACACCGCAGACTCTGGCTCAAAACCCCATACTAATTCTTGAGATGTCTGCGGTGCTTTTTGTCCCCCGCTTGCGCCTGTCCTGATGGCGTGGACAAGACTTCTATGCATGCAAGAAGCCAATACACAGCCCTTCTAAGCGATCTTCACATCGAGTCGAGTTGCAGTGTGAAGTGGCTCTGTCGGGCTGAGGGTGGATCCTCCAACTTCAGCTATCGCTTCCAAGGCCATTGTGGCCTCCTCTTGGACGCCAGGTCGTTGACGCGTATACGGATAGCGGCACATGAGTCCCGGTACGGGCCTAGTTCAGGTCTGGATTCTCAGGGGTCGCGGTTTGTGTGCTAGCAACCAACAACAGCCCGAATACGCGGGCATGATGAATCAGGCCACAATTGTCCGCCCAAGTGCGAGATTCACACTATGAATCCAAGTTAAGGCTCTGACATGTTTTCACACCACGGCCAAAGAGGAAGGGCTTCGTCCTAAAGGCCGTGCGGGCCGAGCCTTAACACCGATGTGTCACCAGGTCCTTGAAAACGGACTGTCGGCAAATCCTTTGTCGCCGGACAGGGTCCATCAGACTAGCGAAAATGTTATTTTGGGCACATACTGCGACGGCAGGGAACCCTGGAGCTACATGTCGGGCAGCTCTCCACTATGTAAACCAAGACAAGGGCCAAATTCGCTAATACGCGCACTTTGCAAACATCGTCAACCAACACCCGTTGGTACAAAGCAGCTAGGTAGTGAAATGACAGATGCGGCAGGTGCACTTGCCCGTTGCCCGTCCACGCGAGAAATCTTTCCTCCAGTTATGTGCCTTGCTTCTGTCTGTCTTCATAATCTCGCGCCGTCCTAACCTAAACCAGCACCACGCCCGAACATGCGAGAATACGAGGTCGGACATATCGACGCAGACACAACCAACATGCTTCGCTAGCTTAATACTAAGGCCCCGCGTGAGAGACCTATTCACTTCAGGGGCTGGATTCTATAGGAACAAATTCTAAGCACCCGCTCACCCGGCTCATCCGAGTCGCGCGATCGGCCGGAGCGCCAGAGCCAAACGCGCATTTTCCCTTGAGTCCCTGTCCGTTTCTTGCGACAAGGTCGATGATGGGCCAAGATCTCGTTCTGATGAAGGGGAGAAATTCGGCGACAGCATATCCCCGTCTTCGATTCCGTGGGCTGAGAGTTGTGCCTCGAGATACGCAATGCGATCTTCCAGGCTTCTCATGTAACTAATTGGTGTCAGATTGAGTAGAGATTCCCGAAGCATTGGAAACAGGGGGTCAACCTTCTCGGGGCAACCCTTCCGTCGATATCGGTGCTCACACATTCCACCCCAGCGCGTTCGCAATTGGAACACGCCGGGATATTTTGATCGCATCTCTGTTTCCGAGACCTGCACCTTGAGCAGGCAGTGACATTAGCCCGGCGGACATTGGACCTTCGCTGTTCACGAGGCATGGTTCCCGTCAGCAGGCTCGGTCTACACGGAGAGTATTCAGGTGGCCAAGCATGAACATGATACTGGGATGCCTTATTTGACAGGCATTCCGCGTTGCCGAGGGTGATGAAAGGATGTGTCGCTCACCTCCGATAGCACCGCACCCAGCCATAATGGCGTAATTCCAACCCCCACTTCAGGGGCCTGGGGTAGCACGTGATGAAGTCATTCTCGAATCCGAGAGGAGAAACGAAGCGCCAACTTCGAGAATCGAGCTATTACCAGAGGTGGCGACCGACGACCGAGACACTTACAAGCGAGCCTGTAATACGAGCTCTGATAACGCACCATAGCATGTGGAGGCGTTAACTCGGGGCTGCTACTTCGCAGGTATCGTTGCCGCAGCTTGATTGTGGCCTAAATACATCGACTCTGAGCTCATCGCGGAGCATCAGTGGCAGCACTTTAGAGAGAACACTGTCGATTATCATCTTGACCACAGAGTGCTCAGCTCAACTAGGTTCATTTATGCTCAAACTGAAAACGACAAAGAAGGTTCCAAGAGCTGACTATCATACTCAAATGATGCGAGACCAAGCTCCTCATGAAACGGCTGTGTCCCAGGCCTCCGGCCGAGAAAGTCGACCAATGTCTTCATCTCATCCTGGCTCCCGCCTTTTTCAAGAATACCGTACCGATATCTTATGCCTTCTTCGGGGTCCATTGGGTTTTCGCCAAAGACAGTGAAAAACATGTCAGCCGCGTAAACCTTGGAGCTGCACAAGTAGTCGATCATTAGAAATGAAGACGGATAATGCTTGAAAGCAGCTTTAGTGGAAGTAACTTACAACAGGTAGCCGTAATATCCTGCATCATATTCCCCCATCAAATGCGTGAGTCGTGTCTGGGGATGGCCCCATTCGTCCCCTAACCCTTGTGTTTCGGGGCCATCCATGGGAAGGATGTCCCTCCGAATCTTGTTGAATGTAGCAGAAATGTCCATCCTCTCAATCGTCGCATGGCTTTCAGGCTCATGGACAGCCATATCGAACACACCAAGGGAGATCTGAGATAATTGGGAGACCGCTTCATTCACGTGTTTGGCTTGAACAAGGCTATCCACAAGGTGATCGGGGATCAGCTCCGGCGGTCTCTGCTTCTCAATGTTATTTTCTCGCCAAAATGTCAAGTATTCCTCAGACAGGGACGAAAAATGTTTGCTCAGGCCTTTCAATTGGGAAGGAATCCAGCACCAATACTCAAGCATCTGGCTTGGGGCTTCACCAAAGTCTACCGCGACTTCAGTGCCGTGGAAGCAAGCGTAGGTGACCTTCGATACTAGGTCATGTATGGCATGGCCCAGCTCATGGAAAAGAATGACTACTTCATCATGCCTTAACAGAGTCGGGCTTTCCGGGGAGGGCTTGGGAAAGTTACACACCAATGCTGTAGCAGGGCATTGGCGTGTGCCACCCTCTCTGACAAAACCCTGCAATTCGTTAGGTTCGGTTCGATGTCGGGGTGATGCATCAATGGCTTACTGGAACGAGGTTGAAGTTTGCCGCATTCGCAATCTTTCCATCGTGGGAAAAGAGGTCCAAGTACAAGTAACCGAGGAATTTGCCGCCCAGTTGCTGATTATTCCAAACACTAAACATCTCAACATCCGGGTGCCAAGTATGTCTCTCGTCGACATGCAGTTGGGAGATCTGGAGGCCAAAGAGGTGCTGGACAATTTCGAACATTCCGGCAATTGTTGTCTGCACCGGGAAATATTCTGCAATCTTCTGGTGGTCGACCGCGTATTGCTCCTCAAGCATTAGGCGGTGGTAATATGAAGTGTCCCATACGTAAAATCGCCCATCAAATGTCTCCCCACGAGATTGAAGGTCTTTCTTTTTGAGCTCCTTTAACTTGACAAGCTCTTGTCTACCGCCCTCGAATAATCGGGACTGCAGGTCTTTCAGAAACGCGTCCACAGTCTCAGGTGTCTTCGCCATCTTATCCTCGATACGAAGCGCAGCATGATTTGCATATCCTAGGAGTCGGGCAGCTTCATCACGGAGAATAACTGCTTCCCTAAACACAGGTATATTCCTGTTGCATTTGTTGTTCTCGGCGAGGAAGAGATGTCGTCGAGTCTGTTCACGATTCGCGTATCTCATGACGGGATAGAAGTCTGGGGGCCTAAAAGTAACCCGGACCTTGCCTGGGTTATCCTCCTGTCCTTGCTCGAATCTAGACGAGGCACTTTCGGGAACACCATCAAGCTCTTCGCGGTTGAACCACAGCCCACCAGCCTCAGCCACATTCTCGCGGAAATCGGTGGCGAGTTGGCTCAAACGGCCTTGAATCGTTTTAAACCGGTCTCGCAGAGGTCCAAGTGGCAACTTTAGACCGTTTTTGACACTATTCTGGGTTAGTTGGGCGACGGCCTCAACAGCCAAAGATGATCACCTTGAGGGTTTTGCCCTCGAATTGGCCTTTAAGAGAAAGACTTCACTTGACTCACTGGCTTTTGTATCTCTTCTTCAGAAGGTGCAGGGACTCTGGATCAAGAGGTTCGTGCTTTTCAAGTACAGCATGAACCAATTTGAACAGACTATCATTCATTGCCGTGTCGACGGCTGCTTCATCCAAGAGGTTCTGGGCTTCCCTTGATGCTTCGCGCAACTCCGGGTCTGCCGAAGCGGACCGATAAAACACAAGAATATGACTCTCTAGAGCGGTAGCGTTTTCAGACTGGGCCAGAGGCAGCAGGACGTTGGCAAATGTGGCAGCCTCGGGCTTGACGTTTTCCAGAATTTGACGCTGAACCTCGCGAGACTGCTTGATGAGACGCTTCGTGTCTTCGAGAATTGAGCTCGGGCTCCCTGTGAATACGGGAGGGGGTTGAGTCGAAGTTTGCAGCCGCTCCGCGGACGTCATGATGATGTGCACTCGTATGAACCAAGTATTCAGAATATTATGATAATGTTTACAATCGAATAATACCGCACTTGAAGAAAGGAGAACTCGGTGCGGGGTAGAAGGGTGATCAAGAACCAACAGGCCTTGCCAACAACAGAGGCAAGTTCTGATCTGCTCAGGGATCAAGATATCTTATCTAACATCTCCACAGCCAGCAACGCATGGCTAAACCTGGAGGCTCAATCAAATACCCTGAAAACGCATAGTGCCTTGCTTTGTGCTTGTCATTACTCATATTATATGATTGTCGAAAGAAAGGCATTTCATCATCTTATTAATTAGCTTACTCCGCAACTAACTGACTGAAGTTGACATAATGTTGCGGATGCGTTAGATTTTAGTCTGTGTATCAAATAGTATGTAAGGGGAACAGCCGTAAAAATAACATTGACAAGATCATTGGCATTACACAAAGTGGGAACTTATATGAGCTTAGGATGAGAGTCTCGCCACGATCTCCAGGCCATCTTCTCTTCCGATCAATCTTCGGGTGCGACAAGCCCACTCAAACTCACCTTTTAAGAGACAGTAGTCTAGGGAACATTTGTCCGGTCTCTGTCGCAAGCTCGTCTTCGGATGGGCCACATGATATTCTCGCAAAAGAAGACAAGATTCTCTTATGCAACACTGGCACGCTCAGAACCTAATCATAGCAAGTCGAATTTACAGAACTAGAAAAGACACTTGAGTTCAGTCAAAGTCCTTGAAGTTGAGTAATTGTGCCCCCGTTCGCTTTATTTGGCCTTGTTTGCCTGATGCTTGGGTTTATGAGCGAGGAGCTCATTCGGGACAAGGGATCATGGTGTGATGATTTCCCATAAATATATAACTGGCAACGTCTTCGTAGTAAATATCTCATTCTGGCTTAGGACAAAGAGTCTTTGACTGTCGAGAGAAAATGTTATTGGTGAAACATTAATTCAAGCCTTCATTCTCCAGCCATACCATCCGGTCTTCCAGCTCATCACATCGCCGGCTTCCTTCTGTCGCATCGGTACACACTCCATATATAGGAGATCTAACCAAGTAAACCTTTCAGGTATTAGAAGTTTAGGGCCGGAGCTTTGACTGCTCTAGAATCTCGTCACGTAACTTCCGCGGGTTGCTTCCTGATGCTTATTTCTTCAAGTAAGTCGCTTGCCGACTCACCCGTCTTCTCCAACGCCACAGGCTTCTGAGGGAATGGTGGCTGCAGCAGGCCTCCCTGCGTGGGTGGCGGCCACTCTATTACACACGTGCGTTCCTCAGATCTCGAGTTGCCCTGACACAATAATTCAGGCAACCACAATCACCGCCTTTCGCGTAGTTTCGGCAATATTGATTATCCATGTGTAGAAAGGGTTTCAGTAATTACATAACAGAGCAACTGGGCCAATTCCCCAGAGCTCCACGAGACTCAAACTAATTAACTGTTGTATCTACGTAGTGCGCACCATCCCGTTCACTACTACGTAGTCGTGGTATCTATCCCAAGTTATTCGTATTGCGCACTAGACTTCGCGGGCATGGAAGTCTCAGTTCAGTTGACTTTCTCCGATCTCCTTCGTCGCCATACGTAGCAAATTGACGATCCTGGCAAGGGATGATCGAATGGGTGGGTGCTCTGACTACCCAGGTACCGAGTTACGTCGTAGTGTAGGTATTGCTGTCGTATGTACTGCGTAGTAGGTACGTACCGACAACCCTTCTTTGCCTCCCTTGCGTCTTGGCCAAACTCTCCCTACCTACAGTCTATTGGATGGTGGCTTGGCGCTACCAATGCCTCTGGCTCACAAGCGGCGTGGTGGCTTAAATGTTCTTACGGATAGAGCTGCCGAGATGTGCCGGCCTACCGCGTGCCTGATCCGGTTCTTGTGAGACCAAGGGCGAGTGCAGGGAGAAGTAGCTGAATCGTACGGCGATGCCCCTCTCCTGGATGCCTGGATAACAGGTTGCCTAGCAGGATTGCTTTGTTCTCTGCAAGAGGCATTTATCGCAGTAAAACATGGTTTGCCAAGCTCCAGTCCATGGTCGATGGCCACTTGCCTGCAGGAGGAGCAACAGCATTATTCGTATCTGAACCTATGAAGTACGAATACTTCGTGGGGGCGGAGGACCCCGGATCATTCCCCCGCGACTTGTGAGGCTCTGTCAAGTCGCATAGCCTCTTGGTAGGCAAATAGGGCGGAGCTTCTTGACCGTCGATCGTCACGGTCCACCCGTGATCGGGGATCATGTTTGCTGCCAGGTTTCAGTATGCACGCTTTGTTGTTCAACCCTTCCAATGGACAACAGGCGCAGCGCGTGGAACCTCCATCACCAACAATGAGGGGGCAAGGGGGCTTCAACGTAGCCGAACAAGATTGGTGCCCGAGATTACTGTCCCGACAATTCCCAGATGAGGCTTAAACTGCCAGAGTCTGGGCTTGGTCGGAGAATGAAGGCCAACACCCTTGCAGGGAAGCCAATTCCGTAGATCGAGCCCCAACCAACAGGCGGTTGGCATCATCATGTCCTTGACGCAAGTGAGAATTTAGTCGACGCCTTCATGCTCAGCTGAACGGCGCCTTAACCAGAATTGGACCCCCTGCTTATTCCCAGACCACATTATTAGAATTAACTTGCGGGACCTTGTTGACGGCGTGACCGGTGGCTGTGTCGTTCGCTTTCTATTTGTCTCTTCTTTTCGACCCCAAAGGCTCAGTCGGCTGCGCCTTGGTTTGCTGATCACCGATTGAGTCGGGCCCAAAATTGAGGCTCAAAATTCCAGAAAAATAATAAAAGGGGAGTCGTTCACACACTCGTTGTCGTGACAGCCATCCACCAAAGTCCATCGCTAGTCCTCCAATCATCCCGTAAATCCAGAAGCCATCATGCGCTTCTCACTCTCATTCGCGGCAAATCTTGCCCTGTTAGCAGTCGCCAATGCTCAATCTGCCGAGCTACTGTCAACTGCTCTTGAGGACTATGACGATCTCTCCCTTTTCCGCAATCTGCTCGCGGCCTCTCCCCAGGCACTCCAAAATGCCATCACGGGTAAAAGCACCAACATCACAGTGCTGATTCCCACCAACGATGCAATTTCTGCCTATCTCAAAAGCTCTGGAATTCAAGATGTGTCCTCGCTGGGGTCTTCCCAGATTGAGATCTTCTTCGCGTATCACATCATGTCGGCCTCGCTGAAGAGCACCGACTTTGATGACGATAGAGGAGCGGTTGTGCCAACTCTGCTAAAGAAGTCTGAGTTTAACAACCGAACTGCCGGTGCACAGCTCACCAAGGAGTATGGAGCAGGAGCAACTGGTCAGGTTCTGGTTGCCGGGAGCGCAAAGAGCTCAAGCCGTCGCATCAAGAGACAGGACTTCAAAGGCCCCTCTGTGACGTTGCGAGCGGGCTTGGCTCAGGACGCCCAGATGACGGCCATTGATGGGTCGTGGGGGCCAAAAAAGGTGAACACCTTCCAGGTTGTTGACAGGTGAGCCACTTCCAATCTTCTTGCTAGTTGATTCCGCGCTGACTCTTTTGTCAAATTATAGTGTCCTCTTGCCTCCCCTGGCTTGCTCCACCACAATCCGGTCTATCACCAAGGGCCAGCTTTCTGCTCTGGATGCGGCTCTCAACAAGACAGAGCTGTATCCCACTCTCGATACGACCAAGAACGTTACTTGCCTGGCTCCATCAACTTCCGCCTTCAAGGCCGCCGGAGACCCTCAGACGTCCTTGCCCAAGTCCAATCTCACTCACGCCTTGCTGTAAGTCAACCACGACTGGTTTCCCTGCGTATTTTGACACGACATCCGACTAATGGCTACTCAAACAGGGCTCACACCTTGAAGGAAGTCACCTACACGACCTTCTTGGAGGATGGAATGATTCTTGAGACCTACGATAACTCAACGGTCACTGTGCATATCAAGGGAGATGATATTTACTTCAACAACGCCAAGATCATTGAGCCCAATGTCTTGACCAACAACGGCCTGCTGCACATGTGAGTATCTTCATGCGGGCCCTTCTCTGAGTGTGATCTAACGTGAATAGCCTCGATGCTGTCATCGAAGCCGAAACCGACGAGCCGACTGGCACCAGCACGGCGAGCAGTGATTCCCCAAGCTCGACATCTTCGTCTAGCGCCTCTGCATCCGAGTCGAATGCTGCGAGTGCCTCATCCGTTGGTTTCCACGGACTGGTCGCTCTGGTCGCTGGCCTCATGATGATGTAATGTGTGAACTTAATGATTAATAATATGTACCGGGAAATGATTGCTGAAAAGCATGCAAAGCTTTAGAATAAATGTTTAATATATAAATACACCATTGTTCATCACCCCATGCTAATATTTTCGAATCCAACTGCTCAACATGATGTCGTTTATTGAGGGAGTACTCGGAACTTGAAACGGATTCCACAATCGGAGAGCTCAATGAGCCCAACTTCGTCCCCCAGAAGACACAACATGAACAGATTTTAGCCAGTGGAACAATACGCCAATGAGCAGAGCTTACAGCGGCACCTAAGAATGCTTGCTACTTCTGTTTGTGGTTTCCTTCTAGCCCGTCTATGCAACACAACCGAGAATCTACTTGCACAGGTTTCGAGAGCCGGCGTATGAAGGCTATAGTCAAGACGGAGCTCACATTTCGATTATCAACACGATCACCACCTAATACTAGGGCTGGTTTAGAGACTTATTGTCTATAGTAGACGCTAAACGAGTAGCTCTTAGAAGAAAATATTTACGTGGAACAATATGGACCTGCATAGTTAGTTGTCGAGTCTCTTTGATCTCACTAGGTCGGCATGGGGAGAAGATGGAGTTTAAGTCGGAAGAATGAATGTGGGATATATTCAAATAGTGATGAACCCTTGCTAAACAAGGACTTTGAATTAGATACTCATACTCATACCATAGTAGTATCAACCATCCCAATCATAAAGCCCTACGCATAGGTAATGCTAAACACGGGCGTTTCCGACTTGTCCCAGTCCTCAGTCTTCTTCTCGTCTCCAAAGATTCTGAGTGCCCGGAAGGCAATCTTATACTTGCCTGCAGGTGCGAAGCTGCCACCGACGAGCTCACCAGTCCATGCCAGCGAGTTCACGCCCATGGGGTTCCACAGCATGGGGAAAGTAACTGGCTCTCCAATGCTCTTTGATGTCGAGTTGGAGGACGAGACAGGGATGACTTCACCGTGAAGCTTGGATGAACCCAGTGCCAGGAACCAAACCAACGATGGCAGAGTCGCCGTTGAGTCTTTGGTACCAGGAGTGGGGAGGACAAAGCTAGAGTTGGCAGGGACTCGCTTGTGGTCCTTGTCAGTGGACTTGCTAATCCATGTATCCTCAGGGCCGAGAACGACTGAATCGTGGAGAGAACCTGCAAGACCTTGGTAGGGTAGTGACAGTGAAGTGCCATCTGATCCGTTGATTGCGATGTAGCCAGACCAGAGAGGAAGACGGTCCGCCGCAAGGCCCTCAGGGGGAGTGGGCATCACCTCAATCGTAATGCTTTCGCCAGAACCAATAGAAAGCTTCGTCTCGCTGAATGCCAAGCTAGCTTGGCTGTCGGCAAATTCGTTGGGAAACTCTTCCGGATAGATGGTGTCCTTTGTCAGTGTATACACGCTCTTCGTTGGGATATGCGAGATGTCCAAGTCGAGGTCCTTTTTGCCGGTGTTTTGGACCGTAAAGTTGAGTACCTCGACGAAGTTGTCTGTGTCATTGAAAGAGAGGCTTGAATGGCTCAAGAGAAGAGTCGAGTAAGCCGCGTCATACGCCTGCACAAAGCCACCTCCTTGTTGCGGAACAGGAGCAAGGAAGCTAGAGAATCCCTTGCCGTCGTTGAAGAGCTGCGGGTTTGCGGTGGACGACAAGAGGTTCTCAAGGAGGGTTGGGTCAAAGGTTCCACGGACTTCGGCGATGAGTGCGATAATGCCAGCCACCATTGGGCAAGCCATGGAGGTTCCGGAGAGGACTGCGTAGCTACCCTTCTTTGTGGGATATGTCGATAGGATGCTGCCACCGGGAGATCCAAACTGAGGCTTGACGTCCATCTCCCAAGTTGGTCCCCAAGAGCTAAACGTGCTGACGGCACCACCCGTCACGCCATTGACGCTCTCATCGAGGATAACGTCGCCATCCGACCCGTCAGACATTTCGAGTGTAACAGTCGATCCTTGCTTGAGGAGAGAGATCCACTTCTTGCCGGTGTCAGCGGAAACCATGCCAGCGGCCTTGATGCCTTCAACGGTTGAAACGTCAAAGTCACCGGTACCCCCGACGTTGTTGTAGATCAAGAAGTACTTGGCACCAGCGGCGGCAGCATTCTGGGCCTTCTGCACGAAAGTACAGGTTCCACGTCGGACAAGGACGATGTATCCGCTGAGGTCGGGAGTGTTGGCGGGATAAGGATCACAACCTCCATTGACAATCGTCGTGTCGTAGCTAGGCGCCCAGAGCGGAAGCTTGACGTCTCCCCAGGCTCCGGGGCTCGCCGTAGTGGAACCGAAAGCAATCTTGTTGCTGCTGCCGTTGACGGTGTAGTGGGAGATGTTGAGCAGCGACAGGTATTGGCTGTTATCGTATGAGGCAATGGCCATGACCTTCTTGCCGTTGGCTGCCGTGCTGGCATAGAACATGCCGACGTCGCCCGAGTTGCCGGCTGATACAGTGCAAGGAACTCCCTGCTCGACGATGCGAGAAACTGCAACGGACCAGGGCTCTTCAGACCAGCCGCTGGCACCGCCGATGGATGCGGTAATGATGTCAGCACCGTCTTCAAACGCCTTGTTGAAGGCTGCAATTAAAACATCGTTGCCGGCCTCTCCGTCGCAGCCGAAAACACGATAGGCTCCAAGGGTCACACCAGGTGCGGCACCAGTAAACCCCATTGAGTTCTCTTGGGCTGCGATAATGCCAGCAACGTGAGATCCGTGTCCTTGGCAATCCATTGGGTCAGCATCGGGGTGAATTTCGTTGTATCCATTATAGTCATCTCCCACAAGGTCGGTGCCAAAGGACACTAGGCAGTCAGGACCGAAGCATCCTCCCAGAGCAGGGTGAGCATAGTCAATCTAGATCAGCCATTGCATATTAGCAAACCATCAAAGACAAGAGTGGTCGCAAATGAGATCGCTTACTCCTGTGTCGATGACAGCAACTTTGACTCCCTTTCCGGTGATACCCTCGGCACGAAGCTTATCAACCTGGGTCATGACGTGAGGTGAAAAGGTATCCTCAGATGACTCGTTGGTGGCCCGCCTCTTGATGGCATCAGGCTTCTGGCCGGCCGGGCCAGTCCATTCAATCCGAGGGTCCGGAAGGCCGTACACTTTAACCGGCCACATGTTCTTGACGGCCGGCAATGCAGCCATGTCAGCTGCTAAATCCTCGGCGTTTTCATGGTCGTTGAATTGGATGGAGACACCCTTGAACAGCTTGTAGTCGAACTCCACACGGGTTTCGCCTTGTCCAGCTGCCTTGTCATAAAAGTCCGACGAGTCCTTTATCGAGTTCAGTCACTTTTCTTTTACATATCATTAAGCTGAGAATGGGGAAAGCACTGACGTGTTTCTCTTCGAACTCGAAGATGTAAGCACCAGGTAAGTGAGAGGGGGCTGCCTTTGTCTCGGCAGTCTTGAGCTGAATTGCGCTTGATGCGCCGGTGAGCAGGCACCAAAGTAGAGTTGAGCGAACCATAATGAGAGCGCACCACTACTATGGTAGTGGAATTATAAATGAATGACTGAAAAGAAAGACTTAAAGAGTGTGAAGATTGGTGACTTGTGAGAATGGATTTCAGGGAGCTGATTGCATGGTTATATATCAGAATCAGTATTAACCACTGGAACGCCCGGGATCATACGAGAGCCCTATAGAATACATGCCGCAACTCTATGATGGCATTTCCGCCGCAACAGTTACACTCAAACGGCTACGAGCAACAGGGGAACGAGTCGACGCGATCCAGAACAGGTTGCTGTGAATGCATATTCGATCGCGAACGGAAGGTATTCCATGGCAGAAGTTCCGGTCGTTTGCCAGAAGTTCCTCGCAAAGGTCAAGACACTCGAGCCTATTTGATCCCTTATCATTGCCGCACTTTTGTAACCTCCCCGTTGAGGCTAGCGTTCTCCCTTGTCTGAAGCCTGAGTTGCCTGACCATCGATAGTGGAGACGGGCTTAAGATCACAACCGGACGCTCAAGCGAATAGTGAGGCAAAGAGCCACAATCACATCGTTTTTGGTGTTGGTTCTTTATTCCGAGTGCCCTAACACCCTGCAATCATGTGGCTTGGCACTCAGGGGAAAACGCAGATCGACAGGGGAAGCGAAGTGGCAATGGCGCAATCGAGCCAAAGCCAACGGCCCGAGAGACAAGGACAATCACGAATTGAGGTTTCTTCCGAGGAACTTTTATCGAGTTGCTCAGTACGGAAAGACTCCGTAATTTCAGGAGCTATACAAACTTAGGTCCGCCTATAGACTTTCCAAGAGGCGCGAAGAAAGATTCCCATCTATGCGACGTTGAACATACTCTTCAGGTTGGTTGTCTGATTTTGACAGTAGTTGGGTTAATTAGTTGCATGACCAAGTAACAGGATGTAGGTAATTATCACACGAAGATGCAATCACATGCTTCCGGACGGGCCGCAGAAAACACCCCATTGTCGAATTTCTTGAATTGGTTGACTTCGATTAATAGCCACAACGTTAGAATGTCGCGTGTCTCAGTCTCTGGAAATACGGAATCATCCTAAATTCGGAGAATATTCCTTGCATGTATACTCATTGATCAGTAACCGGTTATGGAGTTGGATGAGACCTTGCGCTCATTATATAGGCGAGAAAGGCGACACCCCATCTAATCCCGTTTCTCATCGTGGGTATGATCGTGCTGGGTACCGGGGGAGCATGGAAATAAGACGTCCATATCGCGGATTTATTAGTGATTATGTCGATCATTCTCGGTAGAGTCTGGGGTTCTGGGCTAGGAAGCACTGTAGTAATTAAATAACATCCAAGGTGGCATCTAAACAGCACCATCATGGCTTGAAAGAATCCCCAGCTTTTCACGAATAGAGGGGGGCAGGTTGCGTTAGCGACGCGGAAAAAAGATCGCATTAGCTACGTTCGCTCATCCTTCTTTGCATCATCGCGCAGAAGCTCATGCTTTGCCCTAAAACGAAATCACGCACTTTATCTGCCGAAAAATCTAGTGCACGTGCTGTCCATCTCGTGGATACCCAGAACAAACATCTAGAACTGCTCGTCGAGTTTGAACGACTCGCTATTTGTTCGGAAATTAATAAGAAGGGATATGGCGACAAGATCTGAGCCTCCCGCGGAGTGTTAATACCTAGGTATTTGGCATATGTAAGTCATCAGGGTACCCAAAAGAAGGGAAAGATTGCAGTACTACGGTACTAAGATAGAACTCGGCACTCTAATAAACTATCATCCTCATGCCGAGCATTGATTCCCTTTTCTTTTCACGTCGTCTGTCCAGGGTAGTTGACTCAGTACATAGGGTATCAATGTGCTTGGCAACTCCAAGGGGTTGAGCTAGGTAACGTTATCGCCGTGAAACGAAATGCAACGAGGCGATGCGATATGACATTTCCTGACCAATTACCGCAGGTAAACCAACCGCAATGACATGCTCATGGGGAAGCGAACTGGGGCGAGGAGCTTGCCTCGGCACAATCAATGCCACTCAAGAAGGTGGAGTGCAAGTCGACGAGATAAGACCGCTTCGCTGGCAGTCAAGTTAGCTGCTTGGTGGAACACTGCTAGTATATTCGCAGATTCGAATGATTGGTGCGTGTTTGCATTTATCTACCGACATCAAAACACAGTCTCAATTGTCTCTCGGCATTCATTCTTGGGCATGCCTTGTGATTGCAATGCTCAGCATTCCAGACACCCCTGACTGCCGGGCGGGGCGATTTTCACAGGACGAGTGATTTAAACCAATTCAAGTAAGACTTCGATCAAAAGTTCCAGGGGACGAGATGCCGTGATTGGCAAGTGAATGCGAAGCCGAATAACGAGAGGTGGAATCTGGAATCGGCAAGGCAATGCGAAAAACAGCTACCGCAATTAGGAACACGGTCCGAAACGTGGAGATGTGCGAAGTAACTTATGAGATTAGTGTTAGCACAGCTCTGTCAAATGGGAGTTGGATTTGTGACTGGAGGCATCGGCGTTGCACACATCTTGATTCTCTTTGGAGCTTACAATCAAGTCGTCAAGTTAATGCATTTCTAAATATCAAGACGGCACTACTGAACCGTGTCGCGATACATCTAATCATTGAGCGCCGATTCCCATCCGTTTACATCGCTGTACTCGTCCAGCGTCGTTGTCCCCCGTAATACTTCATATCTCTTCATCTGGCCAGCCTTTTCCGTCACGCCGCCCGAGATGATTTTTGCGATGCGCTCCCCAACCTCCTGGCCCTCCAGCCATGCTCCCTGTAGAAAACCAAAGAACTCGGCCGAGTTGGCTTCTCCTGCGAACCACAGTCTCTTCACATTGGCTCGGAGGTTCTGATGCTTTTCCAACGTCATTCCCACCGGCCAGTTGCTATAGGATCCAAACGACCATCTACAATTGCGTCAGGATGGGGGTTATTGAATTGGGTATGAAAAACTTACTCTTCCATGCTCCATCTGGGATACATGAACGCGGTGGGCTCGGGAATCTGCTTGTCCGGGAACATTGATCCGAGAACCTCCATAATCTCTGCCTTGGTCTTTTCATCCGATTGCTGCTCGACTCGGTACGCGTGATTGGCGACGACAGTGCCAAACAAGATGTTGGATCCTTCAGCAAACCCGGGCCCGCTCAGAGATTGAAAGAGAGGGTAGTAGCCACGATCCTCGGGGTCTGCGTAGAGGAAGTATTGAGTGTCTTCGGGCCAAAAGGTTTCGTTGAATTGCATAAAAATCTTGGTGTATGTTCCCATTTGGAACTGCTCGACGGCTTCTCGCTTCCACCGAGGCAGAGCTGGCTTAAACTCAACAACCTCGTTTTGCAATACGCCAACCGAAAAAGTGCAGATGGCATAGTCGGCTTCAATGCAGCTGCCATCTTTCATGCGAATCTTGACTCCGTCGGATGCGTAGCGGATCGCCTTAACAGTCGTATTCAGAAGGAGTCTTGGGTCGTTGCTGGTGAGGAATTCGTGTGCTTCACCGATGAGAAGAGTGTTGTAGCCACGCTGGTCCCAGACGAGATTGCTCATGTCGTTGTAATAGTTGAAGGTTGCGTTGTTGCCAGCGATACCGAACTGGAAACCAGACTGCTCCGGTGGATAGGCAGACTCAAAGTCCCAACCCCACCAGTCCGCTGCCTATTCATCATGTCAGTCAAGTCTCACAAAGGTTCATGGCTGGATATTTTCTAAACTCACCTGAGCATGCATGTCCTTTCCGGGTTTCCATCCTGCAACACTCAAGCCTGCACGCACAGAAGTGTCCTGGAGGTTCTCGGTGAGAATATAGCCCGCATCCTCTTGAGCAATGGAGAATTTCTCATCGAACAGGTCGAGAAGATCCGTGAAATCATTGGCACCATCTTGGTCGTACGTCAAGAGTGAGCTGTAGTTGGCGAATGTACTTTTGATGCCATATTTCTGGGCCAAGTTCCAGATGGGATTCACATGTGTGTCCAAAGACCCAAGGCCTTCGATCCAGTTGGCGCCGAGTTCAACTGTATAAGGCACACCCTCGGGCGAGCTTCCGAACGAGGCATGCCTCATGCGACCACCGATGTAATCATTGCGGTCCACAATCAAGAAGTCGCTAACTGAAGCATTTGAGAGAGCTTGAGCTGCGGTTATGCCCGAGACGCCAGCACCCAAAATGGCAACCTTTGTCTTGCGACAAGTGGAGGATTGGCCATCTCGAGGAATCACGGCGGCGTGAGATGTCCCCAAGAGGGCGGAGGAGGCAGCAAGGAGCCGCATAGAGAGTTGAAGCATCGTGAAGACGTCCAGGCCAGAACACCTCGAGTTTCTTGCTTGGTGAGAATGGGAAAAAGCAAGAAGCTTCAAGCTTCAAAGAACAAGGAGGAGCGATGTGAGCGTGAGTGAATCAAACCTCGCATGACCCCCTCTGGCACATGGACAGACATATTGCTTTAAGTATTCCATCGTGTTATTAGTCGATACACGAGCCCTATGTCAACTTGCGATACCTACCTATGTTGGACTGAGACAAGTACCGGCGTACCGCTCGCGCATGGTATGCACACTCACTACGGCGGCGCGAATCAGCGGTGGGCAATCCTGCTCCAACCCGTTTCGGCAGTTAACTAGCAATTCTCGGTGGGGAACAACGCAGACGCTCGTTCACTTCGCTTTCCATTTTGAGGCAAAAGATAGCATCTCATCTAGACGGCTCGGAAGCGCAAGGACGCATCTCCCCGGTCTCCCTCAACCTGCCGAATGGAGATATTCCCCGCACTTTGGCGTGTGCTTGGGATGCATTTCCCCAGATTTTGGCTGGCATCTTCGCGCTTCCATGTGGAGACCGTTGAGGGGAGTTGAGATAAGCATCAGCAGACGTCTACGATACGCTGCGGATCAGTCGGCCAAGTGATGGTATCAACTGACTCTTGCGCCTTTGTCATAACTCTGAGTCTGAAGGATCATCTCCATCATCTGAAGCACAAAAGGACCGTTGTCCTCCGCCTTTTCTAATCTCAATTGACAAGCCTATCCTTGCCTTCTTTGCTCCGAGTTCAATGCCCAATATTCCTAGGGCACACTTGTCAACAACACCATGAAAGACTCTACCGACGTTGACGATATCCAGTTGGCCCAATTGGGCCATGGACAATCGTTCAAGCGACAGTTCGGTCGTTGGACCATGCTAGGATTGGCATTTGCTATTCTCAACTCATGGACTGCTCTTGCATCGTCGCTGTCCTTGGCTCTACCCTCGGGCGGGCCTGTCGCCATCATCTGGGGTCTTGTCACCGCTGGAATATGCAATCTATCTCTCGCAGCAAGTCTCGCTGAGTTTCTCTCGGCATGGCCCACGGCAGGAGGTCAATACCATTGGGTAGCCATGATTGCGCCACCATCCCTCAAGGCATCACTTTCCTGGGTGACGGGCTATGTGAATATGAGTGGATGGCTGGCATTGGTGGCCACAAACAGTTCTCTCTCCAGCACGCTTGTTATCAACATCATATCTCTCCTACACCCAGGCTACCAATTCCAGAGGTGGCACCAGTTCCTCATCTATCTGGCCATCACTCTCGTTGCGTTCGTTGTCAATGCTTTCATGCAGTCAATCCTACCTCGAGTCAACGGATTTGCCTTGTTATGGAGTATCGCTGGTTTCTTTATTCTCTCCATCACCTTGCTAGCATGCGCGGCCCCCGACTACGCCAGTGCCGACTACGTTTTCACCAATTTCGTCAACACCACTGGATGGCCCGATGGCATCGCCTGGCTTCTGGGGCTTTTGCAGGGTGGTCTTGGGTTGACTGGATTCGATGCCGTGGCGCACATGATCGAAGAAATTCCTAACGCCGCAAGTGAAGGACCGATGATCATGCTGTATTGCCAGTACATCGGCATCTCGACCGGCTTCATCTTTCTTGTCGTGGTCCTTTTTGTGTCGGGAGGGATGAAGAACACTGCTACGATTATTGAATCCTCCGCAGGTCCATTGCTGGAGATCTTTTACCTTGCGACGAGTAGCAAAGTGGGAGCGGTTTGCCTGCTCATGTTTCCGTTGCTGTGTCTGGTATTTGCGGATATCGCCGTCATGACGACTTCATCGCGAATGGTGTTCGCCTTTGCTCGCGATGGTGGCCTTCCAGCATCTCGGCTCTGGTGGAAGGTTCACCCAACGTTGGACGTGCCGATGAATGCCATCTATTTGAACGTCGGCATTGTCGTGATATTTGGCTGCATTTATCTCGGCTCTACGGTGGCATTCAACGCCATTATTGCCTCTGCCGTGGTTGCTCTCGGGTTGAGCTACGGCATCCCCATCGCCATCAACGTCGCATATGGACGAAGCAAGTTGCCCGAGCGTTCATTTACTTTGCCTTCATGGCTCGGCTGGACCGCCAATATAATTGGTCTTGTCTACACTGTGGTTACGACGGTTCTATTCCTATTTCCACCTGCGTTGCCTGTCAATGGCACAAGTATGAATTATTGCATTGTGGCATTTGCAATCATCGTTTTCATTTCTCTGTTTCAATGGGTTGTGGACGGGAGGAAGAACTACAAGGGACCGCGTATCACAATCGAGGAGTATCATCTGGAGGACTAGTGTCAAATCTCAGAACAAGTGTAGGATCTGTTCTCTGGTTTGCTCCACGTCTTGGCATGGATGGTTGGAGGAACATCCCTCCCGGATAAGGCCATAGCATAACTATTGAAGCAATTTACTAAGAAATAAGGATCATTGGACGGACCCGGCCATGTCGAAAAGTGAGAGTTCAGCTCAAAAGTGATGCAGTAATCCGCAACAACAAAGGTGAATCGCGTTGTGGAAGAGCTCATGTAACGAGAAAGCTGGAGCCAGTTCCTCGACACGACGAAAACGGTCCAAGGCCCCTAGCAGGCCATTTTGTTATTCCAATTACCAAAAGGGTCAGAATCAACGTCTCTCTACTTAAGTCTAGGTAAGGGCGAATTGATGATGTCTCGCGACTCAACCCCCTTCACCTTGTTTGCTCTCTTGACCTCCTGGAGATAAGCACATCCTATACACAAAGTCATTGATCGTTTGAATGTTGGCACGGCTCGAATGCAGCGGTTTCTTGTGACGTAAACACCATGATTAGGAGGCAAAACATAAATGAGTGATGTGTAAGGACCGTTGTTGGCCGTTACCAATTTTTTAACTTTCATCGGCCACAACTAGAAAGAAGCCAGTAATGTCAATATTTGGTGCCTCATCCGATATAGCTGGACTTGGCAAAGAAATTCATTAGTTAGTCTGCGATATTGAGGAGGGCATTGAGTTTAGGTAGTGAAACCAGTAAGAGAGGAGGAAAGCCGAATAACGTTATTATTTTTGGATCAACACTCGACTCTAACTTTATCTAAGGGTCAGGCAGTGGTGGTCGGAAAGAATGTTTGCTGACATTCTATAGGTAGGTAGATACGTAGTGGAATTGATGCCTTTTGTAGAACAAGGTGCCAAGTATAAATCCTGGTTATCCTGGTTTCTCTTAATGAAGTTCAAGGTGCCTGCATCATCATCTGGGCTGATATTGCAGATATTTCCCTAGAGACACCCAAGTTCATTCTACACCAGGTAAATGTCGTGATGCCTGAATGCCATGACCACTGCTTCCTTTTGGCGCGACTCCAGACCCCGACACACATTGAACCGCACATTCGATAGCGCAAAGCCTATTCATCTCCCTTATTTACTGGTGCGTGGACTGCTTCGTCGACCTATTAGTTAGATCATCTATGGGGTTATGGGGATACGTACGAGTATTTGACGGGAACTGGTCCACCTCGCTGCTCGGACCAAGGAGAACAAAGAGTCAGTTCGTGCGGTGTGAGTGGGGGGTTTTTCAATCAACTTCTACCTCGTTGGAGATCTTCAGCTGATGATTTGGCATTTCTGCACTTGCTGCAACGACGTTAGCCGGCTGCAAGTTGTGGAAATTACAGGTTTCCTTGGGCCAGGTGGTAAGCGGCCTTTCTCTTAGTCGCATCATTACCGCGTGGGATGCTAAGATCGTGGCGAGTCTTCTTCTCCTTCCCCTTGAAGTACTCGATGCTGACAACTAGCCTCCTCATTCTGTGCCACCGGCTTTCCTTCAAAGCTTTCCATCGTTCACACTGGATTCTGCCAAGATCAACGCCATAGATCGAGTGGCGCTGGTTTCCTCCGTGACAGATCAGCAAGAGGCCAACTGCTTCTTTGTCCCTATTACTTTCTAATTATCGGAGTGAGGGTTTTCAACTTTGGAGTCATCGCAGTTTAAGTCTTGTGTTCAGAAACACACCATATCTTAAGCCATTCCCATCCTGCGCAATTTGTGCAATGGTAGATGGCGACCAAATAACTCGATGCCTGTTTCCAAGCAAGGAGACTTTACCATTGCCATGGGTAGAGCGGCAATTCATGCTTTCTTAGCCCGCACATACCGCAGCCACCGTGGAATTGTGGAGGGCGCGGGCGGTATGTACTTCGTAGGAAGGTCAGCCAAAGCGAAGGGGGCAAAAAGGGGCACTGGGTGAGGCGTGGTGGCTGGCTGCCAGTTGTCGCTCCCTACACGTTGCGTTTACACGTCACTCGTCACATCTCCATGCCTTCGTTAAGGGCCTCCCTTCTGGTTGCACGCATTGAAGGGTTTGCATCGCAGCGATACTCCGTTAGAAACGCGATCGATTGAACTGAACGACTCCGGCATGTTTGGATAGATACGAGGTACTCACGAGGGTAAGAATGACTGCGCCACTAGACGGCAAGCTCAGGGGCACGATCTACCGATCTAGTGAGGTAGTTAGCGCCCTTTCATTCTCGCACAACTTGATGGCAATGGAAGTCAAAGGCTGAAAGGGAGCGGAGCTGCCGTGTTCCCGGGCCAGAGCTTCACCGCAATCTCTTGGGCTAGACGGGGCGTTGGCATGGCTCTTATGGTCTCGGTAGCCCGTTCGTTGATCATATGACTCCCCAAAACCTTGATACGGAGTAACATCCGCGGATCTTCATCGCAGGGCTGAAATGCTAGCGATGTTCCGTTCCGATAATCGAGAAACCCAATTGCAAAGTAAGCTAGCAGTGGAGTCGATCCAGGGCCAGAACGCCTTGGTCTGCATCCTTTCTTGGCCTGGTCCGTCGCCTCGGCTTCTAGCCCTAATGCTGCCTTGTTGGCTTATGCTAACGAAAGCCACATCACCGCGGCCTTCGGCGTCTCCAGTGGCCGAAACGGATGCATGAGAATGGATCATCCACAACTAAGGTCTATCGCTCTAGATGCTAGGTATGAGGTGGCGATTGGGGGTTCCGTTGATCAGAGAGCCTTTTGACAAACTTGCGGTGCCAGTGTTTAGTCATTCTGCTGGGCTAGAATCTGGTAGTGCCCACTCCTAGGTACACACTTGTCCTGAGGCTGAGATGCTAGTTCAATGATCGGTAACAGCAAGTCCATTCATTCAACCTGCTTTGGCAATTCATCTCAGGTAGTCTCTGACTAAATCGATAGTCTACCAAACTTTAAGCTGAGCATCGCAAGCTAAAGCTCCTAATTTCCGAGCTCGTCTGCGAAGGGGCGTCAAGTCGCAATCGAGGATGGTCAGTATATTACTCCCCTCTCCCAACTGTTGATTGTCCAAGGGCACTCTCTGATCATTCTGCAATAGCCATCATTGCATCCGGTCATTCATACAATACAAGCTTATTGACTCGCCACTATGAAGATCGCCTCAGTTCTTGTTGCCTTCTTTGGCCTTGCGGCTGCGACTCCATTGTCCAGCCCGAATGATCCCGCCGGTCTACAAGGCTTGTCAGCTCCATTAACTTTCCAATTGACTACCTGCTAACAGTTTGAAGCTCGTGGATCGTGCAAGTTCAAGGATAGCCGTTGCTGCCTACCAGACGAGGATCACCCATATCCAGACGGATATCCGAAGTTCGATGCGAAGAAACACCGCACCATCACCGTCAAGGCTGGGAAAAGCATCCAGAAAGCGATCAACTCTGCGGCCTGTGGCGATCGGATCCTTGTTGAAGCTGGCACCTACGCTGAGCAGCTGACCGTCAACACGGACGGCATCCAGCTCATCGGGAACGGCGCCATTCTCGTTCCTCCCAAGACTGCGGTCAAGAACACGTGCTCAGGTCTGGCTGGGCCCGGCTCGGAAGCTGGCATCTGTGTGACGGGATCAGGAGTCAAACTGGCCAAGTTCATCACCGAGCACCGCAAGGTTATCTCCGTGGAGAAGACAGTCAAGGATGTCGTAGTCGCCGGCTTCAAGGTCCAGAAGTTCTCTGGTCTGAACATTGCCGTGGTTGGTGCCAAGAACACGCGCATCGTCAAGAACAAGGTCTCTGACGGAGGATCGTACGGAGCACTCACAGTTGGCTCTTACAACACCATCGTCGCCCATAACCAGGTCACGTCGACGCAGCTTGGCTTCATCGGCATCTGCATGGATAACTTTTCTGATGTCCTCGTTTCAAACAACAAGATCACCAACCAAGTCATTGCTCTCTGTGTCCAGACCACGTCCGCAAAGGTCCAGTACAACAAGGTGTCCAACAGCTGCTATGGCGCCTTCGTCGATCCCGGCGTCAAGGGGCCCAAGGTCATCCACAACTACATCGGCCCATCCAACCCCAATTGTGGAAAGATTGGAGTTACCGGGATCCTCCTTGACGGCTCAATCAATACCGAGGTCCGGGATAACGTCATCGAGGAACAGAAGAATGGTGGCTTTGGCGCTGGTGTCGCTGTCATCGACGACGAGTGTAAGGCGGAGAACGATTCTCTCTCGTGTAGGCTTCTCGGCCACAAAGCAATCGCAAAGGACAACGCTATCCTTCGAAACACCTTCCGCAAGAACGACTATGATATCTTTGTCAACACTACCGGAACTGGTAATGTGGTTTCCTGCAATGAATGCACGCTCCCAAGCAAGTACTGCAAGAAGTAATGCGAAAACGAGTAAAAGCGGTACTGGTCAACACGGGTCGTGTCTTTCAGTTGACAAAGTGATGACTCGGATATGGAGGCAGGTGTTATGAGGAAGACGAATTGGTAATGAATGGACTTGAATGCAACAATTGAAACATCTGCTCTTTCGTCGCCAAGTGATTCAGGTACTACCTACCTAGTTATTGTCTAATCATACTTGAAGGTCCAAATGGCGCACTCTAATGAAGAATATAGCACCTCAATCTAGAATTTCGCACAGCCAGACACGCATTAACGGAGAACGAGTATTCTCAATACCATAGCACTGCGCTGGAAGCAATTTGTCCCCTGAATACAACAACCAGATTGCGTTTCTACGGCTTATGCAGCGTAACGCGACTTACGTCCAACGTAACCTCGTCCAATACCTTTGGCGTCTTGATTCGATCTTGATTCACTTTGCCTTACTTGCCCACGCGAACACACATCTTTGATACAGATATAGATTCTCAAACGCTAGAAATGGGCATTGCGTCCTTCGTCGCCATGGCGAAGCGTTCCACGAAAGGCAAAGGCCCATATGTTTAGTGTTATCGGTTATCACGAAATGTTTTACATCAAGCTTGGGACTCTCGGACGATGGTGAACCCCTTTGATGAAACCAATGTCCACCTAGGGAAGACAATGTGCCTGGACACCCATCTCTCCACTTAGCGATCACCAACACACGGTAAATTCACAATAAAATTGAGGACTTTATAAGCTTGAAAACAATCGTAGAATAGAGGATTTAAATACCATTCATATATCACCGCCTTTGGCATGGGAGTTGCTAGTCAAAGAGGTTGAATTGAGCCCAGAAGGAAAGGGTCTCACAAGTCAAGAACAAGCCAAAAGAGTTTCGAGATCAACCACGTGTTTGTTTGGCTAGCTAATTCAGCTAAACTCCCGCCAGCCCAATGGGCTCCTAGTCAAGAATATGTGTAAGGAGAGTGGGTGGTCCAAGGATGATCAGGGCGAGCTATCGAACAAGACCCATTCTCCGCCATCAGAACCAAGAATGTGAAACAACGAGTGTCCGTTTTCCTGCACCAGTCCAAAGCAGTCAGCCCGACATAGTCGACAAAGCCTTTCCTAGCTCGCCTCACAAGTCTAGAGCTAGACCCAGAGAATCGCCAGTATCGACCACAGGCTCCAAGTAGTAGATAGTTTAGTCGTTCTCGATGGTGACCTTTGCGTTTCCGAAGACTCCGCAGACCTGGTTGCTGTTTCCCTGCATTCGTTTGTTAGCGTAGCCATCTTTAAGGGTAAGCCAAGTCAAGTCCAGAGACGGACGAGGCTCTTCGACTGTACTTACGCCGGCGTTGCTGTTGCAGCACACAGCGATGTTGGTGCAAGCGGTCGTGGCGGCCACACAGCTGAAGGCGGTGCCACCATTACCACCGTCGTTATCCCAACCCTTGCCGCCATCGCCGCCATCGGCAGAAGCAGTGCAGCAGTAGGCAGTCTGGCCATTACCGCAGGTGATGGACTGATTGGTGATAACATTAGGCTTCTGGGGCTTGGAAGGCTTGGAAGGCTTGCCAGGAGCAGCGATGGCGCCGGTGGCAGCGATGAGAAGAGTGATGATGGAAGTGATCTGCATGTTGGCGGTTGAAAAGAAGGTTGAAGGCCTTGGAAAAGAGAGTTGAGAAGTGGATTGGCTTTTTGTTGTGAAGATGTGATTGTTGACTGTGATGTCTGGGAGTGATGAGGAAAAAGTCTTGGAGGTGGAGGGAAGCTGCCCTTCTTATACAAATTTTCGACCGAGGACGCTCTTGTGTCTTTGTCAACTTTGACCAAGGTAAGTTCGTTCATCCAATACCTTCAAGAGCCAATACTCACCGGTCCTCTCCATCTCACTCAACCAGAGTAGAAGACTATTGAACTAGCTGGCAAGTCCTGACGCGATGCTACGCGCACTCGCAACGGCTTCTGGTGATTCTTCCAGCCATCCAACACAGTGTCTTCACCTAGCTCTTCCTGGTCAACGGAGCTGAAGCTGGGAGGCTGCATCGAGGCAACGGTCTGGATGCCCGACGATCCATCACGATGAGGTAGGCTGACACCGAGGGACCGAGAAAGGCATCACCATGAGGTAAGTGTACGCCGAGAGCATGAGATGTCACCACTATGAGGTCACAGTACAACGAGAGTCCGAGGAGCCACCGCCATGAGGTAACTGTACCTGTGTGGTCAGCAATTTCCCAGCTCACGAGTGCACAATTGCATGCCAAGACACGGAAAGTCATTCATGATGAAGTAATTCTACACCGAGAGCCCGGCATGTCATTATTACGAGGTAAGCATACTTCAACGGAGCAGCAGTTCCATCACGATGAGGTCAATGCACATGTGCCGTGACTTGTCCAGGACTATTGAACGTTCCGAATGCTGGTCCAAGTGTTTCAACTAGCCACAATGTCAGCACAACTCCCTGTCAGGAATGATAAACAATGATGCAACCCAAATCATCTATCACAATTCAAGGCCTGCAGCACTTGCAAAGGTCAGCATGTTGGATGTTGCTGGTCAACTGGTCTTCCATCCCACTCCGTAGTAGATGGCTTTAGACTACATAGTACGTGTTTCTATAATAAGCGCTTGGCTCACAGGACAAATACTGCCGAGGGGAGAAGTTTAGTTGAAATACCATCGCTTTCCCTTCGTCTCTTCCCCACTTGCGTGACATTCTCAGAGGCTCTAGATCTTCCCTTTTGGTCTATCATCTGTCTTCTCTCGTTCTTGCCACTTCAGGTCACAGCTACCAGCCTTAACCTTCGTTAACTTTCACTACAATACCGCAACCATGCACGTTTCTGCCATCTTGTACGGTCTTGTCTTCCTCCAGGGAGCTATGGCTTCTCCAATGGCCCAGCCAGACCTTGAGGTCGAGGCTCGCTCCATTGAGCGCAGAGAGCCAACTCCCTTCGATATGCCAATGCCTCTTCTCCCGAGAGTCGCCAAGGCTGGCAAAGACAAGGGTAAGAACAAGGGTGAACTTAGCAGAAATTCAGGTATCTGAAGTGATCAAAGACTTACACAAATTGTAGGATCTCCGAGCTGCCCCGGTGGCAATCAAGTCACGCAGACTAACCAGTGCACTTCGGGAACACCCTTCTGCTGTTCTAACGACGGCAAAGGAGGTAAGTGACCGCCGGTAGTCAAAGCGAAGACAGACTTACATTTTTCCTCAGGTCAAGTCTGTTCACACTCGACCACCACGTGCAAGTCGACCGTAATTTGCTGCAACAACAACAATGGGGTAAGTTGAATCGCGTCTCACCCTTGCCAGGTTTTATGAATATCCAGGTCCTAACAACGTCTAGTTCCAAATCTGCATGGGTGATATGAACTTCAATATGCCAATCACCCTCAACATCAACATCGATTTGGATGATGACTGAGGGGTGTTAAATCACGCGCCGAGCATCCAATGACATCTCGGAGATGTTGCATGGGGACTGGACTGGTCTAGGATGCAGGGCGATGGAAACCGATTTGGGTATTAGGTAGGACACTCGTTTTGAGATGGTTTGGGGAAACTGGGGAAATGAAACACTCATTTTTTAGTTAGTTTGGTAGCTTGGAGACGTTGGAATACAAACAAACTCTTTTCCCCAGTAAGCTTAGTTCACTACAAATATTGTTATGTTTCTACTTATTCCCGAAATGACCAAGGCTCAGGTGTCCGGGGGGGCTTAATGCTGTGCATTTCCGTCGCTCCTATGATCAAAGATACAGTGACATAGCAGATACCTTGTTGAAGTCGACTACATTCCTTTCTGTAAGCCAGTAGAGCTCTCCGAAGATACGCTGGCAGAATGAGTCCTGTTCTTGTTGAGTGCTGGATGTACTATGCGAGGCAGAACCCCAGCTTCCGGTTCGCTGAGGCATCGATTGCCGTACTGTGTCTATTATTTTGCCACGCCTGTCTCGAGTACCGTGCTCCGTGGGAAACGACCTATCAGATCTCATGGTCCATGATGCAAGAACACGAGCTCCCAGCCATCACACTGCAAGTTGCAACCCCTTCGAGGCACGATGATTTGACACGTGAGACCTGGGACCCGCAAAGCGACGGAGGCCGGCATTAAAGTGAGGAATCAACACCCAGAGTTCAATAGATGAGCCTCAGCTCGTGATGAGCCTGCATCTTGTGGCATCAATAGTCTGGAGTTTTGGGTTCCTGACTTGGAAGCAGGAGGCTTCCAGCCCTTTGGGGACTTCAGCGCCGCCTGAGCTGAATTCCCGTCTTGCAATCATGACGCAAGTGACGATCATATGCATCTCGCAAAATGGGCCACAAGGAAATTACTCCGGGGTTGCATCGCGTACGCCACCCCCCATGTTAAGCTAGTCGCCGTAGTTTTCGGAGCCTCGCCTTGCCGCTGTCCCGAGTTGCCCCGGATCTCGATGATTCGTCCTGTTTCCGGATTTCCTGTCCAAACAAGCTTTCCGTTGCTAGAAATAGTTTGCGCCATGGCATCCCCCAGACGGGTTCTATTCGTCCACGTTCCCTTGCAGCTGCCCGGAATAGCTTCGAGGGGAGGTGGGCTGGTGTACACCGTTGGCCGTGGACCACTAGAGCTGAAATGCAGATGGGGAGATGGAATCCTCCGTTTCTGTCGCCTGCGGTAGTGAAGTTATTCTCAGCCCTGTGTGGCTCGTCTGCTGAATGAAGCTGCCAATCAGGCCGTGCCATCTCCCAACCAAGACTCTAGGCTGGGCTACCCTCTCAAAAACATACACCCAACCTTTGTTTAGACGCCAATGCGTCGGGTGATTGTCTCTCGGCGTAATCCTTCAGAGGAACGTGCTCAGCTGTAGTTGCAACGTGCTGACGGAATTGGATCTTTACAGAGCCCCGTGTTCAATCCTTCAAAGACGATGCGATGCTTGCGTGACAACACTACTACTCATCACCCCCGCATTTGTCATTGGCCGGCCCCTGGGCGGGACGAAACTTAGTCGGAACTCGGTAGTTAACGATGGCGGTTTGCACGGTTGTCTCCCGCATGATCCAGAAGCGGCTCGCGGACTCAGGGGAACGTCGAGGCTTGCGCTAGACGGCCTAGGGTTAGGCCGGCCGTAAACGTTAACGCGCATGGTTCTCCGGCAGACGGAGGGATCCTCGGCAGTTGTGTCCAGGCTCCAAGTTGTTGTGTGTATTGCGTCTATTGGGCGTCATCTGTTCGTATAGCTGTGAGGTGGCTGGAGAGTTCAACTGCCTTGGTTTTAATACTCAACGCTGAACAAGGGTGAACTATTTGTTTCCTGTTTTGCTGTTCATCGCCACGCGCAGCAATCCCAGCTGACCGTCGGCTTGATGGTGATGAAGTAGACTCCAAGTTCAGATCGTCCCCGCGAACCTTCGAAGTTACATCCATTAGTCTTGGCAGTAGGTACACAAGCCTTCTCCAGCCCTTCACAGCTTGTTGCCACCAGAACACGAGAGATGGCAGGGGTTCCACTTGATCGATGTGAGAGTGAGTCATCGTGAGCCGACGGCCCGTCAGGCAAGATCGTCGGTCAGACAAGAAGGTGGCTGGCATGTGCCTCAGGGCTTCACCGTCTCTTGCGAATAGTTCACATGTCTCCTCAAGCTTTTCTCCTCGGGGAGTAGAGATGCTGTTCTTTGCCTGCAGGAGTTGATGCTCACGGCCATGGTGGAAGACTTCAAGTCGGGCTAAGGGTCGAACCACGGCACCTGTATCCAACTGCGTCGGGCTCATCATGTTACTCAAACATCCTTCTTGTGATTAAGCACGGAGAGTGTCGTCAAGGTCTAATTTTGAGCACAGATTTGCCAGTATCATGGCCTCTCAAAGCGACTACTCTCTTTCCGTACCTACCGAACCTCTTTCACCCTCGTTGCCAACAGCATAATCGATTTGCCGCAGTTTCCGAAGATGAATTGGCCAAGTCCAATAGACACGACTTGTATTGCTTTAGACATCAATTCAAACGTGCGCATCGAGGTATTTCCGAACTATCTTCGAGATCTTCGCGTTGCCACCCGTTACTCGTACATCTCGCCTAGTTCTTCCTCGATGCCTCATCAATTGAAGATGAATGGAGGGGCTACCAATGTTGACTTTCGGCATCCTGATATCCGCCTTAGTGATCATAGATCAAGATTCGCTCAATATTCTTCACAAGTTAGACTGGAAAACTAGAAATTTGAGAACAGGCTAGAATCACAAGCATGTGAGGGTTTCTAGGAATTCTGCTCGAAGAGGTTCAGTTCTTGATGGTCGCTTAACCACCGGCCATGACTGCAATGGGGCCACGTCGAATTCCCGGCTTGAGCAAGTGTATCATCTTGCTCGATTTAGGCTTGTGTCTAGAATATTTTGATAAGGGATCTCCGAGATCGTGAACGGACAAGTGGAGGATTGTGGTCAGTTAGTAGAGGTCGGTGGCGAAAACGACGTCTTCATGTGGTAGATGCTCAAGGCGAAACATCACGTCCAACAAGAGACCTTCATCTCCAGACAGTTCAATGCACGCATCACCAATCAATTTTCAATCTGAAAAGAGTATCAAAAAGAAATTCAGAATGGAATATTTTCACAGCCTTTAAAAAGAAATAAAGAACACATAAACATCATCTACTGCAGTCGCTTCGATCATTCTCCTATCATTAATATGATTTCACGATGAAATCTACCCTATACTGGTCGTGTGGATAGCTTTGCAGATCACGGTAATTACTCATCTACACACAGCCTGCTGTCCTGTCCTTTGAGAACGTTCAATGATTCATATAGATTGGCCACAGCATAAGAGCCAACAGGGCTGCCCTGCCTCAACATGAAATCCAGCCTGAAGAGTGCCGAGATAGGAGGGGGATTCAATGCCCTGACCATCTCGCGGAATTGCCAGTGATTACGGGGTTAGGCCGGACTTAACTCCAGTATCACCAGAGATGAAACCCCTGAACAGGGCCTGCGTGTGCCCGAAGCAGATTGAATGACAGGGTGGTGGGCCGGTTTCAGTCATTGCGTCCAATTAAACCCCTGTGAAGGGAGCCAACTGCTTGTTTCTATATATAACTTTCGTCTGACACTCCCGAGCTTCGGCTACGTAGGTTTGTACGTGTGTCGCAATTCCATCCCCCCCTCTTGACCTGTATTCTTTCCCTTTGTTAAGATTTCGCACCGTTCAAAGGTATCGTGCGAAGCTAAAGTAGCACCAAAGCCACCGTTGGCCTATCGCAGTCGTCGCCCAATATGGCCGTCAATCGTTCTTCCTCAGATGCCGACCGAAAGCTGGAGAGCGGCACAGCCACGACTCCCAGCAAACCAGAGCGAGGTTTGCACCCAGCCTTCTACATCGCGTGAGCGCCGACAGATCCCTAGCCAGCCTTGTAGCATCACACTCACGGCGCAACAGACTATGGATCACCCTCAGCTCCAGCGTTATTCTCTTCAACAAATGGGTTCTTGCAACGGCTAAATTTGGTGAGCCTCCAGAGCTGGAAACAGTGCAGTTTCGAATGCGTCGCTAACCTTGGGCTCGACAGATTTCCGTGAGTCCGTTCTTCCCTGGCCTCAGCCGACGAGACCCTAACTTCCGCCCTCCAGCCCTGTTCTTGACAACATGGCACATGGTATTCGCGACCATTACGACCCAAATCATGGCCCGATTCACGACGACGCTCGACTCCCGACACAAGGTCCCAATGAATCCGACTGTATACGGGTGAGCACTGAGAAGGAATGGTAGCGTGAAGAGAAGCCGCCTTTGGCCCCCCTTCACGGCCTGGAGGCAAGAATGCTGACGATTTACTGCCCATGCAGACGATCCATCGTGCCCATCGGAATCCTGTTCAGCTTTAGTCTGATTTGCGGCAACATGGCATACCTGTACCTGAGCGTTTCCTTTATCCAAATGTTGAAGGTAAGTCGCTGCTGGTTTACTCGTCAACCTGCTGTGTCTAACTGACTTCCAGGCCACCAATGCTGTTGCGACGCTGCTCGCTACCTGGGCATTCCGAATTGCTCCCCCGAACTTCAAGGTCCTGGGAAATGTAGCCGCCATCGTTGTGGGCGTAGTGATTGCCTCCTTTGGCGAGATCAAGTTTGATACTGTCGGTTTTATGTGTATGCTATCATCCTTCCCACCCCTTCATTCACATCTAACAAACACACAGACCAAGTAGCTGGCATTCTCTTCGAAGCCTTGCGTCTTGTCCTAGTGCAACGTCTCCTCAGCTCTGCAGAGTTCAAGATGGACCCCTTGGTCTCTCTGTATTACTATGCTCCCGCATGCGCTGTGACGAACGGTATTTTCACCGTGTTCATCGAGGTGCCCCGCTTGTCCATGATTGACATCTATTCCCTGGGCATCTCGACCCTCATTGCCAATGCCTTTGTGGCTTTCCTACTGAACGTGTCGGTCGTGCTCCTGGTATGCCTCTCGCCCGCTTGACATTACCTGCCTGCAGTGCTGATAAACCGCTAGATTGGCCAAACCTCGGCCGTGGTTCTCACAATGTCCGGCGTCCTCAAGGATATTCTGCTCGTCTTCTCATCGATGATCATTTTCGGCGATCCAGTGACTGCTCAGCAGTTCTTTGGATACTCTATCGCCCTGGCCGGCCTCATGTACTACAGGCTTGGAGCTGAGAAGATGCAGTCTCTTACTACCGACGCCCGGCTTCAACTAGGCGACTTCCGCCAGAAGAACCCAGTCAAGGCTAGGGCTATCACGTACGGTAGTATATTCGCCGTCCTTGTATTCTGCGTGTGGTCATGGCGATCGCCCGTGCTGGAAGGCCAAACAGTCAAGGTGTAACTAGTTTGGGTAGGTATGAAGAACCCCATGGTTTCCTTGGCCCAGTGTGAGGTGACCAAGTCCCAGCATGTACATATCGCGATAAAGTTGAACAACAGATTGCGCGGAGGAATGACTACTCCTATAGAGAAATGGCTTCAACTGGGCTCTATAAACTTGCAAACTTGTCGGGGACTGCACGTCCATTACTTGCTATCAATCACATCATCAAACCAATCAAAGATGAGCTGGTTCACCAAGACTTGTGCTCCAACATGACAGTGATTCTCAGCAGAGTCGGACGACGTAAGTGCCACATACGTCGCTCTATCACCGAGGGCATCACGGACTTTCTCGGGCTGCCCCAGGAAGAACTGGTCAACCTCGGCTTCGCCCACCCACACTGGGCACTGTATCTTGTCCGTCAAGCCATCCAAGGTCATCTTCCTTGTTCCATCCATCCACACGGACGCCGAATCGGTATTGAAACTCCAGAGGCCCTGCTCGATACCCCATCGAAGAACAATGGGGATGTCGGCCTTGAGCGTTTGCCTCACCATCTCGTCCAGCTTCTCGCGATCTCCCGAATCCAATACGTCGCGCATTGGGCCTGTCATGGCGTTCCTGTAGGCTTCATAGACGCTGTACACGCCGTCGATGGCCATGACACATGCCAATCGGTGTTCGAAAGCGGCCGCACGCACGGCAAGATACCCAGCCATACTGATACCGATGAGGGCGATCTTGGACGAGTCGACGTCAGAGCGCGTGGAGAGGTAGTCCACCACGGGGGTCACAACTTTTTCCCACTCGGCAATGAATCCGAGATTTTGGTTACGTCGGACGAGTGGCTGGCCTGGGCCTTCGTACGTGATGAAGTTGTAGCCTCGCTCAAGGGCAGCGAATCCAACGTTGTGCAGCAACTCTTCTTGACCTCCGTCGTAACCACTGCCAGCGATCACAGTTGGCCTAGGAACTGACGAATCCTTGGAAGCAGCGTAGTAAATCGCGGGAACTTCAAAACCATCCGCTTTCAGAGTCACTCTCTGGCCTGGGATGTCCATTAAGGCAAGCGCTTTGTCAAAGGCGACCTGCTGCTTCTCCCACAAGGTGTTAATCCTCGGGTCGGATGGGTTGCCGTGGAGGTAGAAATCAGCAGCTCGGTAGTACGTAGCTGCTCGGAAGAAGGCGTCTCGCGCGGAAACGGGATGGCGAGCAGAGTCAATGGCTTGTCCCTGCGAGTCGACTCGTTCAGCGAGGCTAACAAAGGCATCGTAGAATGTCTCCAGGTTTTTGCTGTCGACACGACCTGCGACTTGGAGCAACTCATTGACGTCTGAACCACCGTACCGAGCCACAGCCAGATTTCGGAGGATTTCAAAATTAAGAGAGGCGTCTTGGTGGAGAGCGAACATGTTGAGCCAGGTGATTGCTTGCTTTTTGGTTGGTAATGAAAAGAGAAGAACAGTTGGGCTTGTGTTCGAGCAGATGTTATAAAACGAGGATGCGATTGTTCAGTGGATGGAATTTTGAGAATGGCCGCGACATACCTAGGTACTTATACTCGGATTGACTCGTTATGTCATGAGTGATGTTTTCCAATCTCTCTAGACTAGGCATCTTTCGCATGTAATCCTCGCGACTGAAAGAGGCAGCTGGGATAATCTGAAGTAGTTGCGCGTCAAGCTTAACTTGCTAGAACTCGTTCTCGTTTATGGTGCGAATAAGTCATCGTCAGCATTCGCAGACGAACGGTCCCTGAAACTAAGCCTTCATGGGAAGCATTTCGCTCCTCGTGCCGCAATGGACGCTTTATTCCCAAAGGCTGAGCCACCGTCTATTCCAATACTGGCAATGCCTTCGGCAAGCCCATGCCGAGACGCTGAACGAGAACGAGAGCGAAGGATTGTGGCTCGGGCGGATTTATTATGTCATGCCAAATCTGGTAGGTAAAGACAGGCAACTAGACTAGACCTGGAAAACAAGAGAAAATCTGATTGAAGGGTCATCGACGCTTTGTCAATCTCAGCCACACGTCAAATGCATTTCATTCGCAACCCCGCAATCGTTTGTAACCGAAGCCTGTCCATGGAATGGATGGAGTCCCAGGACGATCAATGGCACGACGTACCTTTAGCTCATCTCGGCTTTGTTGTCTCTTGGACAGATGCCGTTGTTTTCTGAGACATTTTGAGCTCCAGCCTGCAGCTCAATGAAGCGGTCATAAAGCACAGAATGTCATAATTGACTGCGTACGTATCTCAACAGTCGTTAATTAACTATGGAAATTTGGTCATTTACACGTAACTAGGTATACAATCTTCATAGAGCCGACTCCATCACCACATGTTGTTCTTGGTATAATTTTGACTTGTCCAATAAAGCATTTCTTCCTCGAGTTGCTTAAAAACCCTCCTGATGAGTCGTACCCGCCCCTTCCTCCTTCTTTGCTGCCTGGTCATTGGTAACACCCGAGGGACGATGCAGCGTCTCATCATCGCTAGAGCCATGCGGAGCTGTCTCGAGATCGGTGCCGGCCTGCTTGCGGATCCTGGACATCTCGTCTGGGGGAGGGGGCACCCACTTGGTGCTCTTCATTGGGTTGACGTGCTCCAGGTACATGGTATCAATCTCTTCGAGTGTACGGCCCTGACCCTCAATGACGAAGAAGTATACCAGAAGGCCACCGAGAATATTGCAGCCTGCGAAGACGTAGCCGTAGCGGAAGTCGATGTCCTTGGTGATGAAAGGCGTGAAGAAAGCGAGCAGGAAGTTCCATAGCCAGTTGCTAGCTGTGGAAAGGGCCATGCCCTTGGCACGATAACGCGATGGAAAGATCTCAGCCATGATAGTCCAGATCATCGGACCCCAAGTCGTGGCGAAGCCGAGAATGAAAAGACACGCAAAGACAATCATAGCAATACCAGCGCTTCGTGTACTTTCTGGATTCGAGCGATCCAAGGAGAAGTGGCCAACGGAGGCAAAGATGAGGAAGCACACGAACATCCACATGCTGCCGGCCATCAAAGACTTGCGACGACCATAGTGCTCTACAATGTAGAGACCAATGAATGTGACAACAAAGTTGATGGTGTTGAGAATGATCTGTGTGATGTAGCTGTCGATACTGACAGACCGGAAGATGGTCGTACCATAGTAGAAGAAATAGTTGGCACCGGCTATAAGTGATGTGGTTAGCAGCTGGTCAAACCTCATAAGTTTGATTGGCACGTACTGAGTTGCTGGAACATTTGAAGCGACATTCCTATAAAGATGCGATATGCCATTCTCGGGGCACGGAACATGGTGACAAATTCGGTGATGGAGTTTCCCTTGATCTTCTGCTCAGCGCGCAACTTTGATCCAATCTCTTCCATCTGTGTATGAATGGCCCAATGGTTTGGTGTAGCACCGTAGACCTTGCAGAGTGTCCTTTCAGCTCGCTCAGTGTGACCACGACGGTAGTCATATCGCGGCGTTTCAGGGAAAAACAAAATACCAATACCTAAGACCAGCGTGAAGACCCAGCCGAGACCGATGATGATTCGCCATGAGGCCGAGCTATTGGGGTGGTGTGTGACTGTTCCGTAGTTAAAGCAGGCGGCAAGAAAGATGCCAAAGGTGATGAACAGCTGGTAGGTACAAACCATGGCTCCTCTGATCCAGGGCGGTGAGGTCTCGGCTTGATACATGGGGACCAGCAAAGACAGGGCGCCGACACCGAGACCGGCAACCCAACGGCCCATCATGATCTGAACCCAGTTGCGATTCGACGAGATCTGAATGATGAAGCCAATGGCGATGATGAAGTTCCAGAATGAGATGCTGTACTTTCGGCCAACGCGGTCCGCAATAGGCGCAGCAACGAGCGCGCCTATCAAAGTACCAATGGAGAGAAGAGCCACGATGAGACCGGAACGGACAGTACTGAAGACGCGCTGGCCTGAGCTATTGGTCGTGCCGAAGCGATCAAGGAAGTCTGGCATTTCCAAGAAGCCAGAGATTTGACCTGTATCGTATCCGAATCTGTGGAACGAAGACAGTCAGGCATGGATTTTTGATTGGAACGAGCAATGCGAGTATCTGGTTTCTCAATAGTTGTGGCGTTACGACTGGACTTACAGAATACCACCCATGGACACAAACAGGGCGACAACGAGAGACCGTCCCGTGATGCGAGGCAATGGCGAATAGTCAAGCCCAGCCAGCGATCGACGAGCATGTTTCTCTTTCCCCTTCTCCGTTTCGGGGTTGTGCTCATCGAAGTAGACGGTGAGGAATTTTGGAGCCATGATGGGCGATTTGCCGGTGTGGCTGTGATGATGGACCCAAGGATGGTGCAATTGGTATCAAGAAAAGATGATGAGTTTGTATACTGGTGAGAGTAAAAGAACTTCAAAGCAGATCTTCGCACCATGAGCTTAGCTGGACTGACCCTTTAATAGCTTTCCAGCCCTCCTCCTCTCTGCTATACATCGTGAAATTGGGAGTGATGTCAACTTCGAGCCATTGCCCAATCAGTCTTCACCTCTGACGGCTTTCTCGGAGCTCCCATGAGGTCTTGCGACCGAGGAATCGGTCCGTCCCCTTCGGTCAGGTGTTGTCGCGTGGAGCTGCTCTCATGGTGAGAGCCAATTCTTGTTAAGCCTCGGGGCAGCTGGGGAAGCGTGTCATGGGATCTGGTACCCCGGTAATGAAGGAAGCTTACAGAGACAGGTGAACCGCTTTGGGAGAGATGACGTTTGGGGACACATGAGACTCAATTCGTGGGGTGATCGATGATCCTCAGAGCGGCCGCGATGACGATTCCGAGCGATCCGGACAAAGAATGATTGGGCGGATTGGCGTTCGCGCAGGGAACTACTTGGCAGCGAGGGTGTGAGACGACATGAGCCGCTCTTGGGCTACTCTGGGGAAAAAGGCAATTGCATTTGGAGGAGAGAATTATACTACATGTCTCGTTCTCTTGCCAACTATTGCGATGCACATTCACATACATGTACGCACGCAATTATCCCCAACGAATACGCCCAATAGTGTTTATATCCACCCAAACAGCCGCATCCTTCTCGATCCGAACATGCCGTGCTGTCACGGCAGTTTGCGGGCCAAGAAAGCGGCCGTCTCTGGCATTAATCCGGGGATAGCACCGCGATGACGCCGACGCCGGCTTTCACCCACACATGATGCTCCGCTGGCCACCAATACAGCTCTTTCAACATCGCGATAGACTGGTCCGAACGGCCCTGCCTCGGCCGAATCTGATGCATGATCGTCTCCAGACTCCACAATCCCCGGACTCCAAGTTCAAACCGTCGCCCGAACGTTGAGGTTTGTCGTGTGCTTTGTTCACCAGCGCCAGTTGGCACCACGACGTCATAGACACTTGATAGAGCAGGATTTCGTGGTTTAGGGCTAGAATGCTAGAGACTTCCGGGAAAGGTTGCGTCCTACTCTCAAGCTGCTATCCCAGATCGACAACTGACCGAATTTTGACGTACCCCCAAGAAATCGTGATGGTGACGTCTTGTAGGATTAAGCCAGACGGGAGTATCTGCATGGTTGTTAGCTAGGATCTGTGAATGGGAGCAAAAAAAAGACAGAACCAGGAGCATGATATAACTTAATATGTTTCAATCTGCCAACATCTCTTTCGCGTAGCCTGCATGATTCTCACAGCGTATAGCGGGAATAGATGCCATGATGAATTCCACACAGCTTTGCGGCCTATCAGAACCGTTAAACTTGGTTTGCACAAGGGTAATGTAGATATAACAGAATAACTGCCCATATCAGCACCCGCAACGTCAGTCGAATGGAAATAATTGGGATCTAAGCGAGGACTCGTTCATATCACTGATGAGAGGGAGCAGATGGCTGAAAACTCTGGTTTCTATCTGCAGATGATAATGTTCTTGAGCATGGAGAAGGCGCTGTGTTAGGTTGACAACATCCTTCAGCCGTATGCCTGAAGTTGTAGCACCAGACGGGATGTCATAAGAGCCTTATTTAACACCCAGTAATGTGTGCGTCCTCAACTCCTACTCGTCGTTTTGAGCGACCTTGTCTCAGTTTTCACTGTCGATTACTCGCTCTCGACTACCCCTTCGAGACGGAGAATAAAGCACCTAGCCTACAGAGCAGGTCTGAGCCTCCAAGAATAGCCCTCACGATTGTTTCCTTAAGAATATTTAAATGTCTCCTTGATTGCTCGAAGACTCGGATATCATGCTGGTCCCCGTGAATATTGCCTATAATAGGTAAATGAATATAATCAAGCATGAGTTGAGTTGGACAAAATAATAAGAGTCTTCAAGGAGCCATTGTTGTAATATGTAACCAGAGGGATCATTTTTCTGTAATTTTGGCTTAATCTATCAAGAACCTCATTTCCAAGATTCTCTGAACCTATAGCTACTGGGTTAGAACAGTGAGGTATGGACTGGACTGAACTGTTGTCGAGATATCGGAGCTTTTGTGAAGCTTTGAGGTTTTGATTGAGATTTCATGTAGCTACCGCATGAAATGCCGGGTTTGGAAGTACATGAATGCATTATTCAATAGATAAAAGGAAATTAAGGAACTCATATGCTCTTGGTATTGCTAGGTAGTTGTTGCCTATTAGACTTAGAACCTGGTTCATACCCAAAGGCACGCTCGCACACTGAGAGAGTTGAAGCCTTTGATTAAATCAACTTCTCGCAGCAGCCACCATTCGAGCCACTATAAAAACCGTTCTAAGAGCTCCCGGAAGAGATTCCACCACAGCCCCTTTGCGAGTAGCCATACTGCGTGGTAAGATGATAATACTGGCAAGAGGCTAACAGCCAACAGCTCTCCGCAAAGCTACCGTGGAAACCTCGATGAGAGTATGAGACTTCTCGCCAGGGGTCCCATGAGGTCTACCGCAGGAGTCGCCACAAGAACTGCGACATCAGGTGTCACATGAGCTGCGACAAGCGCGACTGCGAGAGATATTGCAACATGGAGTTATTATTGCGAGATTTCCGGCTCGCCAGAGCCACCGTCAGAGCGACTACGAAATGTGTTACAGCAACCCCAGACTGTTAAGCACTGCTATAAGACTTTCTTCTAGCAGGTCTGACTCGTGTGCTTCACGTCTCTTCATAGAAAGATGGAAACAAACCCTACGACGAAAATCCGTTCATGCCCAACTGGATTTTGGTACGATGAATCGGGCAGTTCGATCTACGATTCTGCCCATTCTAGAACTTCCAAGACTTGCTTTAGAATCAGGTTCTTCCGTCACCCTGCATGCGGTCCCTGTTTCACACAGGTGGGCTTGATACAAACAACTCAGTTGCATGCTGCTGCATCGCCACAGGGAGGTGGGGTTGCTGCCTCGCCGGTTGGGTCAGCCCTGTTTGTCATGATTAATATATCTTGCATGATGAGGGAGTTTTATGATTTATGACTTTTGTTATTGTACGCGTTGGCAGTTGTCGGCCGACGTGACACGGCACCGCCGAGCACATACGAAGGCTCAGAACTATTTATACGACGCTGGGGCATAGCATACACGTGGTGGAGGATCTTCCTTTACAGCACATCAATCATGACATTAAGCCTGGCTTTATTATCTCATGGGTTCTCTACTGAGCATCCCTGGCATCTTCGAGGATCATATGCGCGCCCTTCTCCGCAATCGCATAAATGGTGGCCTGCACGTGGGCGCTGATCTGAAGTGGCATGATGCTCGCGTCGACAACTCTCAGGCCCCTGACCCCGTACACGCGCAATCGCTCATCGACGACGCCGCCCTGGACACCCGCATGTCCACCCATGGCGCAAGTGCCCACCGGGTGCCAATCGGTGATGGTGTTCTGGACGATCCACTCGGTGAGGCGGTCCTCGTCGTCAATCGTGGCCGCCGACGGCGAGGCTGGCGCGCGGATGATGCCAGAGAGCGGCTCTGTGTGCACGATCCTGTTCAGGAATCGCGCGCCTTGCTTCATGACTTGCACGTCCAGGGCCCCGTGCTCGCCGCCGTAGTACTGCGGATCGATAACGGGCTGGTCCTCTGCCGTGGTGGAGTGATCGCTGGTGGCACGGATGTGGATCGATCCGACGGAAAAGGGGTACTAGGGAGGGGGGACTCTGGTTAGTGGCTTGGTCATGATGTTTTTGGAACAGTAAACATGACTGACCTGTAGGATCTGCAGCATGGTTCCGTACTTCTTGCCGTCCTCGCCTTGGAAGTAGGGGCTCCAGTTGCCAAGGTCGAAGATGTACTCGATCTGGCCCAGCCTGGCACGGCCGTCGAGTCGCTGCGACAGGATGGCCTTCTTGTCAGCGTCAAAAGCCGTCAACGCATCGGCCTTGGTGCGCAGCGCAGCGAGGGAGTCGGCGGGGACAAAGTGCGCGAGGGGCACGTAGCACAGGGAGACGGGCAGGATCGTGAGGGGGCCAGCCTTGTCCTGGGCATATTGGTCGCGAGCCTTGGCAATCAGCTTTTCGTCGCTCAGCAAATCATCCTTATTAGCGAGAAGAGGGTCGACTTCGAATATCGTAGCAAGCACTGCGCATCAGCCGTGTCAGCATGCGTGGGGGACGGACCATAGTGTGCCAATCTAGGTGCTTACTCAGGTGGTCCTGGAGGTTCTCTCCCACATTCGGGCTTTCTACCTTGACGGGCACGCCAGCTTGGGCCAGCACCTTGGTGTTGCCTATCCCGGAGAGTTCTAGGATTTGAGGCGACATGACGCTGCCCGCGGAAAGGATGACCTCGCGAGACACCGAGACGACGTGCTCCCTGCCCCGGCACGCAAAGCGAACGCCAGTCGCGACACTCTCTCCGCGGACATCCTGGATCACAATTTCTTTTACAGCCGCATGAGTGAGAATGTGCAAATTGGGTGGTGCTTGCGAACAGTAGTCTGTCGCAAAGGATCGGCGGGCAGATCGAGGATCAACGGCGTTGACACAGGTCCAAACGCCGACGTTTGAGCCGCCGACGTGGGATGGGTTGGTGTCTACGCCAACGGCGTTCAGGGTCTGGTGCCAAAGACGGTGCGACGGCGAGTAGTCGGTCGGGTAGGAGACTTGGATGGGCCCGGTCCGACCGAAGGCGTCTGGGTTGTGCGATACGTCGTACTCTTTCTGCACGGCATGACTCGGCGGGTGGAATGTCTCAGACTTTTGGAAGAATGGCCTGTTGTTGTGAATTGCTGTTAACCTGGTGCCTTGCTATGTGATACAGTGATTTGTCCAGTGAGAGATAGACTAACAGGAGATCGTCCCAACTCCACCCCGGGTTCCCCAGGGCTTCCCATGCATCGTAGTCCTCCCTACTAGCGCGATTCCAGGCCATGTAGTTCAGAGCGCTGGTCCCCCCAAGCACCTTGCCTCGCGGCCAGGGGAGAGTTCGCCCTCCGAGACCCTTCTGAGGAACTGTCTCGCAATGCCAATCGTAGCTGCCCCCCAGAGCCCGCCCGTAATGGCCAGGGATGGCGATGTCATCGTCGTCGTCTGCGGCAACGCCTCCGGCCTCGAGCACGCCGACCGTGTAGGATGCGTCGGCTTCGGCAAGACGCGAGGCGACAGCCAAGCCGGCAGTTCCCCCGCCGACGATGAGAAAGTCGAAGATGCGGCGGCTGAAGTCGTCGGCGCTGCTGCTGCTGCTGCTGCTGCTGCTTGTCGTCATGGCGAATCTGTCTACTTGGCACTGGGTAAGGTACGTGATAGGCGAAGCAGGTACCGACTTGGGCGCTACCCAACACTTATACACCACGGGGGAGAGTGGTGCGAGAAGAGTGCTGACTCAAACGATAATAGGCGATAAACGGAAGGTGGACGGGCTCAACATGATAGCGGTGCTGCTGCCGACAACCAAACGGGCAGACTCGGATCATGGTTAGTTAGAACCAACTGCCTCAGTCAACCCATGCGGGCGGTAGCCGGACAGCCGTCGGACTTGAGCGGCACTGCGATGGAAGAGCGAAGAGCCTCCACTGCAAATACCGCGACGGCGGCGCAGCCACCCCAAAGGAGAACCCCTTGGCATATGGCTATTCCGAGTGAAGCCAAGTCCGGGGAAAAGCGAACTTATAGCTATAGAGCGTTTGTAATATCGGCCGGACTGAGGGGAAAAGAAGCAAAGGAAGCAACAGAAGCAAAAACATGGCCTCATTCCAGAACCAAGATGGACTACTGCAGTCGCATTCTGCTGAGTTTTTACAGGAACCGGGTATTCGTAATTCACTAAATTCGCTACTACAGGCTCCGACTGTCCCCCTGGCCCTTGTCGAGTCCTGCATTCTCTCCAATCACGAGGCGCATCTAGACCTTGCTGAGGGTGTGGTGGCTGCATACGCACATTGTCCCAAGCCGCACCAACGAGGGGGCTGTCATGGTGCGACCCTTGTCTCCGGGACCCAGGGGGGGCTTCGGGGGCGCCTCTTGTCCTCTCTATTTAACTTTATCTGCACCGAGCAGCTAAGTCAAATCCATACGAACAACCGAGTTGCCTATCCTTGCAGCAGCGAATCTATCATCTCGCAAGAACCGCTTTGTGCTGGACCCAGATTGCGCAGTGGAGCTCGATATCGTATCATGGTGCGGCACCACCCCTGGAGCTTCATCGCGGAGGGCCAAGGTATCGCCCAGACCACGGGGAACCAGGGCCGGAGGCGGCCCGCGCGGCCGCTGGACCACAAAGCGACCAGGATGTGCCCGGCAGAGGCGATGTGACTGTAATTTATACCCACGACGCCAGTGATAAGTCCCTTCTCCCTAGTCCAGTAGCCCGGACCCGGCGTCTCTAGCAGCCCTCGACTCCCTGGCCCTTATCTTCGTGACTCGTCCGCTGCAGGTCCAAAGCCAAACGACGCCGGCAGGTAAAGGCAAAGCAAATAATTAATCTAGGTACCAAGTAGTGCCGGACATGGCCAAAGAGGGAGGAGTGCTCAATATCCCGCATACGGTGGCTGAAGGCCAAACAAACGCATGTTGTTGAGTGATAGAACGAGACACGCATAAACGGTTGGTTTTTGCAAGACTTGCCCCTGACAGCTCCCACTACGGGTACCGTATTAAGCTCGTTCCAGCCATCATGGTTCGTGTGTGAAAGAAAAAGTCTTTGCTTCGTTTGAATTTTCACTCTCTTCTTCCTACGAGTCTTTGCGTGAACCAAAGCATGGCCTTTGCAGCCATCCTGCAACCATTATGAAATTCATATACAAGCTGTTGATCGAGTCTTGGGTGCTCTGGGTCCTGGGCGTCTTCGTCGTCGCGTGTCGACTGTGAGTATCCGTGTCTACTGCTTACTGCCCATTTCAAAGCGCAGATCCTTTTGGCGGATGCTGTTGGCATCCACTTGGCCTGATGTCGACGATCCGATCGCTAACGCCAACAACCGAACAGCATAGCCCGGCGCATGAAGCTGGGAAAATGGGATCTCCTTGCCGTCGAAGATTATATGATGGTTTTCGCTCTCGTGCGTTGTCTCGCGAATCCTTCCGTCAAGCTGGCCCTTACTGATTCGCTCCACCGCAGGCCAACTTCACCGGAGTTGTCGTCTGCATCAACCAGGTCGCCAAAAATGGCAGCAACTACATGGAGCCCGAGGCCGCCGCAGCACTCGATGCCGAGGGAGTCGCCCAGGCAGTTTGGGGTAGCAAGATGACCTTCGTTCTCGAAATCTTCACCCTCACCGCAACCTGGACCGTCAAGGCATGCCTGTTGATGCTCTACGCTCGCTTGACCGAGGGCACGTCGATACGACAGCGCTGGGCCGTCCGCTTCGTGGCCGCATACTGCATGTTGACCTACCTCCTCTGCACCTTTTTGTTTGTCTTTTACTGGTGTAGTCCAAGAACATACGAATATTGGGCGGTGCCTGTCAGGATCAGTACGTCATGTTGTTGGTGGCGTTCAATGGGGCTCCTACTAACAGATAACCTCACAGTGCAATGCGCGACATACTACAACCACATGATTTTTGCGACTGCGTGCAATATTTCCTCCGATTTGATGTTGCTTTTCCTTCCTATTCCCATTATGATCAAGATCCGCCTGCCGATGAAGCGGAAGCTGGGTCTCTGCGCCGTCTTTGGCCTGGGCATCTTCAACGTAAGAAGAGCCAAGCCCCCATATCAGTCCCACCCGCTGACACGTCTCCAGATCCTCGCCGCCGTCCTGAACCGATACTACAACTTCAGCAACCCCAACTCGTACGTCTTTCTCTACTGGTATGTCGCCGAGGTGGGCGTGGCCATGTACGTTGGTAATCTGCCGCTGTGCTGGCCCGTCATCCGCCTCGCGCTGGGCTCCAAGGGCGACTCGTCGAATCCTTCATACCCGAACTCGTACCCGAACAACCCGTCGTACCCAAACAGCTCGGCACGACGAACAACGCAAAGCCGCCATCCGCTGACGAGCAAGGCGTCGTTGTGGGCGAAGCTGGATGACGAGGAGGGAATGCGCACCACGGGCGGATCGCCTGAGCAGAGTCTTGGAAGCCAAATCGAGCTCGTCGACCAGAAGTCTCCCGACTTGGTGAAACAACCGTATCACACGGCGGCGGAGGTCAGCAGCGATCGCCACCATGGACAGAACCACCCTGGCGATCACATCACGGTGGTAACCAAGGTGGATATCACGACAAAGACGAAATAAATGGCGAAAAAGGGCCCTTGCGGGTGGTTTTTGTTACTCGGACAATTGAGCGTTTGAGCGTGTGCATAATAACTACAACAAGAACTAGAGTGTAAATAGTGTGTAATTGAACGAAGCCGAGAGGCAGAGAGGCAAAGCGTGAGGCTCCCTCGCCCAGAAGCTCACATAACTATGATGCACTCGCGATATCTCTTGGCCCCCCTCATACGACTATTCCTTGGCCCTCTCCATATCTCTTGGCTACCCACAGAGCCTTGGCTCCCGCAAAATTCTGGGCTCCCGCACCTCTCTTATTCTCTTGGCTCCCGCACAAATTCTGGGCTCCCGCTTGATCCGCTGGCCTCAAGGATGAGGGCTCGCCTAGACTTGAAACGGGCAAGGCGCCGCCGCCGGTGGAGGCGTCCAGCTTGGTGCGTTCGTACCGCAGTAGTTTCATGGGACATCATGCAGCTAGTGCAAAGCGAGGGAACAAGGGTTCAGGGCCACGACTCGACGCCTTGTCCAAAGGCATCAACCAGCGCAGCGCTGCCAGAAGGAGAAACTAGAACGGGACATGGGACAATTAAATTGCGCATAAGGCTTGTTCATGTTGATCCGGGGGCAACGAGAGGGGGCAAACGCTAGCACTGAAACCGTTAACCGTCGGAGCCATCCTCCAAGGGACGTCTCGCGCAGCATGCGAACGACGCCCTTTTCGACAAGGGCTCTATCTGACTCCTTCCGCCTTCTTTTAAACAAAACTCTAACCGATTCCCTTCTTTCGGCTCTTCCAAATTCAACCCTCGGACGTTTCTCCTGCTTCTCTCGGCTAGGTCTGTTGGAATGCTACCCTGCGTGCTGTAGCTGTCACACATCCAGTCTGCCCACGGCCTTTGCTCATTTATTTTCATTTATCTGCATATTGTCACTATATCCTCCCCATCTACTTGCAGCTCGATCGACAACATGGCAGCACCCACCCATGATGTCGAAATCGTCGCCGAGAAGGAAGTCCGGGTCAGCGACCGCGCCTCGGTCGACGAGAACATGAGTACGGCTGAGCCGACTCTGCCTCCCTCGTCCGGCCGCTTCTCGTCGCTCAAGACGCTCAACGCCCGCATCGAGAACCTCGCTGGCCTAGAGTCGAGGGGCATCGACCGCGTCCCTCCTGAGGAGCGCCAGCCCGCCTCGCATGCTGCCGACCTGCAGGTCGCTGTGCTCTGGTTCAGCGCCAACCTGTCGCTGAACAACCTCGCCACCGGTCTCTTTGGCCCCATGGTCTTTGGCCTGGGCTTCTTGGACAGCGCCCTCCTGGCTGTGTTTGGAACCATCCTCGGTGCCATGTCGACGGCGTACATGGCCACCTGGGGCCCTCGCAGCGGAAACAGAACCATGGTTTGTGGACGATGCTTGACTGTAGACGCGACAGTGACTGACACGGATTGCACAGGTCGTCCTGCGATACTTCATGGGGTACTGGCCGGCCAAGCTGCCCACGCTCCTCAACGTTGTTCTCATGGTCGGATACACGACAATTGACTGCATCATCGGCGGCCAAGTTCTCTCTGCCGTCAGCGGCGGCAGCATGACCATCCTCGTCGGTGTCATTGTCGTTGCTCTCATGACATGGGTAATTGCAGTCTTTGGCATGGCCATCTTCCACAGATACGAACGGTACGCTCTCCACCCATTGCTGCATGGATGCAGAATGGAGCTGACAATATATCTTAGATACGCTTGGATCCCCCAGGTCATCGTCCTCTCCGTCCTGATCGGCGCTGCTGGCCAATACTTCGACGCCTCTGCTCAGCCCACTGTTTCCGGCTCCACGCTCGCTGCGAACCGTCTTTCCTTTTTCACCCTCTGCTTCTACGTGCCCAACTCGTGGGCCGCTGCCGCCTCGGATTTCTATGTCTACTACCCCGAAAACACCCCCCGCATCAAGATCTTCTTGCTCACCGTGACCGGCCTGACGATTTCCTTCAACCTGGTCTACCTGATTGCCATTGGTCTCGCCACCGGTCTCACCAACAACCAAGCCTGGACCGACGCCAACGCCGTCAGCACCGGTGCTCTCATTGTCACCGCTTTCGACCCGCTCCATAACTTTGGCCGTTTCTGCTCCGTCATTATCGCTCTCGGTGTCGTCGCCAACAGCACTCCGTCGATTTACTCTGCTGCTCTGGGCTGCCAGGTCCTCGGTCGCTATGGCAAGGCTATTCCCCGCTGGGTCTGGTCCTCCATCCTGACCTTGATCGGCATGGTTCTGGCTATGGCTGGTCGTGAGCACCTGCTCGTCATTTTCCAGAACTTTGTCGCTCTCATGGGATACTGGGTCATGCTGATGATTGTCATCGTCGGGATGGAGCACGGCCTCTTCCGTGGCCGCAAGGCCTTTGACTGGGCTGCTTGGGAGGACAAGTCCTACCTCCCTGTCGGATATGCTGCCTTTGCCGCCTTCCTGCTTGGTTGGGTTGGTGCCATCCTCGGCATGTCCCAGGTCTGGTACATCGGCCCCATCTCCGAGGCCGCCTCTCTGGCAGATCTTGGCATGTGGTTAGGCTGCGGCTTTGCCATTGTCGTCTTCCCCCCTCTGCGATATCTTGAGTTGAAGGTTGTTGGGCGTTAAAATGCGTGATTCAGTTGAACAACAAAGATTGTAAATAATATAAACTCCATAGGCACCTATTTGAGTGCATCATCGGCCACCTCGGAAAACCATCTTCTCATTATGAAGAGATTTCTTATATATCATTGAAAAGACCTGGTTCAGAATTATACATCCCGTGCTTCGACTTCTATTATACATGTGGTCCGCTCCATCGAAGGCGATGCGCTCGACCTTCGACTCTTGACTCAAGCTCACGGCTCATCCCAGCAACTGCGGACCGAGATTTGATGCAAGTTTCCGTATCAGTTATGAGACGCCTCCTCCGCTCAGATATGGCCTATAACTGCATCAACAGTCAACTCATCCGGGCCCAAATCGCGGCGATGATTGTGTTCAAGCTGAGAGATCGGAGAGACGCGGGGTCATGGAGTGAGCAGTCTAGGAGGTCGCAAATTTTGACAAGACTAACAGGCTACGTTACATTGCTGGATGGCAAGTGCAGGAAGCTACTGAATACTAGTAAAGCTAACGAAAGCATTCGCTTCAAGACGACTGCAGCCACAGTAGTCCTGGGGAAGAATGCAGTTAGCACGCATGGCCTTAGCTGGTGTGCCCTTAACCATAAAAAAGAGCATAATTTAGACCAACTCCCAGCGTGATACGTGAAACACTGTGCTCAATACCGCAGCGACTACCCTACATGCATGCAAATTCGATATAACTGCAAAGGAGAAGTTGCAATTACGAGCAAACTTCACTTAGCCCTATCAATTCGTCTGTAGGTCACATGCCATATCAAAGGTCATCCATATGTGCCATTCTTTCAGCTTGGAGAGGTAACACGGTGGAACAAGGCCAGATCAGCACATTTCAAGAATTCGGGACTTGTAGCTACACGATGAATGTCGTTGAGAGTACCCAGATCAACGAATGCAAAATAAAGCAACACCAACGAACTGCACCAAGAAGGTGTGCTCCTAGTAATCTACCAGTTCATTCCGCCCCCTGCAGATATGCCAAGAAGTCTCTCCTCACTCCGGTCACGTTCGAGAATATCTGTTTAACATTTAATTAGCCTGGACTTCCCAAAGTCCCGAACCAACCTGCAAGGGCATTTGCATGAGCCAATCGGAAGACCTCGCGATCACCATGCCACAGAAGTTGCGCCGCCAAAGCAGCAGGCTACAGAGACATCCTAGTCCTCGTTGAGATGAATGAGTAGTGTGAAGTAACGTATGAGAGAAGCAAATAATAGCTACCTACATATTTCTCATTTTGGCTCCTTGACGCGCCAGGGCATGATGTCTTTCTCCTCTGATCTGTACTTTACCAAAATTGTTCCAACACGACCAGGTTGCAATTGACCTAGTGCTTACACTGGAGGTCAGCAATAACTGTACAAAATTTCGTTGGGGTCATCGTTCAGCTCAGAAAATAGGAAGACAGGGGTGAAGTCGATAAAGGGAAACGTGAATCAATTAATAAATGGACGAGAACAGGGAGATGCGGCTCTTTCATGCTATGATATTTTGGTTTTCTCGCCATACATTTCGATTTTTGATTCCTTTTGAATGAAGGAGTAACTGATTGATGCTTTCACCAAGAGGCTGGAAGAGGAGAACCTGACGGGACCCGGGGTGACTCACTACGCCGGTGTTCAAAGAAGTTAGAAGATGTTGCCCAAGTATCAAGGGCATAACACTGCCAAGAACAATACTTGCAATCCTTCAATCCTTAGGCTGGCTGGTAGTTCTCTTTAAACCAAGTCAGCAAAGATCAACCCCATCCTGATTTCTTAATAAGCCTGAGGCATATAACTAAATTCTACCAAACCGATTTTAGTCCATTCCACCCAGCCTCTCTCTCACCCCCCCCGCCCAAACTCTTCCACATCGCCCTAACATTTACAACTGGGCGTTTCAATCTACTGACTCTTCGCTTGAATATTCGTACAGGGTTTTATCCGATATTACAGAATGGCTACCGTCACGGCGATTGAGCTCGGCGCTCTGCAGTCAGCGCCGGTTTCCCTGCTCAATCACCCAGATCCGATATCGGGGACAAATGAAGCGCCACCAGCTCCCGAGACGGATGCACACGAGAGCATGTCGAAGAAGAGAACGTTCGTAGTCATATCTTCCGTCACGTTCATTACGGGCATTGGTTCGCTGCTAAGTGGCGTCGTCACTGTGTGTCTGCCAACAATGGTCGAGGATCTCCAGATTGCGCCTGGCCTTCTCCTCTGGTGAGTCTTGGTTTCCACATTCCGCATACTTGAGCTAATGAAGGGGACCAAAGGCCTGCATCGGTGTTTGCACTCACCAGTGGCTGTACGCTATTGGTGTGCGGTGCCATGGCGGACTTGTTCGGTGCTCGCCAGTTATACCTCCTCGGGTGCTTCTGTCAATCCGTCGTCACCTTGGCATGCGGACTTTCTCGGACGGGCACTCAAATCATTGTCTTTCGCGCCTTTGCAGGAATTAGCATTTCCATGTGTCTTCCGTCGTCAGTCAGTCTCATCACGCATTCTTTCCTGCCGGGAAAGCGACGGAATATCGCATTTGCGGCAATGGGTGGTGGACAACCTGTCGGCTTTGCCATTGGCTTATCCTTGGGTGGTGTCTTTGCTGATACTATCGGATGGAGATGGTTCGTGCCTCGTATAGCTCCTTGATACTGCAAAATGCACACACTAATATCCTTCAGGTCCTTCTACTTGGCTGCGATTCTGAACACGATTGCCTTTTGTCTTGCCCTCCGGTCGCTGCCTCACATTGGTAATAACCATCCAGTCACCTGGCAGCGGTTCCTTGCCGAAGTTGACATTGTTGGGGCTTTGTTGGCGAGCGCATCTTTGTCGATGCTGTCGTACGTGCTCGCGTAAGTTAATAAGGCCATTTTAACTTGTAGTAAAAGCTAACATGGCATGTAGAATCATCACAGATAATGCCGAGAGCTTTGTGGGCGCCACGAACATTGTTCTGTTTGTTCTATCACTGTTGACATTCGCCGCCTTCATACTCTGGAACGGGCGCCAAGAGAGGCTCAACCGACCTGCCATCATTCCCAACTCGCTGTGGAAGAACCGTGTCTTCAGCAGCATCTGCCTCAGTGTCTTCTTGGTTTTGGGCGCGTTCAACGCGACCGAGGCCTTCATCTCATTCTTCTTCCAGTACATCCAGGACCTTTCGGCCATGAAGGCCTCGGTATCACTTCTACCTGCGCCAGTCGGCGGCGTCTTGGCAAGCCTTCTTATTGGTGCTTTGGTTCATCGGACACGTGCCGATGTCATGTCCTTTGGATCTGTGATTCTTTCAAGCTCGACGCCGCTGGCCATGGCCCTTGTGAATCCCTCTTGGAGTTATTGGGTGTGCATCTTCCCGGCTCTGTTCTTCAACGCCGTTGGCGCCGACATGCTCTACACCATCTCGAATCTCCTGATTACGTCGTTATTTCCGGCTCGAACCCAAGGGGTAGCCGGTGGAGTATATAATACTCTTGCACAGATCGGGAAGAGTTTCGGCCTTGCGTGTGGAGGAGCCGTCGCTGGCGCAATCACGGGGAAGTACAAGGGTGACAAGAATAGCAAAGAGGCCTTGTTGGAGGGCTATAGGGCGGCTTTCTGGTTTTGCTTTGCTTTGTATGGAGCGGCACTGGTTGTGATTGTCTGGGGACTGCGGAGAATTGGCAAGGTGGGCAAGAAGCAAGACTAAGTGTTTCGCAAATGGAGTCTTGGAAGGTCTAGATTTGCGACAACATAGTGCATACGTGAAGATTCACGGCTTGCGACAACTATGTTGATGTAGGAGCAGGTCTAGTCATCCAATACTTGGCCCCAATACTTCAAGCAACTCGTTGCTTCATGCTCATGTGAAGTGCTCGGCGAACACATGTTCCTGTCAGGCTCCGAGCTTTTAGGATTAATTGGTATGCTTAACGAGTTGTTCCTCTAGCAATTGATAATAACGTCCGGGGCTGTCAGCAAGAGAGGGCATTTATGTGTCAACAATGACACACCAAATGAGTCGATGGAGTCGCAAGGGGAAAGAAAGAGGAAGCTCTAGAAGAGCACTACAGCGAGTTTTACGTTTTAATTTGTGGAGGAGGATGACCGTGACAAAAGGCGGATATTGTCACATAATAGATACCCGGCGTCTCGGTGCTGGTTGAGGTGATGGTGATTGCTTTGAGTCTTTGACCCTTTCTGTCCGTCCCAATGTCTACGTCTTACTGCGTTCTGCATTATCCTCTCTAGGTCAAGCTGCGTAATGTATTGCTGCCATATCAACGCTTCAAGTTGATATCGAGTTTGTCCGTTGAAAACTCTTCCTCAAAGGCTGCTCACGGAGCTCACCGTCTCCACTTCAACGGCGTTACCACGGGGCTCGAGCGGGACCCAACTCGGGTTGCGGCAGAGCTTCTAGAAATCTATTACGAAAAACTTGGGCCGGGGTCAGTCTGGTGACGCTTCCTCCCGGGACCTTCGCCCAATGAAAGAGTTTTCACAACGTAAAAGTCGGCGAATGCGAGCCTGCAAACCGCTCGAGTCTGGTGCGCGATATCTACAGAGGGAATTGCAGCGTTACCTCGGACGCGAGACATCATGAGAATCAGCGCCGGCATTACGTATCGACGAGTCTCCTGTTTGACCCGTTTTGACTGGCTCAGTCTCTCAGCTTCTCAATCCAGGCCCACTATGCGGCTCGCATCATTCGACCTCATCCCTCCCCAAACGTCAAACGCGCCCTCTCGCACAAGACATGGCCTCGACTCCATTCTCCATTGGGGATTTCCACCAGGGGCACCCCGTATTGTCAGGCCCATGAATCAAGACTCATGGAGAAATCTTGCCATCTCCACCCTGGGAACTCCATCCTGTCTTGTCCTCGTGTGGAGATGCCAATGAGGATGGACAATCCCCTGATCCCTTGCCACCTAGAGTCATGTGGACTTTAATCTCATTGATAGGGCGTCTTTGTTTGGCATGTTTGTATTTCACAAGTTAATCCCAATTGGGTCCGTCTTATCACTCTTGGTCTTTTAAAAGCGCGAGTTCCGTCACCATCCATTAGTGTTGTAGTGTTTCCCCTCGCCTACACCCGTCTTCTCTTCTACCAAACGACGCCATACCCATAAACCTTTGAACGAAAGCAACACTCAAATACATCGAGAAACACACACCAACGCACATCTCGATATGAGTGGAGAAGTCATCTCCCCGCCGGCTTCTGCCCCCACAAACCCCTATGAGTCCAAGGACGTGTCTGGGGCCCAGAAGGACATCCAGGCGGCCCGACGAGCATCATCAGACAACTACGATCACGTCATGCTCGGCGAAACAAACGAGGTCGACGACGACCGTTTGAAACGGATTGCAGCAGAGGGCAACGCCTATTTCCACCGCCTGGGTTGGAAGCGCCTCTCGGTTATCTTGGTCGTCGAGGCCATTGCTCTCGGCTCGCTCAGTCTCCCTGGAGCGTTCCACACCCTGGGAATGATCCTCGGTGTGATCCTCACCATCTTCCTGGGAATTGTTGCCATCTTTACCAGTTACATTGTTGGTCGCGTGAAGCTGGCCTACCCCGAAATTAGCCATTATGCCGACGCTGGACGCATGCTTTTTGGACGTGTCGGATATGAGGTTTTCGGTGCCGCTTTTGTTCTCGAGCTGCTGCTCACCGTCGGATCGCACGCCTTGACGGGCAGCATCGCCTTGGTCACCATTAACGGAGGCCATGTCTGTTCGATCGCCTTTTCGGCTGTGTCGGCCATTATCCTCCTCATCCTAGCAATCCCGCCCTCCTTCTCCGAGGTTGCCATCTTGGGCTACGTCGACTTCGTGTCCATCATCGCTGCTATTGGAGTCACGATTATTGCTACAGGAATTCAAGCTACCGATTCTCCCAAGGGTCTGTCAGGTGTGGACTGGTCCGCCTACCCCAAGGATGACTTGAGCTTTTCCCAAGCCTTTGTTGCTGTCAGCAACATTGTCTTTGCGTACAGCTTTGCTATCGGTCAATTCTCCTTTATGGATGAGATGCACACGCCAAAGGATTATATGAAGTCCATCTGGGCAAACGGCATCACTCAGATCCTGATTTACACCCTGACGGGAGCGATTTGCTATGCCTTTATCGGATCTACCGTTCAGTCGCCAGCTCTTCTATCCGCAGGAACTCTGGTGTCAAAGGTCGCTTTTGGCCTTGCCCTGCCTGTTATTTTTATTTCCGGTTCGATCAACACGACAGTTGCCCTGCGCTATGTGCATGGCCGAATGTTCAAGAACTCCATTATCCGATACATCAACACCCCAATGGGATGGGCCAGCTGGGTCGGAATTGTGTCCGTTTTCACAATCATCGCATGGATCATTGCCGAAGCTATCCCCATTTTCTCCGACCTCCTCTCCCTCGCGTCGGCTCTTTTTGTCTCCGGATTCTCTTTCTACATCCCGGGCCTGATGTGGTTCCGACTCTTGTGCAAGGGCAAGTGGTATTCTCGAAAGAACATCTTGATTAGTATCGGGTCCATCATCTCGTTCATTATCGGTATTGTCGTCCTCGGCGCTGGCACTTATTCGACCATCAAAGATATCGTAAGCGTTTCTCACGGCATTGTCTTCCTTTCCCTTCGCTAACTCTCGACAGATTGACCAGGTCACCAGCGGCACTGATCATGCTCCATTTACATGCAGGTCAGTCTGAGAGCAATTATCGGATAAAGGAAGAGCAGTAAAGCAGGAGTCGTAATGCATGATACCAAGACGAATATAATTATTTATAAACTACCCACAAAGTAATGCAAAATTTGAATCTCAACTTGAACAGTTCCCTTTCTCATGAGAAATGATGGAGGACTTGAGCTTAGTCAGCTCTCACGTGACTCCCCGATAGAGTTCGTGTGGCGCAGACATGATGACGTCGCCCGCCAACAAGCAAGCGTCAGCCATTGCCAAGTTTCATCTCAGCTCACTCAACTCCAACCACCAACATTCATCAAGAGCATTTCATACCACGTTTCTCATAGTTACACCAAAACTACGATTCCTCCGACCGGCCATCAAGCAACCGGATTCACCCTTTCATAATATCGCCGGCCATGTCCCCTACCGAGCAAAACGCTATGCAATCCATTCCCCTCGACGAGGCTGTCCAGACCAAGCCACCCACTTCTCATCAGGCCATGGGTATGTCTCATATCCCGTCAATCTTCTACATCCAAATCCGTTGGAATGCTAACCTCATTTTGCCCCAGATCCCCAACGCCCTCATTCTGAGTCTGAGCAAGAGGTCACCATGCGCGGTGGCCGCGAGGGCGAGATGTGCCCTGGAAGATTCTGCTTCATCATTCCTTGTCCGCTTCCCTGCAACTTTTGCGTCTTTCCTTGCCCTTGTTAATCTAGCGGCCTCAGAAGCAGGAGGATTTGGCGGGTTATTGCGTTTCTTTCATACTTTTGGGTCTTCTTCAGTACGATACCTTACCTATAGACCATTCGATCAAATGAAATACCAGCAGGCTGCTCTCAAGCCCAGCCAGGAGTTATAATCAATTCAAGACGATATTCCCTCCCTGTTCGTGGTAGACTTGTTTGGACCGTCGTCAAGAGACAGACTCCATAACACAAAACTCTCCATCTCATGCTGATATGGTACTTGCGCGGTTTGCCGTCAAATCGTCTATGGATAGGGATGAGGGCAAGCTCAGGTGAATACCCAGTCAATCTCGGAGTTACAAGACCAACAATCAGCTACGCGGGAAGTGAGATTTCATAGTAAAGACGCTTCGATCATTTCTCATCACAACTGACTGTCTATGGTAACGAAGGATGGACGTTTCAGAAAATCTCTTGGGACAACATAAAGCAAGGGTAACACTATCTTTGCTAAGCTGTCAATGATGCCAAGACGGAGGATGAGAGTGAATGCTGTAAAAACAAGAAGTACATAGTATAAATTGATATGAAATCTATGTATCCGTGTGCGCGTTAACGGTGCGGTGATGCTCCAGTGCTCTTCTATTCTTGCTAGATGCTGGGTAATTGAGAAAGTCTTAGGAGAAGTAAACAAGAAGGAAATTGAAGAAACAGGGATGTTGAATCGGAGGGAAGATGCTTGCTTCATGGCGAATCCTCCTCTATTGCTGTTGTCAAAGGGGTATCGATCGTTGCTGAATTCCAGAAATCGAGAAGACGATCCATACGGCGGCGGAACTTGCGGCAGTAGCATTGGTGAAATCAAAGTCTGTTTGCATGCGTCTTGCTATGTAAAATCGTTTTGAAGACGAACAAAAACGTGAAAAGATGTCTTCTATGCATTAGTGCGTTCAGCGTCGGGCTGGACTTGGTGCTCGGAGAGTTTTTGGTTTCTCAGCGCAAGGGCAAACGCAATCATGGGAATGCAGAGACAGAAACCTGCGATGCAGAGTAGCTGCTGCACATGGCGGTAGCTTTCGATGATGGCGATTCGAATATCAGTGTCAACGCCGTACTTAATGGCCTCCGTCAGTGGTGATTCGTAAACATCCAACGCCAGAGTCGTATTGTGAGTGAAATCAAGTTTGGACTTCAAAGTTGGGTAAAGCGTTTGTGTCCAGATAGCACCAGCCAAGCAGGTTCCAAAGGCGCTTCCAACATTGTAGAAGGAGAGGTATAGGCCGGTCAAGATGGCGACGTGTTCGCGAGAGGCCGAAGCTTGAATAGATGCCTGGGTCGGATATGCGAAGAAGCCGCCAGCGACTCCAAGAAGCACTTGGGCAGCGATGATACCTGCTCTGGAAGCATTGGAAGCTCCTCCCGGGTGGGAGATGAGGAGAACAAAGGCAAGCATGAAGAGACAGGTGCCTCCAACAATGATGAACTTGAGTCGTCTGATCTTGTAGATGACCAGACCGCTAATCATGCCACTAAGAACTCCAAAGAAGGAAAAGAAGGATACAACTCGTGTGGCAGTGTCAATGTGAAAGTCAAATGCGACGATGAGGACAGTGTAGAGGTAATTCCCTTGAGTGCACCAGGCAAAGTTGAGCAGGCTTCGGACGGCCAACGCAGACCAAACTCCCCTGTCTCGAAGAAGAGAGAATGGCACAAGCGGATTGCTTGCCCAGCGCTTCTCCCAGACGATGAATAAAGCAGCCGAACAGATGCCAAGAACCAGGGGGAAAAGGATGCGCACGTCGCCCCAATGTCTCACCTCCCCACCGGCAACAGTCAGTGGAGCCAGCACCAGAGAGAATGCGGCAATGACAGTAACAAGGCCGATTCCATCAACTTGGCGCCCTATATCAGAGAGACGCCGCCTATAGGAAGGTGGATGGTAGCTTGTGGCTTCGTAATTGCGGGCACGCTTCTCAATAGAATAGAGGCAGGTAAGCAGTGGCAGTGAAGCAATCGGATATATGATGGCCCACATGCCAAGTCCCCAGCGCCAATTTGTGACACGTAGGACGGCGGACGTGATGTTACCGCTGATCCAGGTGTTGAAGAGAAAGGGGATGGCGGGAACGTAACTAAAGAAGACACGCGCTCTCATCGACGAGAAGTCGGCAATGAGAACTTCCATAAGAAGCACTATAGCCGTATAGCCCGCTTGATAGATGATGGACCCGGCGCAGAACAGCTCAACGGACTGCGCACTGGCTTCAATAGCGATGCCGACTGTATACAAGACGGTAGACAGGGCGATGATTTGAAAGCGGCCAACCACGTCGGCAATCTTTGCGGCCGTGGGTTGAACTGCGACAGCGACAACACTTCGCAGGACGTTGATAGTGGAAGTGTACGAGTGGAGGTGGAAGCTGGACGTGGCGTAGGGCTGGTACGTTGAGCGGACTTGGCTCTCGAGGCCGTATGCGTATCCCACGATGAAGATGGCCAGGAAGAGCCAGATGCGATCCGCTTTACCGAGGTGTTGCGAGATGAAGGTCATTCGCGCGACCCCGGACGACTCTGGCGATGGCTTCTGGCTCTGGCGTTCGCCGCTCGAGATGCTGGCAGCATCATGAGGGAATTCTTCCGAGGTCGCCGACGGCCTGCGAGTGCGCAACAGGCTGCCCCCCAGGAGTGGCGATGATTCCGCGGTAGAGGACGCCATGGTGAAGAGATGGCGTTTGCATGCGAAAATGTCAACACACGTCTTTGGTGGCGGCCGGAGGAGATGAAACCTCGAAACACGGTTCTGGTGCCGTGACTTCCTCACATGAGTAAAGACATCTGTCACGCGTGACAAGGCAACCGGCAGGCCACGGCAGGCAGCGGCGCAGCGATTCAGGAGGATCTGATAAGATAATATCCAATAGTGTCGGATCTAACCGCGCTTTATGTGGGGCGGTTCTCCTTGCTGACGCCAGACAAGTCTCGGCTGCCTTGTTCTTGGCCGGTTTTCGGCCGGAAATGACAAAAGACTGTGCAGATAATTGTGTCGTCGACTGGGAGCGAGAGAACGATAAGGCCGAAGCACGGTTCACGTTTGTCGATCCATGCAAGTATGGTATTATTAGACTTGAGATCTTGGGTGGTATTAGAGATGAGATAAGGTTTCTCAACATTGCCAAGACAGGACGAACTGAGACGGGCTGGCGGGATGTGGCTGTTTACGCAGTACCTGTTGACGATTGAAAAGGGAGCGGGACAGGCAAGGTCACCTCCATTGCAACATATAATAGTTCAGAAGCAGGTACTCGTCAGCCTCAAGCCTAATCATCTCCCTTGCGCGGTCTGGCCAAAGATCTTCAAGGAGTACTTGGCGTCCAGGACATCGAAGCTCAGAGGTGGTCAGAGGCTAAGGTGGTTTGCTTTCACCAACCCTAATGGCAGGCTAGTTATGCAAGGTACACCTTGCATTATGACGTACGATTTGAAAGGGTTTTGCCAAATATTTAACAGTGCTTTGAAAATAGCTCGTGGTATGAATATATACGTGTGCAAGGCAACGATCTCGGGGAACATGAGACTAGTCCTTGGAAGAGTCGTAAGGCTGTACGGGCGATTGGACATTAATATTTGGCAATGCAATAGTTCCTAGAGACCGTTTACACAAGACTCCATTTCTTACGAGCAAAGACAGACCACGGCCAAACTGAGTGCATTTGTTGGTGGTGTCCGTTTTACTATTACTGAAGAGATAGAACGGCCTCTCCAACTTCAATCACGCAGAGCAACTCAGACAGACCCTGAGGTTTGCAGTGGTGTTTAAATTGATAAGCTGCGTCTTAGGCCGATTGGGTGGAACTCGAACGATCTCCGTCCTGCAGTCATATAGTATTCGTCCGCTGATGATTCACGTCACAGCAACGTGTAATTGACTGCTTAGCGTTTTGCTATCTGAAATCCAGCAATACAAGGGAGATATCACGGATTGTGATTGAAAAGGAATGCCATCCCGTATTACCACAGTATTATGAAGCATGCATAGTACCTATTGTTCTTGCCTCTTATCTGATCTTTAAAGGCATTAGCCTGACATATTTAGGTCCGTTACTATGCCACCTGCGCGGGTGGCTTGGCAGTTTGGCCATCATCCGGTAGGTTTCCCCCTTGTCTGGCTTCGGAACCCAGAAAAATGAAACTGCCAGCCGCACCAACAAAACCGGAACGGTTCCGAAGGCGTCTCAATTGAGCTTTTACAGCTTACAATACTAAACAGCAAAGATTGTAATATGGCAATTATTGAGATTTTGACTGGGAATTTGGGAATTTGAGGACTAGGGAAAAAAAGAAAAAGAAAAAAACACGTTTAGGGTAGTTTGGTTGGCAGGTCACTCATTCATTTTCTGCAGGTGACCGCGAGAGGCGTTGCACGAAAATGGCCAAAAACGGCGAAAATTGCCGACGGACGTTTGTGCTCGTTTACCGACGCCATTGCGGTCAGCAAAGTCAGGAGTGATCCGATTCGATGTTTGTGTGTTTGTGAATTGAGGCAGTTGTCGCTTTGCACATGTGTCGCACCTGGAAATGTTTTCGATTCTGCCCGACAGCCCAATGGCGAATTGACCAAGACCGATGACGCAAGCAAAGAGCCGACGCGATGCCCGCCTCAGGCAAAACGTCAAAGGAGGGGAAACGCCAAACGCCGTCGGCCCAGCGTCGCGAGTTCACGTGATCGCAGCAAGTGTCGGCGTCAACGCCGAGATACCGAGATGACGAGGGTCTGGGGAAAGCTAAGCGGTACGTACCCCTGTGTTCTTTGGAATCAATGTGCTTTGATGCAGTTTGATGCAGGCTCGGCGGCTTGTGGTTGAGCCGGTTTGAATTGCTCAAAAGATGACTCGGCTCTCGACGTGCCCGCTTTTTGCGTTTACCCCGCCCGCCCCACCGCGACTTGTGTGTCGGATCTTGACCAAAGGAGGCAATCCAAATGCAACATGAGGAGGACTCGCGATCAAGGTCAATCGCCGCTGCGCGTGGTACAGCAGCTGTACGGCCGTCAATTGTAGACGGGGAAAGCTCGCCAACAGAGTCCCCCCCATTTGTCATCGTCTAGCCGCGCCCGGATGCCGATTCCTGCTGCTCGGATTGCGGGGGTCTCCATTTCCACTGGTTCCCTGCGAGAGCTGCCACAAGCGAGAGGGAAGCATAAAACGTCCCTCAGCCGCCCTCTTTTTTTCTGGAAACCGCTTTCTTCTGCTCGTTTGTTACTGCATTCCTCTGGGTGGAAAGCTAGAAGAAGTACCCGAACTGCAATCCCCGTATAATCCGTCATCATGGCCGAAGAATCCAAGTGCCCCGTTCACCGTCTGGCAAACACGGGTGGTGGCGGTACTAAGAACCGCGACTGGTGGCCCGACGCTCTCAACCTGAACATCCTCCGCCAGCACACGGGCGTCACCAACCCGCTCGGCGAGACCTTCGACTATGCTACCGCCTTCAAGAGCCTCGACTACAATGCCCTGAAGCGCGACCTCGAGGCCGTCATGACCGACTCCCAGGATTGGTGGCCTGCCGACTTTGGCCACTACGGCGGTCTCTTCGTCCGTATGGCCTGGCACAGCGCTGGAACCTACCGAGTCTTTGACGGACGTGGTGGTGGTGGCCAGGTAAGCATCAGTTGACGACGACACACTGACAATTGGCCTCTCAGACTAACCAATTGCTCCAATCGTAGGGCCAGCAACGATTCGCTCCCCTCAACAGTTGGCCCGATAACGTCAGCCTGGACAAGGCCCGTCGCCTGCTGTGGCCCATCAAGCAAAAGTACGGCAACAAGATCTCCTGGGCCGACTTGCTGATCCTCACCGGCAACGTCGCCCTCGAGTCCATGGGCTTCAAGACGTTTGGCTTCGCCGGCGGCCGTCCCGATACCTGGGAGGCCGACGAGTCCACATACTGGGGCGGTGAAAAGACGTGGCTCGGCAACGATGTTCGATACTCGGCTGGCCACGACGGTGTCGCCGCCCATGGCGTTCTCTCCGGAACCGAAAAGTCTCGCTCCGACATCCACTCGCGAGACCTGGAGTCGCCTCTCGCCGCTGCCCACATGGGCTTGATCTACGTGAACCCCGAGGGTCCCGACGGCAACCCTGATCCCGTTGCCGCTGCCAGAGATATTCGAACTACCTTTGCTCGCATGGCCATGGACGACGAGGAGACGGTTGCGCTTATTGCCGGCGGCCACACCTTCGGAAAGACCCACGGCGCCGGACCCGCTGACAATGTCGGAAACGAGCCCGAAGCCGCCGGCCTCGAAGAGCAGGGCCTCGGCTGGAGCTCCAAGTTCCGCTCCGGCAAGGGTACCGACACCATTACCAGCGGTCTCGAGGTGACCTGGACCAAGACTCCCGCCCAGTGGAGCCACGACTACTTCACCTATCTCTTCCAGTTCGACTGGGAGCTCGAGAAGAGTCCTGCCGGCGCCAACCAGTACGTCGCTAAGAACGCCTCGGCTACCATTCCCGACGCCTTCGACAAGGACAAGAAGCACCTCCCCCGAATGCTCACCACTGATCTTTCGCTCCGCTACGACCCCGTGTATGAGAAGATCTCGCGCCGCTTCCTCGAGCACCCCGATGAGTTTGCCGATGTCTTTGCACGAGCATGGTTCAAGCTGACCCACCGTGACATGGGCCCCAAGGCCCGCTACCTCGGCCCCGAGGTCCCTGGCGAGGACCTCATCTGGCAGGACCCCATTCCCGCTGTCAACCACGTCCTCATTGACGACCGCGACATTCACAGCCTGAAGCGCGAGATTCTCAGCTCAGGCCTGGACGTGTCCAAGCTGATCTCTGCTGCTTGGGCCTCTGCTGCGACTTTCCGTGGCAGCGACAAGCGCGGTGGTGCCAACGGTGCTCGCGTCCGTCTCGAGCCCCAGAACAAGTGGGAGGTCAACAACCCCGACCAATTGGCAGAGGTTATCAAGTACCTCGAGGGTCTTCAGCAAAGCTTCAACAAGGCCCAGAGCGGCGCCAAGCGTGTATCGCTTGCCGATCTCATCGTCCTGGCTGGTTCTGCCGCTGTCGAGAAGGCTGCCCGCGAGGGCGGCCACTTTGCCCAGGTGCCCTTTACTCCCGGCCGCATGGACGCTACGCAGGAGCAGACGGACGTCGAGTCCTTCAAGCACCTGGAGCCTTATGCCGATGGCTTCCGCAACTACGGCCGCTCCACAAAGCGTGTCAAGGCCGAGCAGTTCCTCGTCGACCGCGCCAACCTGCTCACCCTCAGCGCCCCCGAGCTCACCGTGCTCATCGGCGGTCTACGTGTGCTCGGCACCAACTACGACGGCTCATCCCACGGCGTCTTCACCGACCGCCCCGGCACGCTCACCAACGACTTCTTCGTCAACCTGCTGGACATGGGCACCGAGTGGAAGTCGACGGACGACGGCGTGCACTACTTCGAGGGCGTCGACCGTAAGACGGGCAACAAGCGCTGGACCGCCACGCGCTACGACCTCGTCTTTGGCGCGCACGCCGAGCTGCGCGCCGTCGCTGAGGTCTACGGCAGCTCAGACGGCGCCCAGAAGTTCGCCAAGGACTTCGTCGCCGCATGGACAAAGGTCATGGAGCTGGATCGCTTTGATCTCCAGTCGACTGTGCCTAGCGGCATCCGAACGCCCGCGCGCCTGTAACATGGCTTTGAGCTTGCGTTAGTAAAGAAGAACATGGGATTGGATGGGAGGAAAGGCCCTGTGAAGACTGTCTGATTACGAATATGAAGCAGAATGGCGGCGTAGTTTACGACTAAGGATTGTTTAACGCATGGGTTGAGAGCTTAATTACGTTCATTTGAGTTCAATGACATCACGATTGTTTGATGATAAGTCGTCTGACAGACTTCAATCCCCTTGGGGATAGTGCTGGTGAAGTGGTGACATGGTTTATGCGGAGAGGGCGAGGGTACGAGTCAAGGTGGTGATTCTTCGGGATGTGGTCGAGCGGGGGAGGACGACTTCGGGTTCTCGGGAAGGGTGGCCGACGTGTGAGCGTCGGGTAAGATGCCTGGGTATAGGCATTGTAAATGACGGGTTGTCAATGATAGAGAACCCGATCCTGGGAGCAGGAGTGGTGAGGTTACTTTGTACCGTTGTTCTGATGAAGACAGGATGACTTGTGGACATGTCGCCTATCCCCAAGGAACATCAATGGCGGTATGGGCCAAGACAGAACACGCGTCGCCCTGCAAGGCCATGTCTCGAGCAAACAGCTACGGGCGGGCTTCTTAAAATAATAACGCCCTCCATCTACCGGAGGGGCTCGGTCGGCACTTGTATATTCGTATGCCCCCCGTCCCTCCCCGCCCATCCGTCGGCCGACAGTAGGTCCGCCCCAGATTGTGAGATGAGCTCCCTGCAGGGACTGGAACAAAACGGACGATTAAAAATAGAGCCAACATGCCGCAGCATCAAACCCGCGGAATGCAACTCTTGTCCCGTTGGCCAATAAGACGATCATTGTTAGAACGGCGATGCGAAACCGAGACCGAGAGCGACGAACAAGAACCGTGCATCACTTGGCAACACAGCAGATGGCCAGTAATTCTACAGCTTCATCCTCCAACATGTTCATCAAAGTCGCAATCTCGCGTTTCATGCAAGCAAATCTGGCATCGCTGTTTCATCAGTCGGGAGAATATTTGCATCTGGTTAGTCCACACACACCTCGTGGCATCGAGGTGACAGCCAACGCAATCTTGTCGGGATGACGGGCATGTCCTGCACCCTTCGACCTTGTTCCTAGACTATTGCCCGGTAGTGGCTGAGTAGCGTAGAGCATCGATGTTGGAAGGCGGGACAGGATCGACAGGTGCTTGAGCCTTAATTGATGAAGATAGCGAATCAGCTCTGGGAGTTTGCAATGATGCGAGAACGGTACCGAGACCGACATTGCTTCTCGCGATGGCAGGCTGTGTGTTGCATTGCGACAGCACCTTGCGTCGTCTCAATATAGTAAACGAAGAGCCATCAATCAAGACTTGCATCCTCTCGTGCGTTTATAAGAACCCCAGAAGGTCGACTTGTTATTCCCTCAACTCAGCAAGCAGCCGTCACTTAGCAACAGCACTCACCATCAGCCACCATGTCGGCTACACAGTCCCTTACCTCAATCGTTCTGGATCGCTCTCCAGTACTGTTAACCGCCCTCGTCGCCTGCGCCGCCATCTACCTAGTACCGAAGCTCCTCACCTTCGCCCAAGTATGGAGGATTCCCGTTGTCGGAGAGGAATTGGGGAGTGAAGAGAAGAGGAGACAGGCTTATCTTGCTGGTGCCAGAAGGATGTACACCGATGGATACCGAAAGGTAGGCTTTGATGTCTGAGAGCAATGGGCAATCAGCTGACATCTATGGTACAGTTCAAAGATGGAGCTTTCAGAATCACCACTTCTCGAAGTGAGTATCCTGGACGAACGGCGACTAGGGTCACCTAACAATACGCAGATTCCTCAATCATCGTTCTATCGCCCAAGTTTCTCCCCGAGCTCAAGAAGTTGCCGGATAGCATTGTCAGCATGGAGGCAGCGGTGGATGAAGTACGAACAGCCCTTGCGATAATTCATTGACCCTTGCTTACCCGGATCTCTGTAGACGATGGAGACCAAGTACACCAAGATCGAAACATCTGTTCCCATCATCCCGCACACGGTCAAGACGCACTTGACGCCCTCTCTAGGTTCGTCGAAATGCACAGCGAGCGGATGACCTTGACTCACACCGCCATAGGCAAACTCAACCCAATTGTTCACCAGGAGGTCAAAGAGACCCTGGACTTGGAGATTCCACTTCAGAAGGACTGGAAAGAAGTCAACATCCACCACGCACTTCTCCGAGTCATCGCCATGGTATCCGGCCGCATCTTCATTGGCCCCGAGCTCTCAAGAACGGAACAGTATCTCGATGCAGCCATCAATTATACCATGGAAGTCATGTCCGTCCAGCGTGCAGCTCAGCGACTTCGGCCCTGGCTGCGACCCTTCCTTGCCACCCGATTGCCCGAAATGAAGAAGCTCGACCAGCGCATCAAGGAGGCCGAGCAGTTCCTCAACCCGGTCGTGAAGACCAGAGTGGAGGCTGCGGCTGACAACTCGGCCGAGAAGCCTTTCGACATGTTGCAATGGCTTATCGACGAGCAGCCTAAGTTTGACGACGAGAATAGTCGCAACCTCGCCAAGGTTCAGCTGGGGCTCACTTTTGCTGCTATCCATACCACCACTCTCACAGCCACGAACGCGTCAGTTTCTCATCAATTGCTAGTAAGGTGATGGGCTAATTTGATTCGTAGATTCTACGATCTGGCAACCATGCCGGAACTTGCCTCTGAGCTTCGAGAGGAAGCGCGAGTTGCACTGGCCGCCAACAATGGTGTCTTCACCAGCAACGCGCTCCAGTCGATGAAGAAGATGGACAGTTTCTTGAAGGAAACTCTCCGCCTTCACCCAGCGACCATGGGTAAGACACTCCATTGGCATGGACTTGACGCCCTTTACTGACTGCAAGTAAAGCCTCCTTCCAGCGCAAGGTCCTCAAGTCCTTCACCCTCTCCAACGGCCAAGTCATCCCCGCTGGCGTGACAATTGAGATTCCTGCCGTTGCTGTCAACTCGGACCCAGAGGTCTTCCCCAACGCCGACCAGATGGACGCGCTGCGCTTCTACCGACTGAGACAAGACGCCAAGGAGCGCGGCTCGGTGGAGGGCGCTGCCCTGAACCAGTTCGTGAGCGTCAGCCAGAACAGCCTGACGTTTGGGTTCGGTCGTCACGCGTGTCCGGGGCGCTTCTTTGCTGCGAATGAGATTAAGATGATTCTGGCCAACTGTCTTTTGCGGTACGAGTTTAAGAACGTTGAGGGCAGCACGGAGCGGTATCCAAACATCGAATTCGCTCATATGGTGAGTCACCTGGCACAGAGAGTGAAAGGAGACAAAGCTAACGTTTCATAATAGTCGATTCCAGACCCTTCGAAGAACCTATTGATCAGGGAGCTTCAAGGTTAAGTGACGAGAGAGCATCAGACGACTGGGCGGTGGACGGTATGGCCAGCATGTTGGAATACCACGTTGTAGCATCAATCGCATTTCCTATGTCAAATTTGATAGACCATTGGGATATGGAGTTAATTCGCATTTTATTCACCAGTTATGCAGCTTCCGTGTATCGCGTCGTCATCATGAGGATCAGTGCCAATTGATGGTGTCATGAACGCATGGTCAGTGTCGGCTCGAGACGTGACCAAGATCTTGAGACCGCGACAATCCAAGCGAGGGCCGAATTAACCGTGATGGCATTAGATAATAGCCCGTCGCAAGAGAATGAGAGGGCAAACCATCGAGGCACGCTGTGAGAGTGTTTGAGATTTGGGAGACTAACCAAATCCACGATGCTGCGACAAGGCGACGACTAGTGGCACAACAAAAGTGACCCCTGCCAAAACTCGGAGAGTCGCACCGCCGAGATTCGTTGCTTGATCTGTGTGATCTTCGGCTTCGGATCATGGTCCTCGCCTGCAACGCTGCTTCAGCATCGTCAAGTTGGCTAGTGACAGCGTCAAAGCAGCATTGGTCCAATCAAACGAGATGACCCCGGGGTCAACTCCGAATTGGCGTGTCAGGTAGAGTCGAGGATCGAGATGCATCCGGCTTCCGAAGATCTCCTAGTTGCCCTATTGAGATCAGACGATTCCTTGTCAGCCGTCAGACGTTTCCAAGCTGTTGGGGAGAAGACTAGCGATGAGATGGCAGGTCCCGACACTGGGTAACTATAAAAGAGACGGAGAACTCATGCATCTATTCTTCATCAACTCGCTCACAAAACATTCTGTTCATGTTTTCATTTCATATTTTGTTTATAATTCTTTTGCGACTCTAAACACTCTTCTGTCATTTCTGGTCTGGGACCTTTCATTCTACCCTCCTTTATCTGCTGCTCGGCCGGCCCTTTGCTCTTCCGCAGACTCTTTTCCAACCTTTTTTCCCCCCTCATAATTCAACATGAAGTTTCTTGTTGCTGGCACTGCCTTGGTCGGTCTGACTTATGCCTCACCTATCCACGATGTGTCAATCCATCGCCATGCGCCTCGACATCAACGAGCCACACATATTCACAAGCGCCAAGTTCCCCAGGAACACTCGCACGACTTTGTGCTCACAATCACCCGTGAGTTTCTCAACCTTGACAACCCAAAGGGCATCAAGGATGTCGTCTTCGGCCTCCTGGGAAACGCTGCCGCAGCCGATGGCGCAGGAGACGTGACGAACCTCGACTGCCTGAAGCAGGAAACTGCAGACCAGGCATTCACCAATGCAAAGGCGGCCAAGGATCTGCGTGGAATGGCAGGAGCGCTGCTGTTCCAGGCCATTGAGAGAAACACTGGCGGCGTGGGTGTCGCCAGTGTTCTCTGCAACGATACTGCTGTGAATGCGGAAATCGCGGCATTAACACAGCACCAAGATGCAGCTTCAGAAAACGCAGGCGCTTTGAACAAGGCCGTGACTCTGGAGTTGGCCAAGCAGCTCGCTGCGATCGGAGCTGATCCTGAGCTGGCCCTTCTGAGCGGCACATTCGCTCCAGGTGATGTAAGTTTGCTAGTCTCTTTACGCATCCGTGTTTTCGTAATGCTGACTGTTCATAGGCGGGTGATACTACTGGCAAGGGCAATTCTTGCGACGACGAAGAGCCCGATCTAGGCTGCATCTTTTCTCAGGGCCTGCTTGTGCTCGACGCGTCGCAGGAAGAAGTTTCCTCTGCCGTCGTCGATGTTGCTCAGACGTTTACGGGTACCGGTGGTATCTTTGCAAGCGACCTCGTCGACTTGGCCTCGTTCAGTGTCGCGTCGGTGACGGGAACAGTTGATCTATCCACCATCGTCAAGGGCGGTGCTGCGGCTGGAGAGGTGGCTGCAACAGATGCAGCAGCGACGACTGCTGTAGCAGAGACTCCTGCAGCAGAGACTCCTGCAGCAGAGACTACTGCAGCGGCCGATGATTCAGAAATAGACGATTGTCTCGAAGATGAAACTGAGGCGGCAGCGACGACTGAGGCAGCGGCGACAACCACTGCAGCAGTCGATGATTCAGCAGATGACGATTGTTTGGAAGACGAAACAACCGCCGCTCCTGTCGAAACCGCTGCGTCAACTCTCGTTCTGCTTACAAAGACGGTCGCCGCTGATGCTACAGATGCAGCCTCGGCAACTCTGTCATCCGCCGACGCTGCGCAGACAACTGCAGAAGCCGCCGGTGAGTCTGGTGAGAATATCCAGGCCTTCACCGGCACTCTGGGCGGCACAGCCCCGCCAGTCATCTCGTCCACCGGCGACCGGCCGTTTGAAGTGAATGGTAATACGTTTACTGGCTCAGGCGCTGCTCTGGGACGATCGTGCGACATCCAGCACAACGCGTGTGCGAATGCGGCCAATTCGGGCCAGCTCGCCGGCGGAGTGGATCAATGCGAGCAGCAATCTGCCGAGTGCAAGGCAGCGAATAACCTCAAGAAGCTGTAGTTAATAAATGACATTTTGCCAGCCGATGAGTGTGTGTCTTGAGGGTTGTGCAAATGGAACATCTGACCCCGACCAGCGTCCCTTCTTGATGGGTTTAGACAACAACTTTAGGTGAAAACATGCCGAGTACCTGAGACTGCCGCTGGTTGTCGGGCATGCCGGTGGATATTGTCCTGAAGATGAGGTTATTCGCGAACAGGGCACCAGACCCAAGGCCAATGACGCTCTTGTACGTGTTGGAAGGCCACGACGTTGCCGTAGTTGTTCGGAAGGGCAAAGGTGATGTTGCTTATGACTCTTCGCGGGTGTCGTTGGCCAGGAACCAAGGGTCATAAACCGGTTCCATGTCAGCGAGAATGTAGAAAAGTCCACCTTGATTTCCCTTCAGGAGGACAGCGCAACCTTGGAAATCCAAACTGACCTTAATGCAACGCACAACGCCAATGCTAGCAATAATAACCCATTAGCACTGGCTAACATAAGAGACTAGGACCTTAGCTACCTAGCAGGGTCATGCCATGGATGTCGTTGTTTCCAGCATGCTGTGCTATCCTCGCAGGGGGGATCAGCCTGCCCGCCACTTCTTGCAATTGCTCCGTATTGATTTGCCGCGTCTGGTTTTTTTATGAGCTGCCTTCAACCGAGTCTCGGATCTCCCGCGCGTTCTTCATTAGCTTCATGCCGAAGTCGAAGAAGGTAATGACAGCGGACACGACTCCCATAGCCGTGGCTGGGTCCATCTTGAGTTTGCAAGATCAGCGCGGATCTTGAGATTCTCGACTGCCCTAATGATGTGATGCAAATGAAGAAAGGTGAGGGGATAAGTGGGGCAACGCAAAGAAATCGATTCTCGGGGCATCCTCCCACGTCTGCATGTCTCTCTCAATGGCGGGGGGTGACACTTGCTTCCCTGCGTTCAACTTTGCCAGTAAGAAGTTATTCACTCTACACTCTTAATTACCTAGGCATGGAAAGACTACAGTATGTGCATGCACGCAGTCTACACGTCAGTCAGGGGACGGAGGTGCTCGATCAAGTCGTGTTACAACTTTTAAGAAAGGGTGAGATATTTACAACAGCCTATGCTAGATGATAGCTCCCTGCAGCTTGTGCTAGGAAGGTCTAGGCCTGGCTTGCATTAATTTCTACTGTGCCTCTAACCGTAAACCCTCGAGTCTCTATTGGTAGATGCAGTCTTCTTTTACCTCAACAGGTCTTACCCCAGGTTTCTCCAACTTCACCTGTTCATCCAAGCCAACAACTCCAGAATATTACGTTATGAAAACTCTTAGTGAGCGATCAATCCGGGGGAATCATCATGGACCATGCTTGAGTCAGGACCATCCACCAGCTGGCCACGACGTCGGATGGGCATCCCGGTGTCACGGTCCTCACGGAGCAGGGGATGGACGACATGGGCCCACTGACATGAGACCGGCGACCAACGACCGAACGAATCCAACCTTTGGCAGGGTTAATCTCAAGCTTACTATCAGTGACAAGGTAATCTATCTAGCTATCGCCTCGCCTGGACGTCTTGGCTTCCCCATACAGACGATCATGGCCGGCTTCAGATCCCGACTTCTTCTTCTGACGTATGGAACAGAGTACTGGAATCGCCTGTTGCGAGTTCGGTCAAGTTGCTCTCTATCCCGGTATTGACCGATTCTGCATTCGTATTCATGATAAGGGGCAGCTGAAAGAACTCTTTGGCCATGTGTTGGAGGAAGTATAATTGCATGCCTGATCCCGCCGTCCTGGAGGTGTTCATGCAGACTTCCATGGACTCAAGTTCTTTAAATCGTCTACTTACTTCCTCCCAAGAATACCAACTGAGCCAAAGAGGCCTCAAGACCCAGCATGTCATCAGACGAGAAGATGCATTCGTCCAAGGACCATGATGGAGCTGACATGGGGGCGACTCTTGAAGCTGCCCTGTCGGTCCATCAAGGAGATGATGTCTCGTCACTTGGAGAGACACATCGTGGTCTCAAGAGTCGCCACATTCAACTGATTGCACTGGGTAACCGAGAGCTCGTTCTCATTGTTCCAAGCCCGGTTTACTGACGAACTAGCTAGGCGGCACTATCGGCACTGGACTCTTTGTCGGATCAGGGGGCTCTTTGGCGCAGAGTGGCCCTGGTAAGCAAACCCTTCGCAAGTCCTGCTGATGATTTCTGACAGTCATCTAGCCTCCCTTCTACTGGCGTACGCCATCATGTCGTCCCTAGTCTGGGTCGTTGTTCTGACCCTGGGTGAAATGACCTCGTACATGCCCATCAAGGGAGTTTCAGCTGCCTATTTGGTCGATCGGTTTCTTGGACCGAGTATCGCCTTTGCTGCTGGTAAGCCGTCAACTTTATCCTGGTCCGCTAATTGTGATTTTCTAACAGAGGGAAATAGGTTGGAATTATTGGTACGAATCTATTGACCTCAGCAACGAGTTATTTCGGGGAGTTCTAATACTTATTTAATACCTAGGTATGCATATGCAATGGTTCTAGGTGTCGAAGCAACAGCTGTCGGAGTGGTGATGGAGTATTGGACAAAAGAGGTTCACCCTGCTGTTTGGATTACTATCGTGCTGTTTGGTATGTCTCCCACGAGTGCCTTCTGAAGCGCCTCCATGCCTTACCTCGGCTGACATCTTAACTTCATTCCAGTGGTACTCCTCCTTAACCTGGGTGCCGTTCGCTACTTTGGAGAATTTGAATTTTGGTTCGCCTCGATTAAAATCTTTGCCGTTGTCGGCTTGATCATCCTGGGATTTATCCTCTGTCTCGGCGGAGGTCCCACGCATGATCGTTTGGGGTTCAGGTACTGGAAGAATCCAGGGTCTTTCAAGGAGTTCCTGGTCTCCGGAGACACTGGCCGGTTCTTGGGTCTGTGGCAAGCTATCATCAAGTCCGGGTTTGCATTCATCCTCTCGCCCGAGTTCCTCACCAACTCGGCAGGCGAGTGTCAGGCACCACGACGCAACATTCCCAAGGCCGCGCGCAGATACATCTACCGACTTGTGGTATTTTATGTCCTCGGTTCGCTTGTCATTGGAATTCTGGTGCCCTGGACCGACGAACGACTGTTGGGATCCTCCAATGCTTCGGCCTCGCCTTTCGTGATCGGCAGTTCGTTACACTTCAGATATCCTGATCTCGGCCACATTAGCTAACTTCATCTTAGTCCAAAACGCCTCAATCCCTGTCCTCAATCATATTCTCAACGCCGTAATCCTAACCGCAGCTTGGTCAGCGGGCAACACGATGCTCTATGCTGCGTCACGAATCCTATACGGCATGGCTCGCAAGGGCGAGGCACCAAGAATCTTCTGCAGATGCAACAGCTGGGGTGTCCCATGGCCCGCTGTTCTCGCCTCCTTTTGTCCATCTCTTCTTGCATATCTCAGCGCATCCAATAGTGGTGCCAAGGTGTTTAACTGGCTCACCAGTCTTGTCACCTTGAGTGGTTTGATCAATTGGGTCGTCGTACTCGTCACCTATCTCGTCAGTTTTCTCGGTGATTTTCTCACTGCATCTGGATGATTGACTAATTTCCCCTCCAGCGATTCCGAAAGGCCACCATATATCGTGGCATTGATGACAAACTCCCATTCAAGAGCTTGCTCCAGCCATACTCTACGTACTACGCGATCGTTCTCTTTTCTTTAATTTCCTTGACCAACGGTTTTGCCGTCTTCTTCCCCGGCCGGTTCACGGCGGCAGATTTCGTCACATCCTATGTCCCAATTCCGATTTTTGTAGCGCTTTACCTTGGCCACAGGTTTTGGAAGAAAACGTCTGGGTATCACAGGATCGAAGACATTGATCTTTTCGGGGGACTGGAGGAGGTCGAAGAGGTAACTGCGAATGACGTCCCCCCTGTTCCTGCGACCATCTGGGAGAAGATTTGGTATTGGGTTTGCTAGATGGTCATTATAGAGATAATAGTATCAACTATAAATAGACTGACTATCTGGGTGCGGGGGGATATGTTGCACCAACCCAGTTGCCAACTGAATCGATGCCTAGGCACAGCACCTACCTAGCAAACAAGGAGAGCACACCAGAGTCTGCTATATAATTGCATATCTTTACTAGTTAGACGTTACTACCCTAACCTCTCTGCCAATACAAACCTACAGCCCTCTCGTCTTTACCATTGGGAGTCGGCCAGATCGTTACACCGTTGTCCATGGGCTCATGTTTATCTTCCTCTCTTTCGAGTCTCCCTACCTCAGCCCCTACCTAACTTCTATATTGTGACCGAAGAAATTTCAGGGGACTGGGCGGTTATACACAGCATGCGCTGATTGACTCTTATAGGCTAATCGCTCTCCATATCTCATAAAGAGGAATGGGATTACTCCCATAAGGATTGATAAGAACCCAAGAAGAGATGGCGCCCAATGGACTCCCAGTTGGTCATACATAGGACCAGCTGCTAGTGGGATAACGATGGCGCCCAGAGAGCGTATGCAGCTGGCTCCAGCATGTGCGGATGCTGATTGCTGACAGAAGACATCGGTTATAAAGTTCAGCATGCTTATGAATATCAACTGGGAGCCGATACCAAAAAGCAGTCCTCCAAGAGACGCAACAAGAGGAGATACGGACTTCCAGGACGTCCAGCCCATCAAAAACAGAGAAATGGCCATGCTAATGAGTATCAGCATCAGATGGTAGAGCAGAAATGGGCAAATACAGACCATGGCGACGCGAGGCATGTGGCAGGCAAACGGCGATAAATTTCTCTCTTCGCCCATGGTTTCCCAGCTTTCGCCGCCAGGTCATACCAACATGTAAATCCACAGAAGCCACACAATGCAATAATCACTCCAACTATAACTGTAGTGACATGTGAACAAGCTTGAATCTCAAAAAACAGGTTTTAGACTTACTTGGAAGATATGCGAGACTCGCGATTCCTGGAGAGAGGCCGTAAAGATCTGCCCAGTGTTAGCAACGCATCTGGGGCCAGAAGGTGTAAGACGAGACATGCCTTGAAATATAATCGGGTATGCTTGGAAGAGGAGATACAACATCGCGTACGCTAGAGCTAGGTAAAGAGCCGACAACAAAAGAATCGGCTCTGAAATCAGGAGAGAGAAAGGACGCAGAAAGATTTTCCGAACATCGAAGGAATGTTCTTGAACCAATTCGCTTCCTCCTACATCTCCACCACTCTTCACACGCTGACGGATTCGTTTACTGTACAGAACTGGAGCATACGTCTCCGGCAGCATGAAGACAAGGGGGACGCCCGGCGCCGCCAAGATGGCAGCAGCCCAAAACGGCCACTTCCAGGAATATGGAGACACGAAGCCGGAAATGATGGGCCCGATGAGGGCTCCGACGGTGTTCAGAGCCATGTAGATGGCTATGGCGACACCGCGCTGAGACGGGTCGTCGAGGATGTCAGCATAGAGCCCGCTGACGACAGTGACAGGAGCCGCAGCATTGATGCCGCACAGAAAGCGGAAGACTAAAAGCCACGGGTATGTAGAAGCACCTGAACATGCCAACATGAAGACGATGTAGCCCAATAATGACGTGATGATGACGGGCCGGCGGCCAATGTATTCGCTCAGAGGCCCGAATAGAAGGGGGCCGAAGAATAGGCCAACCATGTTGAGAGAGTTGAGAAGAGTGAGCTGGACGGGATCGGATACGGCAAAGTGTTTAGAAATGATGTCGAAGGCGCCAGATGGCATAGACGTTCCAAGGCTGGCGTTGAAGGTACAGACAATGCCTGTGCATACGATGCGCAGTTTTTGCAGCTGAGTTGCCACCATTAGTATGTCTAGGTAGTGTCTGGAACGTATATTGCGGTGGCCAACTCACTCGTGATAGCTTCGTGGCGTCCAAACCCAAAGGATCAGGAGTAGTCGCTTCGAGAGAATTCGACTCTAGCTGTGCTCCATCACGGGCTGCATTCTCCATCTCCAGATTTGCACTCATCATATCTTCGTTGGTCTAGAGTCTAAAGACACTTGGTATTAGAGAAAGAGTAACGCGTTTGCCATGTCTTTACTTATAGACACTCGGCCATAAACGCATCCAGCGGACTATCGCATCGTCGGAGCCGGCGCCCAAGTTGAAAAGCGCCGCGATTGGTCGGTCTTGAAAGGTCACTCGACCCGCAACTCCCGAGCAAATGTGCGTAATCCTGTTGGCCAGATTTTCCGGCTCCTCAAGCTCACCCAAGGAGCAAGATTCCAAGTCAACCAAGACAATTTTGCCAACTTGCCTCTGTCAGGACAGGCTATCTCCTCCAAGTGGTCGACGTCGCCGGGCCTACAAGTAACGGCCCTCTGATTCTTCCACCAGAAGAATACGGAGCGCTCATCACAATGACCCAAACGCCGACGGATGCTGTGCCCCGATCTCCGAGAACCAGAACTACCCGAAGAAGGATAAGTACGTACAAACCTGTCTTCCTTATCAGCCATGTCCTCACCCTTGACCCGAAATGGGCTGCTTCTGACAACATCATGTTAGACGGACGAGCTTGCATAAATTGCCATCAAAAGAAGGTCCGATGTGATATCCTAGACAAAGGAGTTCCCTGCACAAGTTGCTCCACTCACAACCGGTCGGGATGTTGTCTGTTTCCGAAGAAGAAGCACAGGGAGTCTTCAACACGTCCGAGAGATCCCGTGTCGATCCGTCCTTGGGGAGACGTCTGCAAACTACCCAAAGAGAAAGCAGTTGACGGAGCTCGAGACGCATCCTCAAAACTGGCTAAACGGAGCTCTACATCCACCCCGGCGCCTCCACCTGCAGAGAACGATGAGGAACATGACCCTGGCAATATCGCCGACTTCATTAACCGTGAAGATGTTAGGGTCGCAGAACTGAGCCATGAAACTCGCCTGTGCTTCATTGGAACAGGCCTGTCCAATTGTCACTATCTCGTCCGAGAGAGCTCCTTTGGATCCAGCCAAGATGCCGTGTTCCACTATAGCAGTCGGCAATTCCATCTCAAGGAGACGTCTTACCGTCCCCAACGTATTCCTCCCGACGCACTTGAACGGCCGGACAAGAAGCTTGCAGACAAGCTTATCCAAGCATACTTTGACCATGTCAACTGTGGCTGGCCCATTATCGACAAAGAGTGGTTCATGCATCAGACGGATGGAAGGGACCCACGAAACCCAGTTCCATTAGCCCTTCTCAATGCTGTTTTCCTTGTTGGGGCACATGTTTTATCAGCACAAGATGAAAGCATGAGGCCAATGCAGCATGTGTTTTTCCACCGAGCGAAGGCGCTGATTGACTGTCGACTTGAACAAGATCGAATCATGTACGTCCAAGTTGCCCTCCTCCTGACTTGGTACTCGGATGGCCTGGAAGAAGTCGTGGCAAATGCGTGGCACTGGATCGGCATTGCCACACGCACAGCTTTTGGTATCGGCATGCACCAAGATGTGACTCAGTCTCGAATGCAGGCGGTGCAAAAGCGCATATACACGAGGCTGTGGTGGGTTCTGTTCCAATTCGACACCATCGCATCGGCATCGTGTGGCCGACCGCAGGTTATGTAAGTAAAATTAGAGAACTGCACTGAGGCTCGTCTACTAACCTTTACAGAAACATAGCTGATTCTGATGTGCCGGAATTGAAGTACTCCGACTTTGAAGGGATTCCTGGGGCTGCAGCGGATTTTGTCATGCACCAAACGAAGCTCTGCATGATAATATCCCGGACAATGAGGGAGGGTTGGGCTCTCCGATCCTCCCCGGAAGACCGAGCCCAGGCTGTGAAGAGAGCAGACGAGGCCCTTGCTCGCTTTTTGACCGACCTTCCCACCAAGTTACATCTTCCTGCTGTGAACCTCGATACCTGGCAGTCAATGCTTCACCTGACGTACAACAACTTCGTCATCCTGCTTCATCGGCCCTCGCCAAGACACAACGCACGCGACCAAGCACCCGAGGTTTGCAGTGACACCAACCTCTGTGGAGGCGCTGCCGACGCAATCAGTTCTATATTCGACACCCTACTCAACCAAGGAGCCCTTTGTACTCTATGGTTCTACTGCAACCATGTCTTATTTACAGCAGGCATTTACGTTGGCAACGAGGTTGGCTCCTCAAACCCTCTTGTAGCCGCCAAGTCGCAGCGCCTCTTTAGGTCTTTAGTGTCGTCTCTCCGAGAGCTATCACGGTATTGGCGCTACGCAAAAAGCCTGTTGCAACTCTTTGAACAGAGAGCATCGAGACTTCAGCAGAAAGGCACGATTGAGGATAAGCCTGACATGGCAACTTCTCAGCGCCCGTCAAAGCTGAGCGACAGCCATACGGGTGATTTCACTCTCTGGCCAGGTAATTCAGTCTCAGTTTCGTCACGCTTTCACAACCTGGCGAACACATCAACACGGAGCGATGTTAAAAACCTTGCGCCAGAGCATTGGGAGGCAGTTCCGCCTAGCATAGACTTGAGCAATCAAATGACATGCTCTGGGGCCGGGTCTAGCTCCGAGTCTGCCCCGAATATCAATGTTGAGAGTTACTCTGGTGTTCAGGCTCAACCTCTTGCCGAAGAGGGTGGAATTGGCTTGGGTCAAGACGTGCCAAGGGGAGGCGGCGATGGCGCCTTGGATGACCTGCTCTTTTTCGATGCGTCAGCTCTGGACTTTTTCTTGGGCGAAACTGATGGATTTGATCAACACTTTGGACCGTGAAGCTCGGGTGCCTAAAGGATATGCGCGTTCAATTATACTGAACGAATGTGGGATTACTTCCATTCTTACCTTGCCTGTGTATAAGACGGTTGCTTTCCGGCGACGCGACCCATCAAAACGGCAACTTCTATATTGACCCTTTAGACCTTGTTAACCTTTTTGATAAAGTTTTCCCCCATAAGCTTCTAAATGTACTTGGCCCGCTTGTAATTGAGCAGCCTTTTAGACAGTCATTTGTACTATTGCTGCCACACACAGTAGCTTTTATTACTATAGCTTATATTCAAGCACAGGAGGTGAAGATTGCACACTCTTTTCTATTATTGCATCCAAATTTACAAACCATCAATTGAGCCTGACTTCATCCCGGCCGAAGCCTCGTCCGTCTTGCAGACCCGTGGTTGACACTAATCATTTTTGGTCAATCATCTTGTTCCGTCGTCATTGCCCACGGGCTCTTTTCCCGGAGCTTTCTGCCATAAAACCAGAAGAGTAATGGTGCCGGGGTCAAGATGACGGCCACACATCCCAGGAGGGTCATGGTCCAATGAACACCAATTCCTTCATACATAGGGCGCGCCGCCAACACCATCCCCCCAGCTATCAAATATCGCGCCATGGTTATGCTTGCCAAAGCAATAGCCGCATGGTCTTGGTAGCTATCGGTGATGTACTCGTAGCTGCTAACGTAGACGGCAGACAGAACCATGCCAAAGACGAAGCAGGCACCAAGTCCACTCCATATCGATATATCTGGGTAGCTGCTCCAGCCAAGCCAGAATAGCGAGACAGGGAGCAAAGGGCAGGTCACTATCGCAGGCCAGAGTCGGAATTCTGGCTTGATAGTAGCGCCGCGGACGTGCTCTGTCTGCCAGCGAGCCCAACCGTACAATGCGGGCGTAAAGAGGGCAAATGCTGTTGTCCCTAGTGCAATTGAGCCAAAGCAAGACCCTTCGAGCCCAGTCGATAGCTGGTAGGTTTCTTTGAAAATGTAGTCAAAGCCTGAGAGGAACGTGAACAGCAGCGTGTAAAGCAGCACGAGATAAAGCCCAAGAACCAGAACGACAGGTTCCGTACCAAAGAACTTGGCCGGAAGTGGGAGGCTTTTGCGTAGGCGGTCTTTGAGCGATGCGCACCGGGCATGGTCGGAGCTATACCGAGCATCTCCAGTGATGCGGCGAAGCTCTTTCGCCTTCCAGTCCAGGAGAAGAGGGAAATATGTCTCGGGCAGAAAGAACAGCGCAATCACAAAAGCTGCTGCAGAGATGATCAAAGTAACCCACTCGGTCCAGCGCCAACCAAGGGACGGGTTTGAGGTGATCCAGCCACCAGCGATGGGGGCAATAACGGGCGCTTGACGAGATGTTTAGCAATGTGATGGGAAAGAGGAGTTTTTATAGTATACCTGCTACATTTGCCCAGGCGACTATTGGAAAGACAAAAGCCCTCTTCACGGGGCGGAACTGATCGTTGACGCTCGCTCCATTGATGCTCAGTGTAGCGCTGGCCGATAATCCAACAAAGAAGCGACAGACGAGTTGGGCAGCAAAATTGGGCGCCAAGGCTGAACCAAGCACGAAGCAAAGATAGCAGAAGGTTCCCACCAGGTATACTGGATTTCTGCCCACCGTCTCGGAGAATGGGCCGGCAAACAGCGAGCCAGATCCGACACCGAAGAGATACATGGCTGTCGACAGGTTCTCGGCGACTTTGCTAACGTGGAACTCCTCGCTTGCCCTGGAGTTGCTCATTGACTCGGCAGCGCCAGCCCATCCCTGAACAAATACCAGGAAACACACGATCAAGATGTTCTTGGCCCTGGAGATCAAGGGCCAGTTGAGCGGGTTGAGAGGATCATCGTCTCCGGAACTGCGCACCGGGATGAAATAGGGTGTCTTTTCGGAACCGTCTTTTTGGTCTTTGCTCTGAACGGGGGAGATGGGGTCAGGCGAGGAGGGTTCTTGTAAACGGTTCGTGGCCACGCCCGTCTCAAGAGCTGGTTCGTCTGATTTCCTCGAACTCGCATTCTTTTCGATCTCTTTGGCGATCTGGCGTCGCTGAACGTAGGACCACATAGTGAGCTGCTTGAATCACCGCTCGAGAGGAAGGATGAAAGAAAACTCCATTACGAATTCATTCAAGGGTCTCCGATAGTAATATTTATGACAAATGACGTCTCTCCAATGTGTCGTGTGACTGATTGCCTTTCTGAGCACAAGTGTGGAAGATTGTTCGTTTGACGTCATCCATGACATCTGGACCGGGGCTTTGGTGACCACCAGCAAACAGATGGTGACATTCCAAAACAGGATTGAGGGTGTGCGATCTTCAACGGCTCTTGATAGGCAGTCGGTGACATTCATTCTAGACCGATTCCACGAGAGATTCCGTTTGGCAGACGCTCGCTAGAGTCGCCAATGCCAGGGCCTAAACTCTGTGTTTAGTCCTGCAACCGTTGTCGGGCTGAAATAGCCTCATGATCGATGTTTGTCTGGTTCGTCATTCTGAACGATGGATGACGATTCGTACGAGTTAAAGAGTAGCAATTCATCCTCCCACAGTTGCTCGTTATGCGTCGCAAGAGGGCATATCTCGTGCCCTCTTCAACTGCTTCATCGCGCAAGTGTGCGATAAGAACGTTGATAGAGATTTTTAATTAGCTAATCCTGTCGCAGCTACCCCCAACGAGTTCATCTCACCGTCTCCAGTGCCTTTATTCTCTCCACTGTAGTCCCAACGACTGAAAACACTGCCTTTCCCCATGACCTGTTGCGCGAGTTCAACAAAACTAATCTTCACCGCATGCCGCCATGTTCTGTCTGCCTCGCCCAGGGTAGTGCGAGTCGACACGGAAAATGGTGCTGAACTCGACGTAGACGATGCAGCAACCAATGAATTCAGCTGGCGGAGAATCTCTGCACCTTTATGTGCGACTGTCCAGTTTTTCGGATACGCCGACATGATATCTGCGCAGATGGATATTTCTTCCCGAGCGGTGAGATGGCCATCCTTGGGAGAGTGAGAGAGAAAACAGTGCAGAAAGATCATGCAGACGGGGAAGAGGCGACAGAGCGTAAGTTGGTTGAGGGGAAGATGCTGTTGCTGCCAACGCACCGCTGTTGCTTGAATGTGCTTTTGCGCCAACGAAACGAGCTCGTTCTTGGAGATGAGGGAGTCGGTAGGGTTGAAATGTGAGGGATAGTACAGCAAGAGTAGAAGATTGTAGTATCGAGAGGCGAGCCAAGAGATGCGAATGTGAACCATGGCTTCATCTGGCCCCGTAGATTTGAGAAGGCACCCGTTGCTGTACCAATCCTCGATTTCGGTGCGGATGTCTTTCACGATTGAGCGACGATCGAGTTCCGTCAAGTTTCGAATCTCTTTGCGGTCTCGAAGGTGGATCTGATTGAGAACCTTGTCTTCCAAAATCCGGAGTTGGATTATATGGCGGGAGACCTGAAGCACCGACGTGTGCTCGAGACGATCGGTCGACATGAACTCATCGACAGTGATGCCGGGAAGCGATATGTCCATGTTGACATCATTTAGGGCAACCGGTATGCCCGTCGATGTAGCAACGATGCGATCCCACACGTAGATGCTCCAGAACAAACGCCGCCTTCGTTCAGCTTCTCCTGGCAGACATCCTTCATCCGCTGTATCGCGCTGAGTCAACCCCAGTCGTATGGCTTTTCGGCAGAGCATGTCCACAATTGGCCATGAAGTGCAGGCATTTGGATCAAACTGGGAAAAGATGGACAGCAGGAGCAAAATCTGTACTGTGTCGATGCATTCTCTAGTCAAATACTCGGAGAAGATGTTCTTGTAGTTGACTTCAAATATGGCGCCGGGATTCGGCTCTTCGTCTTCTTCTCGTTGCAAGGCAGCGTACCCAACGGCGAGGATGAGATAGGTAATCGTAGCGTCTGAGTCGAGCAGGTCGATGGCAAAGATGGAATCTCCCTTCCTTTGGAGCGTGGCATTGACTCTCGCTCGGTGCGCGAATGGATATGTTCTGTGCACGTTTCTGAAGTATGCGTCCACCAACAAGTCGGTGTCTGGCTGCAACGGCGCCGCTTGAGGGGCTGCGAGAATCGGGACATCTGCTGGTACTCTGACGTCTTCCAGGCGCGGTCTCTTTGTGGGGGGCTCAAGATCTTTCTCAGTCTCTCCCGTTGCATGTTCGTGTGCTGTTGCATCGTCATCGCCGACAGAGTGAATCGAGTTCCTCTTTAGCAGTTGCTCAATGGGAGAAATAGCTGCAGGGCTCAGAATGACGATCGGGGACGTTGGGTTCGCAACCTCGGAGAACGGGGTACGAGTCGGCACAGTCCCTACCATCTGGCTGTCCCCCAAGATATTTGACTTGGTGATCAGATCCTCTGCCCAAACCAATCGCGCCCGAAGAGCGTCTATGTCGTCGGTTGATACCGGCATATCAGAGTCCCCCACTTTCTTCTCCTCACAAGCTAGACACTTCAGTGAGGCTTGGCCACAGACTGCGCATCGCTTTCTGATGTTTCGTCCCTCGCTTCCAGGTCTGGTCGAGTTGCTGATTGATGTTTCGGTGGGGCGTGATTTGGGTTTCTTGGAAGCGAGCGGAATGCGAAACCGACTCATATGGGACTCCATGATCGAGATATAGCCAATTTGACGCTCATCTTGCTGGCTCTTCTGTCTCGAGCAAAGCCTTGAAGCACCGCATAAGATGAGGAAGTCGTCAAGCCCCAAGGTGAGCAGATGGGTGGAGATAAGATGGGCTTGGTTCACGCTAGATACCAGGACCAACAACGGGGCAGTTAACAACCGTGACCAATTAAATGTCATACATCTGACGCGATGCTTGTCTGAAAGACGTCATATTGAAAATAGACCTGAAAGAATCCCGGTATCATTCGAGATGATAAAGTCATCCTTGACCGTACTACGTACATGAGAAGACAATTGGGAATCCTAGGAGTAGGACAGTTAGTATCTACTGTCTGACTGAATGTGGTGTTTCATGGCACATTGTCATTATCCACCTCGTCATTTGTAACAATCGCCACACAAGACTGAACTGGTTGATGTGGTGTTCCAGATGACACGACTTCGTCGGCAGAAGAATTGAGCACTTGCTCGTGACTCCGTGAGAATTCTCAAGCACAAAAGATGCTGTGGAAAGGGGCTCGCTACTATACCTGCATGTGCAAATAAAACATTTTTATTTGTCCGGATTTGATCGCCCAGGACATTGGGAATGGTAAGGGCTCCGACGTCAATCTGGTCAGTTGCATTGGGACTGATGCTTTGCCTCGTACTTGTGCCACTGCAATCCTAGTAACCTTTTCAAGTTACATGCTGCCACAACAGAAAGGGAATGAAGCCATGTCTGCAGCACACGTTAGAGAGACGAATCTGTACCACAAAAACGGTTGTCTGGGGTTATCGAGAGGCACTGTGTGAGACTAGACTGGTCATGCATGCTCTGGACTATAGAGGTAGTAATCTATTCCATTCTCTCAGATATCTGACATTGCGCCATGGAGCTGCACAGATTGCATACCCGCCAGTTATGCCTCCAGCTTGACTCAAATTACCTACCACTAGGTATCAAGGTTTCCTGCCCCAAATGAAGTAGACCGGGAGATAGAGATGGATAGATGGATCCTTGAGCTCGCTTTTGGCCTGAGCCATAATGACCTGGATCTCATCCATGGGCCAGCCCAGTATCTTCTCAAAAAGCTTGGGCGTATAAGAATCAATGGCTTGGAGCGACTGCACCTCTTGATACTTGCCAATCTCCTTGAGCTTTGGGTCCTTAGGCCACGCACCGATCGGTATCTGCACTTGGTTATCAGTGGCTAGACGGCTGGATGCAGAGGATGACTGATACGTACTTTGCGGATTTCTTGACATACATCCACAAATCCTACCTTGCTCAATTTGTCCTTCCACAAATGGGCGCAGTCTATGGGCTTTCCGAAACTCTCACTGCTGTCGAGAATGGCCGCCGCCCAGCGCTGGGCGTGTATGGCCTTCTCGCTCGTCCCATCATCAGACATGAATTGTCCGCGCTGGGCTTGCAGCTCAAAGTATCCGCCAGGAGCTAGGTTTTCAAAGACTTGTTTGAACAACCGTTCTTCGTCACCGATGCACCCTTCCAGTTCGCGTGCATGAATAAAGTCGAAAGGCACTTTGAATACCCATTCGTCTTCAAAGTCATCAACTTCAAAGACACAGTTGGGCGGAATCCTGTAACTCAGCTGTTATTCAAGCTCGCCATGCTGGAGAGGAAATTTTCATACCAGTCGGGCTGTATGGGACTCAGATCTGTCCCGACCACTTCTGCTGATGTGTTCTCACTGATACACCGTAATGTTAGTCAGGTTTTGTAGTTAGAAAACTCAAGCCGCAGTCGGCGGCATAAGCTTACTCGGCATAATCCATCGCCCATATGCCCGTGCCGGTACCCAGATCGAGTACGCGCTGAGCAGGCTCAGTAAGCGGAGCGAGGTGAAGCTTTCCATCAAGAACGAGGCTGTAAATGTGATGAACAAGATCCATGCGATTTTGCTCTTCATCGTCGTTTGGCTATCCATAATTTCATTAGACTGTGCGTCAAGATTATGAGAATATTGTACAATGCTAACCACTAGGTAGGTCCCTTCACGAAACGCATGATAGCGACGTCCATTCTGCAACACTATTAGAATGCGAGCGATTGTGCTGTCTGCCTTGACTAACCTCATATCTGAGTCGAATAATGGCACGCGTGGTCAGAAAAAGATCCAAGTAAGTGGGACTGCACTTGGACTTAAACCCTCACCTGTAGTTGAAGATGCTCGACTTGAGAGATGTTAGGTAGCTAGAAGAAGTTTCTCTTCAGGAGATTGTCAGAAAGGATCTAGAGGTATGCAGGCTTCTCTGAAACTAACGCGGCTTCGAACGTAGAGTCGCTCTCACGCGGATCATCCTTTGAGTCCGATCAGTACCATCCACGGAACATGCATCGACAAAAATCACTCACGTCCGCCTCCAGTTGATGCTCGGCTTGCGGGTCCTCCGGGGCAGCGGCGGAGCTCTCTGGATTCTGCGACATCGCGGGAGTTGTTCGGCAGCTATAGCGAGAGATACGTTGCCAGATGGAGAGATTGGGCAGTCAAGTTGAGGATGGGGAGTCTTGAGGCACGGGGTGCCAGGCTCTTTATAACTATTATCGGTTCTCTGACCCCGCCCCAGCCAAGTTTCATCACATCATGTTGGCCCTCGATCGGCCGACATGTGCGGATGTTTCTCCGTTTCCATACTGTACATTTGATTGGGGAGGGGAATCCTTGTTCTCGCCTCTGCACGACGTCCGGCAGATGAGCTATTGCTATTCGCATCTTGACGGGCCTCTCTCCACCAGGGCTACATACATCCTTGCCATTTATCCTGTTGCCGGAAGAAAAAGAACACTCGGAGCTCCCCGCTGGTAGGTATGCACAGTAGTGATGGGGGGTCCAGCAAATACATTCCAATTTTAAAGATATCAACTCCCACAGCTAATCGCTATCTTACTCCAGTAAAATATCAACTAAAACAAACCAAGTAAAGAGATCTTACAGAAGCCTCTAATTTTATTTATTATCTTTTGTGTCCTGCCTATCCCCAATAGACTGACTTGTTTCGCACGCTTCAAGATTGCTCAGGAAGTCTTCTTATTTCATTCAATTAAATAAGCCAACAAATTCCTTGTTCTCTTTCGTAAATTTGACATTCCAATTCCAGTTTCCACGCAATCACAACTTTCTTCCAGTATCCAGTCTACGAGCATTGGCTCTATGTTTCTACCCCAAGGTGCTTAATCTAGGCTACTTGATTGAAGTCTATTTACTGCCACTTGCTAGTTTCCGGAGTAACCTTCCCTACGTAAGTTAGTCAACTTAAGCCAAGACGCCAGCCGTTGATCAGTCCGTGCATGCATGATTCAGCCTCATTATGCTATCTCGAGGGACGATGATTGGGCTGATGAGAACCTTGTAGGTCGGGCCGACAACAGCGTAGCCTTGACTCTCTTCGTGATATTGCCGGGACACTTTTCTAAAACACTAAGTAGAAGGCCTGCCTAACGATGCGACGAAGAGGAGATTAACTAATGCAGTACAAGATCAACACTAGCAGTGCCGATAGTAAAGGGGCCGTTGGTAGGATTACCACAGGCTATTGAAAGCCTAATACTCGGACTAGGAACTTTAGCCCCCCCTTTTTCTTTAGATCTCACGGCCAACTACTTAGTCCGACTCTTCCGTCTGACACTCTGCTGGATGCGCTTTTCCACAAATTCTTGGACATGTCTGTCCCGCTGATGTCAGATATTACGACAACCCCCTGCAGTCAGGGATCTTGTTAGTTGACAGCAACCACCTTGCAGGCCGCTCGACGCAAGATCGCCAATGGGCGATATGCATGACTCCCCAGAGAATGCGGCCGCAGCGTAAGCCCCTGGCTAGACCGTGTCCATGGCGTGACTAGCTCGTCCTGATGCTAACTGAAGCGCCTCTTAAGCTGGCACTGGACAAAGAAGAGGATGCCTTAGGCATAGTCTGACATACTTAAAGCTCACCAAGCCCATTATCTCATCCAAAATTCCACTTTAGACTTCCCCGGGACCCTTGGTCGCCTGAGCTATCCACCATGTCCACCTTCGAGGGCAAATTTCGCGCTGTCATTGTCGGCGGCGGCCCGGTCGGTCTCTGTCTTGCACACAGCCTGTCTCTCGCTGGTATCGATTACATCCTGCTTGAAAGTCGCGATGAAGTGGTGGAAAAGACTGGCTTAGGCCTCGCTCTTTGGCCACACGGCGTCCGGATACTTGATCAACTCGGTCTGCTTGAAGAGGGTCGCAAGGTGTATCTGCCAATGAATGACAAGTACAACCACCGGCCTGACGGTTCTGAGATCAATCACTCTGATTTATACACGGAAATTGAGAAAAAGTGAGCGTAAAGCGCCATTATGACTCTCCGGATTCCTTCTAACGTAGAGTAGCCACGGCCACCCCTGGATGCTCTTTCATCGACAGAAGCTCCTCGAGCTACTCCACACCCATCTCCCGGAAAGGGACACGAGAATTCTTACGGGCAAAAAGGTCATCTCCATCGATACGCATGCCAGTGGCGTCACGGTGCATTGCTCCGACGGTACGGTTGAAGAAGGATCCATCGTCGTTGGGTGCGACGGCGTGCACAGCAGCGTACGGCAGATGATGCGTGACATGATGATTAAATCTATGGTCAAAGTTCCAGACAGCGAATTCCCCATGGTGGCCCAGTATCAGATGATGGCCGCCCATATTGGTCGAGTCCCCGACATGGAACCTGGCCGCTTGTGGGAAACGCGGTACGACAGAATGAACATACAAACCTTCATGCTAGAAGATGAAGGCTGGTTCCTTGCCTACAAGCGACTTCCCGCGCCGATCAGTCAGTCGACACGACTGACTGACGAAGACGCGGAATCTTTTGCAAACTCCCTCATGGAGAAACCCATCACACCTGACAAGACGTTTGGGGATCTTTGGGCTGTTAAAAAATGGTCGCGTCTGTTTAACCTCGAGGAAGGATGTGTCCAGACTTGGCACTGGGACCGTATTGTCCTAGTAGGTGACTCAGTACACAAGATGACCCCGAACTCGGGACTGGGACTCAATCAGGGCTGGCAGGGTGTAGCTGCTTTGACCAATATCCTCCGCACGCTACTAGCGAGCAACTCGGATCCAGATACAAAGATCCTAGGGGACGCATTTGCCCATTACAAGAGCAAGACGGAATGGACGGCGAAGAACAGCATGCGGCTTTCAAGCCTGTATACGCGCATCACATCCTGGCATAATGGGTTGTACAAGGCCGTCGACTGCGTCGGGCCATATCTCGGAGGTGATTTGTTATTGTTTAGGCTGCTTGCTTCTCCGATTGTGCAAAGAGGGATTGTTCTTGACTTTGTGCCGGAGAGGGGCCTTGTACCGGGCAAGATTAAGTGGATTCATCATGCGCCTCAGGAGAGCAAGTAGATTGGAGGGAGGCTTGGATCAAGATACACGTTGCACTAAAGAGGTGGAGGACGATTGTGTAGGGCAGTGGGAATGTAGGTAGATGATGACCTTGTTACTTTCACAGATAGCTGCTGTTGTTTCTGCTGCAATGAAAGACTTTCTTCCATTCTGTACTATGCACTTTGCCGACAACACAGATGCGAGCGACCTTAGAATGGAGCTCACGGGGCAGGTTTTTGAGATCTAAACGTGAGCTGGCAGGAATAAAACGAAGCCATGGTTGAAATAGGATGTTCGCCCGCCTTCCATGTATGCCTACTTTCAAGCGCGGATATCAGAGCGAATAAAATAAAGCAGGTTTGAAGATGTCACAAGCAACGGTATTTCCGAGCTTTATTCCGCCGCAACTGAGTACCCTGATACCTTTTCACAAGATCCCGTTTATGGCAGCGTCTGGGTCTTTGGCGGTTGGAGGCCCTGCGTAACGATGTCTATGTACTATCTATCTGCTTAGGATTTCAGACTCCTCAGCCAGGACTGTACTATACTGTACTTCGGGGATGTGAATGATCGTATGGAATTCCACGCCTGAGCTTGCGCCTGTGAAGAGCTGGAGCTGGATTGCCTGGTCGTGGTGGCGGTGCAACAACCGAACTTCTTGGTCTAGCGCCTTCTCGCTCATTCTAACTTGGAACTTTGGTAGCTAGCTCATCATCACGCATGTCATATCATATGTACCTTCCTGTAGGCACTATGACATTTATCCCTCATCAAAGTGAGTCCAACGGTCTCTACCTTGAGCAAGCACACCCCAACTATCATCATTGCGCACGGAAAATGGATACAGGCGAAAACACCAGTTCACTGATCCCAGAGGATCACAACGATATGTCCACAATCCCCGCAATCAAAGCACTTGACGCTACCGAATTTGGGAAACTCGTCCCATCTCTGTTGAAGTCGGTGAATACCTGGCTCATTCGTGGTCACTACACGACATCGCCATTCAATGAAGCTGCGCGAGACGTCATCTTGTCCCGCGCCACCGAGCCCCCGACAGTCACTCTCCTGAGCGAGTACCTACGCCCTCCATTCAAGGACAAAGATGCAGGATACCGTGGAAACATCGTCATGTACAACTTTGTGACGAAACTACCGCTCGAAGGAATGGAGATGTATCGCTCCGCGCTTGAGAGGCTCGCATCGAGTGACCATGTGGTGGACGAAGCAGCAAAAGACTTCGCATTTCTCAAGCCTAATGCTGCTGAAGCCCTCCGGTTCCTCAACAACCCCGAACTTATCTGGGTCCATACTCGGAAAGGCGACGCCATGGCTGCGCGAACTCTCAAGGAACGTCTTGACACGCCCGAAAAGCTCCGTCCCCTGGTCCCGGAGCTTCTGGCCTGGCTCGCCGACATGAACTGGCCTCCGCACGGGGCCTGTTGGGCCGCTTTGGCAAAGTTTCCGGAGGTCACTGCGGGGCCTATCAAGGAGTTATTGGAAAAGGAACGAGGTGATGGCGGATGGCTGGCGAGCGTTATTGAGTTTGTTCGTGATGCCGTACCTCTAGGCGAGCTGTGGGAAGAACTCAGGCCTCAGGTTCAGGCCATTGCGGATAAACCGACGGGGGATGAGGACGATTGGGAACTGGCGGACACAGCTTCCCAATGGCTTAAGGAACTTGATGAATGGAAAGGAAAGCAGAAAATTGCAAAGTAGTTTCGAGTCTCGACATTCTAAGTGTCCTTTGTCCTATGTGACCTAGAGATACTGCCGCTTTAATCTGAATCGTCACTGAGTAGTGCCTGAGTAAAGAACCCACTTGCCGTTCCGGCGACGGCAACTGCTTTTGAAAGGCCTTTCAGCCTTATGAAGTTGGCGTTGATACTGCAGAGAATTTAGAGGGATGCGAGGGTGTTAGACGAAGCTGGACACTTGTCCCTGACACCGGCTCGGGACACAGCTGCTGTCCACACTCATAGAAAATCTCTAGTCATTATGTTTAACTCAGGTTTTATTAGTCAATACGGTTTCAAATATCTAAGCTTCGGGGACTTGGCGAGGAGCGAGAATAAATAGTTAAGGCTCAACGTGAACGATATGCCAACTCAACCCAACTGGCTTAGATATGGGCTGAGAGATATTGGACCAGCAATAGAGTACATGCAAAAATCACATCTGCGGTACTGTAGCTAGATACGCCCATTCAATCCATTTGACGGCGGTGCCAGTCCGTTAGAATGATCGCAGATTCAATTGAGAGCTTCGCTATGTCCAGTATGGACAGATCTTAACCTCTTCTCGCCTTATCAATTGATAATTTGTTACGTTGACTCTCTACGCCGTCCAGATGTAACTACCTGTTACAAGGGTTATCCTGACCACCACGTACGTAGTAAGCTATGATGATCACACTGCGCAGAGCCAACACGAGAGCTGAAACGTCTTCCGTGTCGGCCCAACAACCAACAGGAGATTCATTAACTGGAGTATTGTGGCGCAGCTGGGTTGCCTAAATAGCCAGAAAACCGTCAACCGACCCAATGACTCAACATCTTGTGTGCTTGGGAAAGTTGGTCTTTCGCTGCTTCTATTGTTTACTTCTGAAGTATAACGTTAATAACGACTACAGTCTACCAGGTTTCCACACCTCAAGACCGTTTGCGTGCCTACAATGCAGCCGACTCTCAGCCTGACATCGAGCCTCCCCTCCCATACTGGAAAGCTTTGGGAGAAGGCTCTCACTCTGGTAGATGATGAAAAGCTGAAACCTATGCTTACAACGGCTGCAAGAAGGCAAAAGAAAGATATCTTGGTAAATGGCCCCCATGTCTTTCTCAAAGCCGGCATAGCTAACATTTTTTTCAAGACGGCGGTGCTACAAACCATCCGTGAAAAGGAACAAGAGTGCATCCGAAAGAGACTGAGATTCGATGACGGTAATGGACATGAGTTCATCACTCGCGACCTGTTCCAGAAGATCGCTTGCTCTACCAGACAATTCAAGGAAGGAGGTCTCATTGAATTGCGACTTGATCCCATAAATACCTCGTTTCCCTGGGCTGCTATTCAACTCCTTCTTCGGACGTCGATAGATGACGACCAAGAATTTGGCCTCGTGGCCAACGAGTTGGTAAGATTCACGGTCCTGCTCACTTGACAGGACGAAGCGCCTCCGATCTGAGTCCAAGAAATAAGGGGATTTAGTAGCAAAGGTGCCAATCCTAGAGAAACATGATTTCTGATTCCTGGTTACAGGAACAAATTGCCCGCGTGATGACGAAATGCGACCAAGTTGAGCGCGAGCACCTCCAACAACTGAACCCACCTTCACAAGACGTTTTGGCAATGGCATTAGTACACCTCTATGCAGAAATCCTTGTGCAACTTGGACGAATGGCTTGCTACTACAACGCAGGTGCTCTTGGTACGTTGAGCATGCTCTTCGGTACATGCTTTTCATCATCTGACCTTTATACAATAGATGCCATGGCCGACAGGACTTTTCGTCCTGGGCACAATTCAGAAGGCATGACAAGACTGCTGGAGCAAGCTAGAGCTATCCCAAAGCTTGCTCATATTGAAGACGCCCAAGCCTTGCAATTCCTGGAGCCAAGAGTCATCCGATCTTCTCACGAATCATTGGCGTGTTGGCAGACTTTGACCGTGGGAAACGAAGAGAGATTGAGTAAATGGCTCTCTGTAGTCCCGTTCAGTCAGCGTACCCGGGACGTATCAGCCCCTACGATGCCGAGCCCGGCAGACTGGTTACTGACTAATCCGGAATTCAGAGCATGGCATGCCTCAAGCTCCTCCAGTGTCCTACTTCTTCAGGGCCCTGCTGGTTGTGGCAAAAGGACCTCGTGCTCGGCAGTAGTAGACAGTTTGTTGAAAACTGCCGAAAGACTTGTGTCTCCAGCTCCGATTGCCCACATTTGTTGCGCGGAGATGACATCTGAGCAAGAAGGCTCTGCGTCAGATGCTATCATGCGCGCGATTTTAAGACAACTATTCACTAACAGGGCCGATGATACAAAGGTTCGTGAGTTCCTATGGGCCGACTTTGAACGTCGATCGGCCCTAGCACGTGCAAAGGGGCAGGATCTCGCCAGATTAACGAGCCAGGACTGCGTGCAGCTCATGCTTGAACTAGCCGAGCAAGATCCCTTCACCATCGTCATTACCGCCATTGACACGGTCAATGAGAATGACCGCCACACTCTGATCAATGGCCTGAAGGCAATAGCTGCGAATTCAGCGAATGTGGTAAAGATACTCGTGTCTGGCATCGAAGACGGCCAGGTTTTCTCCGCTTTGGCTCCGGACGAGACAAGTGCTCTCAGAGAGGAGTTCCGCCAGCACATGAGTGACACGAAAGGAGAAGCTCGCGACACTTCCTCGACTCTCGCCGAAGATGGTAGCCACCCTGATCTTCAAACTAGAACTTCTGCAACTTCTCTCAGGGTCATCTGTTTTACGGGCTACAGGTCTCAATCGGAAGGAAATGCGTTCAGCAATCCATGCCAACCCAGACCGATCAGTGGTGGCTCGGAACCAATCGTTCCTCATCTTTTTCAGAACGACACATCATTCCAGACGATGGCCGAGTATGAACTAGCGATCCTCAACGTGACGGAGGCTGGCATTGTCGCAGGTCTCCGGCGACTCGAACATTCCAACTTTTACTCACAGTTGTTCACCGATGAAAACAAAGAGAAAATCCACTCAATGACCCGAAAGGCGATCCAAGGTGGCCACATCAGCGTTCTCGCCTGGTATCTCAAGACATCATCCGACCCTTCCGACCTGCTTCCAGAGGATGCCGTGGCTACGGCTGTCAAGTACAGTGACCTAGCCATGATCAGGTATCTTCTGGAGAAAGGCATGGGCATTGAAACCGAGGGACGGTCCGGCTCGCCATTAGTTACAGCAAGCTTGCTGAATCGTCACGTCATTGTCCAGGTACTCATTCAGTCTGGGGCGGATGCAAATGCGAAGGGGACCTTTGGAAGCGCTCTGGACGTTGCAGCGTTGAAGGGGCACAACGCCATTGTGAAATTGCTTCTCCAGGCGGGAGCGAATGTCAACCAAAAAGGCGGGCCATATGGGACTTCGTTGCAAGCTGCTGCATTCCACGGCCACTTGGACACCGTCGAGCTATTGCTCAACGCAGGGGCCAAGGACTATGACAAATGCTATTCAAAAGATGCGTTCCATGCAGCAATAGAGGGAGGCCACGCTGATATCGTGTTGCTTTTGCTCAAAAGGGGCTATGCTTTTCGGCCCTTGAGTGACCCCTTTACTCGTGGTTGTTGTTTCCCGGACTTTGACAAGCGCAGAGACCTTCTGCGCGATGCATCCCCCGGGAAGTCTGCTAGGCTTCAAGTGAAAGATGACGAAGTCCCACAAGCTCTGAGGCCCATCACAGATCTTGACACTATCTTTGAGGCTGATCAACATCCCTGGACTCAGGGTCAGACTTTGTTGGCAGAGCTACCAAACGGCCATGGAAAGCTGAGGATTTTCGAGTATACCGACCCACTTGATTCAGCTGTCCAGGCTGGGAAAAAGAATGTGGTTGACCTGATTCTCAGCCAGCTGGATGCCCTGGATCTTGGTGACCGCAGTGTGGAGGCAGCTGCTGTCGTGGCAGCCAAACAAGGCTATTCTACAGTTGTAGAGGTCCTACTGGAACACTTGGCCGCCAGAATCCCCATGACCAAATGTCTTCAGTCCCTCGTTGATGCGGTCCGCAAGGCAGAGTCTCCGGATTCTGGTATGCTCGAAGTTATCTTCGCAGTTGCAGATCGATTTTGTTCCCCCAGCGAAGTGGACAAGCTCAAGACAGAGCCGCCCACAATGGCTCAGACACACAGCTATGAAGAGGTAGTGCGGGCTCTCTCATCCGCCTGTACCTACGGAGAGCTTGACGAGTTGACGACCATACTCCAGTCAGACAACGTTCGCCAACTGAAGCCGGGGCAGCTGACCATGGGTCTTCAGCAGTGTGCTATGAGTGGTCATCCTTCGCTATTCGAGTTTCTTTTTGAGTTTCTTTTGAGCTCTGACTACCTTAAAAAGACCACTAAGGTCACCAATGATTCATTCATCGGAGCAGCGGCAAATGGGCACCTAGATGTTGTCAAGTTGCTCATATCCCTACGCGAGGGGGCACCCTTCGATACCAATGTGATTGGTCGTGCGTTGGTGAATGCCTGCGAAGGAGGACATGACCAGGTTGTTCATTACCTGGTTCACAAAGTCTCAGCGAATGTCAACGAACTTGCTCTTGACAAGTCCATCAAGCCTCCTCTAGAATCACCACTCGGCGGGGAGTTCTTTTTCCCTTTTGATGAAGATTCTGAAGAGGATTCTAGTGAAGAAGACTCTAAGCCTTCTCTCCCTGACAGCTCGTCTCATCGCACTATCTCGCCTCTCCAAGCTGCGATTCGAGGTTTGCGAGCAACTGATGCCGATGATCACGATCACGACAGTTTCTTTTCGGAAAGAAGCTTCAGTCGTCGCGAGCCCGATCAGATTATCAAGGTGCTGCTAGATTTGGGCGCCAGGCCAAACGACCTTGGCGGCCAGGAGATCTATCCTATCCATGCGGCCGCTAGTATTTGCCCTGATTCAGTCATTAAGAGGTTGATTGAAGGTGGCGCAGATGTCAATCTAACGGCCGGAGAAGACTCAATCATCTTCAGGGCAGCCGGTCGAGAGCGTTCGAGCGGAGAGATCCTGAGAACCCTCATGGATGCCGGGGCAAGTCTTCCAAGTGAAGAAAGTAGCATCAGAAGGCTATTTGAAAAACCATTGAGCTACTTTGATAGCGAGTCTCAAGACAGAGATCAGGCTTCTCGAGATCTCGGCTTCCGGCTCTATCAAACTCTGGGAGATGTATTTGAGAAGGGACCCGGAGCCGCTATTTCTACTGTGTTGCCGCTTTATCCCCAGTGGAAGGCTTCTGATTCGAGATACGGACATGTCTTACAGATGGCGGCCTTCTTGAATGACCAGACACTAGTTGCGATGCTTCTCTCACGACGTGTCGATGTCAATGCCTCAGGACACTACTACGGCACAGCTCTTCAGGCGGCGGCGCGATGTGGCCATGGAGTCATGGTAAACCAGCTGCTTGAAGCAGGTGCTCAAGTCAACATCCTTCAAGGGAAGTGGCAGACAGCCTTGCGAGCCGCAATCGTTGGCAGCCACGAAGACATTGTTCTCACGCTTCTTGACCATGGCGCAGACGTCAGACTGGCTTTGGAGGTGAACGAGTCGAACCACTCCAATGATACCGCATCGTCTTGCTTGCAATTAGCCGTCAGCACCGGCAAGGTTGCAATCGTAAAAGCACTACTCGAGGCCGGAGCCGTTGCGTCTGACGATGACTCTACCAAGCTGGCCGGTGTCCGTGTGCTCGTCGACCAGCCACCGCTAATCATGAGTGCTAACCAAGGCAACATGGCCATCACCAAAGCCTTGCTCGATTCAGGTGCTGATGTCAATGTGGCAGGCAGAAAACCATACAACTACGGGAGTTTCCAGGCTGAACATGCGAGTCCCCTAAACGCAGCCATCGCCAACAAACATCCGGATGTTGTCAAACTTCTTCTTGAGCATGGCGCGGACGTGAATCAGACAGTTGACGAGTGCAGAAGCGCACTCGTTCTTGCAGTCAAGCTGAAAGATCAGTCGTTGGTGCGTGTTCTACTCAAAGCAGGGGCCGATGTTCATCGTCTCATCTGGTGCGGCACCGTCCTCACAGAGGCAGCTGAGCATGACCATTTGGGAATAGTCGAAGACTTGCTGGCGGCTGGAGCGAAGGTCGACGTAGGACAAGGACTCTGGATTAATCCCGTCAAGCGTGCTCTGGAGGAGCCAGTGCTGGGGCCTAAGGACTTCTGCGTCGCGGAGATTCTCTTTGAAAGGTTGATGGAGACTCAGGATCCTGGACCTCTTATTGAAGAAGCTCTCTCCGAAGCGACCGAGAAGGGCAACAGCAAAGCAATGAGTTTGATCCTCGAGTATCTCCCTGTCACAGTTTCAAGATTTGGCCAAGCCTGTGCTGCAGGATCTGAGCACGCAGTGAGGCAAATGCTGGAACGTGGCGTATGTCTCAGGGAGGCTGACGACAACGGCGACTATCCCCTTCATGTTGCGGCTTCTCATCTGCAGCCAGCCATTATCGGCATTTTACTTCAACACGGAGCGGACTTGAACTCCAATAACCGGAGGGGCAAGACACCTCTCCAAACAGCCTTGGAGGCTTGTGCAGCACCACGACTCGAGTTTCTTGATCCGAAGCGAGACAAATCCAAACCTTTTGTTGTATACGGTGCTCCAACTCGTCGATCAACACACTGGTCCCCAGGGAGTCGGTCTGGTCCTCCAACAATCGAGTTTCCCATGTTCAGTCGATGCGAGGAGATTGCGAGCGCATTGCTGAACAGCGGTGCAAGTCTTGTCTCGGTGACTGGTGATTTAGCAGGGCCGCCTCTGCATCTGGCCTGCCTCATTGGAAGCAAAGCGACGGTTGTACAGCTTCTCGAGAAAGGGGTCGATGTCAACGAGATTGGTGGTCACTTCAAGCACGTGTTGTTCATTGCCCTCGTGACACGCCGACCTGACCTTGTTACTCTCCTACTCGAACACGGGGCAGACCCGAATTATCTCCATGAAGGCTATGGAACCCCGCTCCACCTTGCTGGCAAGATGGACGCAATCATCTCGGCCAAACAGCTCCTTGAGTTTGGGGCAGATGCAGCCAAGGTTGATGCCGATGGCAAGCTCCCACTCGAAGTGACACTCAAGCGCGCAGCCGACGATGAAAAGAATTACATAAGGTCTGGGGATGATCTCCAGACGCTTTTGAAGGCAGCAGGAGGCGAGGTTGAAGTAACTGAAGAGGTGCTACTGGACGCGGCACAGACACAAGGCCCTCGCCGTCTATTCGAGCTTCTCGACCGGGACGACGACATCGTCATTTCTGAACAGACTGCCATTGCTGTGCTGCATTTTGACCACGGCTTCGGACGTTGTCGTTTCGCAGAAATGACTGACCGTCTCATGAAACGCACTGGGGACCTCGGTGTCACGGAAAACATGCTCAGATCCGTTAAGGACCACGACAACATCAGGAAGCTGATGGAATTCCGGCCGCTTTGCAAAATTACGCTAGACCTCTTGCAAAGCATGAGAGACGTCAGGTCAATCAAGCTTCTTCTAGAGGCTGACCAAGATGTACCCATAACAGAGTCGGTTGTGATGAAGGCGTTACGCCTAGGAGGGGCGTACCGTGCCGATGAAGTCCTTGTCAAGGACAAGGCCAAAAACCGCACTACGAACACGCTTTTGGAGATGATGTGGGAAAGGAATCCTAATCTCATCATCACCGAGGACATGTTGACACAGGCAAAGTCTGCGACTGACTTGGAATTTTTGCTCGAGCACATCAAGGACGGCTCCATTACAATATCTGAGAACGCGGTGACAGCTGTTATCGAATCCGATAGGGATCGTCAGCGTCCAATGACGAAGCTGCTGTTACAACATTATCCCAATCTTCGCTTCTCACCTTCCCAGGTCCTCAGGATGGCCGGTTATCCATCATATGTCGGAGGCCTTGACATGTTGCTGAGCCACGACCCAGATCTACGCATTGACGAGGATGTTTTTCTACGATTCTTCGGTAGGTTGACGAGTGATACGAATCGCATCGAGTTGGTCAAGGTCCTGAAGCGGCATGGCAAGAAACTGGTGTTTACAAAGAAGATGCGAGATGCTGTTGAAATAACATACCAATGTCAGGACGAGAAGTGGAAACGGGAGATGATGTATAGTGTGCGAGAGAGGGATGAGGAGTAGTGGAAAGTTCACGTGTTAGTAGTTGATATAGAGTCTTAGTCTTGGCTGTTTGATAACGACAAGGGCTTGTTCACGTCTGACTTTGAAAACACGACTCGGCGCTGCTCTATGCCTAACTCTCTTCTGGGAACGCTCATGCGCACCTGTCTCTCATCTTGTAACATCTCACCCTGACTCAAAATGCCGAACCTATCGCCTCAGGCTGTTCCAAAAGAATAGCTGGCCCAACCTCGACGGACTTCAACGTCGGCGCGCCAATAGCGTCCGTGACCACGGCAATAATCACTCCCCTTGCCCCAAACTCGGCAGGGATCGTCACTTGGATCTCTTTCTTAGGCCACTCGGACATATCGATAGGTACGCTGATGTTGGCAACCGCATGGAAGAATGTGGCCCAAAACTTGTCACCAGTCTCAAAACTCGGCTGGTTTACAGGGTCCGTAAAGTTGAGGACAATGGTATCCCAAGGCAGTGTTGACTTGCCCATGGCCACCGCGGTCAACGGGGGGAGATTCTGTCGCGGCGAAGGATAAACCGGATTTTGAGGAGGGCAGCTGCTAGGAATGATAAACTGGTTGGTGATGTCGAGAATCTGGTTTCCGTTAGGAACGGCGGTGTCCGACGGCCCGGCAATTGGATTTATCTTCCATATGTCAATGAGTGACCAGGCCTCGTGACGCATCTCTACTTCGGCGATAGCTGTCGTGTCCGCCTGCGATGCTGGTAACTTGGCCATCTGCACAAGACCCGTCAAGAAGGCTATACTAGATATCTCAATAACGGTGGCTAGCGCGAGGAACGAGGTTAGGTCTGTGAAGGGAAACTAGTACTGGCACGCGATTGGTTTCAGCGACGTCTCTGAGATTTCGCCCTGAAAGATGCGCAAGTGCCCGGCTTCGTTATTGCGAATCTCCTGGATGCGATCGTATGTTGTATTTGGGTAGCCAGCCGAGATAAACGACGACTGATTGAACGATTCAACGCCGTGCTGGTAGAAGGAGAAGATGACCCATTCGGCGGACAAGAGGTTCTGCTAGACTAGATCGTCTATGCCATGCTTGCCGTGCTTGACCGGGGTGGTGCAGTTTCCTGGGAATGGGGGTACTTTGCCTCTGTATGAGCTGTAGAGAGAACTTTGACCTGGACCTGGGCGTAGTTGGGGTTGGCAATTTGTTGTGAGGAACGTTGGGGCATGATGGCTACTGCGTTCACCATGGAAGCGAGCAGGGAGATTGCACACAGGCTTTGTGTAAACAACATTTTGAATTGTAATGAGGTTTTAAAATAAGTATGTTTGGTTGCGATGAAGGAGGTGAAGTTGTGAAGAATCTAAAGAACCGCTCTGACCTGGATGGAGCCTGGACATTAAATACTCGAGACTCGATCGCTACGCTGCTATTTTTCAAGGGAAGTCGGCGGGTACGCGGCAAGTTTGTGACGACAATGGCACGGCCGTCACGTAAAGTTTCGTCTCTCTATTCGTTTTGATTTCGTTCATTACCCATTTCATTGCGCGTCTCCTTGGAGTTGACATCGAAGTGCATGCCGAAGGGAGTAAATCAGACTAGAAATCGAAACACATACCAAGAGCAGCTGGACCCATTGCTAATCTTCCTCCTCGTGCTGACCAGATCTTCATCGTGGTCCCGCCTAAGCCCTGTGGCTATGTCTACCTCTCTTACCAGCTTTCATTAGGGCCACGACGCGATCCGATGCTGTATGTGAAATTATTTTTGATCCGGATGCCAACTCGCTGCTTCGGACGGTGAGTACACTCAATATCCGGGTCCAAACATGTCCACGGGAGACACAATGACGGAGCAGTGAGAGGTTTCGAACACATGTGTGGTACCGGAAGTAAGGCTATGTTTGGTCACCCATGCTAAGAGGTGGGTTGATCGCCATTGACATTTCTTAGCATTTGAATAATATGATTTACTGGTGTATTCAATGTACTTTGCCCATATTAAAAAAAAAAGGTACTGGATCCTGGTTCCCAACTTCACGCAGTCTTGAAATAAGTACAAAATTTATTGTCTTCAGCCCCTGACGCGTGGTTAGTCACACACTCCAGTGAGGTAGAGAGGGTAGCGTTTGATTGAACTTACAACATCGCAAGAGTAAGATCACCGTGGATCCTTGCCTTGAGCTCAATCTCAATCTCCAGGTTCAGTTCGAGATGCAGCGACAGGGCGTCACTGTTGCCCCCGCCCTTCCCTTGCTGTTGCATCTGCTGCTGCTGCGGAGGCTGCTGTGGTTGCATGTTCCAATTGCCCTGGGCCATCTGCCTCTCATCGGACAAATCGTCCGACTCTTCCTCGTCCGTCCATGTGGGCTGCCTGCGTCGTGACACCTTCTGCTTCTTCTCCTTGGTGGGCTTGGACGCGGACTTCTTCTTCCTGGGGGCGACTTGCATGTCTTCTTCACTGGTCTTGGTCTTCTTCTTCTTTGCCTTCTTTACTGGCTTAGCAGCGGGCTCCTCGGTTGCTTCTTGGCCATTCTCCTGTGCCGTGGGAGACTCAGTCTGCTCCGACTTCTCTGTGTCTCTCGGGAATTCACCCTGCTGCTCCGTGTCCTGGCCCGGCGTTAGTAGTGTGGATAGCGCATGGAAAGGGCGGTTTAAGTACCTTGGTCGGGGCTGTCGACATTTTGGCGAATATTTGGATGTATCTGAAGTGAGACGTGAGATGGAGTCAATTACCGACCGCTAAACAGAATGACGACGGAGGTTCTGTCGGGCCCGACCTTCTCTTTCCTTTTCTTCTATTTTTTCGCTTGTCAATAAACAGGATCTGGGAACCGATGACGATGGACGTCATAGGTAACGCAACCGTTGAGCGTCAGCATCAGAATCGCCGATTCGCCGATCATGCCTCCATGGGGCATAGTGGGTGAGGTTTGTGGCACAGTTTCGCCGTGTTCCAGGATCGATGAAGCCATGGCCTTGGAAACATGGCAAAGACAGAGGCGCTTTGCAGGTTTGCCCTGGTCTTTCTTTGAATCTTTGGCATCATTGTCTCCCGAGAGATTCTGCATTACCGTCTTGTTACCGGATCCGTTGCAGTGCAATTCTGTCTCACGTCAACTGGCTTCAGCATCATGGCTTCAAGTGATCTGCAGAACGGCTGGCATGCGTTGTCCTCAGTCTCCGCTTAAATTACCAACATGTGTCAAATAAAACGCTGTATTGTCATAGACTCTCTAACATTAAGTGTGCCGGCCACTTGTGTTCGGTGGATTCCCCGCGATCCAATCTATCTAATACACATAGCGGAAACGCAGGTTTCGTCGGTCAGTCTCGTCAGAAATCTCAAGCTGTTCTGGTTCCTCATCGAGCGAGATGGCTGTTTGCTGGAGCCTGTCCCGGCGACGGTTCTCTGAAATGAGCGTGAAACGAAGAGCAATCATAGTCACAATAGCGACCCCAAAGCAAATAGTGGTGGCTAGAAAGCCGCTCTGCAATTTGAATAGTCAGTGGCCATGATTCCTCCAAGAAAAGTAACCAGCACGTAGGGATGCGTATATACTCACAGGGTATTCCGGCGCTTCACGAGGGAAGAAGAGAAACGGACCAACAATATTTCCAGCCGTATATGCGATGAACAGCATAGAAGATGCAACGGCCTTCTTGGTAAAGCCGGCGACGTTGGAGGCGATCAGAGATAGAGAAATGGGAAAGCCGGCGGCGAAGGCGACGAACAACCACAACCCGAGCAGCTTGCTACCTTGACTGGGCCCATAACGGACCAAGATGGATCCGACCAAGCTGCGATATCTCATTAGACTCTAGAAGAATAACGAGGGGGGCCATTTTACTAACCTGATCAAGCTCAACGCTGCTCCCATGATAGTTCGGTAGCCACTGAAGCGACTGCACAGGTAACTGGAGGTCAGAGCGAAAAAGGCAAGTATGGCACCCATGGGAATGTTGAATAGATAGACTTGGAATCTCGTGAATCCAAAGCCAGCCATCACGAGGCTGCTAAACTGTGTCATTGTTAGAGACAGGGTTATGTAGAGAGAATGCGAACGGGGGTCGTACTGTGGTATGGGCGCCGTTGGGAATGCTGAATGCAAGTTGGTACAGCATCAGCAGCAAGACATTCCGATCTGTGATAGCCTCGCGTACTTGTTCCCACTTGTACCGATTGTCTTTCATGCCGGTCTGGTTGCTGCGAATTCTGTCGACGGCCTCTATACGCTGTTCTTCGCTGAGGAAGCGTGCTTTCTTGGGGGTATCGGGTAGGAAGATGACGAGAATCACGCCCCAGACAAGTGTGATCAGACCAAAAATGATGTAAAGCCACTGTAAGCATTCGGAGTTAGCCATAGTCACTGCCATAATACGAGGTTTACGTGCCCTCCATGGGGGGAAGCTTCCTCCGATGTGAGCTATCCCATAGGCAAACAGCCCGCCGAACATGGTTGCAATGGCGTTGCCGAGGAACCAGATGCCGTGTCGGAGAGGCTGCTCTTCACGCTTGTACCACATGCCGGTGATCAAGGAAAACCCAGGCGAGATGGACGCTTCGGCGGCACCAAGAAAAAAGCGCGCGATGAGCAATCCTTTGAAGTCTTGGACGGCGGCATGGCAGATCAGGACAGCAGCCCACACAACACTGTGATTTGAATAAGCATCCAGTTCCTTGTTGTCGTTTATCAACTTTACTCACCTGGTGCCAGCCAAATATTTGCCCAGCGGCAAACGAACCATCAAGAATGAGGCTGGGTAGCTGAAGGCGAGATAGCCAAAGTAAAACACACTGCTACACCAGCTATATCGGTCCCCAACCAAGTCCTGAGAAAGCGTCAGTTGGTATGTCACTGATGTTCTCCCGACAAAGATCTTAAGACTGACCAGGTCTTCAATGATTCCCATAATCGAAGCAAAGTTCAAGGACTGCTTATCGAGGAACTGAAGCATATAAGACACAAGCAGCAGTGGCAATAAGCTGTTTTCATCTTGTCAATACACAATCACCTGTTGTCGAATAGATACGCTACTCACCACAGGTCAATTCTCCTCAATACTGCTCGTCCGCGGCGGCGTCCGTCAGGGGCCTCCTCGGCTGCAAGAGCAGAGCCCTGGAGACTCAGGGTGGTGCCAACCTTGGCAATAGGGTCGTCGGTTGGTGACATGGTCTTTTCCAGCTTCTCCATTGCTATGTTGGTCGTGTATAGTAGTTATTGAACGAAGTAAATAGGTGTGAAGCAAGGCGAGTCAGTCGGCCTGGTAGTCTGGAAACTTCCTTCTGGCTCCGGGCTTTGGACTTGTTTAAGTAGTTGACACGAAGATATTGGACTGCCTGTTGTCAAATAGATTGGAGATTAGATGCTGGTGGTCAAAGTCATAGAGAGCGGTGCATACAACCTGGTGATGCCAGATAGCAACGCCAATTAGTTCGAACTTTGCCGCATCACACTACCGCGATAACATGCCGTGGTGTTTAGCTTGGCGGTTCGGCAAAAGAGGCGACTTAATTGGCCAGATCGGCAAAGAAACATTCGCTTCCCCCGACCGCTATCGGTATTCTAGCCCATCGGCCTGCACCTGGCTTCTAATTGGCCATCCCGGCAAACATCGAGTCGGTCTCCTATCTCGACAAGGCGCCATCAGGTGGTGGCGGGGGCATTTCCCCTCTATCCATGGACCATAGATAGAGCATGTGCATCTAGAACGTCGTTATCCAAAAGGCGGGGGAGGCGACTCCGGGGAGCGCTACGATGGCTAGTCTACGAGCAATCTTGATGGATCCCGTCAACTATCGTGCGGAGTTGTACTGGAGATGGGTGAGTTTTAGCATCATCGTACGGGTAATGACATTGACCGATGTCTTACCCCAGATGAGTTCCTCGGTAACTATCAACGTCCTTGCTTGGCGCCGGTCTTGGATTGCAGCTTGGAGCGCTCATCCCAAATGATACCATTCATTCCGTAATAATTACCCCTAGTTACTAAATTACAAATGATAATCAACCAAGGTGAAAGACAGCCACCACGTACGTTCTTTTAGAGGCATTCAATTATTCTTCACACATCCTATGATACAATCACCATTTATTATCATTGTTTCCAATCTGCAATCCACGGGCCGGGGTTACGGTCTACAGCCTACTGCTAACGACCGGTTCGTCATTCCCCTCAAACTCATCTCGCGCTTTGCCCAATAGTTCTGGAACCAGAAGCAGGCCTAGTGCCGTTGCTGCTAAACCTTTACTGCAATCCAGTGCCCTTTTGAGGGCTTCTTCCGTGCCGGCAGCGGCCGCAAATTGAGGAGTGTGAGGTTGAACGGTAGGGTCAGTGGTCCCTACGCAAAACATGGGGTGAATGCCTGGGACTCGGAACGTCACGTTGCCTTGGAAAAGTGTCAGTCAAGATGGCGGAGGATATTTACATTGGCTCATCGACTCACCCATGTCCGTGGAAGCTCCCATAGGCTGCGGTCCTGAGTCGGAGAGATACTGCCTCCCAAACGCTTTCATGTGCCGTGTGAACTCGCCCGACATAGCCAAGTTAGGGCGAAGCTCCATGTAGTCTTGGTCTCTGCCAGCCGAGTCAGAATCAACAAAACGGATTGGGAGCTGTCGGGATGCACTTACAACTGCCAACCGCACTCAACCGTGCAGCCAGTCGCAGCTGCTCCAGCTTTGAAACACGCTTCCACTTTGTGAGACAGGTCGTGGACCTGCTCGGTGCTGCCGTCCCTTACATAGTACTCGAGACTTGTAGAGTCTGGGATAATGTTGGGTTCTGCGCCTCCTTGTCGAATGACTCCGTGGACTCTTGCCGTCGGGGGCAGTTGTTGTCGCAGCAGGCTGATATTCACGTAGGACGAAACGACGGCGTCTAGGGCATTCTTCCCGTGCCATGGGCTGTTTCCCGCATGCGCGTTCTGTCCCTGGAACTTGACCTTGATCTGCCGACGAGCGCTCGACTTGGCTGCAGACACACCGTCCAGAGTTTGTGTCCCATCGGGTGGCAGGCATCCTGTGGGATGCGCCATGAGACAAGCGTCCACGCCTTCGTAAGCCCCAGCTTGGATCAAGCGAACCTTGCCACCACCTCCTTCTTCAGCTGGCGTCCCAAGCAGCCTTACTCTGCCCTTGATGTTCTTATCTCGAATTGCATCTGTGGTTGCAAAAAATGCGGCAATCGAGCTTGTCGCGATCAAATTGTGTCCGCAAGCATGCCCCAGGCCAGGAAGTGCATCGTACTCGGCATTGAAGACGACCAGATTGCCTCCCTTGCCGAACTCGACCTCAAAGGATGTTTCGAGGCCGTACGCATGTCGTTTTACGTCGTACCCGAGGTGTTCGAGGAGGTGGCAGATGTTGTCGTGAGCTTTGAACTCACGATAGTTGAGCTCGGGATTTTGATAGATCTAGCCAGGTCAATTTCAATCTCGGCAGAGCAGTAGGTGCAGGCAAATTACCTTTTGGCATATAATAGCCAATTCCTTTTTATGGTGACTGATGGACTTGGAAATGTCGTCGTACAACTGTTGGCTAGAAGTGGTCATGGTGAATAGTGGTGAGCGTATGAACGGCTACTAGGAGGTCGGGATGCCAATCACAACAATTGATGTAAATTACCTTGAAAAGGAATCGAATCCATCTTTCAGACTGTGCCGGGTTATATGGACCTGATCAGGCCGTCATTCTTTACTTTGTTAGCGCTTTGCTGTCGTCCAACTAACCGCAAGGACACTCATTGCATGCTGCCATGCACTTGGAAAGGGAATGAAGCTGCTCGGCTGTCTGAGCCAATTGAAAGCAAGGAAAGATTGCCGAGGTGACCACTCACGGGTCAGGATGCGAGATGGAGGTCGTCATGTCCCCGTCCCTCCCCCGTTGCCCACGACCTTATCTCTCCATCCCGCAGCAAATTGCCGAACTGACCAGTCCACTCACTCAGAGCCATGAGAAATCGCCACTTTATTCTCCTCGGCTCCTCGTCTCCATCTTCACTCATCTTGCATCCATCCGTCTCGTCAAAATTAATCTAATATCTGACTATCCCGTCACGTCACTATTCGCCAATGTCTGAGACAGCCACCCAGTCAGTGCAGTCACCCAACCGTAAAAAGGTGCGGTCCAAGAACGGTATGTCCAGCCCTTCAGGGATAGCACAGCTGATAGCTTTCATCGTGGATGAGCTTGGATGAGGTCTGATAGGCTACCAGCAGCTGGCTAACCAGAATCTAGGGTGTCTGACATGCCGCATCCGCAAGGTCAAATGCGATGAGCGGCGGCCAGTTTGCCAAAGATGTACAAATCGGCCCGTAAAATGTGAATGGTTGGAGCCCGGGAAGCCCTTGAGTCTACGGAGGGCTCGGAGCTGGAAGAAATCCATCTTGGGACCAGATGCCAGTCAGCGGCCACTGGCCATATTGAAGCCGTCTCCCGCGTCATCTGAAGACTCCCAACTTGATGATGCTCAAACTGAAATAATGCACCAAGTCCAACAAGCACCGCAACCGACTCTCTCCACAAGCCACATCCCTCTCTCCAATTCTCTACAGCTGAGCGTCCACGACCAAGCAGCCTTTTTGTATATCCCAGACTCCATCTTGGTCCTTTCCTATGGTAAACTGTGGCAATGGAGTTGTTTCTCCTATATCTACACCAATATCGCGAGTCAGTACCCTGGAGTAATGAGAAGCTTCATCGCCGTCGCATCCATGGAGCTGCGCTCTCGAGAGATACTTGCCGCTCAAGACGGCCATGATCCGACCCAATCTCGAGAGAGAGCACAACGTATAGGAGTTGCTGCCACAGCGCATTATAGCCTGGCCTTGAAGGATCTGTCGTCGCTATTGGATCGCATTTGCCATTCTGAGGGACCATCTCGAAGCAACGATATTGATGCACTTTTCGCAATGTGGTTTCTTATTCTACGCTTTGAGGCATATGACTCTGAAAGTACAGGCTCTTCTCTAGTTCATCTCGATGGAATCCGCTCGTTCTTAAGGCCGTATCTACAAAATGACGGCTACGTCAACGGCGAAACACTGCCCTATGTTTCCCAACCTATGCTATTATACACACTGTGAGTTTCCCCTTATTATCATGGCATGACAGAACTAACCAGTGATGTAGGTACTTGGACGCGGATTCCGCTACCGGGAACATCAATGGAGGGCGATTCTGCCTGGATCTCTTATCCAGGGACGACAACGATCTCATCTCACACGAGAGCATATTTCGCAGCGCAAGATCGCTTCTTCCCAAGATATGGGGAGAGGCTTATCCAGTAGCCGAGTTTCTTGACGACTTGGAAAACTACCGCCCACTGCGCCTGCATCACCTTTGCCAGGCGGCGAAATTAGAACTTCTGAGACTGGCACGGTCAGAGAGACAGGACCGCGAAGAGGCCGACAACTTGCGAAAGCTATGGCAGCGTGTTCAGAATTTCGGTGATGTATGGGGAATGACCCATCGGCGTTTAGAATGCAGCTGATAATGTGGATAGGAATTTACTGACATCTTGCTTCTGGCTAAAATGGCGCCCAACTCGCTGGGGAAACGGTTGATGTGGACAGTTTACTCGTCAACACTAGACTTCCACGCCTTGCAGGTACTGTACTCCTACCTGTACCCTGGAGAAGAGCGCCAGCCTCACGCAGACTCAACCTTGACTCATATTCTGGCCATCGCATCCAAGGCTCTGGGGGAAGATGCTCGCCAAATATATCGCTTCATGTGGGCGCTATCGGTTGCGCTTACTCTTTGCAAAAGTGAGGATCAGGATCATGAGGGTCAAGAGTGGTTAACCACGCAGCTCGACAGGGCGCGTGTTCTTATGCCGAATTTTGGTGTCCCTGGTTTGAATCTGCTGAACAAGAGCAACACTTTGCAAATCTAGTAACTCGTGATTAAATCAAGAGAACAAGCTATTGGAATTTATAAAGCAGTAACCTCTCGATGTGAACAACTGGCCCGGTCCATCACATGAGATGACCTTGACGAGAATCAAGGCAAATCCATGTGATCGTCTCCCACGCCCCCTTCTCCCCCGTACCCTTCTCCCAGGTGCGCTTCTCCAACGTACGCTCTTTCCAAGTACTCTTCTTCCACTCTGGATGACCAAGAGGTATTGGGCCCCCCAAAGTCATTACCTCGAGACCCCAAAACGTATTCCAAGATGACTTTCTTGAAAATCAAAGCGTCCATCGGATCTTCAGGGTCTAAGAATTTGAGGGAATCTGAGTATGACATGCCTGGGGTCCAGCCCATGCTTGGGGAAGCCGGTTCAGGCATTTCAGGCTTTGAATAGGAGCTTTGGGATAGGGACGCGTCATTGTCCTGGAAACCATCGTCATCATCCGCTGCTGTTGCATTCATAGTGCGTCGAGGATGATATGTCGCGTGCGTGAACCTCCCATCGTACCTGTTCTGGTGGTAGACAACGTCAACTCTAGGCGGGACATGTTGATCGACGAGAATGCGTGCAGAACCAGGGTTCATGTCAGGCATGTACGTTTGGCCTGGAGGCATCAGTGGGTGCTCAAGCATCGGGTGGGACGGGAACACTGGCAGAGGAGGGTCGTTCCTGTAAATGTGTGGGTAGCCTCGCCCAGACGCTGGTATTGTCGGGATTGCGAATGCTTGTCGATCCACCTCCGAGGCCGAGATGCATCGGACCGGGTTAGTTTCCGAGAGTCCCCCAAGAGAATACTGCCTGTAGAGTAAGCTAACAACTTTCTCATACGACAACTTCATGGTTACCGCCACAGCAGATAGTGAGTCTTACATAACTGGACCCAGATTCAGGTGTTCTAGTGCCTGATGAGGGAGTCTGAGGTGGACTGACGACAGGAGCGATAGGAGAACTATCTGGAAGGTTCTTGCTGGGGGTGGCCATCTCTTTTGAAAGTGGACAAGACAAATGGACGGTGTAGTTGCGTTAATAGTTGTAGTCAAGGACGATACCCGTCGATCTTTGATAGGAATACTGAAAGATTTCTCTTGCGCCTGTTGATCGAGCTCCAGCTGTAACGGCCGACTCTTATAATACTTGAGGGAAACAACAACAGGCTCCCCCATTCAAGACAGCTGTGTCTGAACAGTTCCTTACGCCAAATCAAGCTCCTGGTCACCTGCCGGAGGCCTGCTTGCTGGAGGCCTTATCACCTCGCACCTGACCACATAGAATGCGAGTATCCGCGCTGTTGTTCACCAAGATGCTGTTTTGGTCTCTACTAGCCGTTACACTACCTGGTAAGTAACCATTTTTGGAGGGAGCGGCTCGGTCTTTCCCCTGGCAACAGCATGACTGCGCCTCAGTGTGTGTTCTCAATCTTCTTCCCATATGTTGCATTCTTCTGCTGTCCCATTGCCAGAGGAATCCTTGATCACCGTACGCTCCTAGGTCTGGAAGTCTCACAAAGGTCTCCAATGCCTTGAGCTATATATAGATCCGGAACTGGCAACACAGATTCAGTACAAAATCTGAGCGATGTCGTCATCCAGTCCTAGCCAAGAGACGCCTATAATAACTCATTTCAGTTTTCGGCTTCTAAAATAGATGCAAGAAAGAGGTTGTGACAGGAAAGGTGGCCCCAAGCAAAGGAGAACCATCGCGACTTGTGTGCAACATGGTAAAAGTAGCTTCAGCGTAGTGGAAGCAGAACAGCCTGAGCATGAAGATAGCGACATCTCTATTGAATAATTATCATACTAGGAGTAACTCTGCATGGTAGTTATTGGGCTTGAATTTGGAGTTGGAACGTGTATGGCCATGATGCGTTGCGTTGAAAAGTCCGAATGCGATACCCGCCGGCATCAAAACTGTTAGTAGGAACCGCGTGCTACCATTAGACGAATCGGGGAAGGAATTATTCCGCCTTAGGGATAGTAAATAACGAGGCGCCGTTCCCTCACCCCTGCCGTCGCCGAACTAGAGCTATCGCTTCAAGAAGTGCGAAGGAATGATCTGGATGTTTTCCAGAACCAAATACAACCCGACCTGGTTGCTGCAGGTCCCAGGGTTATTCCACGACTTGGAAGGGCTTCAGATATCGAAATGGACCTTTTGCTTCGATTCGGAGATGGCTTCTCTTCTAGTCGTGTAACCGAGACGAAATCACACCTGCCATCACCCAAGATGATGCAATGAAACCCTCCTCTCCGGCTACTTTGAGAAGTTGCAACAGGACCATCATTCGTTGGTTGGCCCTCCGTCAAACCAGGGATAGTTACTGGGTTGAGGTGGAAAGGGTGCTTGATAAAGTCCTGACCACAACGCCCTGTCGTTTTAAACCTCGAAGGTGGTTTATAGAGACCTTTCAAACAAAGAAATAACAGGCATTATACCTCCCCCGCCTCTGTCCTCTTAACCGTGCATTGATCAAGCACATCTGGATTGGGCAGCCTTTAGTTAAGTAATGCGTGACTTTGGGCCCCCAAACACGCACTCGAATCGCACAAATGGATGATCGCTTGAGCAAGGGACGACCCGCTCCCCCTGTTCCTGTCCAGTTGTTCCCCGGCATTCCCGGCACTCAGGCCAAAGTCACTCATCAATCAGTGAAGCGCGATAAGAAAACGACATGGTTCCCCTGCCCCTCAAAAGTGCCGAGCGACCTTGGCAGTGATAACATACAGGCCGATCCGCGTATGCAGCCTAATGAATTGTTCGACAAGATTGATTCTGGTCCGGTTTGCAAACCAGTGGCCTTGGCTTTCGATGCAGGATGGGCTAGAAATGTCAAGATACGACCTCGTGAGCTTCCATTTCGAGTTTCGTCATGAGATTAATAGCAAGAGCGAGTTGGGCCGAAGACTGAGAACAAAAGTCCTGTTGGGTTGCATCGAGGGAATAAGAATGGGAATTTGTGCCAATGAATGATAAGTTAAATCTCATGCATAACCAACCGCATCTTCTTAACAAGCCACCACTTATCTAGGTGACCAGGAACACCCCTTCAACCTGCCTATAGTGTAGAGTTCTGCCCGGCCATCTGCTGATCACCTATGTCCACGGCCAATGTAGGAAGCCATTATCATCAGCCAATGAGTTAGCGCTCTTGGGTTACTTCGTCTTCCTTAAACAGATACTCAAGGGATCAAATCCTAGGGTCTTAGGACAAGGGGGCCTTGACTTCGTCCACACCAAACCCTTTTCGGTAGGCCACAAAGGAACGTACGACGATCTGCACGAGTTCTTCTACCACTTGGTGATATAGTAGATCGCCAAATAGGGTAGGTATGCTTCTCTACGATGGTTGTTCTGGATCCAACATGTAAAGTTCCAAGGAAGTCGAGAATATGACGAGAAGCAAGATATTGAAACAAAGTGTCAGGATAGATGCTGTGACCCAACAAGGTGAGTCGAAAATACTATAAAAGACTTGGTTTATACCCTCGAAGAATCATTTCCTCCCATCACTCCTCTCAGCTTCTATCTCAAAGACCTCACAGTCTTCACTTCAGAAACTCTTCTACTCGTTCTCAAGCCAGTTTTATCAACCCCAGTCATTATGCGTGTCTCAGCTCTCCTCGCTCTTCTTCCTCTGGCTATGGCGGCCCCAGCCAAGCGTGCCACGCCTGCTCCGTTGCTCAAGCCTCGTGATGCCCAGCTCATCGAAGGCAAATTCATTGTCAAGCTGACTGACGGCATCAAGATTTCGTCCACCTCGGACGCAGTCACGGAGGCTGCTGAGAAAGCTGAACATACCTACACCGATGCCTTCCATGGCTTCGCGGTTGAGCTCACCGACGAGGAGGTTCAGACCCTTCAAGATGACCCTGATGTGAGTAAGCTGCTGCATTACTGCTACTGAACATGAGCCCTTACTCCACAATAGGTCGAGTATATCGAGCAAGATGCCATCATCTCTGCCAGTACCACTGTGACCCAGACTGGAGCTCCTTGGGGCATCGCTCGTATCTCCAACACGAACTCTGGCAGCACCACTTACACGTATGATGACAGTGCTGGCGAAGGTGTTTGTGCCTATGTCATTGACACCGGTATCTATACCTCTCACTCGGTAAGACCTATTCTCACAACCCAAGTCCTCGTCACTTCAAGACTCGGCTAACCAGACAAAGGACTTTGGAGGCCGCGCTTCGTTTCTCGCCAACTATGTTGACAGCAGCAACACTGACGGCAACGGCCATGGAACCCATGTTGCTGGAACTATTGGTTCCAAGACTTACGGAGTCGCCAAGCAGGTGACTCTCTTTGCCGTCAAGGTTCTAGACAGCAATGGCGACGGGACCACGTAAGTCATAGTGCAAGCTTTTACTTCATAGAACGAAATTGCTTACAATTCACTCAGCTCCGGTGTCATTGCTGGCATGAACTTTGTGGTCAGCGATTCCAAGACTCGCAGCGGCTGCTCCAACGGCTTCGTCGCTAACATGTCCCTGGGCGGATCCAAGTCAACCTCTCTCAACACGGCCGCCGCCAACATTGTCTCTGCTGGTGTCTTCCTCGGTGTCGCTGCCGGAAACGAAGCCACCAACGCCAACACCAAGTCTCCCGCCTCGGAGTCGAGCGCCTGCACCGTTGGTGCAACCACTTCGTCTGACGGATTTGCTTCCTACTCCAACTATGGCAGTATCGTCGATGTTCTTGCCCCTGGATCGTCCATCACCAGCACCTACAACACTGGTGGCACGGCTGTTCTCTCGGGTACTTCCATGGCCACCCCTCATGTTGTCGGACTTGCTGCCTACTTCATGGGTCTTGGCCAGAGCGCCAGTGGACTCTGCGCTTACATTGCAGATTTGGCCCTTGCGAGCAAGATCTCCAGCGTCCCCAGCGGCACAGTCAACCTTCTCATCCACAACGACCAGTAAGCATGACGCTTTCGACGTGCGCAGTCTTGTTTCATATGGAGATTCAGTCACCGAGAAGTTGTTTCGAGAATTTGAAATTTGCCCTGACCACAGAAGTGTGAATACTCTTTTCGGACAGGCACATAGTTGGCATGGATCTACTTACCAGCTAGAATTTATCAATATATCATTCTTGTCAATACACAACCTGTCACGAGCGATATCCCGTATGCACTTTACTCAATATCGCATCACCAATGTATCTTTCTCTGGAAATACTTACACTATATGAAGACGAGCCCGTCTTTGTCCAGCTCTAAGCCCATGGTCCGAAAGCCATCTCCGACCGCGATCTAAGGCTTTTGTAATATCATCACCAACACTAGTCTCATCACCATGAATGTTTTCTTTTTCCGTAGTCGCCGATCGTTATTATCTCAGTCACATGGTATCACTGTCATCCATGTATCTGTAAAAGCTCGAGATGGAAGACTTGTTTCTCGAGGGAATGCCCAACTTCGATCTGTCCAGAAGAGAATCGCCTGGCCTGGAAGGAACCGTTTGGACTGTAAAATATTTAACATAACGACGGCGTCTTCTATTCTCCACCCAATAGACAACAATTACCTCATGATGACTTGAGTAACTTGGTGCTCTTTTCCCCACATGAGTCTGCGATCGCAAGAAGCCTAGGCGTAATCCCACGGCGTCTAGCCAGTCATGACCAGACCAATGGCCCTCTCTATTCACTTCTAAACGGATAAATCTCCATAATACCGTTGAGTTACACCATGTGGAGAAGAGCGAAACCGTTGGATAGTCAGCATGCAGAACAAAATGGAAAGAAAGAACGGAGAGGTGCCTATATGCAAGAAACTGGTCATATTGAGCTCGTCCGTGAAATTGTAACGAGTAATCATCTTGAGCATTAAATGAGTGCGTCAAGTTGCGCACTGCCTTCTTTTCAAGATTCCAAGGCCTTTTATATCGCCATGAGCCCCCTCAACCCCTCAACCTACATCCGGATATCTTCTTACCCCATAAAATTGTGTTTCACCGGGCGCAGGACGATGTGGCACCTGTGTCACTATGTCTCCTCTATTGGTTACCTGAACGAAGTGACAGCAGGCGTGGTCATTGTTGAGTAAACCAGGTCGTTCAAGCAATGCACATGTTTCTTCGCTAAGACTACCAATCATTTCTGCATTGAAATCCCGAAGTCGGACGATGCGGTCATGATTTAGGAATTGTCCTCGTCTGACGCGCTAACTTGCTAAAGAACAAAGCCCCGAAGGATGGGCCAAGTCGGCTTCATTGCATCATCGCGATTCGAAGCACGATATCTTTTCGTGTTCTGAAAGTTATAGGTCGGTTCCATATGCCAGCGTTAAGAGACGGGCCGTGATACCCTATTTGTTAGGTCAATGCCCAGCCGAATAGTAGGGTCGCATTCGTGCTCGGGACAAGGCAAGTCTTAGCTCAAACAGGGAGGTCCCACGATTTAGCTCGTCACAGGGACGCTCGCCATTTTCAAAGGTACCTGCAAATGGCCGGAGCGATCGCCGTATTTAAGTTTCAAGGTTGCTTTTAAGCTTGGCAGGGTATCTTTGTCCTTGGAATGGACTACCCGAGGCCGTTTTCTGACTTGAACTAGGCTTTTGGCCTCGACCTTCCACATCAGACTACCTATTCCACACTATCTATCTGCAGAGGAGGTCGATAATCTATATAAGAGGCCATGTTCGAGTGTTGAATCTAAGACCCGTCTGCTTCCTTCACCCTCTACCAGAAACATCCCCTCATAACCCGCAATGAAGCTCCTCCTCAACGTGCTGTTCACGGCCGTTGTGGCCCTGGCCGCAGCCGAACAACGCGTGTCCTACGATGGATACAAGGCTTTCAGCATCTCAACCGGAGGTGACGGAGACGCGGTTCGGGACAAGATCTCAGACCTCGAGTTTGTTGCCCTCACCGTTCATGACGTTGACGACCATTTCGATGTCGCCATCGCTCCTGATGACCTGGAGAAGTTTGAGGCCCTCGGCTTAGAGTCGACAATCATCAGCGAGGACCTTGGCGCTGAATTTGCCGAAGAAAGCGTCTTTGAGGACTATGAGGGTGGTTAGTCTTCATCCCCAGGCCCATTCCCAGAATAATACTAATCAGCTCTTGCAGCTTCCGCGGTGAAGCGACAGTCGGCCAATCTGCCGGCTCTTTCGTGGTTCAACTCCTACCACACCTATTCGGATCACCGCCTCTTCTTCAATGATCTCAACTCTGCCTTTTCTGGCAACTCTGAAATCTTTGTTGCTGGCAAGTCATACCAGGGCCGTGATCTTTACGGCATTCACTTCTGGGGAGCAGGCGGAAAGGGAAAGAAGCCTGCCATCTACTTTCACGCCACTGTTCACGCTCGCGAGTGGATTGCAGCTCCAGTAAGTTCCGTCGCTCGCTATTACTATTTCGGCCAGATCTAATGGCATAACAGGTCGAAGAGTATATCGCCTGGCAGCTCATCAACGGTTACCTCACCAATGACACGACGGTTACGGCTATTGTTGACAGCTACGACTTTTACTTTATTCCTTTCGCCAACCCAGATGGTAAGAACCCTTCTATGCCAAAGCTTCTCAGCTCTCTCCCATCTAACGACTGCAGGTTTCGTCTACACTCAATCGACCAACAGACTCTGGCGCAAGAACCGTCAGCCCCGAACCAGCAGCTCCTGCGTTGGAACTGACCCCAACCGCAATTGGCCGTACCAATGGAGCCTTACCGGCGGCGCATCTACAAACCCTTGCGATGAGACCTACAAGGGCCTGGCCGCAGCTGACACGCCCGAGATCACCAGCCTCGTCGCCTTCACCAAGCAAATCACCGCCGCACATGGCATTAAGCTCTTCGTTGACTGGCACAGCTACGGACAGTACATCCTCCAGCCCTACGGCTACAACTGCGGCATCTACCCCGCCAACATCAACAAGCAGCTCTCGGCAGCGTCTCAAGTGGCCGCCCGCATTCAGCAGTACAGCGGCGCTCAGTATACGTACGGCTCCAGCTGCAGCACCTTGTACGCCACGACTGGTGCTGCGCCTGACTACCTGAGCGGTGTCTCTGGTGCGGAATACTCGTGGACGATTGAGCTGAGGCCGACTTCCAGCTCCAGTAACGGCTTTGTTCTGCCCGCCAGCCAGATTTTGATCACGGCGAAGGAACAATGGGAGGGTCTGAAGACTTTGTTCTCTATCATCTAGTGGCTTATTCACATAAGACGTGGACGGCTGCAATTCTGAAGGTCAATGAGCGAACGATAGTCCTAAATATTCCAAGTTCACTCAGACTCTTGAGGGAATCGACCCAAATCATAAAATATTTCTAACTCTGAACCTATTGCCGCTTCAGCGGTTTGGTTATCACATTTAAAATTATCCCGGCGCCTTTAGTAGGAGTGCATGGGGTTATGCTTCCTCTATTCAAATAAACCGCAGTCTCTCAAGAAGTTGTCCACCTGGAGTATTTATATATTCAGCGTCAGCAATGGCAAAGTAGACGCAATACCCAGCTTCGATTACTTGGTACACCTCGTACCGTACTTCAACTCTCTCCTCCCAAGGTATCACGGCGGTGGGGGCCAGGCGCCGCCTCAAGCATTAATGTCCAGCCCTGTCTCGAGGTCACTCCCACTTGACCGAGGTGGTGCAATCTCCTACGTAATGTCGTCCGATAACACGATAATATTTCTTGTTTATCATTGTCTTGATCTTTCAGCTAGGACTGGAGTCAGCTAGGACTGCAGTTAGCTCACTACCTAGGCCTACCTAGGCGAATATGAAAATCGAGGCGCTGAAACCATGTGCTAATTGGCTCTCATCTTGTAACACCTAATGCAACTGCAAGCCTCTTTGAGACTATTGAGTACAAGCACTGGTGCGGGGTTTTAGCATATTTTTAGGCTGCTGAGTAGAGATAATTGTTTGGGAGTTAAAATCCGTGGTTGGGACAGAGCCTTCATCGACACACGCTCAACATAGGCCTCATCGACACTTGTCGGCGACCAAACAGCCCACAGCAGCACTCGAGAAACTTCTTCATCGGCTTTACTCAATCGGACGGGAAATTCCAAAATGTCCGGCTTCGAACAGGCAACAACGTTGCTCGCTACAAGCGCAACCTCGATTCCGCCCAGCGCGAACAACGAGGCTCGCGATCGCAAGACTTACGCCTCCTTTGGACATGAAGGCGTCACAGCTACCGCCAACGCTTACGGCAACCTAATGCAGATCACGCGTTACTTTGGCAAAGATTCAAAGGACCCGTCGGGCTTCTTTTGCGCTGAGCTTGGTGAGGATGTTCATCCTTATCCCAATCGGGCACTGGAACGATTGAGAAGCTTCACTTCTGCATCCGTTAAGCCCACAAGTGGATGTCGTCTCCAGCTCAGAGATACCCAGGCCGATGAGGGCAAGGTGCCGCCGTTGTCGTTCGTCCACAACCGCTGGCCATGCTTCGAGAGAAAAACCCGGAAATCTCACTTTCGCGTCCAGTACCTCGTCAGCAAGGGAACCGTCTACCAAACGTACACTTTCAAGCTAAACGAAGGCAGCATCCATAAAGATCCTCCAGGAGCTTTCATTGTACTCGTCATGCGTATTCTTGATTTAAATTTCATGAAGAATGATGATGGGTTTGAAAATCTGCCAGATGAAGCTCCGGCAGAGGACCCTACCTCAGACGACGACAGCCTGTATGAAAGTTCGTCGGATGATGACTCTTTGTATGAGAGGCTGTATGATGAGGGTTCAAGAGCAAAAATTTTGGTCAATGAGAATTCAAACACACGCAACTGTGTGATTGGGTGTTGGCAAGGACGCAAGCCGGTAGGGCTGGACAACAACGTGAGTTTATTCATATCAGCGTTTGTGGGTGGCTATCCTCAGCGGCCTTCTAAAGTCGAAGATGAAGATGATCAGTTCAACGTCATTGTGGATCAAAACTCCTGGGAGGAGGCTGTGAAGGCTGGGGAGCTGGAAATTACCATAGCCTACACGCTCAAGCTGTTTCCTTTGGATCCCAAGCCTGACGATCTGCGCTCCCCTGTCTCCGAGAAAGACCATTCCGAAGCCCGAAATATGCTGAAAAAGTCATTTGTTCCCCTGGAATTCAACATGGACCCGCATCTAGACTTCATACTCTGGAGAAACGTGGAACACATCTTGTCGGTTTGCAGCATCCCCATTCGCAACAAAGGTACCTGGCACGACATCCCCCCGGTTGCGCTCACCTGTGGAGACGTTGCCAACCATCGGGTTCTCACCAAAGCAAGCTTGTAAGTCGAGAACAGAAGCATGTTTAGCAACCATGACGAAATTGATGCTAACAACAAGTAGCCATGCCTTTCGTTTGTTGCTCCTGGCGATGAAGCAGATCGAGGAGAGACACGGGAAGAAACTTACCGAGGTAAAACGATGGGACTGCCTTTCCGGGGGCCAGAGAGGTTTTTGCAGTCACAGTATTTGCGAGACCTACTGGCGCATCTGGTATGTGCGTTGGGGCCATATCCTTTGGTTATGTGACAACTGGGCACTGAGGGGTGGCGACAAGAGAAAGAACGCGGACGAGACTCCTCCACGCTGGGTCAGTGGCAGAGTAATAACTGAATCGAAGAGTAATACTTTGCTTCCTCACGATCTTGGCCACGAAAACGCCCTCCAGATCATCAAAGTTGCAGAAGGTTGGCTATCGGCCTGGGACAAGCATGTAGATGAGCCCCCCTGCGAACGCCCCGAAGATGGAACTCCCTTTGGTGGTATTATTAAGTCTTTTTTGGGCAATCTCGAAAATACAAAGAAGAACGCTCGACACCTATTTTCTCGTTCAAGAAAAGGGGTACCGGAGCCGGGCAGATTCTACTTTGTAGACCACGCACTGGTCTGGTGGGCATTCAGATTGGCAGCAAGCCTCAGAGAAGATTCTGACGGGAAAGGCCCTGCCAAGAAAGGCACTGGAAAGGAGTCGAAGGAACTGCTGCGCCTGTCGGAAAGAATCCGACTGAGCACCGTCAGGAGGTTTACTACTATGAACACGGAGACCAACAAGCGGCTGCTTGCAACGTCTCGTAGCCTCTCAAACACGCACTTCCTTCTTGGCGCCCAAGACACTTTACTCTTCTATGCGGCGGAGCTTGGCCTTTTCGACAAAGTCGACACCCAAAACAAGATTGCTGAGTGGGAGAACACAACGGACTGTCAAAGGCACTTCGAAGAAAACGACGATTCTCACTGGGCCGACCCCGTCCAGTTCGCGTTGGCGGCAATCCTAACGTTTCAAAACAAGCCCATCAATTCGGTAGAGCCAGCCAACATGTACAGACGCGCAAAGTCGGTCCTGCTTCAAACATCCTCACCCAACGGACTTCTGGCAGGACAACTAGACTCCAACCAGAAGCCTGCGATTTTTAAGAGGAAAGAGATGCATGAATTCTACTGGTCTGCCACCTTCGAAGTACCGTACATTCTGTGGAAATATCAGCAGCCTCCAGAGGCGAGAGCCGACACACTCTCTCGGAGTTCACAAACCCACACGCCCACCGTCATAAAGTCAAGCATACCATTTATTAGCAACTACATCGACGGGACCAACATTGTAGAGCTTTCTGATGAATGGCTTTACGACGAACCTGGATTCTTCACATCTCACCCAGCCATTGGTGACGAAGACTATTTTCAGCGGGAGGATATCAGGGGAATGATTGTTGACGTTGAAAGTAAAGATAAGTCAAAGGACTCGAGGATAGCGAAGAAGGACAAAGCATCCTCTGACAACTACTACAAACAAGAGGGTTCTGGCTTGTCAGAGACGAAGGACGTGAAAAATCTGTCTGAAGGCTGTTCAGTAACTGAAATCTACCGCAACTCCGAGCTCCGTGATTGTCTGAGCGGCGAACGTACTCCCGCAAATGCTAAGAAGAGGCTCCTGCAATTCTTCCACGCCAATGAGACAACAGCAGAGATCTGCTGCCGCGCCTCATCTGAGAGAGAAGAACTGCTCAATTTCTTTTATCGTCACGCCAACTACGAGAAACACTTCTCCGAATACGCAACGGCAGGCCTGAACAAGTGGGCGACTGAGCTCCATTTGACCTTTTACCGGCTTTTGGACCAGAGAGCAGAAGACGACTTTCCATTGGCAGACGAGGTCCAATTCCCAGCCTCCGGCAAGTGGATTCGACGGGCGGTGACGAGTTTCAGGTTCGACGGAGATCTTTTTGATCGGTATTGGACGTGTCATTTCGTCGAGTATGACCCTATCAACAGGCCTGGCCAAATCGAGAAACTCGACGTTCGCCGTGAGGACCAACATTGGAGACAGCGCAAGGTTTTGGAGCTTGTTTTGTTTGACAGGATTCTGGAGAGAATGCTTGACGCTACAGATCAGATATTGCGAGAAGCGACAGCATGCGTGGCGCAGTCCCTCAACGTCGACACGACACGCGACCTTGGGGTTTTAGCTGCGTCAGCCACGTCAACCCTCGGGGAAGATGTGCTGGATCTCCTGTCGGCAGAAAACAACGATGCTTTCCTTTCTGCACGCATGATCTGTCACAAGGTTCAACGCATCCTCCAGGCCGTACTGGACGACCTCGGCAAGAATCTGCACAAGATTGAGACCTGGTCGGATCGAGAAAAGGAGCGAAAGCCGAATAGGCCACGATGGACTCGGAAAGACGAGCAACGATACCGAAGCACCATATCCAAGTGGCAGGCCTCGAACAAATACAAGCTGCTTCAGCTGAACCGATGCCTCGCGAGAATTGAGTCCTTCAACTTGTCACTCACGAGAAAGTTGGAAGATATCCGAAGCGATTTGGAACTCCGCGGAGCTGATGATATTCGCCTGTTCACCTATGTCACCGCCGTTTTCCTGCCCATCGGTTTCGCGACGGGCTTGTTCAGCATGAGCAATCCACCTTCAGGGGCAACGCTCGGCGGCATGTTCGGCACAGCGATCCTCGCTCTTCTGCTTACGCTGGTCGCCCTGGTTAACGCCAACTTCCTGAGGAAAAGGGTTCTTAAGCCCGCCATGCACTTTTGCGGGACTGCATTCAAAGCGCTTGTTCGCTCCGTGCACGAGCTGGCAAGGACGCCTGAGGTGAACCCCCGTTCTTCCCTAACTTTTCAAAACCAGGAGGGAGATTCAAGAGATAGAAATAGAGACACCCTTCCATTTTAGAAGAGTTCAAAAGGGACACAGTCCTCTATCAGTCTCATGAATCAACTTTTCAGGCTCCGTCCACAACTCATGGTTTCTGAGTTACGTTTGCATCGCTTCCACGATAGACCATCCAACGCGCAAAAATACCCATCAAAGCAAAAAGTCAACATACAACACTCGGCATTCGCTGGTCGTCACCGACCCAACTACTACTCGAGCGCTCCTCAGTTTGACGCTCGGAGAGCAGACGGGATCCAGTATTCTCTAAGGGCTGTGGTCGTATGTGGTGTTGTGAGAGGGTGGAATGGTTAATGAGGGCATTCAGACATGGAATGAGAGGGTGTTCAAGTGGTTGAATATCACAGTTAGAGCTGAAGGTGAACACACATCTCGCTAAGTGAAGGCAGGAAGGATGACATCGCGGCACTACGGCCAAATGAGGCAATTCTCAAGTTTCCATTCCAAGTAATTTTTTCAGTCTGATTAGCGTACATTTCCTCTTTGATAAGAAATGGAAGACAGCAGCGTCAAGCGTTAACATATTCACTAGTTATCTCCGGCTTGAGAATTGCGTGCTTTAGATCGTCCACTTTTAGTCATCTGCTATTGGCACAATTCCAGAATATCTTTGATCCTTCTATTAATACTTTCCTCAATGGGAAGTTTTGATGGCGGCATCTGCCCGACGTGACTGAGACGAAACAAATATATGCGTATTTATTCTTCCTATCACCACACATTGATCCCACGGCAGAACGGCCGCTAAGACAACTTGACAAGTTCATGATGGCTGCCAACATTAACATTTCGATCGATCGTGGCGGCACCTTCTGCGATGTCATTGCAACCATTCCAGGCCATGACGATATCATCTTCAAGCTCCTTTCCGAAGACATCAACAACTATGCCGACGCTCCTACCGAGGCAATCAGACGAGTGCTGAGCCAAGTTGAAGGGCGGAACATCCCTTCGACAGAGAAGTTGGATGCGTCAAGAGTCGGTGTGTCATTCACCCCAGCCAGATTCCAACGCAAAGTGCTAATCCGCCTCGGCAGCCTCCTGCAGAATTGGCACGACAATCGCGACCAACGCTCTACTCGAGCACAAAGGAGAAAAGTTTGCCTTTGTCACAACAAAAGGTATCTCTCGCCTCACTCGCCTCGCAAGTAACCGTCGCTTATGCTTCACCAGGCTTCAAAGACGTCTGCGTCATCGGCGACCAAACACGCCCCAAGATCTTCGCTCTCAAAGTCGAAAAGGCAAAAGCATTGCACCAGCGTGTCATTGAGGTCGACGAGCGCATCACAGTCGAAGACTACGATCTCAACCCCTTTCCCCTAAACAAGGGCATAGAAGTAGTCGATCCCGACCTCATTCGCACCCAGAGCGGGGAGATCATTCGGGTCCTGCAACGTATCAATCCCGAACAAGTTCGCTCTCAATTGCAGTCCCTTCGCGGCGATGGCTACGAATCGGTGGCAATCTCATTCATGCACTCGTACCTCTATCCAGACCACGAAAACGACGTCGCCGCCATCGCAAAGGAAGTCGGCTTCAAGTACATCACCACGTCAAGCCAAACCAGCCCAACCATCAAATTCCTACGGCGAAGCACGTCCGTCTGTTCAGAAGCCTATCTCTACCCCGTCATCCGCCGTTACGTCGACAACTTTGAAGCCGGTTTCAAGGTGCTCCCGCAGCGAGTCGAGTTCATGTGTTCAGATGGCGGTCTGAGACAATCTCAAAAGTTCAGCGGCAACGAAGCGCTTCTCAGCGGCCCTGCTGGCGGTGTCGTGGGCATTGCCAAGTCGTGCTATGATGAAACTGAAGGCACAGCACTCATTGGTTTTGACATGGGCGGAACCAGCACCGATGTGTGCCGCTTCGATGGGAAATACGACTACCTGACAGAATCACGCATCGCTGATCGAACAATTACCGTGCCCATGTTGAACATCCAAACCGTCGCTGCGGGCGGTGGCTCCGTACTCTTCGCTCGCAACGGTTTGCTCGTCGTCGGACCCGAGAGCGCTGGTGCATACCCAGGTCCGGCGAGCTATCGAAAAGGCGGTCCTCTAACGGTGACGGATGCCAATCTCTTCCTCGGCAGACTCGACTTGTCCTCGTTTCCTGCCATCTTTGGCAAGAACACCGATGAGCCTTTGGACCTCGAGATTGTCAAGAAGAAGTTTCGAGATATCACGGCTGACTTCAATGCGCAAACATCGCAGAGCCTGAGCCCCGAGGAGGTAGCGCTCGGGTTCTTAAACGTGGCGAACGAAACAATGAGTCGCCCGATCAGGAACGCAACAGGTAGGTGAACTGAAAGAATCCTCGGACTGGCTCTAACATGTTTGCAGAAGCAAGAGGATATGCCCCTGAAAAGCACAACCTGGTCAGCTTCGGCGGAGCTGGTGGCCGTACGTATATGCATTTCTTCTCCTTAACTCACGAAGCTTACAAGCGTAGAACACGCCTGCTCAATCGCAGAAAAGCTAGGCATCAACCGCATTCTCATCCACAAGTGGTCTTCACTATTATCCGCATACGGAATTTCTCAGTCTCAGCTCCAGCAAGAACTCTCTGAGCCATACTCGGGCGACTTCAAGTTAGAGGATCTTCCCCTCATTCGGCAGCGCATCAAACGTCTCAGGCAAGTTGTGCGAGAAGAACTAATTACCCAAGGCGCCAGCGAGGATTCGCTCCAGTTTGAAGAGTCTCTCAGCTTACGATACTTTGGCACGGATACGAACTTGTCCATCTCGCGCCCTCCAGACGAGGACTACGGCTCCGCGTTCATCTCAGAGCACATGAGAGAGTTTGCTTTTGTCCTCGGCCGCAGAATCGTCGTCGACTCGGTCCAAGTCAGGGGCACTGGCAATGCCGGTATTGTCACCAGCAACACTCCGCCTACCAAGGAGCTCGATCAGGTCAAGGCCACCCGAACGACGGCGGCAGGGGAGAAGCAGCAAGCGATTTACGTTGACGGCGAGTGGAAGACATCCAACACCTACCGCCTATCTAAAGATCTCGTGGGCTCGTCCATTGACGGTCCTGCCCTAATCCTCGACGAGACGCAAACCATTTTCGTTGAGCCTCGCTTCCGCGCTTACATCCTCTCGAACCATGTTGTCATGGAGAAAGTCGAATATGGCAAAACCGCCCAGCAGGAAACCAGCGAGGACGAGTTCAACCCAATCCAGCTGTCAGTCTTTGCACATCGATTCATGTCCATCGCAGAGCAAATGGGCAACACGCTCCAGCGAACCTCAATCTCGACGAGCATCCGGGAACGACTCGACTTTTCGTGCGCCATCTTTTCGCCAGATGGACAACTCGTCGCCAACGCTCCCCATATTCCAATCCATCTAGGAAGCATGCAGATGGCCATCGAGTCACAGCACAAACACTGGCTTGGCAAGTTGCAACCCGGCGATGTTCTCATGACGAACCACCCTGAGTGGGGTGGTACTCATCTTCCCGACATCACCGTCGTTACTCCCGTCTTTGTCGGCAACGAGCTTGCTTTTTATACAGCTAGTCGGGGCCATCACACCGACATTGGTATGTGCATTGTTGATCCGATTGAAAAGGGCGTGCTAACTGAACCACAGGCGGAAAGGGCATTACCTCCATGATGCCCGACTCGACCGAGCTTTGGGAGGAAGGCGTCAACGTAAAGTCGATGAAGATTGTCAGGGGCGGCACATTTCTCGAGAACGAAGTCCGCGAAGTCTTCAACCACGCAGGCAGCTTCCCCGGATGCAGTCCCACACGTCGGATCCAGGACAACATTTCCGACCTCAAGGCGCAGACCTCTGCCAACCAGCGCGGCATCACGCTGCTCCAGAAGCTCTGCGACGAGTTCACCCTTCCCGTTGTGCATAGATACATGAAGGGTATCCAGGCCAACGCCGAGGTCGCCGTGCGCGAGTATTTGAAGAAGGTTGCAAGAGAGCATCCTAATGGCCTCGAGGCTGAAGACGTCTTTGACAGCGGAACTCGGTTGAAGCTCAAGATTACTATCGATCCGGAAACAGGGTCGGCAGTGTACGACTTTGCTGGAACTGAAGCACAGGGTTGGAACAACATCAACTGCCCCATCTCAATCACTCACTCGGCTGTCATTTATACCATTCGATGCCTAATCGACTTGGAGATCCCATTGAACCAGGGCTGCCTTGCACCCATTGATATCCGCGTTCCCAAGGGCTCCGTTCTCAACCCCACGCCGTCGGTCGCCATCTGCGGAAGCACCATCGCAAGCCAGCGCGTCATCGACGTGATCCTACGAGCATACAAGGTGGTTGCCGCTTTTCAGGGCTGTGCGAGCAGCTTTGGCTGGGGCATGGGCGGCCGAAATCCCAAGACGGGAGAGATTGAGCCCGGTTGGAACTATGGCGAGTCCATCGGCGGAGGCACGGGAGCCGGTCCTGGCTGGAACGGAGAGCACGCTACCCACGCCCATTCCACCAACACTCGCATCACAGACGCCGAAGTAATCGAGAAGCGCACCCAGGTCATCGTTCGACGGTACGAGATCAACAAGGGCACTGGAGGGCGTGGCAAGTGGCGCGGAGGCGACGGCATCACTCGTGAGATTGAGGCAAGAATACCACTGAAGTCGAGTATTCTCAGCGAGCGTCGCGTGTTCCCGCCATACGGCATGGAAGGAGGGGAGCCTGGGAGTGTTGGGAGGAACTATGTTCTTCGATGGAACGACGAGGGAGTTTTGGATAGGATTAGTCTTGGGTCACAGGCAGTGGTCAACTTGCGGGCTGGGGAGAGGATGCAGATCAACACACCTGGCGGAGGGGGGTGGGGGAAGATGGAGAGTTAAGATATGATGGGTATCTTGGTCCAAAACCATGAAGAAACAAGAATTAAATGATATATTCGAATGTTTACGTTACGCCGCAGTAAGGGACAAACAGACTGACTCACAGCTGCGAACTGAACCGTAGTCAGTCACCTATGTGGAAAACAGGATGAGTCCCTTGAGACTTGATTGGTCCATGGACTGAGACATCAAACAACCTCAACTCCAAGTCGGTTTTACTTACAGAGCAAGACGAGGTATCCCGAAGCTTCAGAAAAGCTATATAGTTCCGAGAGCAAGTCACAATTCACGCATAAATCTGGCAAAAGTAATTCCTCGATTGTGGGGTGGAGCCAGGGTCGAGATAGCCAGCCTCCACTCCAACGAGCGAACACAATCATCTTCACCTCGACACCATCGTGGCCAACGTCAAAAAGGAATCGTCTGCGGTTTATGTGGATTGAACACATGACCTTCAGATCTTCAGTCTGACGCTCTCCCAACTGAGCTAAACCCGCTGGTTGATGTTGCTGGCTGCCGCTCTCACGATCCAAGTCCGCCAGCGGAGGAAGTCGAGGAAACAATTAGCACTCACAGGCAAAAAATAATTGTGTGCGGTTTATGTGGATCGAACACATGACCTTCAGATCTTCAGTCTGACGCTCTCTGTCAGTGAAGGTTAGTTGTGAGTCTCAGAAAATGGTATTGTAGTGAACATACCCCAACTGAGCTAAACCCGCTGTGTGATGATGCTGGAGACGCTCCCAGGCACCAAGTCTGTGCTACTGCATGAGTACAGAATAATTTGAAAAAATGCAAAAAGAAATGCTTGCGGTTTGTGTGGATTGAACACACGACCTTCAGATCTTCAGTCTGACGCTCTCCCAACTGAGCTAAACCCGCTGGATTTGATGTTGAAGCAAGTCACTATTACTTACTAAACATGTAGAACAGGAATTTCCTTTGCGCAAAGGAGCCAACCCTAGAGTATCGGGGCGATTTTCACTCAAGGCTCAACTTACCTGTGCATAACACGCGTGTCGGGAAGAAAAGATTCAAAGACCTCTCAATAATTGAGAAATTATTATTCTATAGGATTCTTCTAGACGTTGGTACAATAAAAACATAAGAACCGTGCACATTGAGTGGTGATTCGGTCTAATCTCATCTCGTTGCTTCAAAACTTGTGGATCTGGTGCTTTCGATATCCGATTTCTCCCAGGACTCCCGTCGACATCTTCTTCCCAACCAACGACTCTTCCATGGCCGGTGGACCACATACAAACACCTTTGTGTCCTGTCTGCTCTTCGGTAAAACCTCCTCCAACAGCGCCTTCGTGATGTATCCCTTTCGAAACGGCGACCCTTCGCCCGGATGGCTGACCGTGTAGACGGCGTTGAAGCGACCAGGGAATTCTTTGGAGAATTGCTCAAACTCCTTTCGCAGGAGCACGTCTTCGTCGCCGTTCACGCCAAAGACGAGAGTGATGGCCGTCTTGTCGGCGGGGTTGCGGAGGATGCCCTGCGCGAGCTGGTAGATGGGCGTGATGCCGGCACCGCCTGCGATGAGCGTGATGTGCGGGAACTCGTTGGCCTTCCACGAGTAGCCTTTGAGGGCGGCGGCGAAGAAGAGCTTGTCGCCGGGTTGTAGGGAGTGCAGATGGGTGCTGGCCTTTCCGTTGGGGTATTTCTTCACGAGCAGATCCAAGAAGCCGGGCTCTTCTGAAGGGCTCACTGGGGTGTAAGGGCGAGGGACGGGGACCCAACCTCCTTTGGGGAACGAGACCGTCAAAAGCGCGGCTGGATGCAATTAGGCGTTGTTCATCTCTAGAGGCGTCTTGTTATTGTAAGTACTTACAGGTGAGGGGCAGACCGCTGATGGCATCGTCCTGGGGTAGTTTGAAGCGGAGGCGCTTGGTGTTGTGATTGACAGACTCCGAGCTCTCGAGAGGAAGAGAAAGCAAAGCCGGACCGCCCTTGAAGATCTTGCGAGTGACGGTCGAACTTGACTCTGCTGAAGCGTTTCCCATGATGAGCTTTGTGAGGATACCAAAGCCAATGCCTCCGGCGGCTAGACTGGCGATGATGGGAGAAGGGCGGACTCGACGGAAGGAGAGGTTCCAAGACATGTTGGCCTTTTGATTAATTGCAATTGATAGGATCTCCGGCGATTCAATTGATTGAAAAATAGAAATCAGCTTATTTATTTGTTTATTTATATCTACTCTCCCCAACATGACGTGAGCTGACTTTACAGCACTCTGACGGACTTTCCGGACAAGTCAAATTTGTCCGGGACCGAAAATGCCCGCCACGACCGCAAAATGTTCAACTCATACCCGAAACACGCCCCAAAAGCGCCAATTACATTTCAGTCCCTGCATCAGGCTCCCATAATCCTGCATTCGTATGGTCCTTTTTGATTAGGGCCCGTTCGTCATGGCGGAGGATTCGCTTTGGCGAAGTACCGACGCCAGCCAAAATGTCGGCGACCGGAGCTGTTCGCCCCGACTCAATGCAATGTTCCTCCTTCAAGTCCTGTCAGTCCCACGCTGTTGTTGCTGCCATGTTTTGACTGCTTCTCTTCGTATCGCCTCTCAATCTCTTCAAGGCTGTGGCCTCTCGTCTCGAACATGAAGATGCACACGATGATAGTCAAGACAAAGCTGCATCCCGCAAACAAAAAGTAGGCCGCAAACGTCGACTTGGAGATGAGTATGGGTGTGACCAGCGCCACAATGTAATTCGTCAACTAAAACCACAAGTCAGTGACTCCCTTCTCATTTGGAAATCTATTCGCAGCGAGACTCACCCAGTTGGAACATTGCGCAAGACTCGACGCACTGCTCCTCGTCTTCCTCGGCATGCTCTCTACCACCCACGTTCGAAACCCAATAGCCCAAGTAAAGCTAAACGAAATGGCAAAGAGATAGATGCAAACAATGACGATCCATCGTCCCGCGCCGCGATCCGTGTGGACTTGCTCAGCGGCGTAAAGAGAGCCCATGATGAGCATCAGACTCGTGATGAGCACGCCGCCCAAGATTCCTGACGTGCGTCGCCCCCAGCGGTCCGCAAAAATGGTTGCTGGGATGGTCGCGCCCATAATCACTAAAGCAGATACGCCAGAGGCCAAGAAGGATGCCCGCTCACTATTGAGGCCGGCCTGCGTGAATAAGATGGGCGCGTAGTATAGCACGCCGTCGATGCCGCTGAACTGCTGGATGCCCATAATGACGCAAGCCAGTGTCGTTCGAGACCTATAGGGTCCCGAAAAGGCCAGTCCAAACTCTTTAAAGGTATAAACCATGTTTTGCCAAAAGGTAGTGTTTGGGTCTATGCTCTCATCCGGGGCATAGGATTGCGCGAGAAGTTCCTTCTGCTCCGTCTCATCAAGGCCGAGCTGAGCTACGACTGTCCTAGCTTCGTCTGTCCTTCCCCTGGATAGAAGCCATCGAGGCGATGGAGGCGTGAAAAAGTAAGTCGTCGACAATATGAGGCCGAGAAATGATGCGATCGCTGGCGGGAGGCGCCAAGTTACCGATGACTCCCCAAGGCGGGAGGTCCCGTAACACACGAAATAGCCCGTCACTAGACCCAAGACGATGAGGAACTGAGGCAGAGCCGTCATGATGCCACGCACACGGTATGGAGATATTTCCGAAACCTGGACGTAGACATTGCTGAGGAAAAGCCCTTCTCCGACACCCTTGACCAGCCGTCCCAGGACAAAGACGCCCAAGTTGGGAGATCCGCATTCGAGGCCAGCTCCGATTCCGTACGTGACTGACCCTAGGCTGATCAAGCTGGTATGGCCGAACCGATGAGCGAGAGCACCCGCGACGAGCGCTGTTATGGCGCCTGGGATAAGAGCGGAAGAGACGACCAAGCCGTGTACGGTTGCTGAAAATTCACCAAATGTCTCTTTGAAAGCTGGCATGGTCGTCACGGAGCCAATGCTGCCGGTGTCGTATCTATGCGGTATCAGTATATCGAGATCCGAAGTTCGTTGGTGTGAAGGTGAGAGGAAAAGATACCCAAAGAGAAAAGCGACACATGATGTGAGAATGCTCGCAGTCACGTAGAAAGGAACGAACGCCATGGTAGCAAGCTGGTCTCTACCAAGAGACGTTTCTGACGAAATCAAAAGGATCAGGTCGTTCAAACGATTTATCAGGTTGTAAAAAAAAAAAAAAAAAAAACGCCCAAGGTTTGCAGGCCCTCAAGATTTTAACCAAAAATCTGATAAGGTTGTGGTGCATCTATGCGGACACGACATTCCAGGTGGATCGGTCGCCATCTTTTTCAGACAATGTATCCATCCATATCTTGCCTAGGATCTGTGATTGGGCTTCTCTCCGAAGGTAATTGATGCGAGAGGCACATGGCAGAGTCTTCACAAGCGGATGTGATATCTGGGTCTTGGTGGATCAAGCAGAGATAGACGAGGTGGATCGAGATACCAAAGTAGGACGCGGTGAGATGGCTGACGAGGTTTACAAATCAGACGAAGGGAAGATTTGTGGCTCAGGTTTGAACATTTGTTCTGAGAAGAAAAGAACAGAAAAGTTGAATTAACCCTGTTATCTCAATTATGGCCATCTTAAACTCCTCGACATTAACCTGTGCTCAACTCTATCGCAGAAACTCACCAACAACAAGAACCTGCTAATGACGGGCAACTCCGCTCGTTGGAACCCTGGCGGTTCGTCTTGCCTACTACGGAAACTTACATTAGCACAACTAATGCACGATGCATCCATCACAGAGAACGACAAGAGAAACTAGTTGCACCTTGCAGGAACCACACTGCGAAAGGAAACCATTGACCGAGAGACCCATTGTATTGTGATTTACGAATGCATATGCAATCCTTCTTCCTCCATCTTTCTCTCATCTCTCTTTTAACAAAGTGCAAACCCATTAGACTCGTTAGTTTGCAGCAGCCAAAGAATCAGCATTCTGTCCCACAGTCGCAGGCCCAGTAGTAATGTCGTTGTAATCCGCAGAGCAAAAGTACATCCAGCCAATGCCATCAGCAGCAATCGTCTTGGCATAGCTCGTCAGCAAACTAGCAGAGGCAGCGTTGCCCTGGTAGTCACTGCCCGCAAACGTGTTCACGATGACAGCGCCCTGGTCCTTGACGTCGCTGGGGAAGTTGGCGTCGAGCGTCGTCTGGCCCTTGTACTGCGGGCCCCCGGAGCAGTTGAGACAGCTCTCGAAGCCGACGACAATGTCACAGATGTCGTAGTACTCGTCGGCGGCCGCGACGCCAAAGTTGCAGATGGTTGTGATTTCCTCGCTGAAAGCGCTGCGGGCAAATGTGATGGCCTCGGTAAGATAGGCGAGGTCGGCAGCCGACTCGTCAAAGAAGAGGCCGTGGATGGAAATGTCGGCGCCCGAGTACGAGGCCCAGCTGGCATAGTTGGTGATGTTGGCCTTGAGCTCGGCCATAGGGGACTTTGCGTAGTTTGTCCGGACGTAACCAACCGTGTTGACGTTGTCAAAGGCATTCAGCTGCGAAATGCCGCTGATGGTGTTGACGTCGTCGTTTCCGGGCTGGCCGGACATGCCGGGGCCGTTGTAGGGGTTGATGACAATGGTCCAGTCGATGTCGGTGTGGGCGCTCACGGCGGTGAAGACGGGCTTCCAGTTGGCAGCGCCATCATTCCACTCGGCTGAGGGATAGACGTAGAGGGGCAGCAAGATCCCGGTGGCAGAGACCGAAGTGGCGAGGCTGGCGAGAGCAGCCGAGGAAAAGAAGGATCTCATGATGGTTGATGGGTGTAGTTGCAGGAATGGACTACTAGGTGTTTCTCGACAGATCAGGGAGACGAACTAGTCGGCGGTTTTATAGAAATAATATCCCAGGCGGAACGGGGAAATGGTGCGATCCATGAGGATCGCCTGGGCTCAGCGTCCACAATTGAAACATGACCCATGTCGCGGATCCTCCGGTGCATGGATGTGAGACATTTGTCGAAATTGGGCCCAATCCTCCAGGACCAGCAACAGGCAGTTGATGTGGAAGGACGGGATGAAACATGACCAGACGAACCACGCTAGTTTACTCAGTGAGGGTACGCGTCTATTCGATGTTTAACGATGCGGATTTCATAGCCGTTCGGTTTACATGACCACGCCCCATTTCACGAGGACAACTTAATCATCACTGTGTTCGAGTATCTCGGGATGACCGAAAGGAATGCATTGAGGCAGGGTTCACGCGAACCCGCAGTGGTGACACCTCGGCATCATCCATGTCAGATCCTTCGCCAATACTTTCTCACCCCTACTTATGCCTAGGCTTCCTCTTGGCACTATTCGCCAATTCGCGAGAACTATTGCCGCTCTATTCACACAATATTCGCGCTCATCGTACTCCGTGAGCTCTCTTCTACTCAATTTCGTCAATAAAGAGTATCCATCGATCCCTGCCAGTACTGAACAAAACAAAGAACTGGGCCTAATTGAAATCATATGGAGGAAACGCCGGCCTCGGGAGCTAGAATGTGCCTAAACGCCAAAATGAACAAAGGGAACCCAGTACAGCGGTGTATCATGATATATCAGAACATTCCTAACGTGTGCCTCCTTTCCCTGACTCGAACGCGACCGATCCATCGCACTTGCTGACCTTGAAGTATTCTCAGAGACCCATCGGTCTCTGAGACTCCTGCTTGCACAATGGAGTCCGCGACTAACGGACTCGTCCTCCATCCCACATTCCCGCATCCACTCGTATGTCGTGATAGCAACGTCGGCACAGAGCTCGTCGTTCACCTCCCACAGGGTACCAACCACATGCTTAAACCCAGCAAGCTGGTAGGCTGCGATCAGGTGAAGTCCTTCGTCCATAAGCCCATCATGTTTGATCTGCCCAGTCCCACAGGCAGAAAGATAGGCAAGAAACGGCATCCGACTTCGAAGGTTCATCTCGAGGAGATTTGCCAACGTCAGCGGCTCGTCCTTGAGAATTAATGCACTGGTTAGAGGGTCTGATGGGTTGATCATTCCATGGCCTGCGAAGTGGAATATGTCGCAATCCCTTAATTCAGCTTGAACATCTTCTCGCAAAGGTTGAGGCCGAGCAACCCGTACCTTCATGGAACGGCAAATATCCTTGAGCCTAATGATTTCTTGCGGTGCATGGAGAAGCTCCTCCATTCCAATTAGAACAGCCTTTTCTGGCTTTCGTGATGCTGCTCCCTCACCAGCCCGGACCTGGCGGCTTCGAACAAGCGTCCTTACAAAAGAGCTATAAGATGAAACAACTCGGTCGAGCACTGTCTTCGAGGAGCCGCGAAAATGATAGCCGGCCGCGTGGATAGGAAGGCTGGCGAGAGGTCCAGAGGTGATCCACCAGGTCCGAGGCCAAGTATTGCTCTCAGGTGTGTCTGTAAATCCCAATGCATTGAGTACCGGCTCTGCTATGGTTTCCCAGAGCCATTCTAATAGTTCCTCATTCGGCCCATCTAAGGCGGCCAAACTCGCTGCATAAGCTTGAACATCGCTCTTGTGTAGACGGGGGAGCCTCAAAGCCCTAATGTCGCTCTTCTCGACAATTAACGCATCGCTGCGTGTTTCGCTCGCGTGGAGGATAACAATCGGCCCACCCGCTGCAGCGGCCTTCATTTCATCCTCGGATGGGGCCATGAGAAACCCATGAAAGCCAGGTAAGCTTCGAATAAACTCGACGATCGAGTCCAATCTTGGGCTTATGTCGTGATACTTGTCCGGTCGGCCGCCATCAAATTGTGTCGAAGCGTCAAGCTCATCCCTAAGTCTCATATATTCTGCCGCAACGTCTGGATATTGTTGTCGAAGATCGAAGACTTCCGCTCGAATCTCGTCCAATGAACCGATAATGATGCCACGGCCGAGTTCGAGAAGCCTGATTGCCTCGTAGGGTGTTTTCCCCGCCATCAAAGCAATCCCCGCCCCTTCTTGAGCAATACCAGCAATGTCGATAAGTATCCTTTGCTTTTCAGGGTCGTTTGATGAATTATGTTTGAGCAAAGGAACAAGTGATAGGGATTTGGCAACAGCCTGGTAAGCCTGTGGCCAGTTCTGTAATTTCGTATACCATCTGGTGACGATCCCGCCAGCACTCAGGCGAAGGTCGACAGACGACGGAGCATTGTCGAGGAGCCTCTGGAAGTAGTAGAGAGACTGGTCTCGATCTGCCGGGTCATCTGTCCTTTCGAACCTGCTTTGGTATAGATAACCGAGTCTTTGAAGTCGTTTTGTCCTTTCTGGATCCTCTGTCGGTGTCGTATCGAGAGCTTCCTTGTAGAACCGAATCGATTGATCTGAGTGTGCCATGGAGTCTGTCTTGCTAAACCTCGACTCATGCATCGAGGCAAGCCTTTCCAGTCTTTTTATACGGTCGGGATCGTCTGCTTGTGTTGCATTGACGGCGTCATGGTGAAAACGAATTGACTCATCCAAGTCTTCTATGACCTGTGTTCTGACGAATCTGTCCCAGTAGAGAAAGCCAAAGTTTTCAAGTCGTAGCGCACGTTCGGGCTGGTCGTCTGGTGTTGCCGCGAGGGCCTCCGTGTAGAACCGAACAGATTGGTCCGAATCTGTTATGATTTTGGTCCATTCGAACCTCTTTCCATATGAAAGGCCAAGAGCTTGCAGTCGATTTACCCTGTCCGGGTGGCCCCCCGGTGTGCTATTTAGGGCTTCTTGATAGCGTTGGATAGCTGCGTCCAAATCTGCCAATATTCTCCTTCCTCGGTCGCGGTTGTGTTCGATCCCGCGATGCCAAGTTTTGTCAGTCACTATTTTCCCGGCTGCAACTCGATACCTGGTAAAGTATACGACTCCCAGATACCAGACTCTGGCTGTCCGATGAGGATGGTTCCCTGGCGTTGCGTCGAGAGCTTCCTCAAATCTCCGAATGGCCATCTTCAGATCTTTCTTAGACTTGGTCTTCCGGTATCCATTGCAATATTCGAGTCCAACTTCCCAGATCAGGTCAGCGCGATCGGGATGATCCTTTGGCATTATGTCGAGGACATCTTGGGAGTTTTGGGTGGAAGCATCTACGACCTCCATGACTTTGTATGTCGTTGCTTTGCCGTGCAATTACGGGCTTGAAAAGGCATGAATGTCAAAAGAATCTCCTTTAACTGAATAGCTAGCGCTCTCTCTTGGTGAGGTAAGCTAGTTAGACTTCAAAGAGCGCTTAATGCCTCATTTGCTTATTAAGGCAAAGTGGCGGTGCCTGATAAGTTACACAATAGATACCCAGCAGCGGAACAACACCGAATAGCTTCCTGCAGTATACAGCTATACCTGCCTTCCACTACGGTATAGTTGCAACTTCGACCTTCCAGCATACTTCCACAACAATGGCGCAGTCTTCTTGCCTCCATGTAGGTGAAGTTGCTGCCAGTGCCAGGTGCCACAAGCTGGCCGGTGTTGTCCTACATTTGCGTCTTTCACTTGGTGGCGCCTTCGTTGTCCACGGTTAAAAGGAAAGTCAAAGCTTCCGACCCACTGTCTCGTTACTATGCTCAACGATTCATGCGACCATGGCCTCTAACTCTAGGAATACCTTCTTCATTAATGACGTTCTGTTTAAGCCCCCTTCTCTGGATGAGCAATCAAACGTTCGCGAGGGTATTGAAACTGCGGTTGATGAGAGCACGGGAGAGATGAGAGGCGATGTAGCATTGCTAGCGCGCTGGCCTAGAAGCTCTGCCACACTGAGGGAACAGATGCCGTCTCTGGCTCTTCGACTCGCACTCTCTCACTCTCGCCATCTTGCCAGCTATGTCTATATGGCTGTCGCCTATCCGGGTTACACTTTATTTGCCATGAGTTATTATGCTAACTCATTACGTCCCCGCTGGCGGAAATGTCCTGGAAGGTTTGGATCGAGCGCGACGGATGAAGAACAAACAACTCCAGGCTCGAGACCTGCAGTCACACGACGCGTTTGGGAGGATTGCCCTTAGCGATGCTATTGGCGCGGGCAAGTTGGATTGGGATAGAAAGCATTCTTGATTCTAGGTGACATTTGTAGACTATAACTACCTAGGTTACATAAGGGGTAGCAAATAGAGAATGATTCTCGCTACGTACTCACTCTCCGCTGGGAGGATCAAGGATCGCAGTAAGTGGCTGGGGCACACCAAACGCTGGTGTGTTGCTCGAGTCAAACGTCACCTGCTGCGCAAGAGTAAATCGATCCCTCCCACAAGATCCGCCCGAGTTTTTCGTTGCGTGAAAGGCATTCTACACTCGTGTTAGTCACAATTCCAAGCTACCAAGGAGACCCGGACTGACCCAGATTTGGCTTCCGTCGGGCGAAGTGAAGAAACAGTTGTGTCCGGTCCCGTAGTTTCCGTTTGCTTGCGAGAACACCGGACCCGACTTTTCCCAAGACGAAGCTTCCAAGGGATCTCCGCCGAGATACTTCAGGAGGCCCAGTGAGTAATTGGGTGTCCCGCAGTAAGAGCCTGAATAGGAAAGCCAGATCTCGCCGTCGTGGTAAAGAGGCTGTGTCTATGTTAGAATCCGGCATGTCTTCAAGCGAGATCAACTCACATGAGGGGCTTCGTTGACCGCGGTGATACTATTTGTGGCTGAGTTTGTCGTGTTCTTCTCCCAATCTTGATCCGGGACGGAAATGACATGCCAGCCCTCGACTGTCCAGGAAGTTGTGTCAAGTTTAGTGATTGCAAGAGACTGCAGCTCATCTTCATTGATAATGCTCAGCACATGATATCGCCCTTTGTCTGGGATCTCCAAGTATGTGCCGTCGATGCTGAAGGCGAAATCTGAATCCGGACCTCCCTGCGACCCTACTGGAGGGATGAGGTCCGCCAAGTGAGTGTAATCGCAATCCGATGGCCCTGCTGCATCGCAACCTTTCAGGACTCGCGTCTGACAGCTGTCACAGCACGACAATCTTGCGTCGCAACTCGAGTAGAACATGTACCAGATTTTATCGATCTGATGCAATTCTGGCGCCCACATGTTGGCACTTCGGGTCTTGTTAGAGTCGGTCCATATTGTCTTTGTCTCTCCATCAATGAGACCCGCCAGTGTTGTTGCTTTAGTGATCTCAATATGGTCGTAAGTTGTGTACGTCCTAAGGCAGGAGTCAGTCCCGGTTGTTGTGTTCCAACGCCAATTCTCAATCGAAGAAGTCGACGACACTCACAGGTGATAGTATCCATCGGCATACACCATAGAGGGATCAGGCCCAGGGTTGCGGATGGGGTTCTGGAAGGCCTGAATGCCCGTTGCGTAAAGTGCACTGAGCAGGAGGGAAGGGTTGGAAAGTGATTTCATGATTACGATGCTGCTTGCTAATTCTAGCATTTCGTCAATGAGAGGTGGCGTAGATATATACACGATCAAGCTCGCAGCTCATATTCCCTCAAAGAGAATCGGAGTATGAAGCACCGAAGGCCATTGAACTCGACTCTTCGAGTGGCGCGGCTAAACTCAGCGAACAAACGGAACCTCGCTTGGTAAACTCAAGTGATGCTGATCGACATGGGTTCGCATGCGATTGATTGGGGCGCATTTGATGATCCTCTGTTGCATAGGCAAGGTATAGCTCTATTCCCCGCACAATACGGGCCTCGTAACTCTATTCAGAACAAGAACCCGGGGTAGTCTAACGGATAGTAGATAGATAGTAGGAAGCTTGAAATATGTATGAAGAGGACCAGTTGACTTGAATCCCTCTACTCCTCCTCACCCATCTCCCCATCCCACCCATTCTCAACCAGATACTTCCTAAACCTCTCATCGTTCCGCCCAAGATCCTCCCCGCTCACGTCAGGTACAAAAAAGTACGTAACCAGCATCCCAGCAACACCACAGATGGCCGCAATGATAAACGTCCACTTCTTGCCCAAGTTCGTTTGGATCGGCGTAAACGCCTGCGTCCCGACAGCCGCCCCCGTCTTGCCCAGCGCCGCGCTGATGCCGTAGCACGTGCCTCGCACACTCGTCGCGTAGCTCTCCGAGGACAAGAGGCCCAGCATGTCGCCGGGCCCCATGTTCCCAGAGCTCTGCATGAGGCCGTAGAAGATGACGAACAGCGGCACAATCTTGATGATCTTGTCGTAGGCGCATCCGATGATCAGGCCAAAGACTAGGTAGCCGCCAAACCCAATCATCATGGTGTTCTTGCGTCCTACGCGGTCGCACATCCACGCTCCGAGGAACACGCCCGGTAGAGCGATGACGCCGAGCAGCAGCTGCCACTCGGCCGTGTGAAGAATCGCGTTCCCGCCCGCCGGCACCACGCTCGCCAAGATGGTGCCCGAGAAGACTCCGTTGGGGAACGTGATGAAGTCGTACAGGAACCACGCGCCACACGTGCCCACCAGCGTCTTCCAGTAGTACCGCAGCACCAGCTTGTACGGAACGTTCTTCTTGATGGCGCCGCGACGGTAGAGCTTCGAGTTGAGCATGCGCATGCGAAAGTAAAAGACAGACAAGGGCCAGATGATGCCGATGCCGAAACACACCCGCCACACGGTCGAGAGATGGTCCGAACCAGCGGCGCAGAGCACAATCATGAAGACAATGACGGCAAAGGGCCCGCCAAACGACAGCGGCAGGTTCGTGACGAGGATGAACATGGGGCCGCGTCGCTCAGGTGTGCGCTCGTTGGCCGCCTCGGACGCAGAGACGCTGCTCGCCGGGTACTCACCGCCTGTGCCGAAGCCGACGACGCCGCGGGCGACCGTCATCATCCAGAACATGCCGTCAACCGAGTTCCCGTGTGAGGCAGTAGCGAGGATGCCGCCGACGACGATGCACATGGTGGTCAGGACAATGGCTGTCTTGCGGCCCATGTAGTCGCACGTCAGGCCGATGGCGACTTGGCCGAGGACTTCGCCGACGAGAAGCGCGTTCGAGACGCGGGTGCTCACGGTGGCGGTGTACTCTTTGGCGTATTCTTTCTTGAAGAGGACGTTAGACATGGTCATGAGGTTGTTTTGATAGCCGTCGGAGATGAGGGCTGCTCCGGCGCATATGATGGTGAACAGGTCGGAGAGGCTCTGGCGAGAGCTGGAGGGTGCCATTGGAGCGGCCTCGATGTCGGTTGGGTTCGATTCCGAAGTGGCTTCATATTTGGGGGTTGAAGATGTCTCGATGGTGCTTGAGTGTTTCTCTGCCATGTTGAGTTGGTGTAGTTGTAGCTGGGTGTAAAGGGACAAGTTCAAGCCGACATGCAACGAAAAGACAACTCAATTGAGGGAATGAAACATATGACAAGGAGCAAGGGATTTATATCTTATTTGCCCACCCTCTTCTTCATCTTTGGCAGCGTTCACCATCTTTATACCCTTCACACACATGGCACATGGTCACCCATGGCGATATCCCGGCCTGCCAAACCCACATCTCCAAACCGTTGGGACCAGCTATACGGTGCCGAGTTCCCGTTCCTCACGTCTGGTGTATTCTCCTTCGGGGGAATCCATCGTCGTTCTCATTAAAAGCTCGATGCCTCGTCGCTGTGGTTATACGTCGTGGTCGGCAATTATTCCCGAGACGGCCTATGAAACGTCAATGCAGCGCCATGTGGTTGGAGAGGTTCCACAACCGGCTCCGTTTTCACGGTAATGAAAGATATGGGTAGGATAAAAGATGAGGTTGATTATCGGAGAGTTCAGAACCGTTGAAGGGTCGAAAGAGTTGCCGTTGTGCTGGCTCTAGTCGCCATTTGTTCACCGAAACCCCACGATGACGGCCCTCAGCCTGTGACTTGTCGGCCGAATGCCAGACATTACCCAACGTGGACATCTAGGATCTTGGATATGCCGTGCAGCTATCTAGGCTGGGCCCATTCATCTTTCATAATTCTGACTCGAGCATCCGGCGTCTTGTCCCCGGTCATCGGTCGAACTGGAATCCTGTTTACCACGTGGGAGTTTCCTAACTACAGCTTTAACTTATTGTAACACAGACGAGAGTTGAGATGAACACCTGTATAGCAGCTAACTTATCATTCTAGCATGCGCATGTTATAATGTGCGAATGCTATAGCCCTTGTGGGGTTGCAAGCATCAAGTTGAACGTTAATAATAAGTGATGAAGTTGTATGCAACCAAGGTCAAGCTCAAAAATACCCAATAAATCTGTGGGTGCAAAGTCGTATTGTCTTATTCCTTCCTCTTGAATGTAAGATGAAATAAATAAATATGAATGAAATGGCCAGTACTCCACGCCGACACGCCCCAGCATATACATACCTATAGAGGTAGCTCAAACAATCTGAACGCCCTAACCCTATGTCCAAGTGCCAACACATGACAACGATAGGATTGCTTCCATCCTTTTGGGTATCCTTGGCACAATGCGAGACCGCATAAACCGAACTATTTGGTGTACCCCGAGTCCAACTCTACAGGCGGACGGTTCGTGGGCAGCTCATAGTTCCGCACCGGGGCGTAATAATCCGTCTTGGGCACCGCTGCCTCAGCTTGCAACTCCTTGGCAGTGTTCGCGTCCGCCTTTCTCGCGCTGCGGCGTTTCCACCAGAAGATGAAGAACAGCCCGCCAACGATCAGAGCCGCGACGGGGAGACCGACGCCCAGGCCAATAGCCAGGCCGTTGGAGCTGTCGCCGTCGTCGTCCGAGGCCGAGGATGTCTCTGCGGCTGTCGCCGATGTCGTCGCGTCGGCGAGCGCGGGTTCTGCCGTTGTTGTTGCCGATGCGTCACTGGCGGTGCTGGCAGACGTGGAAGTTGACGCCCTGTTGGTGCGGAACGAAGCTGCGGTGCGTTCAGGGCCGTAGGAATATGTCGTGCTTGGAGCACTGTCGGCGATTTGGCCGTCATTGTCGAGGAAAATGCCCTTGCCATCATCACAGCAATGGTCATTGTCATCGCAGCACAGTGAGCCGTCGGAGCATGGTCTCACGCGAGGTAACACGCCAGTGGTTTCGTCTACGTCGTACGTGCTTAGCATTGTGTGCAAGTGGGAGTTTGAACCGCTGTACACTCACTGTAAAGACATATTTGAGCACAGGTTCCTGAGTCGTACGGGTCGACGGCACACGGTCCTCTCAGAAAGGTGTCGGCGCCATCGTTGGGCTTGTGGCAGAGACGGTTTGATAGACAAGTGGCATCGACACCACAGCAGGCGTTGGAGCCAGGGCAGCGAGTGTTATTTGCATAAGCAATTCCGCTGTAGCCGTAGCAAGTTATCACTTTGTCGCCATGGGCACTTGGGAAAGAACAGGTAAGCAGGAGACCTAAGGCGAGGAATAGGATCTCCATGGTGAGTTGGTGATCAACAGTGAATCGCGATTAAGACTGGGCAGTGATTGACGTCTAGTGTAGCTTTGTGAGAGACGGAGAAGTTCGAAACGAGTGTGAGGCAGGGATATGGGATAGAGCAAAGATTTGTACTCGGACCAGAAATTAAGGTGCCCAACCAAGCCTTGGGGTGTTCCCGCGAGAAACTTGGGAGGGCAGAAGAAGACAAGAGGCGGGAAGATGAGGGTAGTATAAAAAAAAATAGCAACTCGGGATGGCAAGTGGCAGGGATCAAGCGATTACCGTGCCATTTGATGGTTTGCCAGGTTGGCGCAGCGCTTAGGGGCTCATCCCGACGGAGTCGAGGCTCGAGAGCAATTGCTGGTTGGTTCGGAGGGAAATGCTGTTGGTTGAGGCATCTCGAGGCAAGTTGCAAGTGGGGTGAAGGATTTGGGGTCCGGGGGCGATCAGTACTCTTTGGGCGATGAAGTGGCACGAGCGAGGAAAGCAAGGCAGAAAGATGAGGGGGAGAATCAGTCGAGGTGATCATCGACGATGGGAGGGCCAGGTTGAGAACGTCTCCGGGGTCGATGATGCTGCTGAGTGAGAGAGGCGGTTGTTGTTGATACAGCAGTGACACGCCGAGAGAGTTGACGGGCAATTCTTGGTGTATCACCACTCTCCTCTTAAAACATATCCTGGGTTATTCCCGTTCTCCCGCACACCCGCCTTGGCACTTGCGGCCAAGAGAGCGGGTCCTCTTCTTAGCTGAAACACAACGCCCTCGCTTGGAGCTCCGACGGAGTTAGAGATCTTAGCTGCAGCGGAACGGCACCATCAGAAAGCTTCTGGCGTCAGACAATGCGCGACGCATTGGGGAGACAAGCCAACCAACGCCATGGGGCGCCCAGCTCGGCCGAGAATTTGATGGGGAGTGTAACCCGTTGCAATACACGGACATGCGAGGTCCACGAACAGGTGTAACAGCCTTATGACCTGACAACCTAGCTTGAGCCTTCCGTAGGATAAAAGACATGGGGAGCACCTAGTCTATCTATTCCGGCGGTTTCCAGATTGGGATAGATGGGTAATTAGATGCAAAGGCACTGAGGAAAAAGATTCGATGCAACCTGGAATGAAAAATTCAACATTAGCTTGCTTACTCAATACGTTGGTCTCATTTCATCAACATTCTCCATCCGCCTCCTAATTAAATAGTCCGTACACGTATTCGAAGATGGCGCAGAAAAGGCTGCGTCATCAGACTGATAGCGCCTTCGTTGGTCCCACATCTCCCGCGTTCCCGTTTCGCCAGCGGCCTGCCATTGGCCTCTCCCGGTTTTTAGGGGGCGATGGCGCGCGGGTCAGCCCCAAGCGCCATTGATTCAACGGCAAGTGCCCTCTTAAGTACCTACCGTCCCCAACAGGCGCCCATTGGCGTTTCACGTCGATTTCCCAGTCCATCTCTCAGTCGTTATCTCCCTTTTGCTCCCCACGGGCTGCGTGTCACGATGGCGATGCCAACAGTCTTGCGACTCAAGGCTCCGTCGTTCCAGACCGTCTCAGCCGTCGGCTTCATCTGGATCTTCATATTTGTCGGCTTTACCTACTGGGACGTAGGCCCACCGCGCAAAGACGCCTCCAACACATTCGACCGAGTGAAAGGACAGACCGACCCGGAATTGCAGAGCTTGCAACCCATTGCGCTTGGCGCGCGATATTTCCTCGATTATCCCTTGGCCCCGCCGTACAGGGACATTTTTGGCCAACTTGGCCAGCGAGCACGAATTCTTCGATCATGGATTGACGAACTGGAGGCCGACATTCACGACTCGAAGAGCAAGAACGAGAAGGATCGGGAAACCGTCGCCGAACTCGTCGAGCGAGTCACAGTATCGCTTTTCCCATACCTAAAATCGCCAGGCGGCGAGAAATCTCCTCAATACCCGCCTCCATTGGCCGACATACGAACCCGAATCGGCCTCAAGAACAACGGCACAACGACAACCTCTTCCAAATCCCCGTCCGCTGGGATCGTCATCCCAACAGGCGACAAGACTTTGCGATTTGCCTGCCACTTAATCGCCTCTTTGACGCGGGTGCACAAGACGCAACTTCCCATCCAAGTCGTCTACGCTGGCGACAAGGACTTGTCCGCGAAAGGTCGACGAGCCCTCCAGGAAGCCGGAGACGGCAGAAAGATTGAGCTCCTCGATGTTCTCACGGTTTTCGATGATAGCACCCTGAAACTAGCCGAGGGAGGATGGGCTATTAAACCCTTTGCCGCGCTAGCTAGTCAATACGACCAGGTCATCTTACTCGACGCCGACACTGTCTTCCTCCAAGATCCCACACAACTCCTCGAACAAGATCGCTACAAAGAAACGGGTGTTATGCTTTTCCACGACCGACTTCTTTGGAAGAACGGCTTCGCAGAGCGACAGGATTGGTGGCACGAGCAACTCAAGCACCCCAGCAAGGAGACAGAAAAGTCACTGGTCTGGACCGAACGCTACTCGGAAGAAGGCGACTCAGGTCTTGTCCTGGTCGACAAGACTCGGCTCGACGTCTTGATTGGGCTCTTGCACATAGGATGGCAGAATTCCAATGACGTTAGAGAGGAGTGGACATACAAGATTACCTACGGCGACAAGGAGACATGGTGGATCGGGTTCGAGGCAACAGAATCCACCTATGCCTTTTCTCCGCACTACGGCGGAATCGTCGGCTGGCTCAAGGATGAAGAAGGCGAGAAGAGGGAAGAAAAGAAAGAACTCAGTGTTTGCAGCTTTGTGATTGCACACGTCGACCAAACCGACACTCTCCTCTGGTATAATGGCGGTCTACTGAAGAACAAAATTGTCAACCAGACTGCCTTCGAAGTGCCGACACACTGGATGATTGACCAGGAGTGGCACAAGGGCAGTTCGAAGCGAGAAATGAGCTGCATGACGGGAACAGTAGCCAAGAACCTAACACAGGATGAAAAATCAATTTTGAGCAAGGCGATTGATGTGGCAAAGGAAGTTGATGAGAAGTTTGGGTTGATAGATTGGTCGGCGTAACTTAGTGTGTTCTTGAAGACGGTTTACAGATAGTTCTAGGACGACAGGCTTGGTAAATACCTAGGGTAATTATATCACTTGTAATGGTTCAAATAGTCACCTTGTGGCACACCATCCTATTGTCTCACTTTCTACCTATCTATGCGTTGTCTGCAGTGTGAAGTTGAACTGCGACTTCAACTATGGAGCCATTGATCTCCTGCCTGACTTCCATCGTTGCTGGCACTCAGTGAGTGTTTGCCATGTGTAGTAGTTGTTGTTGATTGCATTATCCTCGAAGCACCGATTGCAGGTATCACGTTGGTATCCGGGTCGGTAATGGGGCTTGTGGCATCATCGGCCGCTGTGGCGGGCCCGGCAGCACTCGGTGAATGATTCGCGAATGAAGCGCCCAACCCGGCTGCAATCCTCGCGTTTGTAGTACAAGCTGGTGACCGTGCACATGACTGCGGTGGTTTGTGTGTTAACTTGACTGCGGCTAGAGTTTCTGTGGATGCTGTGATCTTGGTGTTGAAAGTTCTGTGCGACTTCACTGTCGGCCTGTGGCAGCTCAGCGAGGATGGAGTGCGGGTGGGAGTGAAGAAGAAAGATAGGTTCTAAGGGGGTAGAAGAGCTCAGTTTAGTACTCATCGACTCAACAGCTGTTCTCCGGATCATCTTTTGATGCTGCCTCCGGAGATGTGTTGAGAATCAAGGGAATGAATCAATAGGACCGGCGAGTTATTGTTCAGTGCTACTTGATGACGCCCCCCACCTCACGTTGTAGCATTGTTTCGAGTCCTTTATTGTTCGGCTACTCTATGGGTTGTGTCCTTGTGGTCGTGATCTCTCGTTAAGTTGTGCTAGTAAATCTAATCAACCGTTGTAATAAGAACATCTGTAACAGAATCTATTTACAAATTTATAGAAGGCATGTATAAATAGATCAACTTAAACACTCGAATTTTATCCACCAGATCAAGAACACTATATTATACTTTGGAAATGAATCGATCAATCAGGAGCTCCCTATTTTTATCATGACACTCGTCCAACACATCGATCACTAGAAAAACCTCGGTGGATAAATGTGCTACTTTGCGAAACAGTTGCTAAAGTTTCCAAAGTAGGCTTCCGATCCTACCTACTACAATCTTAAAAGTTTCTGACAATTCTATCGGGAATGATTTCGTGAGAGCGAATCTCCAGACCGTGGTAGGGAAAGTAGGCGTAGACCAGACGCGAATCATGGGGCCGAGTCTTGACTCGATCGGCAATGTGGTTGACGATGACACTGGTCAGGACTCAGGACCGACTTGCGAGTACCTGGTGGTCAATTACACCATAAGAGATGGGCGCCATCGGTACCCGGCAGCCAGTGTTTGAAGTCGCGGTGATCCAGAAGCCAGTTTCCAGTCCCAGGCCGTCGTTTCCACAACGTGTGGGATTGGACGGAGTCGAAGTCGGTGGACGAGAGCCACGGGAGAATGGTCTTGCTCTCTTTTTCATGCACCCGCCGCCTGGTCTCGGATGATTGCTGGTCGCCTCGTCTATCGAGGTTGGCCACGATATTAATTGTAGACGTTGCAAGTTTTTTCCAAATAATATATCAGTTTTTATAACGCAATTACCTCAATCGCATTTTTTTTTTTGTTTCCTTCTGTATCTACAATTTTATTTTTAACTCGGCCTCCCGCACCCGTCATCGGCCCCGCACAAACTTGTCCGAATTGGGTGCACCACATGCGACCCAGTTGCCGTCATTGTTGCACCGCCTCGTCCTGTTGTAACTTGCATCCCACACTCACCCTCCACGCTCTTCGACGACATCAACAAATCTCGACAGAGAAACAAGAATACACACACAAGATATTTTTGCGATCCACTGCTCACCCCGCAAATGACGGACCCCGTTGACAAATCCCTTCTCGATCGTCTGCAAGCCCTGCGAGGCACTGCCAGCTCGGCCGCTGTGAGAGCTACACCCACAAAGCGAGTCTCACCCTCATCTCACTTACATAGGTCCCCTTTACTAACCCGTATCCTGTCTTTAGGATATCGATAGATCCCATAGAGCGGCGCAAAACGCCAACGAGGGAGGAGGCTCTGGCTGCCCGTCTCAAGTCCCTCCGTGATCAAGATGCTTCATCGCCTTCATCTACGAAACCACCGCCTCCCAAGGTCTCGGGATCGTCTACCCAAATTCCTGCACCGACAAGAGCTGCTCAAGTGAGCCCTCCAGCTGCGGATGGGAAGACCAGTGACCGACCCAGTTGACGACCAAGACATTGACGCCGTCTTTCAAACAGACGATCAGACTCTTGAAGAGCTGCTCGGCGACGTCCGTCCAGACGAGGCCTTCTCCATTGACCAACAAGACGATGAGAAAGTAAAAGCCCTCTTAGAAGAGCTAGCTCAATCTATCCCGAAAGACACCGACGACGGCGACGACGGAGAGAAAAAGGACATTGTAGACTCGGATGATTCCGAAGACGAGGGCATGAAGCGTGAAGTCGACGACGTCCTCGCGCGTTTCCGCGACGAGCTGGAACTCGAAGGCGCTCAAGATGATGAGGAAGAGCCGCAGCGAGAAGAGCAAGGAGCTTCCGACGCTGAGACAAAACCCTCAGACGCAGACAAACCCCTTCCCTCGGTCGAATCAGACCCGGCCTCCTTCTCCCTCCCCGACCTGCCTCCCGACCTCGCCGACCTCCCGCCTCCTCCCAAATCCACCCGCGCATCCAGCACCGACCTCGACTCCATCACGGCCCGCATGGCCGCGCTCCGCCACTCCTCGCCCTCTCTCAACCTCAATCTTCCCGACGTGCCTGCTGGCCTGCCCTCCAAAAAGAAGCCCGCCAGCTCTGCGGGCTTCAAGCGCCTCACGTCACGAACAAACTACACCGACGACGACGTGGACAGCTGGTGCACTGTGTGTCTCGAGGACGCTACGCTGCGGTGCTTGGGCTGTGACGACGACGTGTACTGCGCGCGGTGCTGGCGAGACATGCACGTCGGGCCAGCGGCGGGGTTTGATGAGCGAAGTCACAGGGCGGTGCAGTTCACGCGTGACAAGAAGACGGAGAAGAGGAAGGTAGCAATAGGGGCGTGAAGGCATGATGCTTCGTAACCAATCTGTTAAGCCCAAACGATATTGAAAGCGATCCCATACTCCGCGATGCTGGATACAAATAAAGATACCCAGAGACAAGACCCGAACGTCGCTAGATGACTCCTATTTCGCAAACTCGTGTATCGCAAAACCTCAACCTAGGAAACCAGACGTACCACCTAAATCCCACAATTCCCGACATTCGCACTTGTTCGTGTAATCGTATCAAACTTCCTCGGATCGTGACCCATTCCTCCCATTGCTCCCCTCATTGTTATTGTTGCTGTTGTTGTTCTGAGAGCCAGTCTTTCCACGAACATCCTGCCATGTTGCGCCGAACCGTCTACCCGTCGAAGCGAGGAGGCTCTCTTCCTCATCGACCTCAGCATTCTCATCAATCTCAGACATGTTGAGCTTAGGGGTGCGGAAGATAGCCGTAACGAAGACGACGAGGAAAACGCCTAGGAACGCGAACTGAGCCCAGAAATCGACAAGTCCAAAGAACGGCCACGTAATCGTGATCCTGTTCAAGAAAGTCGACATCATGGAAGGAGTACAAACATCCTTTGCGTGCTTATACTTGAACAACTCAGAGCAAGGCTGGACCAGATTTCTGTGTTGTCGGCAGTCTGGCTGAGCTCCGGGGTACTCGGGTTCATTCGAGCAAAACGTCTGTGTTCCATAGATGGAGTACTGTGGAGCAACCATCATGGCAATGCCGTAGTTGGTGGCCAGGATGATGAGGCCTAGCATTACAGTAGCGATGAGAAGGGCCTGGGGCGCCGTTCGGCCCTTGCGGATCTGGAAGACACGAACCCAGAGGAACCTGATACCAACGGTTGCGACGCCTGAGATAGAGCTGCTGAAGAAGAAAAGAACCAAGAGGGCCATGAGGATGTAATCGACAGGGAACGCCTTGGCCGCCTTGACAAATATGAAGTTCATGGGCTGGAAGACGTGGATCCGACCCAGAATGTAGCCACAGCGCTGCTTGCAAACAGAGTTCTTGGCCTTGTCAATGCCGGTGATGAGCATGGAGACCCAGATGAGGACAGAAAGCAGGAGCAGCAGAATACCGCCAAGCATCTTGATCGGTCGGAAGAGAACGCAGAGCTTCAACCAGGCTTGGTAAATCTTGCTCTTACCCTCTCCCTGAGCTTCAGCTGCCAATCTCTCGCGTCGCACCAATGTCTGTTCCTCTCGGACCAAGGCATCCAACTCACGTTGGTCCTTTCGCGACATGCCCTCCTGACGACCGGCATTGCGCATCTCGAGCTGGCGCTGACGTTCCCGGTTCTGCTCGAGCTGAGACGCGGTGGTCGCGGAGAGCTGCGGAGCGGAGATAGAGGGCGCAGACTTGATGAAGGAAATTGGGAGCAAAGCAAGGCCAGCGCCAGTGTAGACGACATAGAGCAGGGTTCCAAGTGTCACGAGAAGGCCAAGAGCAAATGTCAATGCCTTTTCGCCGTGATTTTGGGCGATCAGCTTCTTGAAATAGTCCAGGTCCCAGTGAGCCTGGGAGTCGTCACCAGCAGCAGGGACGAAGAAACCGAGCAGGAAAAGGATGACGACGAATGCAACGAAGAAGAGGGTGTATTTCGCCGCAGCCAAGAAGCGGCTGCTCAAAGAGCGACCTTCCTCGACCTCAACCTCATCGTACTCCTCGTGCCAAAAGTAAGCAAAAGGAATGACAACGAGACACAGCAGCGCATCCCAGCTGTACAGGCTGTAATAGACAACCTTGAGGGTATAAAGAATATCGTCGATGCGTTCTGGAGTAGCCCAGTCTTTCTTGGCGCCGAGGGTCGCGGAGCTTGTCGCGGAAACGAGGGCGATGTCGACTGGGAGGAGGAGGACTGTCGCAAGGAGAGAAGTCAAGCTGAGGATGGCGACGATACTAACGATTGCTGAGCGCTCGCGCGGCGTCTGCCAAGTGAAGGTGGTGATGATGGCAGCGATTAGGCAGAGAGCAACAGCAACGGCATAAGCCACCCAGATTAGGCTGGTGTGAACGAGGCCTGCGCTGGCCATGATGAGGAAAATGTGTCGAGTACCAGCTGTAGATATTAATCAAGCCGACGAGTGCCGAAATATTTTATCGATTGTTTTATTTGTGCGCGCGATCCGAGATGAGATGGGGAGTTCTCCAGCAACGACGGAGCCGAAACACGAGCTCCAAGCAAAGCGCCGGACGGTGACGTCGCAGTATCAATGCAGCAAAGGAGCTGTTGGCGGCGGTCGCAGTGAACGCACTGATCAAGAGAAATTGACAGTGCAAGGGAAGAAATAAGAATTCATGTCACAGACAATCCCTGGGAGATAAGGACAAGGCTGTTGGTTTGTTTTTGGGGGCTGGGGACTTCTGTTTGGATTTGTTTGGAAAAGCACTGGAAAAGCAGGCTTGAAGTTCGTGACGCAATGGATTGGTCTTGCCGAAGGAATGGAGGATGAGTGGGGTCGTTATATACGCGGCTGTCTTTACGATCACACGCCCCATTCATCACTGAATTTCCCCAAGAGGCGTCCCCAAATACGGGCAGCATGGGGTGCGCCTATTGCAAAACGAAACCCACGTTCCTGGCCGAGTCTTCGGACATCGGAAGCTATTGATCCGCTTCAAGCTCGAGCCTTTGGCATCGAAACATGCAGCTCTCGCGACGCCAAGGCGACTAACCAATCAGAAGAAGAACATCGCCTTTGTGTCGAATTCACCAGAGCGCAAGCTCAATTCCTTCTCTACTGCTCCTCGCGAAAGCATGGTCTTGCAACGATGCAGGCCTACACCGAGCTTGCGGCTCCCTCAGCCGTCTCCTACTCCTTGAGCCTCCCTCTCACGTCCGCCAACGCCTCCAACCTCGTTGTCGCAAAGGGTTCGCTGCTTCAAATCTTCGCGACAAAGGCCATCTCCGCCGAGATAGATGCTCAAAACAATCAGTCCTCACTAGCCGTCAAAGCTGAACCCGAATTCGATCTACGAGCCAACGACGATGACGGCCTCGAATCTTCCTTCCTGGGTGGGGAGTCCATCTTGGTACGAACCGATCGAACAAACAACACCAAACTCGTTCTGGTGGCAGAGATTCCATTAGCTGGAGCCGTCATAGGACTCGCCAGATTGAAGCTTAAGAATACAAAATCGGGAGGCGAGGCCCTGTTGCTGGCTTATAAGGCTGCCAAGATGTGCCTGTCCGAGTGGGATCCGGAGAAGAACACGCTTGAGACCATCTCGATTCATTACTATGAAAAAGAGGAGCTGCACGGCGCGCCTTGGGAGTCTCACTTTGGCGAGTATCCCAACTTTCTTGAGGCAGACCCTGGAAGTAGATGCGCAGCCTTCAAATTCGGGTCGCGTAACCTCGCCATCCTCCCGTTCCGGCAGTCAGAAGAAGACTTGGAGATGGACGATTGGGATGAGGATCTCGACGGACCGCGGCCTGTCAAGGAGCCCTCCGCCGTCGCCAATGGAGATAGCGGCAGTCTAGAAGCAACCTATACACCTTCTTTCGTCCTTCGTCTCCCTCTGCTTGATCCCAGCCTGATCCACCCCGTGCACCTCGCCTTTCTGCATGAGTATAGAGAGCCGACCTTTGGCATTCTCTCGTCAAGCCAATCGTGCACACACTCGCTCGGCCAGAAGGACCACCTTTCTTACAAGGTGTTTACTCTGGATTTGCAGCAGCGCGCGTCGACGGCCATCCTTTCCGTCACGGACCTCCCGAAGGACCTATTCCAGGTTGTTGCGCTACCTCCGCCCGTGGGAGGAGCTTTGTTGGTGGGCGAGAATGAGCTGGTTCACGTTGATCAATCAGGCAAGGCCAATGGAGTCGCAGTCAATCCCCTAGCGAAGCAAATGACTTCGTTCAGCTTGGCGGACCAGGCTGATTTGGATATTCGGTTGGAGGGCTGCGCTATTGGACAGCTTTATATAGAAAACGGCGAGCTGCTGTTGATCCTTAACGATGGTCGACTGGGCATAATATCTTTCCGGATTGACGGTCGTACCGTCTCTGGAATCAGCATTCGGATGCTTGCTGCAGAGAATGGGGGACACCTCATCAAGAGCCAAGCATCATGCACGTCAAAATTGGGCAAGACGTCCATCTTCATCGGGAGCGAGACTGGCGACTCGGTCGTCTTGGGGTGGTCAAGGAAGGCCGGCCAAGAGAAGCGCCGAAAGGCCAAAGTCATTGATCCAGACTTGGCGCTGGACGTGGACGATTTGGATCTCGACGACGACGAAGATGATGATGACGATTTGTACGGGACCGAATCTACGGCCATCAAGCCTTCCCATGCGACAAACGGCGCGGGCAAAACGGGCGAACTGAGCTTCCGCATCCATGACACCCTACTCAGCATCGCCCCTATCCAGGACTTTACCACAGGTAAAGCATCCTTCCTCCCCGACAGTGAAGAAGCGACGCTTTCTCAGGGCGTCGTAGCCGACTTGCAACTCGCGTGCGCCGTCGGCCGCGGCAAAGCCAGTTCCCTCGCCCTCATCAACCGCAACATCCAGCCCAAGATCATTGGACGCTTCGAATTCCCCGAAGCGCGAGGCTTCTGGACCATGTCAGTCAAAAAGCCAATTCCCAAGTCGCTAGGCGCCAATGTTGCGGCAGACAGCGACTACGAGACGTTTGGACAGTACGACAAGTTCATGATTGTGGCCAAGATCGACCTCGACGGTTATGAGACGTCGGATGTGTACGCTCTTACGGCCGCAGGTTTCGAGACGCTCGGAGGGACCGAGTTTGACCCGGCTGCTGGGTTCACGGTTGATGCTGGGACGATGGGGAAGCAGATGAGGATTATTCAGGTGCTGAAATCTGAAGTTCGGTCCTATGATGGAGGTATGTCTCGGGTTGCTCGCTCAAGGAGTCTGATCTAAACTGACCATGCACAGATCTTGGACTTGTTCAGATTCTACCCATGCTTGACGAGGAAACTGGCGCAGAACCCAGAGTTGTCAGCTCAAGTATCGCAGACCCGTACCTCCTTCTCATCCGTGACGACAGTAGTGTCTTTATCGCCCAAATTGAGAGCAGCAATGACCTCGAAGAGATTGAAAAGACGGACAGCATCCTCACAACCACCAAGTGGCAAGCAGGATGCCTATATACTGACTCGACGGGGGCATTCCAAGTTGCAACCGACAAGGGCACTGGGGCCGAGTCAAAGATTATGATGTTTTTGCTGAGCTCTGCTGGGGCTCTTTACGTGGGTTGATCGGTCTCGATTAGTGAAGCTCAACTGACGATATCTAGATCTATGCTTTGCCTGACCTCTCCAAGCCGGTTTATGTCGCAGAGGGCTTGACATATATTCCCCCATTCCTCTCCAGTGGTCACATTCCCCGTCGAGGAATGGCCCGCGAGGTGATTCGTGAGATCATGGTTGCTGATCTTGGAGACTCGGTGTCACAGTCTCCATATCTCATTGTAAGCATGTAAAGTCTGTTTCTCCCACTCATATACTGATGGCCGCAGCTCCGCCACCCAAGCGACGACCTCACCATCTACGAACCTCTTCGCCACCAGTCCGAAGAGGCCTCGCTCAAAGCATCCCTCTCTCTGAAGAAATGCTCCAACCCAACGTTGGCAGCAACTCCCGTAGAGACGACAGGTGACGACACCGTCCAGGAATCGCGTTTCCTCCCCCTAACCGCGTGTGCCAACATCAATGGCTACAGCACTGTCTTTCTGCCCGGCCCGTCACCTAGTTTTGTCATCAAGTCTAGCAAGAGCATTCCTCGCGTAGTTGGCCTTCAGGGTCTCGGCGTGAGAGGCTTGAGCCCATTCCACACCGAAGGTTGCGAGCGAGGATTCATTTACGCTGATACTGAAGGCATCGCCCGCGTGACACAGCTTCCAACCAACACCAACTTCACCGAGCTCGGCCTCTCTGTTAAGAAGGTCCCTCTTGATGGTGACGTCCGTGGAATCGCATTCCATAATCCCACGGGGACCTATATCGCGGGCTGCATGGTATATGAGCCTTTCGAGCTCCCCCGCGATGATGACTACCACAAAGAATGGGCTAAGGAAACCCTCTCCTTCCCGCCGACGATGGCCCGGGGTGTTCTCAAGCTCATCAGCCCCATAAGTTGGACCGTCGTTCACCAATTCGATCTCGAATCATGCGAGTCCATCGAGTGCATGAAGACTCTGCACCTCGAGGTCTCAGAAGAAACGAGGGAACGCCGTATGCTCCTTGCGGTGGGCACTGCTCTGTCAAAGGGTGAAGACTTGCCCATTCGCGGGCGTGTTCACGTTCTCGATATCGTCACCGTCATCCCCGAACCCGGCAAGCCAGAGACCAACAAGCGTCTCAAGCCCATCGCACGGGAAGACATTCCTCGCGGTGGCGTGTCCGCCCTCTCTGAAATCGGCTCTCAGGGCCTCATGCTCGTCGCCCAAGGCCAAAAGACTATGGTCCGTGGCCTCAAAGAGGACGGTTCCTTGCTGCCAGTCGCGTTTCTCGACATGAGCTGCCACGTCGCGAGTGCGCGCACGTTGCCTCGGACGGGGTTGTGTCTGATGACTGATGCGTTTAAGGGCGTGTGGTTTGCGGGCTATACCGAGGAGCCATATACCTTCAAGATCCTGGGTAAGAGCAATGGCCAGTTGCCGCTGCTTATGGCGGATTTCTTGCCGGATGGCGATGATCTTGCCATTGTTGCTGCAGATGCAGACGGAGATTTACACATTCTCGACTTTAACCCTGAACGTAAGTCTTCCTCGACACACACATGTTCTTCACGTCCACTCACTGACTGACCTTACCAGATCCCAAATCCCTTCAGGGCCACCTCCTCCTCCACCGCACATCCTTCTCCGTAACCCCCAACCCTCCCACATCAACCCTCCTCCTCCCTCGCACTCTCCCGCCCACTCATCCCGCCCCAGACTCCCCTCCCCACATCCTCCTCCTCACCTCCCCTTCCGGCCACATGTCCTCGCTCGTCTCCCTCCCCGAAACGACCTACCGCCGCCTCCTCTCCGTAACGAACCAGCTCCTCCCGCAGCTCACACCCCACGGCGGCCTTAACGCCAAAGCCTACCGCCTCAGCGAGGTCTCGAGGCCCGTCGGCGTAGAAACTGCCGCTGGCAGGACGATTGTCGATGGTGCCGTGTTGGCCAGGTGGGCGGAGCTGGGAGCCGCGAAGCGCGCAGAGGTTGCGAGCAAGGTCGGCTACGATGGAGTCGCCGAGCTGAGAGCGGAACTCGACGCGTTGCTGGGTTGGAGTGGATTGGCGTATTTCTAAGCCGTGTATTAACTGACTGACTGGCTTTGTTGGGTTGTCGATGTCGGATGGGTTCTAAAGCGCGTAACTGAGCTTATACAGCGGTGGTTGCTACAGTTGAGCGGGTTGGTGATCATACTCACAAATAGATGAAAAATGTTCGTACTGGGTAGAATCACAGGCTGTATTCTCTTTATCGTGTCTGTTCTCGAAAATCGAGCGAATGTGGTTTCTTGCCTTCAGATGAAGATTGTACTCAATTTTACAGCTGACCGACCCTCTCTACAACGCGTCTACACAAAACAGGCCTTGATTCCCCCAACGCTATGAGGAATCTTCTTCGACCAAACGCGCATCAATCAGTTTTCCCAATGCTATGGCCATGACTGGTCCATTCTAAGTGTGCATCCATTCCAAAAACCAACATGCTCCCGTGCAAAGTCCAGTCCAAAGTAGAAAATAAAACTCCAAGTAGTATCCCATAAATCGTCAGTGTAGTTTTTGTGCGCCTGATGCGGTTCCCGCTCAGACTGCTTCAGCCTTCTTGCGACGCATGCTACCGAAACGCCGTCGGAGACCGTCACCAAATCGCTTGCTGGTGGAGTGTGAGCGACCAAGACCAGCATCCACAGAGGGTGTGCCAGGTGCTTCATATGATCGATGTCGAGTACTCAAAGGAGGACGAGACTGTAATTCGTACTCGGCCGGTAGGCCTTTGGCACGACGCTTCTTCTCCTTCATGTCCCTTTCCTTCTCAAAGTTGGGGCCCTTGCCTTTGAGGTCATCTGGGTGATATTCCTAAATGGTGGTTAGTGGGCATGCTCCGTGTTACGAATGATCAATGGGTTGCTTACAATTCCGTCCCAGCGCTTGTAAGCGCCTCCTGCAGCATCTGGCTCCCTCATCAAATCTGCACCCTCTTCATAATCCATGACGTTTCCATGGAAGTCCTCGGCGCCATTGGGGATGAGGGCGGTGCCTTGGAGGGGCATGTGTTTGCGGAGGGAATCTTCGAGATACTCCCGAGGAGTGGCTCGGATAGCTTCCATGTTGGAATCATGGACGGCGGCAACTGGCGAGTAGGCCTTGTTCCGGTTTCGGCTCACGAGAGCAGCATCAAATGGTCCACCATGATGGTAAGTCCCGCCGATCGTATCGAGGGCGTCAATGGTGTCAGTGTGGGGCATATTCTTGCGCCGGAGGTGGGGAGCCCGGTCGGCTGCACGCGCTTCCTTCCGGAGGATCTCAAGAGGACGATGGGTCATGTCGCCAGGATGTCGCTGATTGATTGAACGTCTGCGGGCAAGGTCGTTGTTTCCAGCGCTGAAGCTTCGTTGGTGCTGGTAGTCTGGTCGCACCGGAGGGTCTTGAGTTGAACGAGAGCTGGATGAACGAATCACAGCGGAGACAGGAGGATATCGGCGCGGATGGTGAGCTCCGTGAGAAGATCTTGGAGGTGTCCGAGGTGGTGAGTCGAAATCTCCAGAAGAGTTGCCGTCAGTCGTAGCAAAAGGGTTCGAAGGATGAAAATGAGATCGGGAAGGGCTCGCAGAAGTGGGAGGAGTAGGATAGCTGCGCTGATGATGATGGCGATGGCGATGGCTAGAGCTAGACTTTCTGACGTCGCGGGGGTCCTTGAAAGAAGCCGGAAACGTGGATTCGGAAAGGCTGAATTTCTTAAAATTGGCTGCGACAGATCCTATGCCAGTATCTTGACTTGGTTCGGGAGCAGTCAAAGGGTCGAGAATGTAAGCTTTCGCCTGAAGCGGGGTTGGGGTCAGCATATGTATTTATAAACAAGACAAAAACAACAGTTGCAATGAAGATTCGAGGCACATGTCATGCTCCCAACTACGCCAGTCGGCTTGCGCGTCCGCCATCCCATCATATAGACAAGTTGGCAGTGCATCTTGGCTATCCAGCGGTGCTATGATGGCACATGCCAATGACACCCGCTGTTAAGGCGTCCTTGGTCTAGGGATCCCGGCATGGCGGTGGATACGCATTGACGCAACGTCGACGACGCAAAAGAAGGGTCCACCAGCCATTTGGGTCCCTGACGTTTATCGAGGAGTTGGGTTGGATGGGATGACGTTGAACTGGGAAGAAACGTGGTGTACTTCGTAGAGGGCAGCAAAAAGCGTGGGAAGATGGATTGACTGGGTTCAGGGAGTGAAGATAGATCGACCAAAGACAAAAGCGACTAACTTACCCACTGCTTATCGCCGCTTGACTCCTTCATTGTGACGACGGATGATGAAATGCTGAGTAAACAGAGCTGAGGCGACCTAATATGGCAAACAAGATCAATCGGTGGGATCCGAAATTGGTTCCTTTCTGAGGAATTTCTCAGCTCGTCCGGATGGTGCGATGAGTGACTTTATAATGTTTGCATCTGTCTCTCTCCCTTGTCGTCGGAGCAGTCGTTGAGGCGGGGTTACGTTCAATCGAGCCACAAACAGTAGCTATCGACAGTTGGATCCAAATACAAGATTGAGGTGAATCAACCAACGGGGCCAATTTCGCACAATTCAAGAAGTCTCGGTATCGTGTCGAGCTGTTTGGCGCAGAAAATCAGGCGTGATTCGGTCAAACAGAGTGTCGCAAAGAATATCTTGGTGCGTGTGAAGGTGCGTGAGTGGTGTGCAGGTGGAAGGGAGGACGGAGCAGGGAGATGGGAGGAGGCCCTAGTTTTATGATGGGAGAGGACGCAGGAGCTGAGTTTGCAATCAGAAAAGTCTAGAGTGATGAGTGATGCATTGTTCATCCGGAAGTGCAGAAGCGCCGCGGAAAGGTAGAGTAAAATACTCGCGGAAGGTACCAACTGTGCGTGAAGGGGGGACTGCCAAATGGGGTGGGATGGACTGGAAGTTCCGGCAGGTACAACCCTTCTCTCCCCTCCTTCTCGGTTCCCCGGGTGCACCCCAAAATATGGGACTTTCCCGTGACTGTCTTCGCTTTTCAACCTCCGTCCCATGCGTCAACTTTAATGCTGTTTTTCCAAGGCATTACGAGATACACACCACTCGTACAGCGAACGAGCCCTACACGAGCATCGACTTAGGACACGCGAGACATCTGAGAGTCCCCCAAGGCATGCTCGCCGCCGACGCCGTGCCAGACCCTGACCGATGCCCCTCAATACCCCCAAGCCAACTAGTCCAGCCCAATCCAGGCCCATGGCCTCGCCGACTTGTGGTCTGTCGCGGGGGAGGGGCTTGCTCGTCATCTTCGGCGGGCGGGCGGGCGGACTGCGTACTCGCTTCTAGGCTCAGGTACGAGACATGTTGACAGGGCCCGAGATACCAAAGATACCCGATACGAGCGACAGAGTTTCTAGCCAATTCGTCACCCATCCAAACTGTCGATCATCTCACCAAATCTTTGTCTGTGATCTGTGGGAATGCACACCTTTCGGAACGATCGGCTGATATCCATTTTCCATGTTTTCCTTGATTTCAGGTCTACATCAGCCTTCTTTGCGGCTCCTGCAAGTACTTAACTCTGCACCGCGAACCCCACCACAGCTGGAGTCACAAGTCACAAGCCAAGAAAATTCAATCGCACGCCGTCACCTGATCACATGGCGACGATGGAAACGAACCCTGAGGCCACCGCGGCCCGACGTTGATCAAAAGATTCGCCGGCGAGATGGCGTATCGGTGTTTGGTGTCGAACTAGAACCAGCTAAGCCGAGATTGTGATTGGTTGTTTCTATCACGACAAAGACGTTCTGGCGTATTGGAAGCTGTTGAGCTTCCTCTTGGCTTTGTGGGACCCGTCCTGCCAGCTTCGCTGAGCCTCGAGCTAAGCCCAGGGACACGCACCACCACACACGCGTCTATAAACTTACACATTTCTTGTTTTATTAAGCTTTGCAACAGCAGTAGAGTTCATTGGAGAGGTAGCTATGATCCGGATCTGCTTCGAGTTGACTTCCCAATTAGGCCGAGTTGACTTGTTCATCTGCTTTCACATGTCTTCATTTGGAGAGGTTGGCATCAGGCAACACAGATTGGATGATGCACCAAAATCTGAACACTTGTCATCGATGTCTAATCTTCACGACCGATAGTGTCCAAAATTAGAACACAGACTGCCAGCTCATCTCGAGCTAAATTGTGTTGCATTGAGACGACAAATCATACATGTACCGCTCAGATCTACCCTATAGCCTTTCACTGACTCGTTATGGGAACTGCGCTCTTATCGGCGCTTCGGATTGTGTGCCTTTGACGCAGAGTTCTCACTGTTTGACTCCGATTTCACAGTTCGGGAAGATGGCATTTGTATGTAAGAAATGGAATTGCAGCAGACTCTTCGTTGGTTCATGGCATCACCAAGAACCCACACGCTAGTGAGCGGCTGCTGAGGCTCCCGCATGTTGCTCTCGCGCTCTCGCGCTCTCGCCGCACACCAGCAGTTCCCGTCTCTCTCCATTGTCCTGCATCATCCAACCCCACCGCTGTTCTTTGTTTGGCTGCTCATCCCGCTTTCCCTGTGTGACGCAAGTCGACTCGGCTGCAGGAACGACTCGTTATCTCGGCCACATTTGGAACCGTCCCTTGAGTCTTGATCACCTAGGCTGCCTCTATTCAACCCCCCAACCTTCGCCTGGAACCCCGTCCCCGTGCACATGGCGCTTGTCGACTACTCATCCTCCGACTCGGCCGAGGATGACCGCCAACCGCCGCCGTCAAAACGCCGGAAGGCCCACTCTTCCGACCTTGTTCATTCGGAGGTCGCGGACGGCGGGAGCTCCGGAACTGATGCCAGATCCAAGAACGCTGCCACCGGCGTTTCGGACATGCCACCCCTGCCAACCGAGTTTCACGACTTGTACGCCTCTACCGTCCGTCAGAGCGTCGTGGATGATCCAACTCTTCACCATGGCCGTCGCCGACAGACTCCGCACGTAGTAGGCAATTGGCCAACTCATCTTTACGTGGAATGTGGGTGTCCAAGTCCAACCATATAGCCATTGGGCCTTGACATTACCTATGCTGACTTGTGCCCAGGGTATCCTACAGCTATGCAGCATAGGTTGTTATGTGACCTTCTAGACGACATCCAAGCTCACCTGGACGAAGTCGAGTTGCATAATTTTCTGATTAGCGATCTCGGCGCACCGCTTCCTTTGCACATCAGCCTTTCCCGACCATTGTCCCTCCCTACCCATGATAAGGATACGTTCCTAGAGAAGATCACTCACACTCTTCGCGCTAGCACAGTACACGCCTTCACTGTCCGGCCACAAGCCCTCTTTTGGTTCAGATCGCCAGACTCGAACCGTACCTTTCTTGTCCTCCGCGTAGGTAGCAACTTGGAAGACGAGAAGAACCTGAACCCCGAGCTCCTAGGCCTTCTGACTCGCTGCAACGAGATTGCCAAGGCGTTCAGTCTACCAGCTTTATACCAGAAAGGTCAGACAGAATTGGTTGGAAACGCATTTCATATCTCCATCGGGTGGACATTTGACCATCCCAGCGACAGCACCTCGATGGAGACACTGAAGCTCTTGAACCAAGCCAAGTTTGAGCCCATTCGGGCGTGGGAGATTGATGTTGCAGGTGTCAAAGCCAAAATTGGCAACGTGGTGAATCACATTGCTTTGGACCGGTTGGGCAGAGGTGGCGCAGAGTCTAGGCTTTTTGAATCATGACGCGTCTTTGAGGGCATACTTGTCCAAGTTACGCTTGAGCTCCCCGTCCTTACTTAGGTCACACGCTGAGTGAGTCCAGTCAGAGCACCAGCGATGCAACTAGTCTCACAATACCACAACCAACCGGTAACGTCTAAGGGTCCGTCGTGTTCGGGCTCTCAGAATGACCTTTCGGATGTCCCGGGAGATTAGTTGATGTTGGGTTGGTTGAGTGAGCGGGTGTCGGATAACGGCTGTTGGTGGTGGCCGCGTCCATCCCAACGTCGAGGGATGATGACGCTCATGCGAAAGAGAAGTAGGGACGGCTTTTCCCGAAGACGATAATTGCCAAATAAAAGATGTTGATGTCGGGAGCGTACGTCGCACAAGGGAATCATAGCTGGTGGTGGTCATCTGTCAAAATCGGTGGGCTCCGATGGGAAAGGGTCTGTTGGGTTGACGTCCCCGCAGGAAAAAGCAAGAAATGGAGTATATACGCCATCCTAGCAGAGAAAAAGAAAGCTGACAAAATCGAACGAGGGAGGTCCCCGAAAAAGTGACATCATTGCAATGACATGATGGGAGCCTAGATGGTTCCTTTGTGTGTTGAGAGATGACGAGGTGTTTGGCTTTTTGATCGGCATTTGTTGTTGTGTTGACGTTTTTGTTTGTTGATTTGATCCATTGTAATTATCGTTCCAGGATCTTGGGTTGAGGAGAGAGAAAACTTGACGCCATTGAGACAACAACTTCCTCTGTGTCGGGACTTACCTGGTCATAGGTAATGTGGGAACCCTGTTGTTCTTATTTAACGGTTTATACCTGTTCATGCTCTTGATATATGCGCGACGCACGACGAGGGAGCGAGTCTTGGTGTATTAGTGCTGCTGACGATATGGCTGCAGATGACGCTTTTTGTCCAGTTGCCAAGTCTGATTCTTTCAAGAATCAAGACAGGCAGAGTGATGCTCAACCGTTGCATGATCAGCACTTGAGTTCCTGATCCACCCCATCCAGAACTGAGAAGAAAAGCAGAAAAAAAACGAACGGGCCACCGATTCTCTTCGTTTCTTCTTCGTCCTTGCGTGTTTTGGTTGAGAATGGACCCGGGAATCGTTACCGGAGTCCGGATCGCACAGACACGTCGTAACGCTAAAAACCTGGCCGCGGTTGCGCCTCGATCGAGTTCGAAGCCGCCTGGAAAAGGAACAACACGCCCAAAGTCTGAAGGATGCGTCCATCATTGGGTTCAACGGGCGCCCTAACTACCACCCGCCGGGTGAGTGAGCCGGCCGCCTTTTTAGCATTAGGCCAGGGCTTGAGAAGGGGCCGCCTTCGGGCCTCCTCCTGGCGCTTGTCAAGTTGTCAACGGCGTCCCGTTGGTGGTGTGTCTTGCCGCAGATCCTCCAGGTCCAACCACCCCTGATCGTGGATGCCAAGTTGGAACTGCAGGTCAAGGGCAGGACGGCCAAGTCGGGCCCCGTAGGTGCATATTTCTCTCGAAATTAATTAATTGCGTGGGACGCCCGACATCTCCTTATTTACTTGGCTGCTGCAGTGATGGAGCCATGGCGGGGTGCCGCCGAGGCGGTGGAAGTAGCCTTGCTTCGTAATTTTCCAGTCTTGGACATGAGTTCATTATGAAGATATGCAAATAATTGACTGATGGGAAGTATCTCTTGGATTAGAATTGAACTAATAGAGCAAAAAGAAAACAAGCGTGTATTTTTGCGGGTTGCGTTGCTGGTGCTTGTGTGCCTTCTTCCATCTTCTATTTACCTTCTTTTGTTTACATTGGATTATCCCATATTTCCACCCCGCCCTCACTCGCACCTGCCTCCTGTCACTCATTCTTATATCAACAATAGCCCACCACCACCAAACAACCCGCTTCCAGGCAACAAACATACTCACTCGTGCTTCAAACGGATTGCTCCAAAACCTTGCTACTCCCCAACGGCTTGCTTCTGCTTCTTATCATCATAATCGTGCCATACATCAATCACGTGGACGGTGTTTTGATTTCTTCAGTCTATCGCGCTCTTTTCTCGCCCCCACTTCCTCTTCTCTCACCTTTCCCATCACCGCATTCCTCGACAGATCTAGCCCTGGTCCGCCGGTCCCAACCACCCCTCAAAACCGTTGCCCCCCCGCGAAATCTTGCACCACTACACACAACACATCCTGGGCACGCCGACCTTCGTCCACAAAAAGAAGTCCGCCGACCTCGCGTGACTTGCGTTGGGAGAGCAGAAGCAACCAAGAACTCGACTGCTACCCCGCCTTCCCTCTGTCTTCCATTTCGATCGCTCCGCCGTGACCAATTCCTCCCCCACGACTCCCGTTTCGCGCCACGCTGCTATTGCCGATCCGAACATCTACAACCTCCCTCGACGATCAAACGTCCCCAACCTGATACCCTACTGGACTTCGATTCTCTTTCGAGCCCGCCAACTTCTCCATATCTTCTGAGGAGAAATCCTAGCTACTCTCACAGCAAAATCAAGCCATGGGCATGGATATCGACATGAGCCGTCGGAATCTCTCCCCCCGTCCTCTCTCCGACTCGGAGCGAGCCCGACTCGAGGAGTACATTGACTCTATCCACTACTCCGCCAGGTACGTCGCCTCTTTGCTGCGTTTCCCGTGCCACTATTGGCTTGGGCAATTGCACTGACCGTATTTCGCATCCAGATACTCTGACAGCGAATATGAATACCGACACGTCCAGCTCCCCAAGGCCATGCTCAAGGCCATTCCCAAAGACTACCACGACAGCTCCAAGGGCACCCTCAAGCTCCTGTGGGAAGAAGAGTGGCGAGCCCTAGGCATCACTCAGGTACACTACCCCACCTCTCCCAAACTATACGCGTCGAGATGCTAACGCAAACAATAGAGTCTAGGCTGGGAGCACTACGAGGTCCACGAGCCCGAGCCACATATTCTCTTGTTCAAGTAAGTTTTCCTCTTCGTCGCCAAGACTTCTATCTACGCTCGGTTTCCGAGGAGCGACCAGGTGATAGTCCCAGCTAACAATCAATCTTAGGCGGCCACTCAACTTCCAAGCACCGCAGTAACCGATCGTACTTTCGAACCTTTTAGGGATTCACACACATGTACCATACAATACATATCATCCTCCTACCTTCCTTACTTTACACAGGGTTCCCGCCCTCGGTACTAGCGAAAATGCTCGGGGCTCAGACTGGGCTCCCACATCGTCTCACGATTTTACGGTCTATACGTTAAGATAAAAAAAGAAGAAAGACAAGAAAAGACTTGGTAGTTCAAAGCAAAAACACCTCACGTTCCACGCCCACCCGTGCCTCGATACGATACATGTTCTCCTACCGTTTACTTTTTCTGTACTATTGCAGCTATCGCCACGACATGTTGGACTGGTGCTCCGCTACCGACCTACCGTTGTCTCCTGCTTCAAACCCCTGGATAATTCTGGATTTGGCTATCACATCCTCAAGTCAATAGGGTTCGGTCATCCAGGACAGGTACCGCGGACGGGAAGGGGATGAGACAGGTGGGCTAGATAGAGTCTAGCGGCACAGATCTCCTCCACTCAACGCCTGGCAGAGACAGTATTCTAAACCACGAGTGGATACGAACTTTACATCTTCCCAACTGATATTCCCATGTCTCAGTGGTGATTCCCAACTGGATGGGCGCGGGCTTGGCACTGGGCGCAGGCATTGAGGCCCATCCGTGCGTTATTGTTACCTGTTGTCGAGCAGCTGGACATTGACACCGAGTGGATTTGATGGCTTGTGGTGTTGATTTCTACTCGTGAGTGAAAATGGAGGGGTCAACATGGCACGAAGGGGTCCAATGAAGAGACGGCTCTACTGCAGCTAAACAATCATGGCAGTCTGAGTCTGACGCGGACAGCAAGGGAGGGATCCAGATCGACATGACAGCGGGAAGGGGGAGATTTGGGGTGAACCCTTGAGGAAAGCTGAGGAATCCATGGGTGAAGTGGGAATAGCTTCGGAGAGAGTTTGGCCTCGTTTGGCATGGGCATTTTGATCGGATGCGGGTAATGAGTGTACGTATGATAATACGAAGATAATGTCAATCTCTTAGAACATATTCGGGTGCGTATTATTTCGGAACGAGCGGCCTTTGGAGTTGATTGAGGTGTTGAGAAGATGAAAAGCAGAGAAGTCCGTCGCGAAGGTCAGTGTTACACATAGTTGGATGCGAAGATTTGACCGAGACATGCAGAGGTACGAATACGGCACGGTGTCGATGGCTTGACGCAAGGGAGGAAGCTGAAGGGAATCCTGTCAACTTGTCTCTCAGCAAGGAGGTGTTCTGGAGGAAGTGCTCCGTGATCTCCACAATCATGATATTTGGGCTTGAGACGGATTTAATGAGGTTGTTGCAGAAGTCGAAGGAAGATATATTGGAGGCTGAGGATTATGTTATTGCCGAGATGTCATTGGGCAGTTGCGTTTTGGGGCTTGGATGTGGGAATACCTAGGCGTGCATTCCTGCATGGGTCAAGGTCAGGCACTTTGCACATCAGTATGGAAGAATTAACTAGCCGGAGGGATGATGGGATTACACTGACGAGTTTGACATTGGACGGCGGAGGAAGGTCTTCTGGGGGCGGTTAGGAGGATGGGACCCGTGATGATGGATTGACAGATGTTGAGAACGCCTTCGTCTTCAAAAACATACCTACCTATGGCCTCTTCACACACGGTGACATATCTCCCAGCAGCCACCCTGTCATGCGGTTCTAATTCAGCACCATGGTGAAACTCAGTTGGCTCACAGCCTCATTCTCAAACACGGATCCCTGTTACCTTTCTCTCATTACATGTACTTTCCAGCCTTCTCGTGCTAATTATCTTAGGTGTTCTTATTCGTAAGGTTCTGGGCTGATTCGGAAGCAGCCGCTAAATAGCCTCGTCGCATCTCCTGATTTTTATTTGTGGGATCGGCGCGGCCGGCTGAGGGAGCGAGTCACAGCATTGGAGTGTGCGGGAAATGGTGCCTGCAGGCGGAGTTTGAGAAGGTTTTTCTCGAGTTTGAGGACAGATTTCATATGCGAATGGATGTGTTTGGTGTTGGAGAGGCAAATGGCTGTGAGTGGTGGCGTTAAGGCTCTGCAACGGGCGGAAATACGGATGAGTGATGGTGTTGTGGCTTTTTACAGTGGCTAATACGCGGCCCTGTGTGGTACGTAGTGGCTAGTTGCTCAGCGGGAGGGTATTTTTTGTTTGAATAAAGAAACGGGAGTCTTATTCGCACTCAATTGAAGTCGCCCGTGATCCTTTGGGATACATACCTATGAAGGTAGAGCTACAAGCATGGGCATGTACGGAGAGTACCAACAACGACAGATACTCGGTTGGTTAATGCATCGACAAGAGCATGGCCAGCGTGTCTTCTTCTTATGCAGCTGCGTCTTTGTCCAAAGGCTAAAATAAGCTGTTGACACTCTCCGCAAGCGTTGGACGAACATGGTACGTGGCTTGATCTGCGATTTCTAAGCCTCACGGGACGTCGGAGCGTCGGAGCATGGGGTCACGGAGCCATGATTTAATAGTCCTGGCATCCCCCTCATTTATTATTGTGGTGTAATTTGGCTTTACTTTGGTGCATTCTCTCGACATATTTCAACTCGTTGACTATTTCTACTCGTTCATTCTTTTGCTCTTTCTTTTCGGAGAGCTGTGACGTATTCGTACCTGCAGAAAATCTCCCCCAACAGAAAGAAAGAAGGGCCCATGCCTTTCCCGATACAGTAAAGCCAGCTTGTCTTTCTCAGCTCCTACGGCTTATTCCACGCCGCTCCAACACTATACGTCGCATTTTCTCGATCTTTTGTGTGATACATCGTCTCATCAACGACCATGAAGTCTGCAAGCAGGCTCTTCTATCTCTCCCTCTTCGCCCTCTGGGCCACGCCTGGCTCTTGCGATGTCGATAAAGAAAAAGATTGTGTACGTCACTTACCCACTGCTTCCAACTCGGCCCATCGGCGTCTTCGAGTTGTGCCCCAAACGCACTTGCAGCTCCCCTTTACATTGTGCAAAACAGTTATTGATTGTCTGACTCTCTCCGCTCCAGATCGTTGCTAGCAGTATCGTAAATGATGCCTGCGTCTCGTATGCGACCCTCGACAACCTCAACAAACACGTCAAGCCTGCCGTCGACGCCCTTGTTTCTCAAACCGACTTCTTCTCTCATTACCGATTGAACCTCTTCCACAAGACCTGTCCGTTCTGGAACGACGAAAATGGAATGTGCGGCAACGTTGGCTGCGCTGTCGAGACGCTCGACAACGAGGAGGATATACCCCCAGTATGGCGCGCACACGAACTTAGTAAGCTTGAAGGGCCTAGAGTGCAACATCCCGGGAAGAAGGCCCGCGAGCACCTCAAAAGGCCTCTCCAAGGCATGCTAGGAGAGGACGTCGGCGAGGACTGCGTGTTTGAATACGACGACGAGTGCGACGAGCGAGACTACTGTGTTCCCGAAGATGAGAGCGCTGGCTCCAAGGGAGACTATGTCAGTTTGATTCGCAACCCAGAGCGCTTCACCGGTTACGCAGGTGTCGGCGCCACGCAGGTGTGGGACGCCGTTTACCGGGAGAACTGCTTCCAGAAAAGCTCGTTTCCCGCCACAGCCAACCTCGGTGTCTCGTCATGGAAACCCGGACCGGCAGCCCAAGACTTTAAACAGGTTATGGATGCAGCTGGTCGCCAGGCTCAGCTTGAGCAACAGCGGGCTACGAACCCCAACACCCCTTTCGTCGCCAACACCGGCTTTGAGGTGGACGATGAGTGTATCGAGAAGCGTGTGTTTTACCGCGTCATGTCGGGAATGCACGCCAGCATCAGCACTCATCTATGTTGGGACTTTTTGAACCAGACCACGGGCGAGTGGCAGCCAAACTTGGCTTGCTATGAGTTCCGTCTTCATAAGTTCCCTGATCGCATCAGCAACATATACTTTAACTATGCCCTGCTCACTCGCGCCATCGCCAAGCTTGGGCCTTACCTCCAGGACAGCGACGACTACACCTTTTGCACCGGCGATCCCGAGAGCGACGACTTTACCCGCGAAAGGGTCCTAGCGGTGACACACGAGGCGTCCGTGGAGCCCCAAATCTTTGACGAGAGGATCATGTTTGTCAACGGCGAGGGTCCTTCGCTCAAGGAGGATTTCCGTAACCGATTCCGCAATGTCAGTCGCCTAATGGACTGTGTGGGCTGCGACAAGTGCCGCCTCTGGGGCAAGCTTCAGGCATCCGGCTACGGCACAGCCTTGAAAGTTCTCTTTGAGATGGATGACAAGAGCGTTGACACCCCCGTTCTCAAGCGCACGGAGCTCGTGGCCCTCTTCAACACGTACGCCCGTATTAGCAGCTCTTTGTCCGCCATCGGGAAGTTCAGGGAACGCATGGCGGCGAAGCTGGCGGCAGAAGAGGCGGCGGAGCGGGATGCTGAGCAGCTTGCAGCGGCCAAGGCGAAGGACAAGGAGGAAATGGACCCGGATATGGTTGCCTTTATCACGCTCAACAGGGAGGGCCCATCAGGCGAGTCTACTTCGGAGCGGTTCTCCCATGAAATGGAGAGGTTCCGGCTGGCCATGAAGATAATAGTAAAGGGCTGGATCCGTGGACCAAAGACCATGTAAGTTTGCCTGCCTCGCTATCGTTGGATGCACGCCCTTGACCGCACACCATGCTAACAATCCGCGCCCCCCTGCAGTTACAACATCATCAGGTCAGAACTCATCCGGCTGTACCAGTTCTGGCTGGGTGTGCCCATCACTCCTCGTTGGTGGAGGATTGCGCTTCCGAATCTGGAGCAGCACGTGGAGCTCTGAGCTGCAAAAGACAACATGGAATTGTAGGGAGACATTGTTTCCACGGGATTGGCATGGCTGGCGTTGTTCTTTTTCCGAGTAATCATTTTCAGTATAGGTGTTGGGACGCAGCATTTTCAACAGCTTGCATATCGTTGATAGAAAAAGCGAGTGTTTGTTTAACGAGTCACGAGGTGCGTGCCTCGTGAAAAAGACGCAAAATATACACGCTTTTAGCACTCACCTACCTGTACTAGTTGTGGCTGAGGTGCCTATTTCTCCTTTGAATATTCATCAAGTCGTGGAGGGCTTATGGGTGGTTGCATGATTGAGTGTCCCGTTCAGACACCGCTTCTTCGCATGTCTCAGCGACGATGGCTAGGATGGTGAGAAGAACAACACCCCCCCGGTCTGGCCTTTCCACCGTGTTGGGTCCGATGGGACGGCTGAGCCCAGGTCCCATCGCCGATCCCCTGGGCAGTCCTCTTCTTTGCGTCGAGGGGAGGGGAAGGGGTGGCAGGGGTGTGGTGGTGTTTGGCGGTTTGCGTGGTTCGCCAGCGGCTGTGGGAAAAGAAAGAAGGTGAGGAGAAGAATGCGCGGGGCCGGGGTGTTGCTGGCTGTGTGATGGTGTGCTGCAGGCGGATGCAGAGGGAATGGAACAAACCATACGTAATGGCGGTGGCTTTCATGCTATGGTCGGTGGATTGGGTGACGGTTATGCAGGTTGTGCATCTTGGTGGGCGCGATGTGAGGGGTGACTCTGTAAAACCTCGGTGATGACTTCAGTTGCAGACAATGGTTTGGAAGCTGCGAGACAACCAACAAATTGGCAAAAACCCTTCTTCTCCTCAGGCCCAGGAAAGCCGCCTCGTGGGTGGTGGGTGCCCCGTCCCCCCTCCATGCATTGCGGCACAGGACAGGACGGGACAGGGGCGTACCAGGCCTTCGGGGCGATGCCTTTTTTGTCGTGGATCTGCATGTGTATTCAACAGATTGCGGAAAGGTAAACGTCGTGAAGCAACGGCTGCAGAGCAGGCGCTGTCGTGTCGGGGTCGGGCATAGGAGGGACGGGGTTTGTCACCGACAAGGCAAACTGGACTGATGGGGACTATTCATGTATGTCTCGAGGTATTTTAGATTAATTACGTGTAAGTGTGATGGTTTGGAATTGAGGGCGTGGGTATAGTACCCGAGGACAACGAGAGCACTCAAGACTTGAAGAGAGAGGTCCCATCAATTGTTCAATGCGAAGCTGCCCGGTCTTCTTGCTTTGCTCTGGTCTCAGACACTTGTCTCGCGGCGCTGGGCGCTAGAGAGAGCTCAGCGGCTCAGCCAGCCCAGAAATGTCTTGGTGTCGTCGTCCTCCCGCGCCCGGCGCCCCTTTCCCCGTGCTTTAGCAGAACCCTAAGGCCGTTGGTGTAGGTGTCGGGTGTGTTCTCTCTCCTCTCGTCTCATGGCCGCTCTCTCTTCCAGGCTCCTCGCCATGGACGCGAAAACCCGGCGGTCTGGGACTCGAGGGCGCGAACCACGTCGGTTCCATACTGCGGGCTGCATCATGCAAAGAAACCAACAAAGGGACCCAAGTGCACGGGAATGGGACGGTATTTTTCGTGTTCCCCCGATGCTCCAATCCCACCCTTGGAGACTGAAGAAGCAAATCAGCCCTGGGCCGGCTCCCCGGTCCAACCGGTTCATCTGCATCCCCACATCTCACCCCCAGCCCGTCCGTCGGGCCATTGCACGTTGCCCCCATTGGAGCCAGTGCTCGCTTCCTCCCAGCCCGTCCCAGGGCGACGGGCGCTCGTGACGACGAGGGTGACACTGTCCCGGCGGTCGGGCCCTGGCATCCTGCTGCTTGCAACTTGTTGCCTTTTCCACCCCCAGCTCTTTTCTCCTTCAACACTCCCAATCGCTGTGCCCTTTGGTCGCAGAAAGACGGTTCGCAAGTAAGGGCCTCGGACCCCCTCAAACCCCTGCCAGCCCGAGCACGAGTCGTCCCGCTACCCTGCCGGAGGGGGATCTCGTCCCGCTGCCGCAAACCAGACCGTCGGGCCCAGCTGAGGGAAAGGTCCCCATTCACCCCCCAAAAGTCAGAATCTTGGGGGGCAGGGAGAGACTAAAAGCAACCCGTCCCATTTCCCGTTTCTTTCCTTTCTTAAATATAGAAAGCCTGGCGCCTCTCGGTCGCGTTCGTCTCTTGGGGCTTCCCGTCCCCAGCTCCACCTCTTCTCACGGCCACGAGCGTGTGTGACAGGTCCTGCCCAGCCTTCATCCCATTTCGTTTCACCTTCTTCCAGAAGCTGGACAATCTTTGTTGTCTGTTTGTCTCTCTGTCGCCTGAGACCCTCGTTGCAACCATGGACCACGAAATGCTCAAGGGCATCGCTGCCGCCCGCTCATCCCCGCCGCATACCCCCAGAAGCTCTCGCCATTTCACGAGGCGGGACAGCAGCATCAGCCTCGAAGACCCCAACTCGCCCATCCAGAGACAGTACGTGACCCCATCGATCATCTTTTCGTCGTCAAGCAGTGCAACCGTATGCTAATGAAGCTCGTGCAGGCTCACACACAGCCACAAATTGTCTAACAGCGACGGCAGGCCGTGGGACTCTACCAAGCCGCCTCAAGAGCTGTCATCTTCCAATCTGGCGCGGCACACAAGCCCGTCCAGGTCTCCCATCCCCAAGTCCCCTTCAGTTACCTCTGTCGCCAATCCCATTGATGTGTACCTGAGGGATGACAATAAACTTGAAGCCCTGTTGATGAAGGGAAATCAACATTTTGGCGTGGAGAGTGAGGCTGAGCCCGCGAGCACTCCTCCGTATCCCACAATCGAGTATGGTGAAGACGAACAGAGCCTGCCATCCTACCCTGCCTCACTGGACAAGGGCAAGGGCGTTGATGCTTTCGATGCCGATGACCAAGAAGTCCCGACCACCCCCGACGGCAATTGCGATTCTCTTGAGGTCGGTCTCGGCGGCACATACATCAGCGTTTCATCCAACTTTGGTGCGCGAAGCTCAGACTCAGGCATATCTGACCTCTCTCCCACCACAAGCCGCCCGATTAAGCGTCGTCGCCGTCGGCTGGCCAGTGAAGAGTCGCAAGAGGAAGTAGACTTGCGGAGTATTCTGAACACAACATTCATGAGGTACGCATTGGCTCCCGCACTCGTTCGCTTTGGCGTCCTCTAACAGTCATGCAGGGCCGCCGATAGAGCCACGATGAGTCGCTCTGCGACCTTTAGGGACATTCGGCGAAGAGTACACAAGGACTACTCGGACAGGTCTGCAGATGATGAAGCCTCCGACTAATGACGTGCGTGTCTTTTGGATATTCTCTTGGCTTTTCTTTTTGGCCATCGTTGGTTATTCTTTTCGAGGTAAAACGCGGCAATGAACCGTCCCTGTATGATATACCCTTTTCCTGCCTTGTTCTTGACGTCTGCCTTACCAGGCGTTTCGAACTGGGCATTTTTTCTGGCCAGCATATTCTCCCTGGGAGAACGCATAGCCTAGTTCGTTCATTCAACTTCTTCCTTCCTGGGACTGTTGCCCAGGTTTGGACCCTCCCTTTGCCAAGTCTCGCCAACCCAACGCGTATCAACCTTGAACTGCACCTGGTATGTGTCTGAGCCACCATTTCTCTTGGCCAACCTACCGCCTTGGTTAGTTTTGATAACCGCAGGGTTCGCGGCTGAGGCTTGGTGCCTCATGGGCCACTGTCGAGTCATCGAATCCCAGCCTTTGTCAACGGGTGCTTCGGCGCGCGGTTGCCAACCAGCCATATCATCAGCAAGCTGCGAAATTTGTAATGTTGCGCCAGAAGACATCATGTCAATGCCACCAACCGACTCTCAGCGTCCCTTCAGGTCCCAGCAGCCTCAGAAGCTTCGACTTTCACCACATCGATGGCAACCAAGAACCCGAAAAAGACCATAACAAGCTAATCTGTCAGAAACTTGATCCCATATTACGAACAGAAGCACATACCAGGAAAGTCCCTATGCCAATGAGGTGTATCTCAAATCCACCACTCAACGCTCTACCACTCTTCATATGATCCTGATGTCTCCAACTGCGAACAGCTCCAAGAAGTATGGTTCCGATGGAAAATGCAAAACAGGTCATCGCCAGAGGTTTTCCTATTAACGTGTAGCCGAAACCAGCGTCGTGATGCGTGATATTAAAGAGTTGCGCAATCATGGTGCCGAGAATTGACATCATCATCGAAGTTCGCAGATACCCAAGAAAGGTTCGTTCAAGTGCTAGAAGGAAGCGGGAAAGTTAGCTACAAGTTTCAAGTAGGTAGAATTCGATTCAGGGATGCTTGATGGGATGCTCGACGTGCTATCTCCCGTTCCCGTGCGCGCAAGGGCAAGGATATTGCCAGGCACAATTGCTTGCCAGGGATGCGAAGGGCAACACCCATCTCGGAGGTCGACGTCGCGGAACGCATGCCGGATATACACCAAAGTTTATTGCGACATTGGCAGCATAGGCGGACCATTGTCTGCATTGGTGTATGTTGGTTGGCCGGGATGGGATCGAAATGTTGTGTTTTAAGTCGAACAGAGCACGCCACTCGGCATTCCAGTGACACAGAAAAGGCGGAATGGGCATACCTAAATGATCTCGAGCCGTCTTCATGTCCACTTCACAGCTGATATGAGATACCCAGAACTTGGCGATGCGTGAGCCGGGTTTGGGCGTGTTCGACGATGTTTCGGGCTCATCTCCGGATTCACCTTCCGGCGGCACGGCGGTCCCCGCTCCACGTGGCTCCGAAGGGTCATGGTCAGAGTCATCCTGACTGTGACTGTCTCGCTGGGATTGGGACGGGAGATGACTGCTCCAGTTGGTGCTGGATGATGAAGCTCGGGCGTGGGATTGGGAGTCGAGCTCATGCAGAGAGATTGCTGAATTGGAACGATTCCGGCTGGTGGTAAGCATGATGCACTAATCTGTACCAAAGTTAGGCATGCGCCGCTAATGATGCGAATGTTTTGGCATTCGTCTCGTCTCTGGTCTGGGTGAAGGACGCCGCGACGCCACACGGGAGCTCAAGATAACTTATGCAATCCGGCGTGGATAATTTCGAAGCACTGCGATCAGGTTTTCAGCCTCAGAAAGGGGCGGTGCAAAAAGAGATTTCGGTTCATTGGCAAAAGCGACTAAAATTGTCAAGTCTTGATTGATCTTGTTCTTCGACGGCTTCCGGATGTCGGTGGGTAGCGGCATTGGCACTACGTCAATCCAGATCCGCGAGCGTTTAATAGGTCAGTTGCCGGCGGCCGAAAATCGACGATGGTGATATACGTCGATGTGAAATGTTAAGTTGGAGGAAGAGGATGAAGAATTGGAGTTTTCAAGCTTCCCTCTCCCTTCACTGTTAGTGCAAACCCTGGCACTGAGGCATCAGCAGCGGTTCTCAAACGAGGAAGGAATGAGCTAGCACCTACCTGAAATGAAAGACTCGATCTCTTCCTCAGAACCTTTTTTCTTACTTCTTCTTGCTCTTTCACGCGTCAAATTTCTTCCTATTGACCTCTACTTCGTCTTTCTCTTGTCCAACGAATCCGAATTTGACCCCATACATCTTGTTGGTTTATTCAGCGTCTCTCCAAGTCCATTGCTCCACCGCTTTGGCTTCAAACTCCACAACCAACCATCTCAGATCTTGAATCTCAAGCAACGCCCTGGTCCGGAACAATCTCTCTGACATTGAGCTGCTCTCTGCGTCTTCGTCATGACCGGTAACCTACCTACTCAGGCCATTGAAACTCGGCATCATACCGTAACTCGTCAAGCCTACCGTCACGAATCGGCGCGAAAGCACAAAATCTCCGCCAGCCGAAGTTCGTCAATGACGGCAAAGCGTTTACTCGTTCCGGCTGCCGATATCTCTAACTCCAACATGGCGGGGCCGATGCGTTTTATGCTAACGGCTGGGTCATACGGAGATAACGGTTCACGGCTGTCGCCCGTCTGTTCCCGTTTCGCCGCCGAGCCCACGGAACTTCGGCCCGCAGGACCGCTCACCTTCTTTTACCTGCACCGATCCAGATCCATCGAATGCTTTCAACAGCCCTTTCTGCACCTGCCAGGGTGCGTGGCGACTTGTTAGTTGATGCTGTAATCACGGACGTCGAATTCGCCGACTCAACCTTCGAACCTGCAAATCATCATCGACGTCCAACACGACAAAGTAAGCATCTGGGGTCCAAGATGCTGAACCGTTTCTGTGGGTTAGCAGGATGATGTTCCTGGTCTCCGCCTTGTCCAGTCCATCGGTGCCATTGAGACGTCACTGCCTCGGCGTCTCAAGGAACAACTCTCGGGATGTCTTCGAATCCAGCCGTCTGTTAGCACCAACATCCTTGGCCAGCGTTGCACTTGACACCATTATTGATACAGAACATCGACAGATTCTGGTCAATCCGCCGTGCAACGTGGCAGCCGTTAAAAAGTTGAAGGATGGCTGATCATACTCGACTGTGCATCCGCCGCCTCCGATTGCCAATTAACTAGCGAAATAACAAAAAGGCGTTCGCTCAACCCTTCCGTGCCGTCTTATACCTGGCACTCACCCACCAGCGCCTTATCTGTCAGATGATTTAGTGACTACGTGAATGTCCAACTTCGAGGAGCTACCGCGCATGCGGTCCGTCCATACCGGGTTGCTATACGCACTAGTCCGCCTGTCAGCTGCGTTTCTCCCACATCCCAGCCGGACGTCCCTCGATCCCCTGCCCAATCCCCTCTTCTCCGCGTCTCTTGTCCGGCGGTATTCCGGCTACCCTTCACTCCCGCCTGTCTCTCATAGGTTACTCACTCTGTTTCTTATTTGAGGTTGCATTAGCACCATTCCAAAACTCACCATGACCCAAGCGGCAGGCTCGGAGCCTAGCTCCCACCCCGGCTTCAGCCAACATGGAGGCTTCTCTAGCCATCCTGGAATTCTCCTTTCCTCGGCCAAGTCCTGACATACATGCATGAGTTTCTTTGCATACGGAGAAATAACGGATGACATTATTGAAGGAGGCGGATGCCTGCCATCCGAGCCTCAGATTGCCCGTATAAGTTAGCCGCCGCCTAGAAACCGCTGTCTTCGATTTCTCGACCTGCCTCCCTCTATCAAGGCACTTGCATCCATACATACCCGACTGGCAGCCTCCATGATACTTGTATGGTCCGGATGAAAGCCTGTTTTCTTTACTCTTTCCTCCACCATATTTTCTCGTGCTCATTCCCTGATTCTGGTACCTTGATGTTGCGATTACACGCACTGAAGAGCTAGACACAAGACCACTTACACGAGTCTCACGCAATAAGACAACACAACTTCGGGCCTTCCCCTACATCTACCGAATCCTGAAAATACTCTATATACACATTCGGGATGGACGACACAAATTTGCCCACGACTCCAGACACGGAGTATTCTCCCCCATGCAGCCCGACGCAGAAAAACCAGCTGCTTAAAGACACTCGCTCAGCAGCTCGACAGAAGTTAGCAGGCTTGAGCCTGAAGGAGAAGGTATATATGAACGCCTTACGCGAATGATACGGCCCAGCTAACCTCACAGGTTTCTTTACTCACTGCCGCGGACTTTTGGAGGACCAAGGCAATTCCTGAAAAGGGGATCCCGGCCGTCAAGACATCCGATGGTCCAAATGGTGCTCGAGGAAGTACCTTTGTTGGCGGAACTAAGGTTTGCTATCCTACCTGCCCCCACGCTAACGATGCTAATATGCCAGGCTGCTCTTTTCCCTTGTGGCATCTCGTTGGCATCCACGTGGAATAAGAAACTCCTCTATGAGGTTGGGCAACACCTAGCTGCAGAGACCAAGGCAAGGTCTGCTGAGATGCTCCTCGCCCCTACTGTCTGTCTGCATCGTCATCCCCTTGGGGGCAGAAACTTTGAGTCCTTCTCCGAGGATCCCCTTCTTACTGGCAAGCTAGCAGCACAGTACATCAAGGGTCTTCAAGATAACGGAGTAGCGGCAACTATTAAGCGTGAGTTGAACTGGATCTATCCCTAAGAGATGCTAATAGAGGACCAGATTTTGTCGGCAACGAGCAAGAAACTCATCGATTGACCATAGACTCGCTCATTACCGAGCGGGTTCTACGCGAGCTGTACCTCCGACCCTTCGAGATTGCCATTCGCGAAGCCAATCCATGGGCTCTCATGACCTCATACAATCTCGTCAACGGAGTTCACTGCGACCGGAATACGCACACTCTTAAGGACATTCTACGTGGGGAATGGGGCTATGATGGGTCAGAAAATCACGTATAATCCATCAGACTTTATTGCTAACTTCCATTTATTCAGTACCGTCGTTTCTGATTGGGGCGGTGTCAATTCGACTATTGAGTCTATTGAGGCCGGGTGCGATATCGAGTTCCCACACTCTACCAAATGGCGCTTCGAGAAGCTCGTGGCTGCCGCCAACGAAGGAAAAATCAAGTTGGAAGACATTGATCAAGCCGCTGAAAATGTCCTCACTCTGATAGAACGTCTGAAAGAAGGCAACATGGCGCCAGAGGAACCCGAGTGGATGGATGACCGTGAGGAGACGAGAAGACTCATTCGCACAGCGGGACATGAAGGGCTGACACTCCTCAAGAATGAGGATGGAATCCTTCCTTTGTGCCCTGAGTCTACCAAGGTGGCAGTCATCGGGCCCAATGCTAATCGTCCTATCGCAGGGGGTGGCGGTAGCGCCAGTCTCAACCCTTATTACACCACTATTCCTCTTGAGAGTATCCGAAAGATTGCAGAGATGGAAGTTGCTTTTGCCCAGGGGTGCTATATTTACAAATGGCTACCTGTGGCATCCAAGTACTGTGCCGACAAGTCTGGCAAGATGGGTGTCACCATCGACTGGTTCGCCGGCGACAAGTTTCAAGGAGACCCCGTGGTTATTCAACGAAGAACCAATACCGATCTCTTCCTATGGGATTCCGCGCCTCTTAGCCAAGTTGGCCCTGAGTGGTCAGCTATTGCAACAACATACCTGACTCCATCGACAACAGGCAAACACACCATCAGCTTCATGACCGTGGGACCCGGAAGGTTCTACGTGGACGGAAAGCTTGTTCTTGACCTCTGGGACTGGACCGAAGAGGGAGAGGCCATGTTTGACGGTTCCATCGATTACCTTGTTGATGTCGATATGGAAGCTGGCAAAGCCGTTGAGCTAAAAGTCGACATGACCAATGAGTTGCGCCCATTTGCGAAGCAGAAGCAGTTCGGCATGACGCACAAGTATGGTGGGTGTCGTATCGGTTTCAAAGAGCAGGATCGGGTCGATTACATCCAGGAAGCCGTCGATACGGCTCGCGCCGCTGACGTGGCCGTCGTCATTGTGGGTGTAGATGCCGAGTGGGAATCGGAGGGCTACGACCGTCAGACAATGGACCTCCCCGTCGACGGAAGTCAAGATCGCCTCATCGAAGCAGTAGTCAAAGCAAACCCGCGCACTATTGTTGTCAACCAGTCGGGCAGTCCGGTTCACATGCCTTGGGCCAGTCGGGTACCCGTCATTATCCAAGGGTGGTATCAGGGCCAAGAAGCAGGCAATGCCCTAGCTGACGTACTATTCGGTATTGCAAATCCCAGTGGAAAGCTACCAGTAAGTTAGCCATTGAATCGTCGAAGGGGGATATCTGCTCACAGGTACCTAGGCCACGTTCCCGCAGCGCATTGAGCATACTCCAGCATGGCACAATTGGCCTGGCGAGAATCTCAAGGTTCTCTACGGCGAAGGCCTCTACATCGGCTACAAACACTATGAGCACACGAAAATTCCTCCTCTGTTCCCCTTCGGTCACGGCCTCTCGTACACGACGTTTGAGTATGGTCGTCCGGAAATCTCACCTCGCACATTGACGCCCAACGGCGCCATCAAAATTACTCTTGCCATCTCCAACGTTGGACCACGAGCTGGCGCCGAAACGGTTCAGGTTTACGTTCATGACGAAAAGAGCCGGTTGCCACGTCCAGAAAAGGAGCTTGTGGCGTTTGAGAAGGTATTCCTCAACGCAGATGAGACGAGACATATCACAATTAGTCTGGATAAGTATGCGGTGGGATACTACGATGAGGCCGTCCCAGGATGGATTGCCGAGGAGGGCGCATTCGAGGTGCTGATTGGATCATCGAGTGCAGATATCAGGTGAGTTTTTAGACGGTCTGAACGAAGATAAAAATGCTGACCAGAACAGACGCACGACGAGATTCCAGGTGAAGGACCCTTTTACTTGGGTGTTCTGAAGATGAAGCATTTGCGCCGAGAGTCGAGTGCACACAGATTATGCGCCTAGATGTTTGCAAGTTGGCCGATGAACCGGTGGTGGTTGTACCTCTTATCACTCCTTTCATATTGTTATTGATCAAGATCCAAGCATATCAGGATCGAAGGATATTGAGATATTTTGACATTCAAGGTCAAAGCCACATCGCGTGTTGTCATTTTTTCAACATTGAGTATCGTGACCCCTTTCTCAGCTTCAGCGGCCCAGACCAGGCTTGGGATGCCAAACAGGCTCGTATGGGTCGTGGTGTGGTAAGGCATAATCAGATCTCACAGTATACTATTGCTCCGACCAGAGCGTGATGTCGGCTCATGTCGGATTTTAGAGTTCGCCAGGTGTGAGAATGGCTGTGTCTAGCCTACTCCTAATCAGAAACGGAAAACAAGCAGTTGGCGCATCAGTGAAACATACCTTGTACATCAATATTAAACGTGCCGACGTGCCCTCGACCATTTCGGAGGGACACGTCGGCATTTTCTCCTTTTATTCTTCCCCGATCCTTCCATTTTGACGCATCACCCCCTTTCACGATACGTCTTTCTTTTTTTTAGGTGTCATCGCAAGATCTTCCTCCTGTTCAATCACGCTCCTCGCGCTGCTTGGCCTCCGGACTGCGACTTCGACTTCGCCCTGCTCCCCTGCGTCCTCCACGGCCACCGGCTCCACGACCGCCCTTGCCGCCAGGCGGGGGACGCACGAAGGCAAAGTCGACTTGGACCGTCTGGTCGAGGAGTTTCGTCTCGTGGGCTCCGTCGATGGCGGCGCGGGCTTCTTCAAGCGTCGTGTACTCGATCAGCGCATAGCCCTGAGTTCGTGTTAGCTATCATTGCATACCTCCAAGCCTTTCTGCATGTGTGGACACGTCAGGCTCGGCTGGGGAATTGAGTAAAGTACCTTAACGTAACCGCTTCGGCGATCGAGGTTCAAGTGCATGTTCTTGATCTCTCCAAACTCGCCAAACATGTCCTGCAGGGCTTCCTCGTCGGCTTCTTCGTGGACGTTTGTTACGATGACGATCCAGCCCTCGATAGAGCGCACGGCGGTGGCTTTGGTGTGGGTTTGCATGTCGGATTCGTTGCGCACCGGGGGAGGCGGCGACGCGTTGTCGACGTCCATGTCCATGTTTTCGTCGGCCATCTTTTTAAGTGTTAGGAGGGTTTGCGTCGAGGAGAATTGGTAGGCGTTGCTGGGATGGAGACGGTGATGGTGAAGCTCTTCGCGGGGCAGAAAGCGGCCGGTGGAGGTTGGGATAGATGTCACGTGACATGGCAATTGGGTGCATTGGAGAGGCTCTCTGTGTGACAATCAAAGGTGTGATGCGCATTGGCACATGTTCGCGAAAGTTACGGACGCGCTTCTCATTGTCGCGTTGAAATGGAATGTCTAATTGAGATGATTGAAGGGGCAGCGTGCCTCAGGCTCGCAATTTGACAGGCCTCGGTCAGCTTAAGTCCGAACTCGAGATCGTCAGACTGGCCCGACCGGCGTGAGTCACTGGCCGAACGTCCGTCATCGTCCAAGGGGGCAAAAGTTCAGCACGAAGCAGCTCCCTCTACGTGCCCGAGCCTGCTGTATCACCGGTCCGTGGGATATCTCAAGTGCCATCACAGTGGAATTGCGTTGGAATTGCGAACTAAATGTGTGTTGTATTGACAACCGACACCGTGACGCCGCGTAGAGCCGTAAGTGCTTCTTCGCACCTCTCGTTTATTCATTTTTTGAGGGGGGCTCAGCCTACCAAGCGACCCAACCTAGTCCATCTTGCCATAACTGAATTCAAGCTTTCGTCGATGAACGGTTTCCGCAAAGCCAACCTCCCAATACCGTGTTCCGTCGCACATAGCCGTCTAGCCATCTCGTTTAGGAGCCGGGGTTGGGGTTCATCTGTATAGGAGTCAGCGCTCCTGTTTCCTGAGAGGGGTATCGGTTTTCGATTCGAGTTTCTGCTCACCTTTCGCTTGCCACCGGTCATCGTGACGTTGACGAATCGTCGAGTGTACTTGAGGCGCTTGAGAGCACGGCCCTTGGGGACCTTGGTCTTCTCCTGCTTCTCAACCTGTGGGACAAAATGTTGGTCAGTTTCGGGATCGTCGGGGAAGGGAAGCGAGGGCTCGAGGGAATCGTACTTTGGGGGTCTGCGACTTGACCTTGCCTAGAGAGATTGTCAGCACATTTGAGAGGATAATCGGGGAAACGAGGGCGACGACGTACCGGCACGGGCAAGAGAACCGTGAACTTTACCCATGGTGATAGATTTGCTTGGTGGTTGATGTGGATGATGAGTCGACGATTCGTAGCGGGAGGCGCACACCAAAGATTTTTGGGGAATTTGACAAATGGTTGTGGGCTTGGAGTGGGAGCCTTGCATCACGTGAGCGGGGACACCGCGTGCCCTGTCGGATAAATTGATCCCGCCCTACCGCTTTTGGCCACCGGCTTATGTAACGCTAGATGGCTCGACGGGCCGCTTTGCCTTCTGCCGTTTTCGAGTTGAACAAGTCGGGTGGTTGATTGCATGATATTCTCGCCAAGATGTTTGAGGTTGATGACAGATAAGAACAAGGTTTTTTGCACAAGGCTGGGGTTTTGATTTTGATTTCTTCACGTCTTATTCTCAACTTCAGGCGTTGCACAATTGGCTTCCAACGGCAATGTGGTGTTGCCAACGTGCCATTGACCAATCAAGATGCAGATTTCTTGGAAGTTTGAGAGACTTCCTTTCACATACGGGGCATTCTATCCTCTTACTTAGTGCTTAGGAACAAAAAGAAGGAACCGGGATGTAACACTACGTCGGGTACGCCATCGCGGGCCGCAGCCAGTTTCAAGAGTTGAGGGGGCAACTCCGCGGGTCATCTGGACATGAACCTCTCACAGCATGGGATCTAGAGTGATCTTGTTTATGTCAATTACCATCATGGTCATAACCTTCCTCAAGGCCACAGCTTTAAAGCGAAAAATGTTCGTGTTGTCCCACAACATGAGTCGCCCCTCCTCATTGCCGGTATCCGAATATTCGTCGACACTGGTGGCAATGACACGCTGCCACGCTTCCTCATCAGCACCTTTCCCCTGCATCGTCTGTAGCCGTTGATCCTCTGCAAGGCCGGAAGAAAGTGAGTGTAACTCCCGGACGCGACCGAAGAAATACAAGTAAACGCCGTGTTTCCCTGGGTACCCTGGGAGCGTCGATGCAGGAACAGAGAGCGTTTTCGATGTGCAGTCTTTGGCACATTACGAGGGTTTCAAGTTGATAGCTCTCTTTTCAACTCAGCTAAAGCAAAGAAACCTCTTCCCTTGGCCGATAATCGGTTAAAGCTTCCCGCAGTTTATGTAGAAGTTGATTTACATGCCCTTCTCGTGCTGCTCGTTTCCCAAATGGAATCGGCGTGTAAGCCAGACAAAGCCACCAAAAGTTACGTAGTTGGCTGCCACGACAACCGGAATTCGGTAATGGAAAATTCTGCCAGAGATTCTAGGCCTGTGAAAACATGTCACAAACAATGATAGCATCAGATAATGGTCGTTTTTATGGCCGTTTTGGTCGGCCGCAAGAGAGGCCGCACGACAGTTTAGGGTAGGTTGACCAGCAACCAGCAAGCCACCCACCATAAACACCAAGCCAGAGTGGGCGCAGTGGAGGGGTTCTCAACAGAAGCCTGGTCTGTCAGTTCAGCGCTGTCAACCTGTCATTGCAGCCCACGAGGCCGCGACCGCCACGAGAAACCCAATGACAGCGGCTTCGCAAATGTCTCCGACTTGTCGAGGTGGAGACGTCGATCTGCACCTTGGAAGCGGGCGACCTCGATCAGCTGGTCAAGGTTGACGACGAGAGAAGCATGTCTTAGCCATTCATGTTGGCTGCGAATATGTACGCAGGTTGGGTGGCACTCACGAGCAGTGGTGGCCAAACGTTTGCCATGTTCTAATTGTAGTACCGGTAGAGCCATGCACCCACGAGGCGTCTTGTCCATGTGCTGCAGGGTTCAGCATCCGGGTGTTGGTGAAATACGAGGCCCGCCCGTACCCAGATCAGAATGTTGATGGACTCTTCCACCCCACCCGACCGGCCGGACCGCCGATCACGACCGTCTCGGAAGAGTCAAGACGAGGAGGATCAGGCACCGCACCCGCTTGCAGAGCCGAGAGGTCGTATTTCCCAAGCTGAGGGACTGCTAATGCGAGCTAGGTCGGATGCGATCCGTATAAGTATCAATGAGATGTTTGTTGGGGAGTCAATACGATGAGGGACTCGTCCCGTGGAAGGTGAAACAATGAACTCTGGATCTGCGAGTAGATATAGTATGTGCTTCTCGCACTGACGACGACGCTGCGTTTGAGCAAGGATAGTGACCAGAGTTGTCGTCATGGTCCGCGTTTCTCTCTAATTAAGGAGCTACTGGGAGACGCATCCTGCTTCTCCAGTCCCCTCTGGCAGCTGCACAAGAACCGCCATGACCGCGTCCCAGCACCAGCCAACAGCTTTTCACCGCATCGGCAACAGGCCCCCCTCCCCCGCTGCCGCCCACAGCCCGGATGGAGACTAGGCGCAAGCGTCAAGGCCAACACGAACAGCACAACACCACAAGCATCGCATCACCTCGCATTCGCCCTGCAGGGTCGCGCCTAGATTGGATTCGTCCTAGGGGAGCCCTGGCCTTTTGGCTCTCGGCGGCTGTGGTTGCTGGGGTGGCGAAAACCGGATTTCGTCAGAACTGGAGAGAAAGAGAGGGAGATATTGACAGTTGGAAATGGTGTGTGACAAGGGGCCCGTTGTAAGTCATGGAACACATCGCGACGCAAACTTACATACATAGGTACAGATGATGGAACAACGCAGGGCCTGTGTGTGTGCAGCCTGCAGCGAAAGAGGCCGAATTAATATCGAGTATTCGAGCATCCACCTTGTCACTTGTTTTTCCCATGCTGCGTCCATCTACCTACCCAATACCGTTTCTCTGAAGCAGTACATGGCATCACCCCGTCGTCTTCCCATCGACGGAGGGCAATAAACTAATTGGAGGCGCCACCTGGTCGGCCGTGGTCTTGACGGCGGCCGTAGCCGTGATGGAGACGGACACGGACTGATGGGAGTTGCCGCTCGGAGTTGGCGACGGGTCTCAGACTCTTCCTGTCGTCTTGGATTTACGTAGATACTTCCTCGGAGGCGAGGAGTCAGAAACTGATGATTTCTGCGAGGTCCCGCGTCTAATACAGTCAAAAGCCACCGACGTGATGCCCATCTTTGCCCAAGACTCGAGGGTGCTATTTTTGGCCACGCTCCCTCTCTTCTAAATCTGGTTGTCGGACTTTTATTTTAGTGGACGAGACAAAAAGTTCTTGCACTCCCCCGTCCCGTGTAGATTGGAGAAAAAATGGTGCCATCAAGCAATTCATTGGCGACGGAGCAGAGATGCCCAATGGCTGTGGATCCCGGGACAGCCCATGCCATGCCATGCCATGACGATGACGGTCGCCCACCTTGTCAGTTCGTATTGTGCTGCGCTGCCAATGTTTGCTTCGGCCGATTCAGCTGAACCAAAGCTTTCTCCAGCTTTGCACGAGGTTGCCCTAAAGCTAGCTGCAGCTTCTAGGCATGCGGACCCAGCCTGGAAACGGACAAGAGGCCATCCCAAATCACTCCATGCTGGGCAACCTCGAACATATCGATGGCATCAATCCGGTGGGGGTACGAGGCCTCTAAGCCTATTTGTGCTGCCCTGTAAGCGAAAAGAGATCGCATCCGGCATTGCCAGTCGACTCGATGCGCGCCGGGGATAATCGTTGTTGCTACGACATCGCAAGTCAGGTAACATGGACTACGAGTTTGTTGCTGGTGCAAGAACAACAAAAAGTCACTGGTCACATTTACTTCTTTTTCTTCTCTTCCTCCCCCCTCCTCCTCATCAATCCATCCCCCTTCTTCAGGCTTGATCCCTGGTTGTCACGTTTTCCACTCTTCATCCATTGCCCAACAAGATCAAATCTATTCTCGTTCATCCCTCTCTGTGCCTCGTAACACAACACACAGACTCTTCTGCCTCTCCGCCTTTTTCTTTTCCTCCCGTCCCTCCCACTCGACAGTGTAGCACTCGCTCACCTTTTTTTTTTAACTCAATTGCCACTGCTTTCTTTGTTGTGATCGAATCAAGGTCCTTCTCACCACGAACTTCTCTTGTTCTTGTTGTTGTTGCCCTATCCTATACAACACACACGACCAGAAGGAAAAGAAGGACAACCATAACAAGAGATTCCGATGCAACAATTTCCCAAGTGACACAGAACGATAGCTATTCGACAACCGCCTCCCAACCTCATGGAAAGCTCCGTTTTGGTGTAGCACAGACAAAGTCATTCATCATCCATCTCCCGCTTATTCCTCACACCCTCACTTTCACCAATCTGCTTGACGCCTCACAATTCGACGTCCTTGGCCAACAAAAACGAAGCATTGCTTTCGTATGCCTCGGTGGCTTCGCCCTTTCCAGGCACCTGAGTGGTAGCTCACATTCGAAAAATCTCCGTCACCAACACAACAATGTATGAGCCAGTCCAGCATCAAGGCCGTCAGCGGTCGGATAGCTTGCAGCGCATGCTCGAGCTCGAAAAGAAGATGATGGTAAGACTTTCCTTTTTACCTCTATTGTTGCTGTCTTATACTCATCTGTTTGGCGTGAAAACAGTTCCAACGAACTCAGAGCTTGACGAGCAACTCATATCAATCATCACCCGCCGGCTCCATCGCCCCCAGCCCAATTATTCACCCTCAACCTCGTCGCTTCGAGCTGGTTCCCAAGGACGGCAAAAAGGCACCTCCTCCACCGGTTCGTAACTACGGCCCTGTGCCACCTCCGCTATTTACCAGCTACTCCGCGCCCGACGGCGCGTCAAATGCCGTCGTGCATCAACAGCTGGTCGCCGCCAAGGGCCACTCAAGGACCAATTCTGCCCCGATCGGAATGACGGATAGGGGCACTCAGAAGACAGTCGCTTTTGCTTTCCCTCCAGATTTTGAGGAGCAAAGATCTGTCTGCGTGTCTCCCACGTGGGAGGCGTATGGCCAACGCAAACAAGATAAGAGAGACAGAAAGGAGGAGAGGCGAGAGGAGCGACGAGAAGAGTCAAGGGGACGAGAACGCACTGTCGAGAAGAAGCCGCGAGGAAGACGCTTGAGCAAGCCGCCGCCTCCAAATCACAACTTGATTCGAAGCAACACCGAGCCTGTGAGCCCTCCAAAAGATAAGCGCTCCTCGAGCGTGATGGGCATTCCCATCTCAAGGAGAGACACAGCCGATACGAGCAGAAATGAGCCCGCTGAGAAGCCCAGGCGGGGGCGCTCTGGCTCAATAACATCTGCTATTCGAGGCTCATTCGAAATCCGACGGGGCTCATATGACCAGACCAGCGCCTCGGGCTTTCTCGGCGGCGTCAAGCTGGAGCACAAGAAGCAGGACTTCACACAGCAGGTCATTGAAGACCAGTCCAAGAATACCAGCAAAGTCCACCCTGCACTGCGGAAATCTTTTCTCGGATACGGCTCTTTCACGCCCCTGCAGACCGATGGTTCATCATCGCCGGTGCGTGATAACGAAGAGCCCGAGAAGAGACGTCGAGCATACCCTCCGATTTCTCTGCAGACGTCTGGAGTCATGGGCCAAGGTGCCCCTCCAGCTCAGGTGGTGCCAGCCAGACGAGGTTCGTCTGGGTCTGCGAATATCTACTTGTGGAGTGCGCGTGCGAAGAAGCGGACGTCTGAGCCGATCGACGATGAGTGTGCTGTGGATGATGAAGAAGACGGCGAGGCAGCTCAAGAGCTAGAGCGTATTACTCTCACCGATACTCCACCCAAGGAGGCTGGTTTGACGAGACGGGGTGGTCTTCACATCAAGAATGGTCCACGCGCGTCTCTGACGTCCAAGTTTTCGACCGAAGATGAGGACGAGAACGAGACCCTGGTGGACGGCGATGAAGACATCGAGCCCCTCCACATCGCCAAGATGAGCTCCAAGGAGACGACTCCAGAACCCGCCGTTGAGCCACTACCCGTTCTCGAACCTCAGCCAGTCGCAAAGACCCCCGTCATCGAACAGAAGGAGAAGCCCTCATACCCCCCAACAACGGTGAAGACCCGACCAAGGCGCGAATCAACCGCATCCACCGTATCTAGCCCTCCCGCGCCTCCCAGGAAGAGCTCCAAACGCAACTCCATCGTCTTCCTCGCCCGTTCACAGACTGCGCCGGTGGAGCCCCCCAAGGAGGAACAGCCACCGCGGTCCTCGAAGGAGAACCCGTCGAGCCCTTCCAAGGAAAACTTGCGCGTTGAGAAGAAGACGCCGATTGTGACCAAGTTGGTTACGTCCTCGAAGATGCGGAACCCTACGCCGCCGAGCATTCGCTACGAGACGACGCTGGCTGGTGTCCGTCCCACGCCGTATCCGGCCGAGTCGCCAACGACGTCGACTGCCAAGTTCAACTTCAAGGACACGGCCAAGTCTGCCTTTGCGCGCGGTGGAAGCGGAAGCTCGTCGCAGGCCTCCCTTTCTCCCATTTCGGGTGGAACATCGCCTGTTCTACCCCCGAGTCCCCTCAAGAACGAGACGTACGTGACACCACAGCCAGCGGCTCAGCAGCAGCAGCAGCCCGAGGCAAGACCCGTCGCCACTTCATATTCGAGACCGATTCGACCGTCTCCTGAATACTACCTCGCCCCGAAGAAGCAACCCTCCAGTACGTGGCGACCCACGACGAGCTCCTCGGACGACTCTTCCTACTCGGACGGCCTGCAATCCTCCGGCCCAGGCACGCCCGACACATCGCCTCCGCAATCCGACTCGGGCTGCTACCACCCGCGCACTGTGAGCGGCAAGATCCAGCCTATCCAGTACAGCCCATACTCGTCCGTCAACAGCTCGCCCAACATCTCCCCCGGCGACCGCTTCCAGCTCTCCGACTCGCCGCACTCGCCCGAGTCCGACCTCGACCCCATCGAGGCCGCCGCCCGCAGAGTCATGGAGGCCTTCTCGCACGCCAACCTCGTCAGCCCTATGGACAGTGGTAAGGACACCGATTCATCAGGCGACAGCTCGTTGGTGCTCTCGTCGCCTGAGCCCGAGCCGCAGCCGCAGCGCCTGCGCCACCGGGAGAAGAGCAAGAGCCGCCTGCGCAACTCGCAGCTGCAGACGCTGAAGCTCTCGCAAAGCGCCAACGGCATCAAGGCGACGCGCAGCACGCCCAACCTCGACGTGCGCAAGTCGCAGCAGCCGCCGGTGCCCGAGATGCCCAAGAGCAACCGGGCGAACCCGCAGCGCGGCGACCGCGTGGGCAAGATGTTTGTCGTGTGCTGCGAGTGCAAGCGGTACCACGACATCCCCGTGCAGCTGTACAAGACGATGCTCAACCCGGGCGGCGTGTTCGGCAGCGGCGGGTTTGAGGACCGTGTTTGCATGACGGTCAAGTGCTCGTGGTGCGACCACCAGATGAGCACCAAGTGCTGTCCCGGCGTGTCTGGGATTTTGGACATTCAGGAGAGGGTGCACTAAGCTCCCCCTCCTCCCCTCTCTCTCTTCCTCTGTGTCTTTATTCTGTGGAATTTCTCTCTGTTGGTATTGCAATGGTGGAAAGAGGATGATTTCTGGCTTCGAAGCCTAACCCGTTCACGTCAACGTCACGACACACACAGCTCAGCGCATTTTAATGATTCCTTTGTCCTGTCGGTGCTTGGAAAGGCCAAATGGGATACTATCGGGGAGACGAAGATATCCCCAACGTTTTCGACTTCTTTTGTTGTGTATGGAGGAAGTTGTATCTCACCAGCACTTGTTGTACCCAACTGGTTGGGGAATTACAGGGTTGGTGGGTGGGTGATTTTACATATACATATGGGCGAAACACATAGTTAGCCTGATGAGATACATTCAATGACTTATGATTATGACTATTAAACATATTTTCTATTGCAATTATAGCTCATCGTGACATGTGTGAGATGCATCAATGCATGGTGTTGAGGGGTTGTTGACGTCACCGCCATCATCCCACGTTTGCGGACTGATGAGGGGACGCAGATCTGGTTCCTCCACCACGATTCTCGTCAGTCATCGGAGAGTATTCCATGAGGCCCATTTAATGCGATTTTACGGCTAGATTGGATTGGAGTTGCCATTAAACCAGTCCATGACCGTTGTTGAGGCGGCGCTTTGCATTGCAATCTTGCAGCCGTTCTCACCACCACCAGACCACGAGACGAACGAATAACGGCTGCCGGCATCCAACAGAAAAAGAGATCTCAGCATGGCGAATAAACTTGCTTGCAGCCGTTGAAAGCCCTGATTCTCATCTCCTGAAACGGCCTGTGAAAACCCCCCCGATGACATTGTTGCGTAGTCGCTGACGTCAAGCTTGCAGGGATCTTGGACGCCCGCTTCCAGGTTTCTGGTGCAACTTGGTTACGGCATCGAGAATGATATCAAGGGCTCCTACGACGGCGTCAAGGAGTTTTTTTTTTGGTTTGAACTCACCTCTTTGCTTCTTCTAACTGCATAATCTCTCAATACCGAGCGTCGATCATCGCAAAATATCCGGGTCTTATCAGCGACTCGCACATACTACAAGAAACACTTACACGTTCCCTCTCCTATACAACAAACATGGGCGGCGAAGAACCAAAAAAGGGCACCATCCTCGCCCGCAACAAAGAAGGCACCATCGAAGCTTCAGCCATCCTCTGGCGCGCCCTGTGCGAAGACAAGCCCAAGATGGTGAAGAAATACATCACCAAGGACGCGGTGCTGGCCGAGCCCGACCGCATGGTCTACAGCAGCAAGTCGGAGCCGACGCTCGAGGAGTATTTCGAGGACGAGTACGAGCCGTGGACGGCCTATAAGATCCACGGAGAGCCCGAGTTTGTCGAGATCGACATGATGGCCTCGGCGCTGACGTACCGCGTCACGACGTGGAAGTTGAAGGGCGGCGAGATGGTGGCCACCGAGGGCATGTGCTCGAGCGTGTTCAGGCAGGGGCCTGGCGGGGATTGGAAGTGCTGTCTTCATCATATGGCCAAGCTCAAATGATGGGGGCCTTGTGTGTACCTAGGATGTGACTTTCTCGCGTGGTGAAGGGGCGTGAGATGGGACGGCGTTTTGTCTTGTTTGTATGGTAATTCTAACGCTGGTTAATCAAGTGATCTCTGACTTGTGTGTCGCTGTGTCTCATGATGCTTGGGGGACTTTCACTTACAGAGACATCCTCACCATCATCACCTCGAGCCGTGAAAACTGCGAGCCATGTCAGACAAATGCCAAGGCCCAGCTTCATCCTCCCATCTCACTCTCCAGCCCAAATACCCCAAGTTTGCGCCGACCGACTCCGAGTTAACAACCGACTAACCGAACCCATATCCGTCAAACCCTGTCCAAAAACGCCAAGCCTGCCAAGCCCTTCTCGACGATTCCGCGATCTTCCCAAAGAGGTTTCTCCTGCAGATGCTGTTATCGCAGAGGTTTCCTCCCCCGTTGCTGTTGTTTGCAATCTATCTTTGGCCACGGGCTACGGCACCGAAATGCCAAGACCACGATGCCCTCAAGGGGTGTGCCTGGCATTGAGGACGCGGGGAAAATGTCTCAAATAGCTTTAGTGCCTGCTCGTGTTGCTGGCCTCGTTGTCTTTGCACTTGGTCGACCAATCTCTGGCGACCTGTGTGTCAATAGACGCTCTTCTTGCATATGCGACTTGAATGTCTCGACGCTGCGACTGTTGGGTACCGACGCCTTGGCTCTGCCAACCGAGGTTCCGCAGTTGAATGAAGGTGCTGCGCTACTTGGAGAAATGGCCGATACGTGTACGGGACGACCAAGAGGCGAGCTGATGAAGCACGTGGCGTTTCCCCGCGAATCTAGTTATGTAGAAGGCCGTGATCCTTGACGCCATCACCAGCGAGGCCCAACTCCCAAGGAACAGTTTACCCGCGGTTCGCCTTTTCTCCGAGTTGTGATAGAATATCCTCGGCGTTGCGAATGAAGGAGGTTTTTGACACAAGCTGAAGGTACCATGATGTTTGACTTGGCATCTTCATAGGACTATTATGGCATGGGCTAATCTTTGCGCGTATTGGTGGCAGACGGTGAGAGGAACCAAAAGAAAAACAAACGGGACCCGGTGGTACCGTTTAAAACGCTTGGGGTAAAACGGTGGTAATGTATAATCTCTTGATTTGCGTGAATATCGGTCATTGACCGACTCTTGTCAGCTTCAACTCTCCAACGAGACATTGTCCGAGGTAACTGGACTGCTCACATTAACCGAGTGTCGCGAGAGTCTTGGAAACCCGTCTCGTCTTAATCTTGACCCTAGTAAGCTTTCTTGCCTTCTTCCACATACCTTCTATTCTCCGTGGGTCATACGGATGGCTTTTGCTAGGTTGTCCTTGGCTTTGCAATAAGGTCGCCTTGGCTCTGTTGAGCTCAAGGCTTGGCACTGTCACTCGCCAAAGACCAAGCGACTCTCCATCGCATCACCTTCCTTTCTCACATATCGTGATAAACTAGGCTGACTCAAGCACATGCAGTATCCAATTCTTATCTTTGGTCAACTTGGCGAGTTGGCGATATCTCGTCATTGAGATGTCGGCCAAGAGAGCATTTCCCCCCTCATCCAACGAGGGCCAAGGCTTATGAAATGCTCCCCTCACTTGAAGAGTTTTCCACCTTGGCAGCGAGGGATTGCGACCACCAACTGTGGATCCTTCGGTGGCCCAAACATGTTGAGAATGAGCCTCGCGCTGATGATAGGGTCATCTTCCCTGTCATCTCGTCATCTGGCATCCCACTCCCACGTCTGCTTGGCGTCTGAAGTCAATGGAGACAAGCCGAAGACCCTGTCCGTGAAGTGATGCAACCCCGCCATCGCGATGATGCCTTGGCCTTGCCGTCGTTGTCGCAATGGCCATGGGTGATGAGAATAGTTGTCTCATCTGCAAGTCGGCAACTGCTCACCATACAAGAAACAAGGTCGGCTGATAAGCGTTGGTTCAGTCAGTCTGACTGTGGGACTAGACTCTGGTCTCGACGAATTAGCCAACAAGAGTCAACATGATCAGACCAGGGCGCCTGTCCAAGTGGCGCCCCCATTCAATACTTCCAAAGGATCGACCCCAGTGAGTAAATTCTGCCTTGTCAAGATGATTACAAGAGCGACCTCTTGCATATCTGACCCCCTCCCTCGGTGTCTTAGGACTGGCCGAGATGATCCAATGGAAATGATACGGCGCTCACTCTTGCCCTTTGCAGTAGCCACTTCGAGGCCGCGAATGCAGCTACGGGGCCGACACAAGGTCACCATGGAAAGCCGACTCGGATAAGTCGGCCCCGGACGCACCTCCGACATCTCGAAATGAAACCTCGTCAAGGAAAGAGAGCACGTGGGTTGAAGCACGGGGAGATCGTATGCTGGTTGATGCTCGCCGGTACTTCTTTGCCGTGCGGAACTGGGGAAACCTTGCAGGGGGTCCTTCAACTCGAACAATTGGGCTCCATTGTTAATTGCAGCGAGGTGTTGCGTTTGAACTTGTGGCAGGCATATCTTGTGGAGGGGGCGTATTGTTGCATGTCCGCGATGCGAGACGGGATGCAGTGGACTTGGGCTATCATCTCAGCTCCGTGTTCATGTGACATCAAAGAATCTTGGTTGTGATTCTATATTCGCCGCCTGCGCGCCAGGTCTTGGCATGTCTCGTCGCCTCCCAACCAGCTGGGAAACACTTGAAACAGAGAAGGGATGGAGCAACTGGCTTGCGTCTCAGCCTTCATGCCCAGGCCTGGCCTCGACACTATCCAAGCTTCCTGGAGACACCAAACTTGCCCTGTCTCAGTATCTGGGTCCAATAATAAGATCATCTCCAACTTCCAAGTTGCCGTATCTCGCCCCCATACTCACCCCAGTTTCTCCAAGTGTCTAATCGAGCTGGGATCACCAATTGGCCGCCCTTCCCGCGCGTCAAACCTCAAAACGCTTTGATATCAAATGCCGAGACCTGCGCCGAAACGGATCGTGGCTGCCCAAAGACCCTCTTGGTGTGTTTTGCTGATAAGGTGATTGCTTCATTTGCCCGGCAACACGGCAAGTCAAACAGGAACAAGGGCAAGCCACGGCGCGCCGTCAGGCTGGGATGTTTGAGCAAGTTGAATCCTCACTTGAGGTGCAGATTTTTAGTTGTCAGTCTATCGTGATCCAATAACATGATTGATACGCTCCACCCGTAGTATTCCGCTTCACTCCGCAACGGCGTCGTGATTGTTGTTGAGGGCGCCGACCGTTCCGATACCCCCCGCACACGGCAGCCAGGACGCATACGAGCGGCTGGAACTGAGTCGCTCCGTGGACCCTTCCGTGGACCCTTCGGGGTCGCGGCCGGGGCGGACGTCCAATGAAGGCAACTCAAAGGCCCGCGAAGGGGGGGGTTCTATATCTGACCCTGGGTCGCCGGTGTAGGTGGCCAGTCACGACAGCGAGGCACCCGCGTATTGCAACCCTGGAGGCTGCTTGACCCCCAAAGGACCCCTCCCTCGAGCAAACGCTAGACGGGGTGCCTGGGACGCTGAGAGGCGCCTGGAGGTGCGGCTGTCTCGACAGCGCGGATCACAAAGTCCGGCAGGAATTACCCTGAACGTGGGGCAGCGGCCGCGAAGTTGGTGATTTTAAGCTTATTGTCACGTAGAAAGCGGTCCAGTTAAGACACGCCTGCTTACGTACAAGGTACCTTCCTTGCGGAGACCATTTCTGGAAACCGCTCAGAAGGGTCACGTAGGGATTAGCGCACTATCATCCTGGGCTCTCTCTGCTCTCTTGACTCTCTGCATCAACTGTTTGTCTGTTAACCACCCATCACTCACGCATTTCACCTGCAGATGTCGACCCCGGCTTCACGCGGCCGCTAACCATGCGATACATTCCCCAGCTAAGCTATCCAGACGTTCTGGGCACACATCACACTGGCAATCTAACAGACCGAAGTCTCCATGTCTCCATCCCGTCCCCACGATTGTGGCAGTGCCTGCACCTCATGCTTGGCGGAGGCCGTCTCAAGGCGCTGTCTCCTTCGACTGTACGCATTCGTACGCATTCGTCTGGCCTGGCCGTTGCGAAGATCTGATCGAGATCTAATCTCCCCACGGTCACGAGACCGCGCAAACAGGCTACCCAACTTTCTCGGTGGAGGATGGAGGCTCTGCGGGCAGCGTGCAGACAGTGCCGCAACTCGCGGGAAACTTGACGCCGGCAGACAACTGAGACACTATACTTTGTACGGAATACGCTCTGAACGCTGCGCCTACGGTCTAATAACACTCTCCGAGGAAAAGGGCCGTTTGACTGGGGCGCCAATTGATACAAAATTGTAGAAAACGGAGTGCCCAGAAAGACCAATGCGATCCTTCAGACCCTCTCAATAATGGACACGCCCCCTCAAATGTGCAGTCTAGCACTCCGCGAAAGAAGGGGGGTGGGCGTGAGAGTTGCGCTGCCCATTCAACAAAGTCCAAAACCGCCCCCAGAACCGTCCAGCGTCGGTTCTGAACGGAGTCCCAATGCAGCCATGTATGAAGACCCACTACGGTGAAAGTAATAGACACTTTCTGGGTCGCTCTGGGGTCTATGATGGTTGTGACGGACGCTCATGGGCCAGATTACATCCTCCAAGGCTCGGCGTCGGACTCGGTGCTCCAAAAGCAAAGATAGGCCCGTCCTGCTCAGGTCGCTTTGTCCATTTCCACAGGGGTCAACCGGGGCCGAATCCACCTTGCCGCGTCAGTCTGTCGGCCGGCTGGGATGACGTGCGGAAAAAGACGTGCCCGACCATCTATACAGAGTCCAGCAACCCAACGCCGTCTGAAAGAGGCCAATCAGCTTTCATCGTCTTGAATAGCGACACTCCCTTTCCGGTAACTCTGACCGGAGAAGACCGGTTGTATCGACGGAAGGGCCGGCTGTGACAACAACACCGAGGACGAATTGTTGGTCTTATCGCCAAGACACTTGCTCAAGTTCGAACCCCGCCTTTTGGAATAGAAGCAGCAGGTCGAGAAGGAAAAATTGGACCATCCTTGACTGTGTGGGGTGCCCTTGGAGAAGAGGTCTTCTCCAAGAGATGATGTATGATGAGGAGGTGGGAAGGGGAGCAACTCGTCTCATGTTCGGCCAAGTTGCGAATGGATGGTAACTATAAGATTGGCAACTCCCCGACCCAAGTTGTCGATCTGTCCGTTGAAATCTTCCTCTCCAAGGACTTCTTGCTTGCTTCCCCTGATCAATGAACTGAACACCTACCCATGGCCAGGAACCCCAAGACTCAGGGTTACCTAGCATAAACCGAAACACTTCGTTCCTCCGCCGAGGAACATCCTGACAACGACGACATCCTCCTGGCGACCTAGTCAGCGTCATCGACAACATGGCACCAACTGCTGTGGTTTCAGATACTCATGTCTCTGGCCAGAGCAATGATCCCATCAGTCAACCTGCTCATGCCCTCTCCTTTGAGCAGTGTGCTGAGGAACTCAATGCCGACATTCTCAATGGCCTGAGCGAGGCCGAGGCTGGCCAACGGCTAGTGAAGTATGGAAACAATGATCTTGGTGAGGCTGAGGGTATTCAACCCCTTAAGATCATTCTTGCTCAGGTGGCCAATGCCATGACAATGGTATGTGTTTGTCCTCGGGCGTCTTTTTCTCCAGCCTTCTGCCTATCCAACTTTGATTGATATGTTTCTATGTTGTGTGTCGATGTTGGCGTGACCATATTGCTCTTTCCATTTTGCCGGTTCACGGTCAAACCATGAAACCGCTGGCTAATATCTTGCCAAGGTGTTGATCCTCGCAATGGCTGTGTCCTTTGGTATCAAGTCCTGGATCGAGGGCGGCGTCGTGGCTTTTGTCATCGGACTGAACGTCGTGGTCGGCTTCTTCCAAGAATACTCGGCCGAGAAAACCATGGATTCCCTCCGATCTCTGTCGTCTCCAACTGCCACTGTTGTTCGAGGCGGCGACTCCAAGGTCGTGCCCTCGGTTCAGATCGTCCCCGGTGACCTTGTGGAAATCAAGGTTGGTGACACGATTCCTGCCGATGTCCGGTAAGCAAGAACTCTACCTACCTGTGCTCGGCGAGCAAAGCTGACGAGAACAGACTGATCGAGGCCATCAACTTCGAAACCGACGAAGCGATGCTCACTGGCGAATCCTTGCCTGTCCGGAAGGACGAAGACGCCGTTTTCGAGAACAATACCGGCCCCGGTGATCGAATCAACGTTGCCTATAGCTCCTCGACTGTCACAAAGGGTCGTGCCAAGGGCATCGTCTTCGCCACTGGTGTGTGCACCGAGATTGGTGCCATTGCTAGTGCCCTTCGAAAGAAGGACAGCAAGGTCCGTCCCGTCAAGCGAAAGCCCGATGGCTCGGCCAAGCCGCACCGATACCTCGAAGCCTATACTCTGACTCTATCCGATGCTGTTGGTCGATTCCTTGGTGTCAACGTCGGCACTCCTCTGCAGAAGAAGTTGTCTCGACTGGCTATCCTCTTGTTCGGTGTTGCCGTTGTTTGTGCCATCATTGTGCTCGCTGCCAACGAGTTCGATGCCAACCAGCAGGTCATCATCTATGCCGTTGCAACTGGTCTTTCTATGATTCCTGCCAGTCTGGTCGTCGTGTTGACCATTACCATGGCGGCCGGAACTAAGCGAATGGTTGAGCGAAACGTCATCGTCCGAAACCTCAAGTCTCTCGAAGCCCTGGGCGCTGTCACGGATATCTGCTCTGACAAGACGGGTACCCTGACCCAGGGCAAGATGGTTGCACGCGGTGCCTGGATGCCCGGCATGGGAACATACACCATTGAGAACTCGAACTCCCCCTTTGACCCCACTGAGGGTGACATCCGATACGACCCTCGCCAGCCGCACCAGATCCCTTTCAAGCAGGGGGGTGATGCTTGTGGCATCCTTGACACGGCTTCTAACTTGCTCTCCAAGAGCGCAAGCGGTCTCACCAGTTTCCTTCAAGTTGCTTCCCTGGCCAACCTTGCCACCATTGTCCAGAAGGATGGCGAGTGGCACGCTCGTGGTGACCCTACCGAGATTGCAATTCAAGTTCTCGCTTCCCGATTCGATTGGAACCGTCTCAAGCTGACCAGCCACGATGGACACAACCAGTACAGCGAGATTGCCGAGTTGCCGTTTGATTCTGACGTCAAGCGCATGTCCGTTATCATGAAGGACAACCGTTCTGGAAAACTCTTTGCCTTTACTAAGGGTGCCGTCGAACGTGTCATTGGAGCCTGCAGCACATACTGCGCTACAGACTCGGACGAGCAGACCCCCATCACTGAAGAGTTCCGTGAGGAGATCCTCCGTAACATGGAGGCTTTTGCCGGTATGGGTCTGCGTGTCTTGGCTTTGGCATCGAAGCCGTACCACGTCAATATGAAAAAGGGTGACGAGGTTGACCGTACCACGGTCGAGTGCGACCTTGTTTTCCGAGGTCTTGTTGGTCTTTACGATCCTCCCCGTCCTGAGTCCGGCCCTGCCGTCCGAGAGTGCCACGAGGCCGGCATTTCGGTGCATATGTTGACTGGTGATCATCCCGAGACGGCCAAGGCCATTGCTATCGAGGTCGGCATTCTTCCCACTCGTATGGACCTCGTGGCGGGTGATACCGCAGGTGCCATGGTCATGACCGCGACCCAATTCGACGGCCTCTCAGATGACCAGGTCGATCAACTGCCATTCCTCCCGCTGGTTATTGCCCGATGCGCGCCCAACACCAAGGTCCGCATGATTGAGGCTCTGCACCGCCGGGGCAAGTTTTGCGCCATGGTATGTCATCATCACACTCCGCCTTAACGTATGTGTTTTGCTAACTTGAGTAATAGACCGGTGACGGTGTCAACGATTCGCCTTCGCTACGACGAGCTGACGTAGGTATTGCCATGGGTCAGGCTGGCTCTGACGTGGCCAAGAATGCCTCCGACATTGTTCTGACCGACGACAACTTCGCCTCTATTGTTGCAGCCATTGAGGAAGGCCGCCGCATCTTTGACAACATTCAGAAGTTTATTCTTCACGTCTTGGCTACCAACGTTGCACAAGCCGGTGTCCTCCTCGTTGGTTTGGCCTTTAAGGACCGAACCGGCCTTTCAGTATTCCCCTTGGCCCCCGTGCAGGTCGTGTGGATTATCATGGCCACATCTGGTATGCCAGACATGGGACTTGGATTCGAGCGCGCCGTGCCCGACATTCTTCGCAGGCCCCCGCAGTCCCTGAAGACGGGTGTTTTCACGCTCGAGCTCATCTGCGACATGATTGTCTATGGCGTTTGGATTGCTGCGCTGTGCCTCGGTTCTTTCTTGCTGCGCATGTATGCTTGGGGCGATGGAGAGCTGGGACACGGCTGCAACGAGCGGTACAGTGAGAGCTGTGATACCGTGTTCCGGTCTCGTGCTACCACGTTTGCTTGCCTTACCTGGTTCTCGCTCTTCCTTGCGTGGGAGATGATTGACAAGAGAAGGTCGTTCTTCCGCATGCAGCCCGGCTCGAAGCTATACTTTACCCAGTGGATTCACGACATTTGGCGCAACCAGTTCCTGTTCTGGGCTATTATGCTGGGCTTTATCACCCTCTTCCCCCTGATCTACATCCCCGTGATCAACAAGGTCGTCTTCAAGCACAAGCCAATCTCGTGGGAATGGGGTATCGTCTTCGTCTGTGCTGCCTTGTTCTTTGCTGGCGTCGAGTTCTGGAAGTGGATGAAGCGCATCTTCTTCCGCATGCAGGCTCGGAAGGAGAACGGCGTGAGCTGGAGGGACATGGATCTCGAACAGCGCGCGTTTGGAGACTACCTCAGTACGACTGAGTCGACCGATGTTAGTGTTCGACACGGCCTCGAGAAGGTTCCGGTGCCTCCGGTCGTGCCCATGATGCAGAAGAAGGCTTAGGGTTGGGGTTGTCTAAGACTGAAAGGCAACATCCTTCCTATTGCCGAGAGAGTCGAGAGTGACAATAGGGATATGACTGAAGGTTAGGGAAACGAAACCGAGTACTGGGCTCAGTTGACGAACTGGTTGGAACAGAAAAGTATGGGGAAATGGTGGAAGGATTGGGGCATATTGGATGGATCTATTGCCGGATGAAGAATGGAAGTTTTCCGCACCAAAAAGTACCTACCGAGAAAGCCAATTGATAGCTTGAAAAGGAGTCAAATGATTAACTTATGAATTGAATTGAATTGGAATTCCTATCTCTGGAAGATTGCGGGCTTTAAGTACACCAAAGTCAATTATGAGGCATATTCACTGCGTGCTCGACGGGCGGCCTCCCACGGCTGCGTTAATTGAAGTATGTACGAATATGCGAGGTGACAAAATCCACCAATACCATGCAGCATGCGGATATGACCTTTAGCGAGTATGAAATTAGGGTACCGAGTACTTCGAATGGGTTCGTAGATGTACCCGATCGTGAATATGTATCCATTCATTCCTGTGTAACACACTGTCTGCCAGAGCAGACCGATTGCACCACCTACTCTCATTCATGAACAGGATAAGCCAGTCATATTCAATTTAGAGACTCGACCTGTACACTCATTCAACACAGCAGCCACTGCGCCCCCGCACCGGCCGGGAGTTCGGTGCCGTGTACAACGGCGGCACTCACGGGCGCCGGCCTCCCGGAAATGAGACACATCGTCGTCGGTCAAGTCACACCCATTGTCTCTTCTCGGTTACCGGCGCGCATTTTTGACTGTGTGCTTCATGCTCTTCTCTCGTCGCTTATTATCCGTGCGACAATGCGTTTGTCTCTCCTTGGAGCTGTTGTTTTATATGCCATGGAGTCGGCAAGGAAGAAGGGGCCTGAGGATTTGGTCTTTGCCTTTTTGGCTCTTTCATAGTTTCAAATATTCTTTTGACGGCTCAGCTGCTTGCTTGGCGAATCGGGCTCAAGACTGGGGAGACCATTGACGCTGGCCAGGATGCCTACTCTGGAGCTCAACCATCTCAACATTGTCCTCGGGGCGCTGGGTACGATACATCGCGGTTGCATCAAACTGAAATAAGGGTTAATTTGGTTATCTTTTAGGCGCCTATCTTGGACTGTATGGGCTCGTTTCCGTCCAGATTAAGTTGGTCTGGTACCTGGGAGCCGCGCGTAAGTCACCCACGAGCTTTTTACTATCAATTTGAACAACACCCAATGGCACTAAACATTTACAGTCCCGGCTGTTATAATGGGTATCATTCTGGGGCCGGTGGGAGCAAAGTTCATAGACAGCTCACAATGGGGCAACGCACAAGACGGCCAAACACATGCGATTACTTTAGTAAGCTCGACATTCCTATCCTCACCAGCTTGGAGCAGTACCAATACTAAGACTAACTTCTCTAGGGCGTTACGAGAGTCATGATTGGCCTCCAGCTGGTCATTGCCGGGTATCAGCTTCCTGCGCGGTATCTCTGGATGCGTCGGAAGGAGATCGCCATGTGTCTGCTCCCCGTCATGACCATGATGTGGCTCGCCACAACGCTCTGCGTCCTCGCAACTACATCCAACCTAACTCTTCTTCCGGCCCTGGTCATCTCGGCATGTGTCACCTGTACCGATCCAGTCCTCTCGCAAGCCATCGCAAAGGGCCCCTTTTCCGACATGTTCATTGCCCGGCCGCTTCGAGAAATCATCTCATGCGAGGCGGGTGCGAACGACGGCTTTGGGTTTCCGTTCTTGATGTTCGCTGTTTACCTGATGAGGCATGCGCATGAAAGGACGGAGGATGGACATCTCTCGATGGGGTATGAGGTGCTGGGGTCTGATCAGGTTGGCCGTGTGGGCGGAGGGGTTGGAGTAGCTCTGAGGGAATGGGTGCTGGAGACGTGGCTGTACATGATCGTCTTGTCCGTTTGTTATGGTGCGCTGGTCGGATTTGCTGCATGCAAGGGCATCCAGTTTTGCTTGGAAAGGTGAGTCTTCTAACAGTACAGAGCCGAGGCATCACTGACAATGTGCGCAGGAAATGGATCGACAATGAATCATATCTCCTCTTTCCTTCAGCTCTCGGCATGTTTCTCGTGGGCAGTTGCGGCGCCATCGGTACCGACGACTCTTTTGCTTGCTTCGTAGCCGGCTGTGCGCTGAATTGGGATGGCCATTATCTCAAGGAGTCAGAACGGCGTCAGGACGAAGTCAACTCCAGCTTCACCATGCTGCTAAACTTTGGCGGCTTCTTCTACATCGGAACCATCATCCCGTGGTCAGAGTTCCACGACCCGGACGGAACTGGCATCACCATTGGACGTCTTCTCCTCCTGGGTTTCGTGGTCCTTGCCTTCCGTCGAATCCCCGCCGTACTAGCCGCGTGCAGGCTGATGAAGCCCGTATGCGCCAACTACAAGGAGGCGCTCTTTATGGGATACTTTGGTCCGATCGGCGCTGGCGCTGTCTTTTACGTCGAGTATACAAAGCGTCTGTTCCCAGACGTTGGCGATGGAGATGTCGAGGAGACACACCTAGTGGAAATAATAAATCCAATAGTGTACTGGCTCGTCTTCTTCTCCATTGTGGTCCACGGCTTGTCGATCCCGGCATTGGACCTTCTCTACAAATGGCTGAGAGTCAAGCCAATCCACGACGATGCCATTGAGATGTGGCGATCATCGTTCCGCGAGGCGCTGCCGGCCAATGCTGCAATTAGTGATGGAGAGACGTTTCTTGCGTATAATCGATTTAGTCGACCGATTGCGAGCGTGGAACTGCCGAGGGTGGGAGCGAGTCGACACAGGCGCGGACCGTCGGCCGACGATCCAGCGGGGGAAATTGAGGTTCACGAGAAGAGGGAACGGCGGAGGCGAGCGACGATACAACCTGTCGTCTGAGATCCGTGTTCTGGGAGGATGAGATGAGATGAGATCTGAGTGTGCGAGGTGGCGGTTAAGTTTGGGGCTTTGAAATTGAGACTAGATGAAGTATGTCATGATCAGTGTTTGCCAAAGACCTATCCCCCATGATGAAACTACTGTATAACGGCACCATAAGTACGAAAGCCTTCGCTTTTGAAAGACTACTTATCAGTTTCTAAGATTGAACTATGTAGAAACGGGTATTCGTATTTGTATTCGTCGCAGGCTTGCCATGATCCTCGGCTCCACGAATAGAGACGTGCAAATTGAAGCCAGCGATACAGTCAGCCCTATCTCCTTAGTCCTGGAGACCAACTTACCAAAATAGGCATAGGTCTGATAATTATCTAACGCTAACTGGTTAACTGTGAAGATCTGGTTTGACTACCGAGGGACGGCCCTGCTAGGACGCACCATGATGACGTTGGTGAGTCCTCCTTCTTTCCAGGCGGTGGAGGATAAGATAATAGGTAACTACTAGTCTAGGTACCTATGTAGGCAAACTACAAGTCCAAATGTCTTCCCTCCTCATATCACTTTGACATCGATCGCTGAAACCATTCCCAAATGTTGTTTGTGCCTCGGAGAATAGCCGTCATATTTCACAACCTCTGAGGAGAAGCTCTTAGTGCATCATGGAGACTCCCAAGCCAAAGCGTGAAATGAAGGTCCTCGCCCTCGGCCTTGTACGCACCGGAAGCGCATCCATATGCAAGGCCCTGACGATCCTCGGATACCAGGACGTCTATCACGGAATCAAGGCCATCGACTCCAAGGAGGACTGGGCCATCATGGACCGCGCTGCAGATGCCTCCTTTCCCGTCCTCCCCACATACACCGGCCAGCCGTTTACGCGCGGGCAGTGGGACGAGCTCTTCGGTCATTGCGAAGCCACCACCGACGTTGCTGCCGTCTTCGCACCGCAGCTGATCGAGGCGTATCCCGAGGCCAAGGTGCTCCTCGTCATTCGCGACTTCGACAAGTGGTTCGCGAGCGTCGACAAGGGAATCCTCAGCAATCTCTGGAGCCCAGTAGCAGAGTTCTCCATCAACTATGTCGAGCCTGTCTTGGGTTCCATCACCGGCATCTCGGCACGCAAGCAGATGCTCGGTTTTTTCGAGGCGCACAGCTATGAGGAGTGTCATGCCAACGCACGCAAGGCGTATGACCGCCATCACCGCGTCATTCGTGAGATGGTGCCGCCGGAAAGACTGCTAGAATACCGCATGGGCGAGGGGTGGGAGCCGCTATGTGAATTCCTGGATAAAGCTGTTCCAGATGTAGAGTTCCCTTGGGTCAATGAGGCGGCCGAGTTACAGCGGACAATTATGAAAAAGGTCTTCAGAAATATCCGGGGGGCGATCAAAGTGGTGACGCCGTGGGTTGGCGGTGCTATAATTGTAGGAGCTGGGTCGTGGTTCCTGGTAAAGCAGAACGGGTACACATAAAGGGGGGGGAGTGAGGGGGGTTTGGAAGAGTCTCACGCTCCGGCGAGGAAGAGACTCGGTGGGCAATACTTCTAAGACGTAGATCACGAGATTTTCCTAGGGGAATTTTTGTACCTATCTAGTTATTGTATAGCCTTCGTATAAATTCGATTAATACACATCTACTGGAGCTTTTATTGCCATCTCTACACTTTTCATACGATAGTTACCTACCCTATATCTCAGGAATGCCGAATCGACGGGAGGGAGTTTGCCTAACACCACCTCCCGCTAACTACAGAGCTCATGCTGAGGAACTTTCACACCGATTCAAGTTAGTTAACGTTCAATGTTACTTAATAGTACATATAGAACCTTCTGGCAAACGCTAGAGTCTGTCTTCGCCCCTGAAAGCGGATGGAAGCCTAAAACGCATTCTCAATTACAAGCACATTTACAAGGACACACAAAAGATCTCAATTGCATGTGCAACACATGTGACGGACGTTGTCGCCTGTAATGCTTGGATCAGGTATCAGGCCTGCATACGTAGTTGGTAAGTCAGACAGGCAATACACCTCTACCCCAGGTCAACTATGTCCTTTTTTTCTCATGTATTATAATCCACCTCTTGAGGGTGTTAGATGCGTTAATTGCCATCCCGACACATCGGATCCATCATCAGCTGTAAGTTGCACTCCCCAAAGTTTCTCCATGGTTCGATGGGCTCGGTTCTTTACTAACAGTGTCAATTACGCGAACTCGCACTTCTGCAGGTCGGCTAGACTGTCTGCAACTTGCAAAACCTCACCCTCAAGTCTCATGATGTAGAACCGTCTTTCGGGGTACCTCTACCTCACAGCAACTCACAACAAACCACATTGAGCCTCCGGGACAGCGGAAGGCAGCAGCTCACTTATAAGTAATGAAACTATGTTAAAGAAATGCTAGACATGGATGTAGGATTGAAGATGAATGCCGACCAGGTTCTGGGAGGAGAGTGCGTGCCCTTGTTGGGGAAGATGCATAACACATGTGCCTACCGATGCACATGCAATATGCCTCCTCCAAGGATGACATGAGAAACAATTGTCGCATAACGCGTCTCGACGTACGATGAGACTGAGCTGATTTGCACATGCATGCATTCCGTTGCTCCGATCCGAACGCCACGGCGTGGTGGTCAAGGCTCCAAGGACGAGTGTTTTTATGTCACTCTTTGGAACCAACTGATTTGGTGAGAAAAGAGAAGAAATAAGTGATTCCTTTTCCTTTCGTCCTTGATCGGAATGTCGGGGCTGCATAATGATATCAGGTTTACTTGAGCTGAAGGGTGTGGCGGCAGTTACCACCTCGGAGGTCCAATTCTCATTCGACGTGATGATTTGACGGGATTATATGCTTCCAGTGGTATGACGATGTAAAGCCATCAAGGTTGCAATTCACCGCATAGCGACAACAGGCAAGCATACATATCAGAATGTCTATAAAGGTAGGCTCCTTGCCTGTGTCTTTGAGCCAAAAGCTGGCTTCGTTTGCCGTTCTTTTTGACCAAGATCCGTCGGTTGATCGCTCCAGCGGGTCTGTGCCCAAAGCTCCAGGGGCTGGGGGCGGATGAAGCCCACTAAAGCTTGGAGCCTCAGCGGCTACCGGTACACACCCGCCCTCCGCCCCCTGGCACGACGCCAGCGGAAGACCAACGCCGATGGACCCCGCTAAACTGCCACCTCCCCCCGGAACGACGTTGATTCATTGCATTATGTATTGTCATTTGCGTATCGTTGGTAGGTACGGATAGACTCTACAGAGAAAACGTTAGCTCATTAGTTTTGTAGGTATTCAGGAGTTGAGCCGTGTAGTTGATTGCTGTCATGGGAATCAGCTCGTTCCGCATCATATCATGATGGAGAATGGTATAGGCTTACATATGACGTAGCTGCAAGAGAGGGGCGTGCTTTGGCAGCATGTTCACAGGCAAGAGATCAAATGATTCGATCCTCATCACTCCTTCCCTCCCGTCCGTCCCTCTCAGGCAGGCACGTTTCAAAACGCATTGGAAGGCGGCAAGCATTAACAAACAGTAGCATGGATCATGGAAGGTAACATTGGGTATCCCGAGAGGAGCTGCTCGAGAGCTCCTTCGCCCTCCCTCCTGTACAGACCCCGGCCCGGATGCAAGTACGATTCCCCCACACCCAAGTTTCCATTGGCAAGGATGGCTTGAAGGTCTCACCACACCTTTACGCAACACCGCCAACAAACACGAGAGATGCCGGAACGACAGGAGACCACTCGCCAGTGATGTTTCCCAACAACTCGGTATTCGCTTTGCACCACCGACTTCCAACAGAAGCTATTTCTCCTCCGTCGTCGAGTTTTCGTCCTCGGTGGATCAGTTCGCGCTCGACCATTGGAGCGGTTAAAGTCATGGATAAATTCAAAACTCCCGTGAGCTCCAAAACAGTGACAGAAGCCGCTAACTACCGGTCCCCGTTGGAGCTCCTTGAAGCGCTCCCGTCGGAGCACCCGTCACCGAAGTCAATGGCCGCCGCCGACCTCCGTAGCGCGGTCTTTGGGAGGACAAGGAGGGGCAACATGTGAACAAGCACTTCAATTGACGAGTCTGGTGCCGCTGGTGGGGTCTTTTCTGCTGCTCGACGACAGCCAGCAGCTTCCAACAGCTCCCATCATTGGCGCGAGCTTGGCTTGGCCTACCCCTCCTCTATCGCGGGGTCTGGGTCGGTGTGTGTCGGCGTCGATACGTCGTGCATCGTGGCGCGCGTGGGGTGTGTGAGAAAACAAGAGCAAACAGCTGCGCGGGAGGGCGGCATCGCATCATGGATGGATGGATGGAGGGCTGCATTGTTACAGCTGCGACTTCATCAGTTCATTACTTTATCAGCAGATTTCCTCGGCCGGATGGAATCAACACGTTTCCGTCTTGTTGACAGTCCCTGCCCCGCCATCCCACGCATCCATATAAGAAGGGAAAGAAAATTCGATACTGCCACCTGACGATACGAATAGTCTCACCACACCCACAGCTCCTCGCGTCACGATAACCCCCCGTCTGCTCAACAACTCAGCTAGCTGGGACCCTCAAGCTTCACATTACCCACCGGAACCGGGAATAGAAAACCAGGCCCAATCCCCCTCCTGAACTCATCGCCTCCTTTCCTTCCTTCTCTTTACTCCTCATCTTACCGTCTCACCACTCCCAAAAGCAACCATGTCCAGCGTGAGTCTTGCTCCAATTAGCTAATCCCAAGCTGTCCACCCATAATGGCATAATTGCGCATCTGCTGACTTGTCCTTTCCTCCAGAACTTGTCCTTCGTCCTCAACAAGCCCGGCGACGTCTCCTTCGAGGAGCGCCCCAAGCCCACCCTCAAGAGCCCCCACGATGTCATCGTCGCCATCAACTATACCGGCATCTGCGGTTCCGATGTTCACTACTGGGTCCACGGAGCCATTGGCAAGTTCGTCGTCGAGGATCCCATGGTTCTCGGTCACGAGTCGGCCGGTACTATCGTCGAGGTCGGCGAGGGTGTCACTCACCTCAAGGTTGGCGATCGCGTTGCCCTGGAGCCTGGCTACCCCTGTCGACGATGCACCAACTGCACGGCTGGCAAGTACAACCTTTGCCCCGACATGGTCTTCGCCGCCACCCCCCCCTATGACGGCACCTTGACCGGATACTGGGCTGCCCCCGCGGATTTCTGCTTCAAGCTGCCCGAGAATGTGACTCTGCAGGAGGGCGCGCTCATCGAGCCCCTGGCCGTTGCCGTCCACATCGTCAAGCAGGCCAACGTGAAGCCCGGTAACTCGGTCGTTGTCATGGGTGCTGGACCCGTCGGCCTCCTCTGCGCCGCCGTTGCCAAGGCCTATGGTGCTACCAAGATTGTCAGCGTCGACATTGTCCAGTCCAAGCTCGACTTCGCCAAGGAGTTCTGCTCGACTCACATCTACAGCTCCCAGCGCATCTCCCCTGAGGAGAACGCCAAGGCCCTGCTCGAGCTCGCTGAGCTCCCCGACGGTGCTGACGTTGTCATTGATGCTAGCGGTGCTGAGCCTTCCATCCAGACCAGCATCCACACCGTCAAGGTCGGCGGTAGCTACGTCCAGGGCGGTATGGGCAAGTCAGACATTACTTTCCCCATCATGGCCATGTGCATCAAGGAGATGACTATGAGCGGTTCCTTCCGATATGGCCCTGGCGATTACCCTCTGGCCGTGGAGCTCGTTGCCAGCGGTCGGGTCGACGTCAAGAAGCTCGTCACGGGCATTGTTACATTCCAGGAGGCCGAGGAGGCGTTCAAGAAGGTCAAGGAGGGAGAGGCGATCAAGGTCTTGATTGCTGGTCCCAACGAGCAGCTGTAATTGTGATGCAGACGGTAAGACGGGAGTCCCGGTGGTCCGGTTCGCCCTAAGACGGAGCAACTAAGACGGAACAACTTTGACAGCGATCGGCGATAGGCGGCCGGTGAGCCGATGATGGCTTGGTGTGGAGTAAGGAATAGGCGCCTGGATCATGCAAGAAGTCGAAAAGAAGCTCAGCATGGCGGGCAGAAAACGGCATAAAAAAAGGGGCGTCTACCATTTGTTTAGGAAGAAGGGCAACAACAGCCGGGGAGTCGAGAAGGTTGATGCAAGACTCGGGCTGGACTTGAAGACGACTTGCACAGGCCGATGGCAGCGGCAAGGGAGGCGAGGCAATGCCGAGTCACACACAGTTCGCCAGTCACATTCACAGTCGGACACGCCAGCAGAGACCATGTCCAATTTCGGGCACCGCTCAAGCCACGAATGCCTAATGAACAATAGTATGTTTCATGAATAAAGATTTTTCTGATGATGAAATGATGAGATCAAAAACGGGCCATAATTAGTGACGGCTGCGGAGGGTTGTGCAACGTTGGCCGGCGGGACGGTGAATATGCTTGATGTCTCAGAAGCCGACTCTTCTCAGGACAGGGGACAGGGGGTATCAGAAACCCTGACGAAGTTAATTGACGCCTTGACAGTTCGGGTGGATTCCGCTCCAGCTGAGGCTTTCCGCCCAGCACAGCCTTCGACCCTCGATATTCCCTGTTTGAGTTGCTGCTGGCATCCTTGTTGGCACTGCCGTGGTCCAATGAGCGACAGGCGGATATGATATTCGACGAGAAGAGCGGCTGCAGCTTAAAAATCCTACGAAGGTTGCAGACTTGCAGTCGATAACCCCAGACTCAGGAAAACGCCTTGTTTAATAATAAATATTGGCTTGCACATGTCGGCATGATGGCCGCCAAAGTCAGAAGGTTGGCTTGCATCCAACGACTTCGTTGTGCGGTGCTGTGCCGTTGGGAGCACAGCGCATCCCTTCTCTTCAACGAGGTTCCCTATGGGCAGAGATCGACGCGGGAGTCTGAGCGTAATTGATCCTGTTCCCTCGGCGAGTGGATGGAATGGAGATGGGGAGGAATGTCGCACAAGGTCGAGACTTTTGTTTCTTCAGAGGCAACCTCGTGGCACGCACTTTGACGCAAATACCGAGGCCTGGGCTGAGTCCTCCGCCAAAAACCATTAAAGCCTGCTCTTTGACGGATAGAATCTGCATCGGACTCATGGCTTGTGGCGGCATGGGAGAGGAGGGAGTGGAGATTAGTCTGCGTCTGCCACCAACCAAGGACACCCGAATGCTTCAAACGCGCCTTGCATGCCGCATTCGTCTTCTCCCTCAAGCCCTCCCGAGGATTGCTCTCCCAATCTCGTTTCGGAGGGGGGGCGCTTCGCGCTGATATCGCGTGTTCCCCACAGAAGCATTGGGTGCTCAATGGTTGAACAGGCCAAAGTTGGGCCTTGACAATTGGCGGTGCGGCTGAAGGACGCTAATGCGTAGCGCCGGTTGAGAAATCTGCCTTGACGGCGCCGTCTGCCGCAGTGCCTGGCATTGGGAGACGCCCAGAGATGGGAGATGGGCGAGATGGGGAGTCGGGATTGGGCCCGTGGGCGGGTGAGGCTCGTTGTACATAAGGGTCTGGGCTTGGCCCGTCGCGGATGAGTTCGTTGACATTTCCGTGTAAGTCAAGTCTTGGTATTGAGCTTCCTTGCTGCTCACTTACACGTTCAACAACTCTTCGACGCCTCACCCACCTACACTCGACCGCAATGGAGCAGCCGCACCAGCAGACTCATGAAAAGGGACCGCACGACCATGTGCTTGAATCCCCCCTCTGGGTCACCATCATCCGTGGCTTTCAGATCTTGCTGTCCATCATCATCCTCGGCCTTTGCGCCGCCTTGATGCACGATGCCTACCTCGACGAAGAGGGCTTCAGTCTCGCTGTCGTATGTCCTCTCCTCCTCGCACGTCCAGCTCTTGACAACTAACACTTCCCACAACAGTCCCTCCTCACCTGGCTCGGCGTCGGCTACATCGTCCTCACCGAAAAGATTGTCGGCTTCCGCGGCGCCTACCACATCATCGCCGTCGTCGTAGTCGATTCCCTGCTCGTCGTCCTCTGGCTCGCCGCCTTTGCGTCCATGGCTGCCAAGCGCGCTGCCTACGTCGTGCCCGTGACTGTGAACGGCTGTGTTGACGATGGTAGTCTGGTCGACAGCAAGACATGCTACCGCCGACGCGCCATTGAACAGATGATGAAGCGCGATGTCATCCTGTTCAAGAGCGGTCTTGCCATGACTGCCGCCATTGCTGGTCTGGGTGCGCTGATGTGGTGAGTTGGAACCTGTTCACTCATGGGACTTTGTGTCATGGCTAATATTTGTGTCATCAGGCTGCTCTTCTGTGCTTGCCTCGTCTGGGAAATCATCGGCTTCGTCCAGGGCCGTAAGCAGGGCCGCTTCGCCATGTCCTCGTCGCCGACGACTACTACGCCCAACAACAACTACCAGATGGAGTCTAAGATTGCCGAGTCGCAACCCATGTCGCCCCAGTCCTACCCCAGCCAGACCCAGAACCAACCATTCCAGGACGTTTCCCAGGGTCAGTTCCAGCAACAGCAGCAAGTCCCTCCCCAGAACCAGCAGGCTCCCTACCAGCAGACCCAGAGCCCTTACCAGCAAGGTCAGGCTGTGTATCCTCCCCCTACGCAGAGCCCTAGCCCTTTCCCCCCGCAACAGCAGCAGCAGAACTTCAACCAGTATCCTCCTCAACAGCAACAGCAGCAGTATCAGCAACCCATCCAGCCTCAGATGACGGGCCAGAGCCACACAGTGTCGACGACTTACAGCAGCGAGCTTGACGGTCATCAGTATCCTCCTTCGGCTGTGTCGCCGCCTCCTCAGCACTACCAGCAGCCTTACCCGCCTCAGCAGTAATCTGAAAGGCGCGGAATGAGTTAGATTTGGGATTGTTTGAACGTTTCGCAGGGAATCATTGGGCGGCGTGTTGGAGTCTTTGGTGGGGTGGGCTTAATCTACATTTTGGGACATGAGTATGCAGCAAACGCACATGGGTTAGATCTTTTATCTAAAATGAAATGCTCTCCTTTAAAGGTTTGTGTCATGCTCTTGAATTTGAATATTTTCGTGAAGGTGCAATTGACCTGGTGCGAAGTGATCTTATTTCAGGTTGTGTAAGTCAATTGGCGAGGTTTAGTTAGGCACCTGTAGGCATACGATATGGTGACGGAATGTATCTTTACCCTGCGTACCTAGGCATTGTCAATGAATAGCTTCGTAACGTAAATCCTTTGAGTACACTATGATGCGGAAACTCACTCCAAAGATAAAAATTATCCTCATAATGGACACCCGTCCTGAATTCCTCATCCATCAGTGGGTGTCATTCACTGCCATGCTCGAAACCAAAAGAGGAAGGCGGTCGACCTTTTCTGCCGCAAGCAGCCATGGCCTCACGGCCTCGTACAACACCTGCCCCCAAGCTCCTCATCCGATATACGAAATAGCTTCCTCAGAGCCGGCAAACAACCTCGCCGGCCATCTCTCCCGCCCCAATCGTCCAGACCGAAGCCCCCGCCGCTGCCATCTCGTCGTCCCTACCTCGTTTCCGCCTGGGGACAATCTTCCCTCGTCCGCAATTCCCGAAAAAACATCACACACATGGCCGCCATGGCTCCCGCCGAGACCCAGAAGCTCGGAGTGCCGTCCCGGAATCCCCTGCCGCTGTCGGCCTCGCAGGAGGCGCAGGTCAGAGACATCTACTACCAGCGAGTGCGGGCGTTGTGCGCCGACGAGATTAAGGGTGAGTTTTTTAGGCCCGTCGGATATCAGACCACACAGCGCTCCGACACCTTCTCCCACCACGACGACTTCAAAACTAAACCTCTTTCTCCAATGCCTAACTAATGTGTCTCTTGGTTTTAGCATTCGCCGCCTGCGCCCTCGGCCGAACGTTTACGGTATCCTTCGCCTGCCGCACCGAGCACCGGAGCATGAACAACTGCATGAAGCTGCACGCGACGCAGGACGAGCACGACGCGGCGCGCGAGGAGTGGTTCGCGCTGCGGCTGGAGCGACAGCGCGAGCGCGAGCGCAAGAACAAGATGGCGGCGGCGCAGGAGGAGTTTATGCGCGAGTGGTGGGGGTTGCCCGAGCACGTGCGGCTGTCGCGGCAGAAGGAGATGGAGCAGCGCGGGGAGCGGATACATGGGCTCACGGCGAAGGATAGGCCTGTTGAGAGATGATGATGACGAGAAGAGAGTGGGGGATGCTTGTTTGGCTTGATGATGACGGTGGTGGTGTTGCATCTGCGGCGTTCTTTGGGAGGATATTCGATATATAACGCCGCTCTGGAATAAGGGGGGCGGATTGTACAGTGACACACATTGAGGAGAGACTTGTACGAGTATTAAAAAGACAAGGAAAGAGAAAGCGAAAGAGTAAGAGACACAATGTCAGACATTTCGAAGAGTATTGAGGTGGTGGTGCCTGGGCTGGTGCGTGATGTTTGGGTATGCATGGGTGATACAGCATGGCATCTTGACTACATTACGCATACTATGTATTCGTATAGGCTATTGAGCCAACATGGATGATTACCTCGGTATCCTGTCAGACCAGCCTTGTAGGAAGCAGATCAGATTGGGTTTTCACAGGCAGGCAAACGATTTCACTCGACGGCGGGTAGATTAGATCTCCAATCGACTGATGATACTTCAGCAGTTCATCCATTCCCCATGCAGTTCGTAGGCGCCGTTGCCAAGTCATTGACATACCTCCATACATGGTGCTTACCTACATTGTCACTTAGAGGGCGGCTGCATGGGTTTGGACCTGACAGGCGGGTCAGACGGCCACATGACTGGTCGCCTTGTTGGTTTGCGACGACTGAGCCTTCTCTTTTGCACCCGCCCACGTTTTGGACGCCTCGAAGCAGTCATCTTGCGAGTGAAAGATGTGGGTTGGGGTCGGGTCGTTAAAGTGGTCGCTTGTGGCTAACGGGCGCTACTCCAGATGTGACTGAGGGTGTTTTGAGGCCCCCCCCCCCCCCCCCCCCCCCAGTCACTTGATGGTTTGTACTTTGAAGAGAGTGTTTGAGTGCGTGCAAAGCGGAGTCGCGAATACTCGGTGAAGGGAGGTTGGACGGATCGGTAGTTGTTTGCATCTTGATAAAGTCTTCAACATCAGGCCATGATATCTGTTCTGTGTCACAGGGTCAGGGATCCTTGTCTGATTGAGGGCAAATCCAAACTCCCGTTCCGTTCCGTCGTCATTATGGTGTGTGAATTAATTCGATATTTGGTCGAATTGTCTAGACAGCCTCGTCTCATCAACTACCGCCCATAATTGTGTCACACCGATATCACACATCGATCAGCCATCCCAACCACCCGCCGTTTCTCTCCCTCTGCTTCCTCTTCAACATGATTCTCTTCGTCCTGCGGTAGTATTCCCCTCATTCCCTCCCATTCTCCAATCACATCGTCCCTGCCCCCTCCTCGGAAAAAGTCCCCCCTCCTCCCGCCCCCGGCGCTTAAACGTCTGCAGTGTGATACCGCCTCCCATTGGCCACTCTCCCCTTGTCCGACTGGATGCTATTTTCGGGGCCCCTGCTTCTCGAGCACCCCGAATGGCTGCATGTCTTTGGCTTTGCCGTCTGCGAGCGCTTAACTCGATGCTTGAACTGCTGTTTGGCCATATAACATTCGCTCAAGGGCCTTTTCTACTGCTCCCTCTTTATTCTTGTTGTATTGCTGTTGAGATACCCCTTCTAAACCTCAATTGATCTACAGTAATTTGATCATGAACAGCCGGTAGCACACTGTTTGAATTTGTTGTTTTCATATGATACCCCGAGGACCATCTCCCCCTCCTCATCTATTCTTCTCTCACGATAGCCTCTTCCTCTTCTCAATACCCATCAACTCTTTCAAAAATGTCAACTCCTACTCCCCAGGCATTCTCCCTCTTCCCCAGTCCAAACTCGTCCAAACCCCCGCCCGTCTTCCGCAACACAACCCCGAAGCCCCGCCGCTCCGAGTCCCGCGAGCGCACCATGGCCCGCGCCGTATCGCCCGCCCCGGCTCCCGCTCCCGCTCCCGCTCCCGAAACCTCATCATCTTCGCAGCATCCGCCTGCTCCAGCTGCTGCTGAACGTGCCGTCTCTCCTTCGCCTCCTCACCAGGACAACAACCCTTACACAAACGGCCGCGCCCCTCACAGCCATGCTCCGAACCGCACCTTTTCGCCAATCCAGTTCGATCCCCCTCCCACTGCTGCCGCACCCTCGTCGTCAAAACAACAGCAACTCCCCGTTCAGCAGCCTCGCCCCACCGCCGAAGTCCCCGGCCGCTCAGAAACCGCCTTCTCCCAGGCCCAAACCCTCATCCGGAGTCCCAGCGGCATCTCCCGGAGCTCAATAGCCAAACCTCCCCTCGCCGACGACCACCCGCCAGCACCCTCTCACTCTCACTCTCACTCTCACTCTCACTCTCACTCTCACTCTCACCCTCCCGAGCACCAGGAGCAGCCCTTCAAGATCCAGTCCATCTTCCCCACTTACAACCCCGACGTTCCTCTCAACCAGCAAGACTATGGCCCTACCCAGATGAGCCCCACGAGGGCCATCCTCCCCCGCGCAGTCGTCAGCAGACAGACCTACCACGAGGGCAACACCGCCCAGAGCCCGCCGTACTTGAGTCCCCTGCGCAGCCCTATGAGCGCAAACTCGGGCAAATGGGCCAACACCGGTGGTCTCAACGAGGCCCCCGTCGTGCCGCCCACGAGCACAAACGACCAGCTGAAGAGCCTGTGGAAAGTCGCAAACGGTTGGCAGGCGTCGCCGTCCGAGGGCCGCGTCTACTGCATGAAGCTCACCCAAGAGAAGGACGCCCCCGTGTACACTCTGTCGTCCGCTTCGCAGCCTTTTTACAACCTCCGCTTGGACCCTACTTCCACGTCCGCTCATGTCACTCTCACGAGACATGATCCTTCAAAGGTGTACAAGCCTCCCAGCACAAAGGGACCCTCGTCTTCGGCCACGAGCATCATCAGCGAAATCGTCGGCGGCAACAGCAACAGCAACAGCCGCAGCAACAGCCCCACCCACGGGAGCACCGCTAAGGTGACGGACGGCAAGCACTGGCACGAGGCCCTCAGCACCTCGCTCGAGGAAGAGGCCCGCAAGCACCCTCCCAACGACGGCCTCGTCGCGCTGCTCATGCCCACGCCCGCCACAAAGGTCGCCATCGAGAAGCAGCACGACCCGCAGTCCGTCATGATGGCGGAGCGCGAGTGCGCGCGCCTCGTGTGGGACGACGACAGCGCGAACCACTTCCTCGTGCACCCGGCGCTCGCGACGCCGTTCTGCGTGACGGTTGAGCGCTCGCCGTCGTGGTCGCGCGTCGAGTACACGCTTGAGCACAACGAGTCACCGCAGCACGTGGCCAAGCTGACGCGCGACGGCACGGGTGGTGGGTGGCTCGAGGTCGACACGGGCATCGCGGCCAAGATCGAGTCGTACTACCTGGTGGACGTGGCGGTGACGGCGCTGCTGCTGGTGGCGGCGGCCGACGAGAAGAACATGCCCGTAGTCGCCGAGACGTTTGCGCCGCCGCCGCCGGTGCTGCTGTCGGCGCGTGAGGAGAAGCGGCTGAGTAAGGCGAGCAAGCGCGAGGAGAAGAAGCGGCGCAAGATGGAGTCGTTTGAGATTGACATTGAGAGCCAGAACGACAGCTTGGGGAAGACTAAGGCCAAGGGCGACAAAGACGACAAGCTGCCGTTCTTGATACGGGCTGTGGTCAAATTGTGCAAGGGCTTGTTCAAGCTGTTCATCTGGACGCTGACGATCATCTTCAAGTGCGTCGGGGGCGTGGGCAAGTTGTTGTACAAGTGCGTTGGTTCAAAGTATTAATGACGGGGGCCGTCTCATGAAGATATCCATGCCCCTTTTTGCACGACGAGTGCCAAAGGAGAAAGCGAGTAGTATCGCTTTGACTGTATCACGTAGAATCATAAAACCCGGCGTTTTTGGTAAAGGGGTATCGAATTAGGCTATATTTTTCTGTTAACTAGGTAGCGAAGGACACAATTGACGAGAACACGAGAGAAGAACACTCAAATCATGAAAGGCATCATTTTTAACTCCCCGGAATGAATCGATCCAGTGTCTACCGCTTTCGTGTCCGCACCATAATCTTCTTGCCCTTGCGCGTGTACCCGCCCGAAGTCGCCGTCTTGGCCATCTTTGCGCGCTGCTCCTCGAGTTCGTTCTCGACGTCGGTGAGAGCCTTTACTTTTTTGCGCGCATTCTCGAGCTGCTTGCGCAGGCGACGCAGGGTCTCGACTCGCTCGGAATCTGCGTCTTCGGCGTTTCCGTCGGCACCGGCGGCGTCGTCATCTTCGTCCTGGTCCTGCTGGTCCTGTATTGCCTCTTCTCGCTCGTCCTCATCGTCTGCGAACACAATCTTCCGAGGGGCCTTTGGTTTTGACGGCAGGGTGGCAAAGTCAAACTCGCTGTCGTCGTCGTCTTCGTCTTCCTGCTCGTCCTGGGCGTCCAGGTTGTCGAATCCCCGCGTCAGGACGATCTGCTCCTCCAGCCTTGCAACCTCCTTTGCGAAAACCTGGCGCATGGTCCGCGCATAGCCAATGTCCTGCGTCTTGAGGAGCCGAACAGTGTCGACGTTCATTGACTTGTTCCCACGGTCTCCCTGCGCAGTGCCGCTCCATCGCTTGCCGCCCATGAGGCTGGAGGAGCTAGGCCCCTTGCGGGACAGCATGCCAAAGTAGAATTCATCTTCGTTGCGTTCGGCAGCCTTGTCTCGCAGGTTCTTGAGCGTCTTCTTCTTCTTGTTGTAGTCTTTGGCTCGGAGTGAGTAATCCTGTGTAACGGGTTAGTTGATGAGGTGGGATGGCGGGGTGGAAGGTCGGACCTTGTGCTTCTCGAGAAGGCCAAGACGACGACGCTCGAGGGGTTGAGCCCGCTCTCGATGCGGGCGCCGCTGGACGGAGTTTCTCAGGGACGACATGGCGACGGCGTAAAGGTCGAGGAGGAGCTGGTGTGTGTGTGTTTGCCGGCCGCTGATTGATTACGCTGGGCTGGTTGGCTGGTGCAAAGTCGAGGTGGTGGCAGAATTTTTGAAATTTTTGGCGGTGAGGGGTGTTGGATGTGGCTGGAGCTGTTTGGGATTTGGAGCACCAGCCACAGCCACAGCTTTATGTGGATTTAAGTGGGAATTAAAGCTGGCAGGGCAAAGCAGGGGTAAAGAGCCATGATTGAGGATGAATGTTTGGATGTCGTCCGTCTTTTGCAAAACATTTGTCCCATAAATAAACGTCTGTTTGAGAATGCAAGAGGAAACTCTCCGGTATCTATAGATCAATAGTCGATCGGAATGAGCGCCCTACTTATCGTTCATCGTCGCTATATTTATCCCTTGGGCTGTCATCCCGGGGATGGTAGTTGAGTCGAGTCAAAGCTCGACTGGGGGGTTACAGATATAGCATCAAAAACCGAACCATTACTTGTGGCTTCAGACGGACTCTCTGGTTGTTAGGTCTTGTCTGCTCCTGTTGCTGATCGGCCACATTCGAGATTTAGTTACCTTTGGACACGTCAATCGGGTTTTAACATGTTCCCTGCATGAATCGTACGCAAACGAGCTCTTTTTACGAGCAGTTGGCCAACGGGCGTCCTACGATTGCCGCTCTCATGTCATCCAACTCGTGTTTGCCGGCAACCATTCATACTTACGCGTAACGCGCGTTCATGTGGATAATATACGAGACAAGGCACAGGATAGCGACAGGGAAGTCTCTCTCACCAAAACGCCTCAGGAGACGCCCAAATCTCGTTTCCGTTTTTAGGCCTTTCATCCCTGAAACTGGAGTCAATCCCCTGGTGACAGACCCCTACGTAATCGTCCCTTGCGGCAGTGACGAGTTCCTGGCAAATACAAAAGAGCCCCCGTGTTTCCGCTCATCGCACGCGCGGGTGGTCGGTCGTTTCTAGTTGTTTGATGTGAAGGGAAGGAAGAAAGAATCATCGGATCCTCGCTCCTTCTTCTGTTCCTGTAAAACATTTCTCCGTTCTGTCCTTTTTGTTTCACTTCTTGTGCACTTCCATCCTTAGGTATTCACCTCCAACTCATCTACCTAGCTATTCATGTTTCCTTGAGCCAGTATAGTCATCATGGGCGTCGGTCTACCATTCAACCCGTACAGGGCCATCCTGTGCCTCTTCATTGCCCTCATTCTAGTCTTCGGATTCTTCACACATGTATCCGATGTCCCGCTCTACGGCAAACTCACCGTCGTCCAGTTCACTCCAACGTCCTATGACTGGGCAAACCACTCCTTCCAGCACCCAATCCCCAGGGAGAACATGACGTATCCGCCCAGAGGTGATCCCCACGAACTGCCATCCATCCAACATCAGTTCTTCAGACCGCCAGAAGAAGGCGAACAAAAGGACGCCTTAAACGACAAACGCAGCGATGTCAGGCGTGCCTTTCGGCGCTCGTGGTATGCCTATGAACAGTATGCGTGGGGTCATGACGAGTTGCGGCCCCTGAGTCTGACTGGTCATGACAACCTGGGAGGATGGGGAGCGTCCATGATCGACGCGCTCGACACCTTGTGGCTAATGGACATGGAGTCGGAATTCCATGAGGCTGTTCGCTACGTTGTGAAAATTGACTGGAACCAGACCGTCGGCGATAGCTTCGACGTCTTCGAGACAACTGCTCGACACCTCGGTGGTCTTCTGTCCGCCTACGAGCTCAGCGAGGAAAAAGGTCTCCTCCACAAAGCCATCGAGCTCGGCGATCTCTTGTACGCTGCATTTGACAACGAGGAGCACATTCCCTCTCGCAAAATGACGTTTGAAGACCACAAGCAGGGCAAGGGCCGTCCGGACACCAAGTCGAGCGCTTCCGAGCTCGGCAGCATGAGCCTCGAGTTCACCCGCCTCTCGCAGCTGACCGATGACCCAAAGTACTATGACGTCGTCAACCGCATCGCGCAGTCATTTGATCGCACGCAGAACTCAACGCTTCTTCCAGGGCTGTGGCCGACGCAGATCAACGCACGCGATGACTTCAGGCCGGACGGCGATACCTTCAACTTTGCAGATGACAGCAGCTCACTATACAACAACATCGTCAAGGAATACGTCTTCCTCCAAGGCCAGGAACCAATGTACAAGAAAATGTACCAAGACGCCGTCGACACCATCATCGGCCACTTGCTCTTCCGACCAATTCTGCTCGGCGAGGCCGACCTGCTCATGTTGGGTCAAGCAGAGGTCGTATCATCTAGCATCAAACACTTCCACGCCCAACTCGACCACGCTTCATGTTCCGCCGGCGGCATGATTGCACTCGGAGGAAAGGTCTTTGGCCACGACGAGCACGTCGTCTACGGCGACAAGCTCGCCCGCGCATGCGCCTACGCCTACTCCGTCTTCCCCCACGCCATCATGCCCGACTCTTCTCTCTTACAAGCCTGCCCAGACCTCAAACCCTGCGAGTACCGCCCCAACTCGGGCGCGCGACCAGCCGGGTTCCGAGTCCGCGAGGGCAAGTACACGCTGCGCCCGGAAGCTATCGAGAGCGTCTTCATCCTGTACCGCATCACGGGCAACGAGGATTACCGGGCGCTGGCGTGGGACATGTGGGAGTCGATTAAGCGCACGACCAAGACGGACGAGGCGTTTGCGGCCGTCGAGGACGTGACCAAGGAGCAGACCAAGCACGTCGATGAGATGGGGAGCTACTGGATGGGCGAGACGCTCAAGTACTTTTACCTCATGTTTTCTGACGAGGATCTTTTGAATCTGGATAGATGGGTGTTTAGCACGGGAGGACATGCCATGAGGAAAACGGGATCATCGTAGCCCTGGTGGATTACTCTCTGTTCGTCCTCTGTCTTTCACTTCTTGTATTGATGAGCGGAATGCACATACACATGCATAGGGCGGCGTTGGGGATGGCGTTGGGTTGGGAAGGGAAGGCGAAGGTCACCCTTTGAATGGATTAAAAGTAAGGGAATACTGTACAAGACTTAATACATCCGGGAGATATCCGTGTTTGATATCTCACGTTACATGCGTCATTCGTTATTCGTCATCTCCTCGGGTTTATTTGTCTTACTCAATCCGTTGGCAACATTGCAATACTCTCTAATCCTTCTTCTCAAACAGTTCCAAGACGTCTTCGTTGGCACACGCCGCAGCCACATCAATCGGCGTCTGTTGCGCCTCATCCTCCAGCATAACATCCAGTCCCAATGCCATCAAGTTCTTAAACACATCCACGTCTCCAGCCCCCGCGACATGCAGCAGTCCTCGGCCCTTGTTGTCCCTCGCGAGGAAATCCGCACCCCACTCCTTCAACTGCAGCTCGACGCCCTCCTCTGTAAACTTCTCCTTGTTCGGGTCGTTGTCGTGATCCTGGTAAGGGCTGCGGACCTTCTTGGGGCGCTTGCAGAATGCGAACAGCGGCGTTTCGCCCAGCGCGTTGCGGCTGTTTACGTCGGCGCCTCGTCGCATGAGGTCCTGGAAGAATGCACGGAGCGCTTTGGCGTCGAGGTTCTTTGCGAGCTTGTGAAGGACCCCGTCGCCATTCTTGTCGACGGCGAGGGGGTCGGCTCCAGCGGCTAGCAGATCTTCCGCGACGCCTGGGTCTCTTTTCGAGGCGGCACGCGCGACGGCATAGTGCAACGGCGTCCTCCCCATGGCATCAGCCTGGTTGACTAGGGCGGGTGCTTTTTTCAGAACGTAGGCGAAGGTATTTTGGATGTTGAGCCAGTCTTGACCGGTACCGAGCATCCAATGCAACACGTTCCAGCCAAAGTTGTCGCGAGCTTCAAGTTCGGCCCCCAAAGAGAGCAGCTGTTGGAACAGGGTGGTGGTCTCGTTTTCACCCTTGTCATCTTTGTGCGAACCGAGGATGTAGTCTGGGCCAGTTGAACGGCGGCAGGCGACGTGAAGGAGAGTGCGACCCTTGGCATCACGATGGTTGACATCCAGTCCCGGCAGGCGGAGGAAGTCGTCCACCAGTGCACCCTCGGACACCAGCTCGTGCAATATGGTGCACTCTTGCAAACCCTCTGGCACCTCGATCGAAGGCGTTGCTATCACGGGGTCACCCACAATGTGAGATGGAGGCGCATCGTCCTCTTCTTTCCAGAACTTTGCAAATGGATCGGCGCCATTCTCCAACAAGACCCGAACCACCTCCATCGCCATCTTGTTTTCCCGGCGTTCTTTAGGAGTTGGGTTGCAAGACAACGACGCTGCCTTGCCAGCATGATAGAGCGGGTACTCCTGATGGTGCTCCAAGCCTATTCCTTTCATGGCGCTCATAGCCGTACACAAAAGCTTCTTCCTTTCTTTCTCCTTGGCCGGGTCCTCGGCTACCTTCTCCCTCCGCATGTTTGCGTCAATGCCTCCAGCAAGAAGCTCTCGGAGAGCTTCAGCGTTCTTGGCATCGATTGCGCCCAAAATCGAATCGGCCGTCACTGTTGCTCCGTGGGCCTTGAGCAGACGGATCATCTCGACATCGTGCTGTGCGCACGCAAGACAGCTCTCTCCCTTGTTGTTCACGGCGTCGACATCCGCTCCAGCCTCGATGAGCATCTTGGCTGCCTCTCTGTGGTAACAGCCGGAATAGTATTCATCTCCTTGGAGCGCTACATGGAGAGGAGTCTGCCCATGGCGGTTCCGCATATTCATATCCGCACCGGCGTTGAGCAGGTACGGGAGCGCGTGGTAAACATTCCACCAAGTGAAACCACGGGAGACCCATGAGAGGGCAGATTCGGAAGGGAGAGTCTTGTAGCTGTCCTCATGATACTGGTGGCTGTATTTCACCTCATTGATGTCAACTCCGAACTTCTCGACCAACAGTCGAACCATGTCCATATTAGGCAAGTCTCTTCCCAAAGCCTCGAGGAGGAAAGGCGCAGGGTTGGCGCCCTTGTGATCAGGTTTCGAGAGGTCCCTCTTTGCGAACCACAGACCGGGTCGCGTTTGGTCACCAAACGCATGCCAGTCTCCCGTCTCAAGCTTTGCCTCGGCTGCGAGGGTGCCAATCTTTTCGACAAGTGAGGTGAAGCCATGCTGAATCAGGATCCCCAAATTGGAAAGGCGATCACGAAGAGCTCCAGGCAAGAAATCGACCCCCAGGCGAGCAAGCTCTTCTACGAGACGATACTCCTTCCGGACCAAGAGATAGCAGAACAGTTCTTGGTTGTCATCTCCAGCCTTGAAACCCTCGTAGTTCTTGAAGGTCTGCATCGAAGCATCTCTTCGGGATTGGTGCATAAGATCGTAGACCGTTGTGAGCGCTCCCTCGGGAATTTCCGTTTCCCCGTCACCTCGCTTCTTTTCGAGGGCGTGTCTCAAGCATGAAGCGGTATAATCTCTGCTGGATCTGTCCGCTAGCTTAATACCGCTGCTGTTTCGTCGTTCGGCAATATCAAGTCCATGCTTGATGAGCAGTTCCACAATCTCTTCAAGTCTAGTCGTCTCATTTACCTTGGGTTCATTGTCTGATCGATAGCTCTCGTATTTGGCGCGGCGGGACGTATCGTATATCTTGAGAGCAACTGGATCGCCCAGTCTTTGGCCATCTTCAGTGGGCAGCCAAGGCTTGACCCACAGAGCGTCTTCTTCCTCAAAACTGAGGAGTACGTTGAAGAGGTTCCCCAGCTTGGCATCAGCGCCAGCTTCGAGCAGAATTGCTACTGTTTCTGGCCTTCCTGATCGAACAGCGTATGCAAGCGGCGTGAGATGGTCTGTGCCGTAGCCCTTGAGGAATGCTTTTGCGTCCACGCCCTTCACAGGCAAAGACCGAGTGTCAGAGAGACCCTGTCTCTTTCTCAGTGCATCCAGGAGTAGGCCGACGACATTGCTTTGTCTACAACGGGAAGCAAGATGAAGAGGAGTCAGCCCCTCATGAGTGATGACCGTGGGATCAGCACCGGCATCGAGAAGCTTCTTTGTGTACGCCTCCCCGCAAGTCGCAGCAATATGCAAGGGCGTGATGCCATCCCGATCGGCAACGTCGAGGTTCTTGGTTCTCGGAATGACCCAATCGATTGGCATAACGTCCCCTTGCTGGCAGAGTATCAAATGCGTGTGGGCACCGCACAATATATGCAGCGGGGTTCGTCCAGCGTAGTTCTTCTGCTCCAGGTCCAAGCCCAGATCGACAAGCTCTTCCCAGGATGGAACCATTTTTGGCCCGTGATATGACTCATGGTTATCTCTTCGCAGGGCATATTCATGAAGAAGGCCGTTGCCTCGGTAGTCAACGGACTTGATGTCGAGGCCTTGACGAATTAGAAAATGAAATTTGGTGTTGTTGGGATTCCTTCCAAACAATTGAGTTTCATCATATACTCTGACTGCTTCGTGGAGACAGGTGCGCCCATCAAAGTCGCGGACGGATATCGAGGCCCCTCGATCCAGCAGTTCTTTGACATCTTCGTGATCCTCCGAAAGAGATCTATACGACGAGCTTCCGAACAGGCAGAGCAACGGGGTTGCTCCGTCTCTGTTCACTGCATCGATATCTGCGCCTGCTTCAAGAAGGAGGTCCATCATGCCCGAGGCCTCGCGGTTGTCGAGGCGTAGAGAATGCATAGGAGTGAGGCCATCGCGGTTCTTCAGGTTCGGATCAGAGCCTCCCTTCAGGAGAGCCTTCACGATGTCTGGCTTTGAAGACCACTGTCGCAGCGAAATATGCAGCGGCCCATTACCTTCGTTATCGAGGACGTTGCAATCTGGCCCATATTCCAGGAACTTGAGGATGACATTTTCATGGTACGTATTCAGCATACAGAGGAGAGGCGTTTTCCCGTCTGCTTGTTTGACATCAAGATTTGCATGTCCCTGCTCGATAAGGACCGCCATGGTGTCGACGGATTCCACCTTGTGCAGGGGAGTGCAGCCAGAACCATCGGTGGCATTCACATCAAGCCCTGCATCCAGGAGCAGCTTGGTCAACACTGGCGAGCCGACGGCGAGATGCAATGCAGTCGCGCCTGATCGAGTGCGGCCGTGAACGTCGACGCCAGCTTCGACGAGCATAGCAAATACCCTTTGCACGTCCTCATCGTCCGACTCGCTCCTATACGAGTTACTTCCCCAGCCGCAAATTTGATGCAGACAGTTCATGGTCGGATATTCCTCCGTGTCGAGCGGATAACACCGAAAGCTACCGATGCCAGCAAACTCATCGTCGTTGCGTTCGCAGGCTATGGTAGCATCCGCCCCAGCCCCAAGGAGGAGCTCGATGGTCGCGATATTAGAGCCGCCACACGCCAGGAACAGGGGCGTGTCGCCGCGAACCTTGGCATTCACATCCACACCAGGATGCTGAAGGATCCTGGCCACGACTTTGGATTGTCCACTGCCGGCTGCCCATGCCAGAGCCCGATGAACAATGTCGATGTCTTTGAGAAACGGAAGAAACTCTTGCACCGTCTCCAAGTGGCCGTTGTGACAAGCGTACATGAGCGGTGTGTGGCCCCGTGATGTCGGCGCATTTCCACACCATCCTCCAGGATCGTTGCGCATCTTTGGTGTGAGAGGGTTGACGCCAGCCTCCAACAACACCTTCACGGCTTCATGGTGGTTTTTGTTTGCCGCCTGGTGCAGAGGCGTGAGTCCATGCGTCACGTCGTCTGCATTCGGGTTGGCACCGGCAGCAATCAACTGACGCATGACTGCTGCTTGGCCTTTACTGGCAGCCCACCACAGTGGTGTTTGACCACGACCATCACGAGCATCCACCTCGACGTCCTTGAGAAGCTCTTTGGCATATGAGGCCAGCCCTGATCTAGCTGCGATGTGAAGTTGCGCAACGCGTGGAGCGCCCGCCTCTCTACCTGGCCATTTGATTTGAAGCCACGACTTCCTGTTCTTGTCATCCCCTAAGAACTTTGCAATCTCAGAGTTTAATTCGGTCTGATCATGTCCAGCAACATCGGACCTTTTGACGTGATGGTGCCAATTACTAGCAGCATACTCGAAGAAGGGATGCTTCAGTCTCAACTGGATCTCTAAGTGCGGGAGGTCGCGATTTCGAAAGTCGTAGTCGTCATAGTCTGAGTTGTAGCCCCCATCGTCACCATCAATATTGACATCGACCATGTCCAAACAGCCAGCTTGCAAGTAGTGTAGACATGCCATGGCAAGTTGGGCATGTGTCGGCCCCATGCGAAGAATTGGGTATCCTGTGCTATCATTGGATCGGGTAGTGCCTTTGAGGTACTCGGTAAAGGAATGATGAATGACAGAAACCGTCTCATCAGCTAGAATTTCTAGAAGCGGCCCGCATGCAGCCCTGATGAGGTCTTTTGTCGCCTTCAGGTCTCGCGTAGAACCATCTGGACTATTGACCTTGATCATCTCGGCGAGCTCAAGTAATCTCAGAGGGCGAGTGGCATGGGTGACAGACTGCAAGATCAGATGCTGAATATCTGCAGCCACTCCAGATCTTTGGGCATGCTCCTTCAGAAGATCGGTATACAGAACATTCAAATCGGCTGGAAGGTGAGAGAGCACCTGGGTGATGTCGACGCCAGGTTCTAAAAACGCGTCCATTGCCAGCTTGGCGTAGAGGAACAAGCCATTGGCACGGCCGGGCACTGCATCGGCGATGACTTGCCAGTTGCTTTTTGGGATGGCAGATTGAGATAGAGCAAATTGAACGTAGGTCGAAATGTCCAGATCAACCAGGCTTTCCTGAAGTCGAAGGTGAAGACAGGGAATCTTTCGGAGCGGCACCTCCACACTGGGAACTGGGCGGCTTGTCATCAAGACCTTGACCTTTCCAGGCCGCCACTGGCCGAGAGCCCCAAGAGCCTGAAGGAATGCGTCGTGACCTCGGTCCATCTCGTCGAGCGCGTCGGCGACGCAGAAGACCCTTCCGGGCAGGCCAGCAAACGCCATTTTCAGATGCTTCCACATGTCTTCCATTGAGACGCTATCAATGGACCGGCGGGCTTTCACATACGTCTTGAGCTGCTTCTGCAGAGGGGGACTGTAGTCCAAGACTTGGTCCATCCAATCCCGCAACAGCGCCTCGGGTTCGTGGTTGGCCTCGATGATTTGGCGAAAGAAGAAGAATAAGACGGGACAGCCCGGGTTTGCATCAGCAATCTCATGAATCAGGTTGGCGGCCATGACGGACTTTCCAGAGCCCGGAATTCCCTTGATCCAAAGCAGGCCATGCTCTTCGCTCTGCAACCACTGTTGATAAGTGTCGGTCGAGGTCAGCCAGGCTCCTGTTCCAGCGACATGAGAAGCCAGATGCTTGCGGTACTCCCCGCCGGCGATGTCGTACGAGGTGGGCTCCAACCAGGACCGAATAGCCTGGATTGTTTCTGGAGTCTCGGGCAGGATTTGCTCTGGATTGTAGTTGCTGATATCATCGCGATCAATGACAACAGCATCAAGATCGCTGTCGCTGTCGCTGGCGTTGGAGGACATGACGGAGAGGCACGCAGAGATGAGTCTGAGCGGTGAAAGATGAGAAGATGAGGGGAAATGGAAAACAAATGAAGAAGCCGACGCGCTTTATTATAGATTCGCTGGCAATCCATACCAAAGATCCTTTGATGATTGAAGCCTAGGCCACTGGTTGCCTAGTACTCGTTGGCTGAGTCATCCTCGAAACGCTGCGTCAATTGGCCAAGGCGGCATCGATGTCTAGTCCTATCAACGCTGCGCCTCTTCCGCCTGTTTCGATTCAGATTCCCACCTATTCATGCCATAAGATTGGTGGAGGGGCTGACGGAGCTGTGAGTCCAGATTCTCCCTAGATCGCAGCATGTTGATCTCACCCCAGGTCGAGCAAGGTGCTCGTATGGAACTGATGGCGATGTTTCACTTTTCTGGGTTTGCTCTCAATGGGTTGAGAAATGGTTGGAGCAGGCCGCTCATTGAGTCAAGTTTGGGCAAATGCCTGTTGCTATGCTAGCTGGGCCCAGCTGTTGACTTTCCAGTTAACATAGTTGATGATCGCCTGGGTCTGTTAAGCGGTGGCCTCACGCACCATGACCCCCTACGTGAATATACAGAGAGGTAGGTACCGTATTTTCTCAAGAAATTGACCGAGTATTTAAGGATCTTACTATTAACTACCCACCTGCGTTTACCATTTGCCTATTGTCTAATTCCTCCGCGTTTAGATTTTTAATATAAAGATACCTTAGAGGGCCTGTAAAACCATCTCGCACTGCTCATGGTCGAGGCGTGATATTGCCAGTCAAGCGCCGTAAAATGGCTTCACGTCCGGGACCCAGTTAAGTAGTTGAGTGGGCAAACATAATGTGGAGATCGACTAAATCCGATTCTGGAGGCTCGATAGCAATGCTCTGTAGGATGTTCTGACGATCTAATCCACCGTCTTTGGTCCGGTTCCGGCTCCTCAATGATGCCCTAATCGGCTCGTGAATGAAAAGAATAAACAAAACGGATGAACAGGTATACGACAAGGCATAAGTCCACTACTGCAGAGTCTATACCTTCTTATGTATTAGGCTTCCTTAGGGGTATCCTTACCCAGCTTTCAGACAGCCGGTTTCTTGATGTACTCTCACATCGGCTTTCACTCCGTTATCTATTTCTTGGCAACCTTTCCTAATTTGGCCATTTCTTGGCGCGTTCCGTTCACTTTTCGGCCATTTTTTTGGTTCATCTCTGGAGGTGGTTTCAAAAAATGAAACCGAACGAACGAAAGCTGTCGCACAGGTACGGAGTACATCCAATACAAAGGCAGCAGCCGCCCCACACCTATGTACCTTATCGACGCCTCCTCGTTCCGTTCATTTTCTTAATTCACAAGTCGATCAGGGCATCATCATCATCAGGTACGAATTAAGCTACTCGACGGATTCGTTGTGTACGGTAACTTGATTTGCTCATCCCGTTGGAACAAGCGCCGAGGAGACGTCTTGCTGCAGGAGTAGTAGCGCGAGGCAAAACTGTCGGCGGGGTACACGGTGCTGCCCGTCCCTCTGGAACGTTTCTTAATGTGCTGGGCTGTGATCCATTTTTATAGGTTCGCCCTTACATATTTGTAGCTGCCTTGCGTAGTTGGGCGGACTGGTTCGCCAGGGTCGGTTGAGGCTCTGTAGATTCGTCCACCCCGAGGGTGTTCTGCAGAGCCTCAACCGACCCTGGCGAACCAGCCCGCCCAACTACGCAAGGCAGCTACAAATAGTTCTTGCTACAGAGAGATGCGGTCACTTCCCCCAAAATCCTTCAGGCTATTTATTGATGGACGCAAAGCTTGAAAAGTCAGAGCATCGCAATGTCTGGCACGACGCAACCTCCTCATGCCACTGGAGATGGGCATTTTACGAAATCCCTTGCCGAGCTTGATGGACTCCAAGCCGGCTTTTATTATCTCGACAAGGCGAATCCTCTTCCACCGCTTGACTGTCTAAGTGGAAGAATCATCCAGACGAGCACACCGACAGCGGGCTCCGCATTACACACTGTTCCACCGTTCCCCCACCATGTTGATATTCTCCCTGGCATCGACCATTTGCAAAAGCCCGCCTGGTGTGCCATCCAGAATATCCGCATCGAAATCGACGAGATTTGGACGAGGCTGTTGAGCCTGACCGCAGATCCCAATCTCTCTACCATAACCCATACCATAAAGAACCTCCACAAACAGTATCGCGATGCAACCGGACTACGCGACACTGGGGCCGACGCGTTTCGGAGCATCTTGACAGGCTCAACCCCAACCGACCTCAAGACGTTACTTGCATTCACATGCTTGTCGTATGCTGCGTCAAACCAATTGCACAGCCAGCAGCGGTCTGGAAGCGACGAAATCTTTGCCAGCGTGCAGGCTTGTTCCAGTACCATCTCCAAGCAGCATGAACGAAGCGCATTCTTCGCAATCATCCAACGCCTGTGGCCAGAGGCAAAGCGCCACCTCCAGATTTGGGGAGCCTCAGAGTCGTGTCGGCGACCAGGGCCAGGTTGTTCAACCCATCAGGTCCCGCTCGACAGCGTTTTCGGATTTACCCCTGAATTCGGCCCTGGCAATGGATTTGGATTGTGGCACAGTCCAACCCCTGCGCCGGTACACCAAGAGCTTGGCTGCGGTGCATTCGACTTCGGGGGATTCTCCCATGACCCACCTAGCCAAGACGATCAAACCGGGTATGCGGCAGCGCTGTCTAATCCAACTACACAGATGGCGACGTGCATTCCATCGGCAGAGAGTCTCCAGAAAACGACCATGTTCAAGGTGTTTCTCGATCTGTTCAAGCACTTGGGAGAACTGCCATATGCGCTGTCAGGTCGAGGAAGTATGGTCCACGATGAGCAGTCGCTTCTGGCCTACTTCCGGAAACGGCCATCATGCAGGGACCAAATTGTTGACAGTTTCATGAAGCCGTTTCTACATGAAAGTCTCTCCAAAGACCTCATATGCCAGGCCATCGCATCAGTTGCAGACAAATTTGTGAATTTGGGTTACTTACAAAGCATTGAGAAGACAGTGGTATTCATGGTTTCTCTTGGGAATGTAAGCTGAACCACTCACGCCGAGCTCACCATGTGATACTAATAGAATATCTCGCAGGAGGTGATTGATGAAAGCTCCTATCAGCAATTCTTGGAGTGGGTTCTCGGCTTCCAGGGAAATCAGGACAGTCCTTCGCCCCCAACTCATCCAACACGCAGTTCCAGACGACTCAATCGAGGCGCGGTCACGAAATCAGTGGCTACAAGGTAGATCAAGTCCCCTTGCTTACACCGACCCCAATTCTTCGTACCTACCTACTGTATATCACACTGCTGACCGCCTCACGCGAGTATAGCAAGAGGTTCCTTTGTAAAGAATGTGGGAAGTCCTTTTCTCGAAAGTTCAACGTCAACAGACATGCCGAGGCTTGCCGCGGAGCAGGGCCTCTAGAAACTACCGCAGCTTCTAACAGTTCTGCACCCAGCCAAGCTGTAGCTGCATGAGCGATTTAGCATTGGTTGCCTGCAGCATACATGAACTGCGAAAACGGAGAATTTGGAGTCAAGCGCGTCTGATTACTGGGTGTTCCTAGACGAATGGACCGGTCGGGCTTGGGAAAAGCAATTGTGGGTTTCACGTTGGAAGAATGTCTCAGAGTGTCAAACGTCATTATCGTTTTCCTGATTTCTTTTCTTTTTTTGTATGCCTTTATTGATATGTCGAATTGATGATGCGAAGGCTGGCGAAAGATTCATTTATACAGCACAGATCTACATACGAAACATGATTGTCTTTGCCAATACTGTCAAATCAAGTACGATATGTCCAGATTACCTCGCGTTTACGGCTATCAGAACCCATCTGTAGTCGCGGAAGTCTATGAGTTTATTAAGCGTGCAGAACCATGCGCCTAATGAATGACTGTTGGCAGACGAGCCCCAAGAATTTGTGCCCGCGTCAGACTCGGGCGGGAGGAGGTGGTAAGGCCTGACGTGATGCACATGGTCGTCTTCGGTCCTGCCCATCCCAGACTGCCCATGTGTGAGTCTCGGCTTTCCAAGCAGCAGACCCTTGAGGCTCTTCGGAAGCCGCGATCCACACCTATGTTACATTTCTTCGTGCATATAGAGATCTCTATCTCGCCGTACTCCCAGAGCTCGTCCCATGACAGTTCTCTTGAGGGAGAAACCGGTCATGTACGCATGCCCCCTGTATGTTTGTATATGTCAAATAAAAATGACCCATTATTCTTGTCCTTTGGTTGTGTTAGCCGACCTTACCGGTAAAGCGAGGATAGCCACATACTTCTGTCCTCATAGGTAAAGAGAAAACCATGGTCAAATATCCCTACCGTAGCCGAGGTTTAGGCATGCTCAGAGTCAAGAGATGCGTGAACCTAGAGACAGTTCGGTTCTCGAATATGAAGGCTTACCGGCAGTGTTGTTGTCATATGATAGATCCTCGATGAGATAGGGGTCATAGAGGAAGATCGCAGATGAAGGTCGCCGTCGTTGACCCCGTGTTCGGTGGCTGGTGAGTGGAAAATCCCAGTTACGGATTTGAGATACAAATTAATACAGGAAGAAGCCACGAGGGATGAATAAATGCCAAGCGAAAACGGTACCAAATCAAGGTATGAAGGATGGAGAAAAAGGTGGAAGCTATGCCCCGGGGTAAAGGAGCCTTATGTATATCATTTCACGCAAGCTGTATGCCTCAGGCGTTTGCTGCATTGAAGATCGTATCGTATCGTCTCACGAAATTGCGACAGGTTCGATCATGAAGCTAGAGGTAGTTGTTGCCGTGCACAGTCTTGCGAAGTCTTGTCGTTCAATAATCTCTCGGAAGATCGCAGCAGCTATCGCGACAGTGAGGTAAGTTGCAGGAGCAGTCCTATCTATAGTTTAACGAAGCGGACGGACATGGGGATTTCCCGCTTTTCCAAGAGCGACATTAGCTGCGTAATTCAGTGCTCATACCAATACCGTCCGTACGAATAATAGACCCGTTGATGAGTTTGACCTGCATTGCATTTCCCTGCTTCGACCCTGGACTTGTCGCCCTGGACAACCTTCCCAGAAACAAGCATGAGAACCGGCCAAGTACTCACAAACACCGAGGCCCCGGGGAAACAATTTCGGAGTTCCGACAGAGGGGGACTTGGCGTAACAAGAGACCGGGCTGTGTCGTGGGCCTCAGGAGGTGAAGCCATATTAGCCGGTGAGACTGCGAATGACGCCTAGGAGCTCATTCTCGAGGCTTTTCGCAAGTCTGATTTCCTCCAAAGCACACAAGAGATCTTTCATGAAGCTCTCAAATGCCTTGCTCAGAGCCTTCGATGCGACGCCCGTTTGGGTGGTGGTCTCATGCACCTCGGTGGGTTTGGTGGCTTGACGGCGGAGGCCCAGATGCCTTTCTCCCTCCAATCTGCAAACTTGGTGCCTCCTTCAGAGGTCAATCTGCTTTGCCTGGTATCACCTTCAATGGGCTTGTTTGTTCGGTGTTATTCGAGTACTGAAGACCGGCGATCCTTGTTAGCGGAGTTACTGAAGTGCCTCCATCCAGAAATCGAGGCTGTGGGTAAGCTTGTTTCCCAAACTCAGGTAATTCGCAAATCCTCTAGTAATATCCGCACAAGATACTCACGCCTTGCTAGTAGGTCCAAATGCGGTCCTCCTTTCAGCAACGTTTGGCTGTTCTTCTTGCTTCATCAGTGTGTGTCGCATCCTCGGAGGGTAGTGTAGGTCCGGTATACTCAATCATCGATACAAGGATGGCACATTTTTCTTTCTTGGCCGAACCGTGTCTTCTATTTGTTGAGTTTATTCATTTCTCGGAAGACAGTTCCCCAAACATCTCCCATGGGGGATTGTCTCACAGCGTTAGCGGACAAGTCGTACAGCACACCTGCTCTCTCATCGCGTACCACGCACCCGCTCATCGGCTCTCTACTCATTCACTGAGTCACTCACCCGCCCAACCACCCCGCTACCCCTCTCTTTCCTTGGCCTTCAATGATCCCGTGTCAGCGTGCCCCTCACTCAATGCTTAATCGCAAAGCACTTGATCCTCCTCACCAAGATGATACGTCACCCACAGCCACCTCAATCGAAACACGTGCGCAGGTGCCGAGTAAACTCATTAGGAAGTAGCAAGAGTTCATGTAACTGGGAATTTCGTGAGTGTGACAGGTGGGGGGGAAAGGGGGAAAGAGAAAACAAAACAATGTCTCGGGAAGGAAAGGGGCGCTGTCATCGTCAATGACGTGGCCCAGGTAGGACAGACTCATTTATATGGTTGAACTCTTGCTCGCGGAGAGTCAGTGCTAAAAGAGCAAGCTAAAAAGTCGGAGAACTCGACCATACTTAACTATCATCTGATGTCTCCGGTCAGGGTTAGGACTTTTGTGCTTCACTCCGGTCTGTTGGGAGGAGGAGCCTGGCTCAGACAAGAGGAAGCAAGCTCATAGACTTACACGTGTCTCCGTCCCCCACTCACACCTATCGAAGAGCAGCCTCGTTCCTGTTTAAGCGGGCGTTAGAAGCAATGCGGACCAGAGTGCGATCCGCCCCGGAAGACGGGAGCACCAGCTCATGCTCAATGAGCAAATGTTCTAACCAGAAGGGCATTAGGATCGATAGAATGCGGCCTGTTAGTCCGCCGCAGCCTTTATGACTGGGCAACTCACAAGTTGCAGACGAGGACAGTGTGTTTTGAGCCTCATCTTCGATCCTTGGGTGCCCGCGGGAATCAAGCCACCAGAGGTCAGTGGAAGGATCAATCCTATATAAGTGAACCTTAAGCCCACAATCTTCAGATAAAGGCTCGCCCTGTTTCAACCCATTGAAAGTCGCCTTCTCTTCTTGAAATTTGCCTACTTCAAATTCTCCACGAGGATATGTGTGCTCCGCAACACGACCAGACGGCTGCACCATGTCGATGAACAACAGGCCCAACGCCTTTCTCTCTCTGAGTCCGATTCTTCAAAACCCGGTTGCTCCTCAAGAAACTCAGTCAGACACCGGTTATCTCGTATCCAGGGCCCATGGCTTCCGCACAGCCATCCACATCGTCGAAAACACCCAGACTGCAAAACAATCAACCCCTCACGAAGCACCCCAAGTAGCGGAAGCATGGAACGCAATGAGATATGTGGCATCCCAGGTGACGATTGTATGGAACAAACGGAACGCCCAAGCGACAATTGGATCAGAGATCAGCAAAATTGTTGAGAAGTGCACCAGCTCCCAAAATCTTCTCGATTACGGCATCGACGCCTTTGAAACAGTCCTGAGAGGAAGCAACTCATTAGACTTCACCAGCCAATTCGCCCTCGTGGTCTTATTGCAAGTCACGTCGCGCTACTTAGTCGCCAAGAACGTCTTGACAGTGGCCAGTGTCGTCAGTGACTATCGGCGATGGATGGCAACTCTCCCCCCACGTGAGAGAAATGACACCAAGATCCTGTTCGAAGATCTGTGGCGGGATTTGACCGAAAGGGACCCCATAACGGTATGGTCTGCGAACCTGCCTTCTATCGCCAGCGAAGACCCTCCTATGTTACTTGAGACAGGTCGCACCCTACAAGACCTCTCCCTAGCAGGACAGCCCGCTCCTCTCTCTCAAGGACCTCAAGGACACATGTCTGAGGCAAACTTCTCTCGAGGACAATTCTTGACTCTTCCCTCCCACAGGCAATTCCTGGCTCCTCCATCCCTGGGACCAAGGTATAGTCAGTCTTTTTCCCCGTCGACTCCGGGGAGCTTTATCCATGGAGCCATATCAACATCGGATTTCGATGCCATCAGTGACAGCGGCTTTGCACTGCAAACACCCCAATTATCTTTCGCGGGGGCTCCTCTAATACCAGGTCACTACCCCAACCCTGCCCTTGCTGGAATATCGAGCCCATTCACTCATGGAGGTTCCCCTTCTTTTCAATATGGAGCCACGCAGTATCCCCAAACACTGGACTTACCATCCGATGAGCAACACCCAGGAGTGGCCCGTCGACCATCGCAACAGACGCCCGATTTTTTTCAATTGGTTTCCAGCTTGATTCTCTTCCTGCGTTATTTCGGCCCATTTTTCAGGGAATATTCAGGCCGAGGAATGACGTTCAAAGAGACTCAGGCAAAGGAAGGGCCGGTGCCCATCAAGAACATGATGGAGTACTTTATCAGCCCCCTCAAAAGGCGTGTTGAAGCTACTATTCAATCTGAGAAGATCGTGTCTGCAACAGAAAAACATGTTGACCGTGGCTGCTTCAACAGCGTTGAGCAGGTCAAGCAGTATATTCTGCGGTTGGCTGAGGTACGTCCCGATTCTGAATCGCCATAGCAGGCCACGAGAGGCTGACACGGAACAGTTGAGTCTAAGCAGCCACCTCTCAGAATACACAAGCCTCAAAGATATGGTCGAAGCACAAGTCACGCATTGGAACAACAGAGCGCTTAGCAGAACCGGACATCCAACCCCGTCGGCGGTCCCTCAGGAGTAAGTCGCCATTGGCACCATCCCGAAACTCCAGTCCACTAACTCCGATACCTAGAGGTGGATTTCCTTGTAAGAAATGTGGGAGGATGTTCGACAGAAGCTTCAATCTGGGGCGACACGAAAAGAAGGCTGGAGTGTGCGAGAAGTATCTCAGGAAAAAGGCGCCTCGTAGCCAAACCCCTTCTTCGCGCCGAATGATGCGGCGCCAGGGCCCGGAGGCATGATGACATTCCTATAGCTCTACATTGATGGCTAGTATGCGGGTATTTTATAGAAGATTGGAAAGCGGCCCTCAAGAGCCGAGCTGAAGATTTGGGTGGTTTGATGGGGTTAGCTACCTACTCGTGATGTTTGGATGAAAGTTTACGATTGGGTAACCGACGATGTGTATATGAGCGAGCGCATCATTGCTATGATTATTCTATGAATCAATTCATTTCAGGTTCTCTTTGCGATAACCTTTTCCACTCAATCAACACAGCTTGTTTTGTCAGGGCCTTGATCGGATCCAATATGATCCATCCCATCAACAAGTTAATCGACTTCCACAACCAGATCCATTAAACCTAACCTCTCTGTGGCATGGCGAGATACTTGGTACACGAGCCATGCTAAAAGATGTTCGGTGCGCATCTGCGGACGAATCCGCCCTTGCAATTCTCAGTTTCTCCCTGACCTTGGTTGGAGGCAGAAGTGCAACGGCACTGGGGTCAAACCACCCCCCAGGCCGGTGGCGTAGATGAGGCCACTGGAAGCTCACTGAACTCGGCACTGGAACAAATAGACTCCAGGCATTATTGCCCCTCGATCAGCCTTGGGCCAACAGCTTGTTGTGAGGGTATGGCCAATAACAGCCCGGGGTCTTGCCAAGTACCAACATGGGAGCTTCCTGGGTTGACAACTATAGTACGACAGCTTCAAACCTGAAGTCTCCTCTATTTCTTGAGCCAGATTGAGGCCGATACTGGCGAATTTTGACATTTACCTTCATAACGACAGCCTGGAGGCCTGGTTTGTCTGTTCTTGATTCGGCCATGTTGGTGGCTTGGGACTTACATGCAGCTGCCTCAATGGGGACTTTTCTGCCCCTTGAAGAGATTTTCATGGGCACCCAAGGAGCCATTGTAAACATTGAATTGGATCGCATTGTCTGCTCTTCTGCGACCCAATGCACTTGTCCGCCTGGAAAGCGAAGGGGGCACAGGGAGCATCAGGGCAGCCAGCGCCTGACAGGTTGGACTGCATCACACCTACCTATGATCAGGCCACTTTTTATGTCGTCTCGTCGCTGACCTTTTTTTCCATCTTCGTACGTACTGCCAAGGAAGCACAATGATATTGGTGCTTGTCTTTGTTGATCCCAGGTAGCTGGCAAGTCTCGTAGTGAACTAATTGCTCCCAGTGCAAACACGAATTCTTGCCATTCGCCGTTTGCAGCCTACCCACCTATTTGCTCTGACTTTAACTGCGTCCGTACCTTTTACTCGGGCAAGTCATTGTGTGACGAAATCAAGCACGTCGACGCAAATGGTCTCGGCCACGACGCGGAAAGAGAGAAGAGCAGAGGAAACAGTTAAGTATTGCAAGACCAGACCAAAGCGACCTTCTGTGACACATCCATATGGAATTTACAGGTTTAGACTTAGGAATAGCCAGTGTTCTTACCTGCTCTTCCCACTACACCTAACGACATCGCGCCCGCACTTCGCCCTCTCTCCAGTTCTGACCGTGCTCTTCTCCAAGAGCTCATGCCTCGTCTCAGGAGCAGTCAGCCCCTGGAAGGCATTTTCTCTTCCTTCCAGACAAGCCCACACCGACTTGCATAGCCTAGCAATGCGCTGTCCTCGGTCCACTCCGCAGCTGGGCAGACTGTAGAGCTCTTGGCTTCAGAGCTCGGTGCTCTTCGTGAAGAGCCCTCTGCTCTTTACAAAGAGCACACTCTCGCCCCATGCTAAAGAAGCTACCCATTCCGCGCAGAGCCAATCCCGCCGATAAGTGTCCCCAAAAAGGCCCCGTCGACGTTACGTGGTACCGGTGAAAGTGGGCAGGCAGTGTGCGACTGCATTGTGTGGTCGAGTCGAAATAATAAGGTGAGTAGGTGAGGGCCGTCGCGCAGTTGAGCCTCACATTGTAATGTCGGGGGGGTTCTCACTTCTAATAGCTGTTTGGATTCGGGATTTAATAACATGGCGAGGCCTGCCACAAGTTCGCCGCCTTGCGCCCACAATCCCACACTTTCCGGCTGCCTTCTCGCCTTCTCTGCATGACCCCCATCTTCCAAGGCGATACAACATGGCCACAACCTTCTCACACCCATCTCATGGCGCTTGTCAGGCCTCGGGCAGCCAATCTAGATTCTCTAGGGCCCCCCACGGTCGAGTCACCCAACTTCGTGGTCTCTTGGTTGCCCTGTTGTACCTAGAGAAGTATGAACAACTTGCGCCCAAGAACCCCTCCCCGGAAATCTCCCAATCGCTCCCGCAAGATGTCGCTTGGGTTGCCATTCGAGACTTGAGAACGAAAATGACCGGCGTATGGAACAAGCTGGAGACTCAAATGAGGATATACAAGGGACGCGAGATGAACAAACTCTATAAGGACTGTGGTGGCAACGCCGAAGGGCTGTATCTGTTTGGGCTCCATGTTGAGCAAGTGGCCCAACAGGGGGAACTCCCCAGGGATCTCAGTAGTGTATTTGCTCGCATGGCCTTGTCAAACTCCATGTCTCTCCATTTGACCGAGCAACACCCACAGATTTGTAATTTTGCAATTACTGACAGTCTGCTGTGGGGAGATGGACTATCGAGTTCGGATCAGAAAATCCTTGAGAACCTTTCAAAAGCCATATGGCCCAACTTGGATCAGCCTCCGTATCTGCCCACGAACTCCCAAGGGCCTCTCACACCTCATCAGTACACCGAATACGGACAACCTCAGCCTTATCTCTTGCCAATCGAAAATTCCCTCGCAGCACAAAGTCACAGTGCTGGACAACAGGGGTCGACTGCGAATAGCGGCTTCGACGCCTGCTCTTGGACTACCTCGATCCCAGCCGCGAACATGACTACCTATGGACTAGACGCCCAATCCACGCAACCCCAAATGCTGAAGCCACCAAAGGAACTTATTCAGTATAGCCTCCTTGGCTCACAGTTCGGCGCTCCATGGCAAGAGATGGCCGACCCCAATGCGATGGGCCTCGTGTCATCTCAAAAGTTGGCATCAGGTCTTGGAACTGGATCAGGCCCACAACTCCCATACGAGAATGCAACGTCTCAAGCACAATCCCGGCGGACAGTGACCAACGCGTGTGGTCTTGAGGGAGACGGACTGGCTCAGGGGACGTTCGACTTCCTCGATCATCTCGGCGACCTACCGCACGACCTATTTGTCAAAAAGGTGATTACGAAAGACCCATTGGATATGGAGCGACGAGACATCCTCATCGATCGTGAGATTGAAAGCTTCATTCGGCCTCTTCTATCTTCAAGAAGGGAACATGGATGGAACCTGCATTGTCAAGCAATCGTGGCCGTCGCAGAGACGTTTCTCAGACGCCAATGCTTTCATGATCTTGAAGAAGCTGCTGACTTTATGGTCTTGAAGCTTGGAAGAGTGTGTTCTATTTCCCATGACAAATATCCAATGATCATGACTTATAAGTATCGCAGGCGGTATTTCCAGACAACTCATCGTCATACAGAGCGCTCTGCAACAAGGTGCGAGCGACCCAAGCTAAGGCGAGCCTTCCAGCCGAACAGGGAAACAAGCGGAAAAGGTCTGCAGCGTAAGACTGTCTCTTAGCCCTTAGCCGATCTGGATATTTAACTAATAAGACGTGATAGAGTATACCCTTGTCCGGAGTGTCGTGTCGTGATTCAAGGCAGGAGATTGAATCTTACCCGACACATGAAAAAGGCCCATCCCAACGAAATTTCGGGCAATTTGCCACAGGATCACGAGATCTAGTACTGAGAAAAGGTGGTTAGGGCTGTATGCCACCAGAAGAGTTAAAAAGGCAAATAAAGGGATTGATGGAGCATGGGAGTGAAGAGACAGAATGTGTTGGGCGAGAAATCAACCCTGGGTGGTGAGATTAATAAACACGACAACGATAAATTGAACCAAGTATCTATCTAAGGTAGACAAGTCCATTCGAAAACCAGTTTCCAGTTGCTGCTTCGCGCTCCGCCGATTCTCGTCCAGAACGACTTGTGTTGCTCTCAGAGAAATGATTCTTCCCAAATATGACCAGCCACACTTTCTCATGATCTGCAATAGGTGGTTGCTAACACTCTTTGGCTGCCAACTTGCACCTTCTGCTTTCTGTATTGGCTTTGCGAGGAAGCCACGTCCTTGTGAAGTGCCCTCCATCCTCGGTGATGAACTCTTTCCCTCCCTCGTTACACCACCGCGTATAAGTACCCAGCTCCGACCTCTCAGGCTCCCCAGTCATTTCATCCACATACTTGCTTTTCTGGAAAAACTTTCTTACCACTATCATCAATAAGACGAAGCCCATGGCGCACTCCGGCCAAGTCCCATGGCTGGTTCCATCCTTCAACATGGAGAGGAACTTCAGATTGTTACCGAATCTCTCGCGCGAGATACCACCTGATGAGCCCGTGACGAACCCCAACGTGCGAATTCGCCGAGCCCGCGGCCTTTTAGTCGCCTTGCTGCACGTGGAGAGGGTAGGACGTGAGGCTTCATTGATACAGTCTTCTCAGAGCGACATCCAAAATCCTGCGGATCTTACATGTACACGTCTGTTTTGGGAAGCAGTCGGAGATGTCAGGGGCTCGTTTGGGGACGTGTGGGGGTTTTTGAAGATGTGGGCGGCGTCCAACGATAGACCTGAGATCAACCAACTCCTTGACGCTTATGAGGATGTCGAAGGTTTGTTCGAACTCGGGCTTGCTACTTTCCAGACAGCTCAGTCCGGCCCCGTCCCTCGAGATTTCGACAGCATCTTTGCCCTTTCGGTCTTGTCATACGCCACATCCCGCTATCTGATCAAGCAGAATCGGTTGGAAAAGACTGAACTTTTGAACGGGTGCGGGATGTGGAAAGGTGCTCTTCCATATTCATGGCAACGAGACCTCTTCGAAACCCTCTGGGCAGCTCTATGGACAAATCTGGTCTATTCGTGTTCAAACACCACAAAATCGGGCTTGCCTGCGACTTCTACGATCTTAGACGACGAACGAGATGAGTTGATTCGCCTCTTATCCGGAGGATACGGACCGCGCCGATCTCACAGATCAGAGCTCAACACATTCGAGAGTTCTTTTCGGGTACTTGACGTTTCCAACACAGCCGATAGAATCGATGGTCAATTTGCACATCAAAGGCTTCAAAGTGTCTCCCCAGGATCCTCCATTGACCGTACATTTACGCCAGACAGCGATGTCGATCAACCCTACCCACGGCATCTCAGCATGTATACACCCCCCAGAAGACCCAGTGATGAGCATCTTTGGGCCACTTCCTTGTTCCAAAACATCAATGCCTATCTAGGTTTTCATAGAGGAATGGCGGACGAGCTAGCCGCGCCGGCTCCTCAAGCACGGGGATGGCTAGACAGGGAGTGGCGACAGAGGAGCATCAGCAGAATGATTCTCAACTTCATGCGACCTCTCGCTGCCAGATGGTCGAGAAGACCGCCTGGGTTGGATCCTCAATCAGAATGCGATGCCGTTATTGCTGTAGCAACAATGCTCATGGACCGCAACTGCTTCGAAAGCATTGACAAAGCTGCCGAGTATATGCTTCATATCGTCAAGGTACGTTGCAATGGTTCTCAAGAGCAGGTGGCAGCCATGACTGAAGTGAGATAGGTTGTTGTGCATGAAGAGTCGAGTTTGTACCGAACCTTCGCCCGAGTGATGCACGAAGAGGTCACCAGCTACAAAAATACGCTGTTTGCCATGCGTCGATCTGCACAGCGACCACACACCCAAGGGCCGGCCAGTTCACGGTAGCGTAGGATGCGCAGTTTTCGCAGGGGAGGAAACCCCAGGAGGTTGTGTAGGTCAGGGCGTTTCATTCGATAGGCATCAAGTACAGGTGATAGCTATTATTTCAACAATGGGGGGTTTGGAGCGAGTCTTGAACAAGCGCTCGGTTGTGGATAGAATTTGATTGTTTCAGCGAAATCATGTCCCTGCAATTCCTCACGCGTGGGTGCAGTACCCTGGGCCTCACTCAACGGACAGGGAACCCTTTTCGCTTCCGCTTTCGCTTTCATCAACACAGAGCCCTTTGCCGTGCCAGGGTGCATTGCCGCGGAGAGAGAGGCAACCTAGCAGCCGTCAGCAGCCACAGGTCTTGGGATAGGTCATTGCCATGGGAAACGTGCAAAATAAGGTGAACGATTGATGGCTTGATGACGCCAAGTCTGGATGGCTTGCGAGCTGAAAGCTGGGTAGAGAGGTCTAGGCCATTTTGAACCGCCACGTCACGGCTGCATGGGGATGTATCGAGGTAGATTGACGATGAATGCATCCGTCGATAGTTCAAGCCTTGACAGCAAGTGAGAAGACGGGAATATTCGTATGGAAAGTCGCAGATTGATTACAAAAACGTAGCGACGTAGAGGCCTCCCAGGGCAAAGGCAAAGCAGACGGTGGTCCAAAAAGGGCAGCAAATTGACTGCGCCGCCACACGGCGAACCGTTTCGGCCCAGTTTGGCAAAACGGACGCAATGTGGCTGGTTGCGCTGCGAATTCGCGTCTCCCGAAGTGGCGGGGCGGGACTCTCGGAATGTTGCTGAAAATAGGGGACACACCAACCGAAGGCGGGTTAGTCGTAGGCTGATTTCCAACACAATCGTCATCGGCTCCAGTGATTTTTGAGCTTCGATCGACGGGACCCATCGGGTTTCTTTCTTTCTTGGGGGGTTGTGAATGTCCGGTGCGAAGAAGGCATTGGATCGAAGCCGTGGAAGTTGTCGTGACAGGCACAGCCACGCGGGTAAACGCGTCTCGTACTGTGGCCCGTCGCTTCTGCCATGTGCAGCTTCTTGTGATTGTGTCTCCCTGAATGAAATGCCACGATTGGGATCAGCCACTAACTGGAATAGAGTTGACACACTGAAGCGGCCCTGATGTAATTGCGCTGTGGACCCGGGGTAAAGCGAGCAGTTATTTTTCCTTGTTAAGAAGGTCGAGGCCAGGGAATCTCATCATCGGAAGACAAGGGTCGGCAACCCTGCCATCCAAGGGCAGCTGAACAGGTCAACCTTAATGACATTGCAATACATGGCGCAGTTTCAAAAACGCGTGCGTTTGCATCGAGCTTAGGACAGCCTACGTAATGTAAGGGCGAGCAACGGATACTGCGTGCTGTGTGCATAGGGCGGATACCAGCATGTGTGTACCAAGTAAAGGAGGACAATCAGGGGTGGCAAACAACAACTGTTGAATGGAAGACGGGACGGAGACACAGCAGACACTGAACAGGTTGACGGGGAGTAGGAGAATAAGTCGGTGATCCGGTGCACGTCACTTCCAACAGCGGCACAACCAGGCGCTGTTCCTGTGAAATGAACACGGGGGATCCGAAAACGCAACATGGCGGGTATCATCGATCCATCTCACGGACTCTCCAGCTAGCTCCCTTGGCACACGCACATTTGCCAGAACATGATTGCCCGGCTGCCCCAAGAATGCCCCGTGTTGTGGATCAAGCCCCCTTCGCCTCCGCCGCCGGCCCCAAGCCATCCAAGCCTCCCCGGCGTCGTAGCTTAGCTCAATTTCATGCTGTGCTGGAGTGCGAGATTGAAACACGCCATGAAATGCGCTGGGCGAGAAGCAGATATATTGTCTCGTTGTTCCCCTTTCATCAAATTCCTGTTCCATCGCACATCAACAAACTTTTTAACCATAAAGCACCAGCCCGTCGCTCCGACCCTTCGACCGTTTCTCTCCTCCACCTACACCTCTCATCTCCACACCAACTAGCATCAACCTTCACCAAACATCAACAACAACAACAAACACCTAAACGCACCTCAACCACCTAAAACCATCACCATGCTTTACACCAAGGTCACCGTTCTCGCCCTCGCCGGCATGGCCGCTGCCAATGCCAACCCCAAGTATGTGAACTGCACCATGCGCCCAACACACATCGTTTCTAACAAAACCACCAGCGCCGACAGCAACGTTGGCCAGGCCATCCGCGCCGCCTACGACTCCGTCATCACCGAAGCCCCCCAGGCCGAGAAGCGCGACGTTGACGACATCGTCGAGTCCGCCAAGGACGCCGCCAACTCGGCCATCGACGACGCCTCCACCTTCATCGACGGCGTCAAGTCCAAGGCCGGCAGCGTCTACTCCGATGCCGCTTCCCACGTTTCCACCGCCCTCGACGGCGTCGAGACTTACCTTTCCACCAAGGCCGGGGCTGTTGAGACTTATCTCTCTACCAAGGGCGATGTTGTCGAGACTTACCTCTCCACCAAGGCTGGCGCTGTTGAGACTTATCTCTCCACCAAGGCCGACGCTGCGTCTTCAGCCATCGATAGCGCCGCTGCTGCCGCTTCGTCTGCCGTGAACGACGACGACGACAATGCTGCTGCTGGCTTCCGCGACGGCAAGGCCGCCTCCATGGCTGTTGTGCTTGCCCTCGGCGCCACTGCCTTTGGTTTTTTCTTGATCTAAGATCAGTCAAAACGAACCGACCAAACTACTTGACTCCCTGCGCTTTTGACAGGGTAGCAAGGATTCTTGGCAAGATGACGCATTTTTGATCTCATTTTCACGGAGTTTTCGGGACAAACAAGCCCTCGAACATGGGGGCCTGGCCGGGATAAAAACGTACTCGCACAGCGGAGAGTTTGATAAACGGACACGGGAAAGGGGATTGTACTATATCCAAAACCGGCACACGCATGATGGCATTACATGAAAGCAGGCGAGGCTTAGATGACTTTTAATCAGTACTTCGTACACAAGATACCAAACACGACATTTTCTTCATTTGATGTTTACTCCTGATGTGATTAATTTGATATAATGAATGATGCGATTGAATGAGTTGGATGAGAAACGTGAAACGGAAGGTGAGAATAGTCGTAACGCAAGGTTCCAGCTGAGCCGCAGGCGACCAACACGCGTGTGGCAGGAGCACTTCGCATGTTGGTTCTTTCTCGGCATTCTGTCAGACCTTATTATTCGGCCCCGCCAAGCCTGTGTGTGATCCTGCCGAGTGAGACTGTCAACCTCGTAACCACACACAAAAGGTCAAAATGATTCAACCACGCATCAACAACACCACTACTCGCAAAATGAACATTATAACAAAACACCCAAAAATCAACAAACATCCAAAAAGAAATGACGACATTGGGATTCGAACCCAAGAGGATTGCTCCACCAGGAATGGTTGTTAAGGTTGACCTTAACCTGGCGCCATAACCAACTCGGCCATATCGCCTGTGAGGTCGGTCCGAGATATTGCAGACCAAGAGGCAGGCTCGGCTACTGGCGGACAATTTTACTCCTCCCGGCTCAAGGGTAGGTAGGCTACCTTGACAAAGACGATAATTACCTATTTAGAAAAAGCTTTGCCACTGAGACGTCTTTTGTCTGTTTTTCTCTATCTGTTGGTACATGTCGTCTAGTATAGGTGGGATACTACTGTTACAATTATATACAAAAATGCGCCTGATATTTACTCTCAACTCGAAACATCGACCAAGGCCACATCAGCATAGATGAGTCAGGATTACGACAGCACAGCTTGATGCAAAACACAATGATTTTTTCGCAAACCTTTATAATGGCGCAAGGACTGCAATATTCACTGGCCCTTTCGAGGTCGGAGTTGCAGTCCGTAAGGCTCGAGTTGCTCATTTGTCAATTTGCTCGGCGCCTTGACAAACGGATCCTCGCCCTTCATCGTCTTGGGGAACGCCATTACGTCTCGAACAGTGGGTGTGTCCGTCATGAGTGCCACGAGCCGGTCAAACCCCAAAGCAAACCCAGCATGCGGCGGACATCCCGAGCGCAGCGCCTCAAACAGGTGCGCAAAATCTCCGATTCGCTTCTCCGTCATCTTGAGAATGTCGCGCATGATGAAGTCTTGCAAGTCCGCGATGTGAATACGTTCGCTGCCGCCACCAACTTCGACGCCGTTGAGAACGAGATCATACGCTGCGCTCTTAGCCTGGAGAGGATCGGTCAAGAGCAGCTCTAGATCTGCCTTGGAGAGGGGCGCAGTGAAAGGGTGATGAGAGGCGGCGATTCCAGCTGCGCCTTCTTGGCCCGGCTCACCCTCTTCCGTAGGCTTGAACATGGGAAACTCGGTCACCCAGACAAACTGGAGAGAGCCGGGGTCGCCCATGCGAGGCTTTTCCATGTATCCGGATTCGATAAGAGCCTTCCAGAGAGCGGTTCGGATTTCGCCTATCTTTGTTGAACCCGAGCAGTACTGGCCTGAAGGCTTTTCTCGGGCCTGAAACACGACGAGATCTCCGTCGTTGAGCTCATTGCCCTCTGAGACAAGGTCTAGCACACTTTGGAATTCGAAGCCGAGGGAAGAAAAGCCACTTAAGGGTTTGCTCGAGTCACAGATGAGCACCTGGGGCTTTCCATCAGGATTCTCACCCATAGCGGTAGGGAGTCCGTCCATGAACTGGATGACGAATTGTCGAGCTTGCTCGGGGGAGCAGTCTTTAAGCGGAAATGTGAAGGCCTCGACCATGGGGTTTTCTAGGTGAGTGATCATGCTTATGAATTGCTGGTAAGGCTCAAGATCGGGTATTTCGTGAATCTAAAAATGTCAGCTTGTGCGTTCCCAAGAATCTGAGGAGTTCGAGCTGCTTACTCGATTCGGGATGCGCAAGTCTGGCTTGTCGCTTCCGTATGCTCGGATGCTGTCTTGGAACTTCAGCGTGGTAAACTGGTGCGCATCGTGCTCGGTTGGCTCTCGAGGGGTGTTTGGAATCTCCGACACCACAGGGACTCGTTCTCCTCGAATGTCTTTATAGCTCCGTGCGGGGCGCAACGCCTCAATCGCAGCCAACATAATGTCGTTGATGTCCTGACGAACCCTAGGAGCTCCAGCAAATGCCCATTCCATATCTAGCTGAGTAAACTCGGGTTGACGATCGGCTCGAGAGTCCTCATCTCGGTAGCAGCGAGCCCATTGCATGTACCTCGACACTCCTCCTGCCATCAAAACCTGCTTGTACTGCTGAGGACTCTGGACCAACGCATATGCCATGCCCTTCTGACGCATCGGTACCAGAAATTCTCGCGCACCTTCAGGTGTTGATTTGAAGAGAGTAGGCGTCTCAATGTCCGTAAATCCCTTTTTCAGTAAACCCTGGGTAAGCTCTCCCTTTAGCCATGATCGGAACTTGAGCCGGGCCTGCAGCTCTGGATGGAAGCGAATCTGATAGTGGCGCTTGGTCTGAGGGAATTGGACTTCGGGAGTGACAATGAGGTTTTGTGGAACGGTGTTGAGAGCTCGGATGTCTTTGAGGTAGACGGTGGTCTTGGTGGAAGCTTCGTTGAGTGCCTCCCGGGAGGACTCGACTGCTTCTTGCTGGACATTGATGAGGACAGGGCTATTGGCTGGAATCTGGCGGAAGATAGAGTGGGCCTCCGCGTCGTTGCCGGCATCGGAACATATTTGAATCAATTCGCCGGAGGGAGTGGTGAGATCGGCAAAGGAGAGGTTCTTGGAGACATTCCTTCTTTTTCCGAGGAAGCCAACCCGTCTGTTGTCTGCGCCATTTTCGAGAGGGATGTTGCCGTTGTTATCTGGTGTGATAAAGTAAGCTATGGTGCTCAAGGGCCATCTCAATTGCACATCATACATTTATCCCATGCGCCCAAGAGTGCTTCCCGCTTTGAAGCATGAACGAAAGTGCTCTGGGCAAAGTTCCTCGAGAGGCATTGTCGAGCCCCGAGCAATGCTAGAGAGCCCGTACGAGCGCCACAACGTACCGCAAAGCTACGGCGAGACAGCGGAAGCACCATGGCCGAAAATTGACCTAAAAACCCGACAATTGAAGTAATTGAGTCATGATAAAGGTCAAGTATCTGGTGGGCCGACTCTCATCATGAGGTGGTGAGCTGCGCCGGGGAAAAAGTTATGCCGAAGAACCCCACTACGCGCCTTCCGCGACAGGGTCCTCTTTAAATTCTCAGATTGCGGCTCGCGATTTCTTCTTTTCTCTTTTTTCCTTATGACCCTTCCATTCAAATAAATGTGAGTACCTGCCACCACAACCGCAATTGCCGCGCTTACTGACTTGAAATTCGCAGATGATGAGAACCGCGTGTTTAATATGATGTGTACCACCTCTCCGGACCTCGAAACCCTCCCTTTCGGGGGCTTAAGTGGTCTCGGGGCGAGGTGAGGTGGTACTATGAAATGGGCGTTCGAGCACACCGACCTTGTTTACATCGAACGCGATGGAAAAAAGCTCTGACTTATTACGAATGGAAGGTTGTTCTTGTGGTCTGGAAGCATGGATCGTGTGTGTCTAAACATGGGACGAACGATGAGGTAAGTTTGCTCGTTAGGCAACATGTGTATCCCGTTGCTGCCTTTTTCTTTTGGCCTCAATGTTCCCTTTTCTATTGCCTTTCTTGAAGCTGCGCCCCGAGCGACAAAAGGCTTGAGTGCCTATCTAGATAATATATGAAAACGTTGAAACCGAGGACAAAATGAGTCTTGACGTGTCCCATGCCTTTGCAATATCGAGATTAGCTGCGCCATCCATGACTTGCATTTCTTTTCGATTACGAATCCCGTACCCCATCGCTGTCCCCATGCTGCATCTGCCGCGTCCATCAAATGAAAGATCGGGATTTTGCAGCCCACAGCCCAGTCACGGCCCCAGCCGTTGTGACACGTGAACTACATGTTACAAGCAAACGAGCAGTCGGCAGAAGTAACGAGATGCCTGCCTGGAGTTTCTAGGCAAAACCCAACCAGAACGTCCTCACCTGTCTTGACCCGTGGCCTCTCCTTATCTCTAAGCTTGGTATCATTGCCTTTGCCCTCGTTGATATTTCCCGAACTGCCCTGGGCTCTTTTGGGCAGGACCCGACATCTAAATGAAATAATTTCGGTGGAGCTTCATCTTCGAGAGCGAGCTCCCTCGTTAGCTCTTGTCACTCATCAGTGCCCACAGCGCTGCTTGCTGGTGACGACATCCACACCCCCGAGACCTTCCCCAGCGTCCACCCCTGGGATTACAGTGGCAGGTCGCCAGCCCCAAAACGGCGTTGAGATAGCGTGGTACGCGAGTCACCACGTCCAGCCACCAAGTGTCAGCAGGACGTCGACTTCATTTCGAAGTATCTCGCAATCTCAGAACGTTGGTCTCGATCCCGCTTTGCAGAAGCCCAAGGCGGTACCCCACTGGAGAGTCCACTGCCAGTGAGCCAGTCCACTAAAGAGCCCACTACAGAGCCTGACGGGCCAACCTCCAACTCGACGGTAGGCTGGGGCGCTCCATGCCTTGTCTCGTCCTGCCACGCTCAGTACAAGATTCCACACGCCCCCCCCCCCCAAAGTGTTGTCCACGTCCCTCCCCTCCCCCCCAGTCGTGGATGCGGATCTCTCTCACGTTCTGTTGCTGCGTCCGTGTTGAGTTGTGCGCTGGCGACCCAAACGAAACGACGGCCGACGACAACTCGACGAGCTTCACGGCTTGCTCAGCTCCACAACATTTCCTCATCCCCTCCCCCTCCTCTCTCCCGGAACGCCGGTCTTTGCTCTCGGTATCCTCATCGCCGTCCTCGCCGGCCCCGACCTCCCGCGACCTCCGACCTCTCATCGTCCTCTCCGCCTTTCATCCTGTCCGACATCACCGTCGAGCATTCCCCCAACCGACACCATGTCGAGTTCCTTCGAGAAGTCCGTCAAGGGCGCGACCAAGATCAAGGTGCGTCTCGCCTACTGGTCCCCTCCTCTCCTCCAGCGTCACACCGTCGTATCGAGCTAACGCCAGAGCGCAGAATGCTCCGCCCAAGACGAAATACATCGAACATATCCTCGTAGCCTCGCACTCCGGTGAGGCTGGCGTTGGTGAGGTCTTTCGTGCCTTGCAGTATCGTCTGCGCGATTCAACATGGACCGTCGTCTTCAAGAGTCTTATCACCGTCCACCTCATGATCCGGGAAGGCGCTCCAGACGTTACACTGTCATACCTCTCTACCCATCGAAACACCCTCGCCATTAGCAACTTTACCGATGGTATGTCTCTTCCCCGCACGGCTTGAACAAGTCATTGGGCCGATTAATTGACCGATTAATTGACCGATTTACAGCCCAGACACAAGGACAGAATATTCGGCACTACGCCCAGTACCTGACGGAACGAGCGCGAGCGTTTCGAGATACCAAGACGGATTGGGTTCGCGCTCCTGAGTCGAGGCTTGAGAAGCTTTCAGTCGAGAAAGGCCTGTTGCGCGAAACGGAAGTAGTTCAACACCAACTGACGGCTCTATTGAAGTGCGACGTAAGTGGAATACTGATAACCAATGGAGACGTGAGTTTCAGGGGCTAATCGTGCTTTCAAAAGGTCATGGAGAGTGAACCCGAAAACGAGATCACAATTACTGTCTTCCGGCTCCTCGTCTTGGACCTTCTAGCGCTATTTCAAGTGCTCAATCAAGGCCTAATTACCATTCTTGGTCTGTCACCGTGATGCCTCATGTCTCAGCCCACTCATGACTGACCCATCTGTCTAGGCCACTTTTTCGAAATGTCCAAAGTTGATGCCGAGCGAGCAATGGCCATCTACCGAACATTTACCCGCCAGACCGACCAAGTCGTGCAGTACCTTAGCATCGCAAGGCAATTCGAGCATCACACCCGAGTCGAAGTCCCTAAGCTGAAGCATGCGCCTGTTAATTTGGGCAAGCAGCTCGAGGAGTATCTCAACGACGAAGATTTCGAGGTTCACAGGAGGCAGTATCTGGCTGAGCAAGAGGTTAAGAAGACTGGTGGCTCGAGCTCTAGCAGCAAGCTGCTGTCGACAACGAGGAAGAAGGAAGTGGATTTCCCCGAACCTGCGTCGAACAACCCATTTCCGACGACAAGCTCAAGCAGTGCCAAACCCGAATCGAAACCCCAGGCGAACAAGGGCCCTGATCCCGACCTTATCGATTTCTTCGACTCGATCGAACAAAACCAAACACCACTCCAGGTAACCCAACAGCCTCAGCAACAGATGAACGCAGGCTTTCAACAGCAACAACCGACTGGTATAGGCTTCCAGCCAACAAATGGCTTTGCTCCTCAACCCAACGGTCCGTTCCAGCAACAACAGCAACAACCGACTGGATTCGGGCAACAGGCACAGTCGCAAGCTCCGCAATTGCCACAATTAATACAACCTAGCTTTAGCACCGGCTTTGGAGGATTCTCGCCTCAACAAGGTTTTCAGCCAAGCTCTCTTGCCCCCATCCCGCAAGATTCTGTCGCAAGCTTCCCAGCCGCCAGCCCTCAAGCGATGCAACCTATCCAGGCTGGTCAGCCTCAAGGTCTTCAACCAATGGCCACAGGCACCAACCCGTTCCGCCAGTCGATGCTCATGGCCCAGCAAACGGGCATACCCGCTGCTCCGATGGTTACGTCCGTCTCTACACCTGCTCTCAGCGCCAACCCTAACCGTCAATCAACAAACCCATTTGCCCGCAATCAACAGAACACCTCTCCCTTCTCCTCGACCTCAAGCTCGCCCTTCCAACAACCCAACCAACAGGTTTCCTCACCCCCCGCGCCTCTTGTCCCAGCAGCGACTGGCACGAATCCATTTGCGAGGCACGCAACCCAGGCACCTGTACAAGCACCCGTTCAGAACCAAGAGCAACGTCCGCAGACGGCGGGCGCTGCTCTCGTCCCTCAGCCAACTGGCAGCACAAATCCGTTCCGCCATGGGGCTTTCGTTAACCACAACACGGGTATGGGTTGGCAACATAACCAACAACCTATTGGTGGAGGTCTCGACCAACTTGAGACTGTACCAGTATTCCCTCGACCTGCGCAGCAAACTCCTTGGCAGCAATAGAGCAAGATGGCGAATACCTTTACTACAACTCTCACAATCTAGCACTAACCTACTACACCACATATACATCCTCTGGGCCTCTACCTTCCGTCTCCCTCTCACCCAGAGGGGAACCCATTTCTTAAATATTTGTACCTCCTCCCTTTCCGCATTGTCAGCGAGGCGTTCCTGGGGATAAGATGGGAAAAGAAAGACAAAGAATGGGACCAAATCAACCAAAACCAATAAATCAACAAAGCAAACAGGACTCCAGTTGAGGATCGGTTGATGTTTGCATTGGGACAGGGGCACACGCTGGCGATTACCATTTCAAAGCTGAGCTTCAAACCACATATTTCAACCAAACGACTTATTATTATCTTTTGCTCTAGACAGCTAGCGACAGCCAAGTTCCAACCAATCGTCTTTATATCCCACATGCTGTCCCTCGAACGGTTGCTCATCCCGCCACCCCGATTTTCCAGTCTGAGCGTGATGGCTGTTCATTTGTTTGGGGGGCGTATTCGTTTCGCAGAATTCCTTAGACATTATCATGTATTGAATATCATTCTCATTCTTGTCTCCAGTCTTGCCCTTGGTGATTATGTCCTCTGTATCTTGCACATCCGGTTCATTTCTTGTACCCAGTCGATTACCTATGGTATCTTTTGAGCCTGTGTCTCTATGCCGAGTTCTTTTTTGCTTGTCGTGGTGCTCATGCTTCTTCGTTTCCTAGATTTCCCACCCCGCTGTTGGTTTTTATACAAAAGCATCCAACCCGAACGCCGCAGCTATGCCTCCCTGAATATCTCTGTACGCCGTAGAATCTTTTGAAACATTGAACTCCCTGGAAAGATTTTTTTATAATGGGTCGTCGAGGTCCATCTTCCCCGCCGTCGCCGCCTCCTTTGCTCCCGCCGTAGCCACCCTTCGGTCGGGCTTCTCTTCGCACACAAACACACCCAGCCCGGAAAAGGCCTCGAATAGCGCGCGGCTGAGGTACTCGTCCGAGCTGTATCCGCCGGCGCGGAACTCCGTCTTGGTACGTGTCGCCTCCACCCACTCGTTTGAGTAGCCCGCCAAGTTCGCAGGCGCAACGTCCACGCGCTCGGGCGCCACAACCAGGCCGCCGTAGGGATCGTACGGCTTGTCGTCAACCACGGGCGCCTTCTTGTCGCGCAACCCGCGGATCGACAGGCCGCCTGTTGCCGCTGCCGCATCGAGGACGGCGTCGCGGCGTTGCTGGCCGCGCTTCTTGAGCTTGATCTTGTTCATCGCCTCCGTCGCGCGGCCGACCTCGGAGTTGGCCAGCGTGTCGAGCACCTCCTCGCGCATTTTGGCGGCGTTGGCCTTTTCGGCCGCGTCGGCTTGGCGATCGAGCATGCGACGCTGGCGCGCGGCTTCTTCCTCGGCGGCGACGCGGCGCTGGCGGGCCTCGTCGGATTCGCGGGCCAGCCGGCGGTTGCGCTCAATGTCGGCCTTGTGCTGGGCCTCCCACTCGGTCAGCTGGCCCTCGGCCTTGCGGCGCGCGTCGTCGGAGCCGTTAACAAGGTCGTCGGTGAGGCACTCGACCATGTACAGGTAGTCGTTGAAGGCGTCGAGGGTCTCAAAGTCCTCCTCGGACTTGTTGAAGACGGCGGCGACGCGTCTTCGAATGTCGACCTCGCGCTCGACAGTCAAATCAGCAAAGAAAGCAGACTTGAAGCCACGCAGGCGCAGGGTCTTGTGGCAGCCAGCGTAGGGGCATTGGTTGGGCCCGTCCTTGAAGATGCGGTCGACGCAGGTCTTGCACATGCGGTGGTAGCACTCGGGGTTGATGCGGAACTCCATATCCTTGTTGAAGTAGCGGGTGGTTTTGCAGACGGGACATGTTTCGTCCTGGTCGAGGGGGGGAGGAGCGGCGGCCGAGGCGGAGGAGAATGTTGCGTGGCGCACGGAGATGGCGCCTCCTAGGCGAGACATTGTGCGGTGGTTCTGGGAGGGAGGAGGATGTACGTGGGGAGGAGGTGTGGTGTTGAGGAACAAACAGACCGTCAATTGTGGTTGTTGTTGTTGTTGTTGGTCATCGCATCTTTTTGCTTATGAGAAGGTACCTGAGAACTTATGTTCACGGTTGGCTGTTAACGCGCGGCTGACGTGACAGGGGAGCTAGACGCGCTCTATTGGTCCGAGCTTTGGAGGCTAAGGCCCCGCTTATTAACTGCCCCTCCATGACAACTCCGTCAGCCTTCTCGAAGCTGCCCGCTTCCATCGTCTTCCGTGAATTGATCACATTTCCACCTTCTCAAGAAAATAACAAATTTCACCATGGCTGACAGCGACAAAGGTTTGTGGCTGGCCATACTGGAACTTCTGGGGTATATTTACTGACTCGTTCAGAAATCGTCGTCTCCCAGGCTGAGGCAGCCGCCCGCGAAGCCCAGGAGAAGGAACAAGCCGCCCTTCCCTACAAGTGGACGCAGACCATTGGCGAGCTCGACGTCACCTTCACCGTCCCCGGAAACCTCAAGTCCCGGGACCTTGTTATCTCCATCAAGAAGCAGAGCCTCTCTGCGGCCATCAAGGGCCAGGACCCAATCATTGCTGTACACCCGCGCCCAATTCCTCCCCGAAACCCTCCCTTCGCTAACGTATGTGTTATGTAGGGCGACCTCCCCCATGCCGTCATTGTCGACGACTCAACCTGGACCCTCTCGACCAACTCGGACAACACCAAGACGGTCGAAATCCACCTCGACAAGGTCAACAAGATGGAGTGGTGGGCACACGTTGTCACCTCGGCCCCCAAGATCGATGTGACCAAGATCCAGCCCGACAACTCCAAACTGTCCGACCTCGATGGCGAGACGCGCGGCATGGTCGAGAAGATGATGTTCGACCAGCAGCAAAAGGAAAAGGGCCTGCCGACCTCGGACGAGCAGAATCGCCTGGATATCCTTAAGAAGTTCCAGGACCAGCATCCCGAGATGGACTTTAGCAACGCCAAGATTAACTGATGAAGAAGACCGTGTATCTATGATATCCACCCATGACTCAAGCATTTTAAAAATAATAAAGTAAAAAGGCCGTGTTCGGCGAATCGCCTGTTTTCATTTCACATCATCATAGTGGGTTTCCCGCAGAGCTTCATCTCGTTTCCAGCGCAATGGCAGCTCGTTCCAAGAAGGCATTAAAATCCTTGACTTGCTTGAGCATTCCACCTGCCGCGCTGTTTGAGCTCGCCTCGCCTGATATTCGAGACACGAGGAGTTCGAGGTTGGCGAGTTCTGCTTGCTTCTGCTCCGCACGCGAGAGTTCAGGAGCGTCACGACCGCGCTCGATGGCAAGGTCGACGTCGTGCATGACTGAAGATGTATCTAGACGATACTACAAAACGTGTTAGCTAGACTCTTGGGACTTTCTGAATGGGTAGTTTACCTTGGACTCCTTGGTGTCCTCTTCGTGCTTGATTCGCACAGCGTCCATACGCAAAGCAACTTGCTCTTGTTCTCCCTTGAGTCGAAGAATCTCCTCTCGAAGTCCAACCTTTTCTCTTTGGGCCAGACGGACCCGTTTCCTCAAAGAGTGCCAATCGTTGAGATGGATTGCCTGACTCTGTTAGTCACAGAGTTTGTCTCCAACAGGTCGCCTCAACTCACATGCTGTAGTAATCTCGAATTCAGCTCCTCCCCGTACGCTTCAATCGCCCGCATCTTTATTCGGAACTCCTTTTTCTTCGTTCTGTCCTCCGTGTTGCCCCCAACTTCTCGGAGCTGGTTTAGCGTAGAGTCGATAACTTCCTTACAAACCTGCGCAAACACATCCACGACAGTTTCCCTGTGCGTTGAGAAGGGAATCTCGGAATGGAGAGGATCGTCTTCGTCGTCACTCTGGGAGTGTTTCTTGACGTTGACGAAACGTTGGACCGTCACCTCGATCGAAGCGCCGTTGTCGTCCGCGCTCTGTCGGCGGTTACTTTCACGTCGTACTTTAGGTGATGTCTTAGTTTTAGGGCCTCGCGTTGCTGCTGACTTTAGTAAAGACTTTCGGGTCGTCGGTTTCGCTTTTGGCTTCGTAGCAGGTTGCTTCTGTTTCGCCGGACTCTTGATGGCTTGTCGGCCGCGTCGTCGTTTCGGGGCGGGTTCTTCTTCATTAACTTCTTCAACTTCTTCATGTCCACCTGATCCCAATTCTGGTGAGTGTCGTCGTGGACTCCTTCTTGGCCGTTTCCTGCCAAGTGTCTTTGCTGCCTCGACTTCGTTGATTTCCTCAGCTACCGCTTCCTCTTCCGTGGCTTCAGCTTCATCATCAGCCATAGGCTCCTCGATTACGTCCACTGGTGCTTCCTCTCTGGCCTCCTCTTCGCCCTCCTCGATAGGTTGAAGCGCTGAAACGTCCGCATCCGCCGCACTTTCGTCTCTCGGTTGCACGGGGGATAATTCATCCACATCATCTCCCTGAGATATCCGTGGACTTCGTCGACTGCTTCTCATCGAGCGCGTTGATGCTGCAACAGAGCTCCGTCGGGCTCTTCTCACCGATGGGGATGAGGGTGGTTCAATGTTATCCGAGTCCAGGCCACCATGTAGTCTTGTGGTCGATGAGGGGACATCACTCATAAGAAGGCTTCGTCTCGCCCCAGTGCCTGGCGCATCCTGGGGGCTTTCTGCGATTTCGTCGGTCTGGCGGGATAAACGCCTTGCAACTGAAGGGCGAGGAGGAAGCTGTACAGGCAAAGATTCCAGCGCATCCTCTTGTTCGAGTTCCGCCGGTTCTTCGGGGGGTGAAGTCGTTATTACTGGTATCGTAGGTCGTTGCTCTTCGCCTCGCTCATCATTGTCTTGGCGCTCCTCGTCTCTTTCGTCGGCATCCACATTCTCCTCATTCTCCTCAACCTGTTCTCTCTCCTCCACTACGGCTGGCTCAATAGATTCCTTAGATGTCTCGGGCAGGCCGTACGGATCCTTGTCTGCAGGCGGACTCCATCGTCGCGGCGCTGAACCAGTACTTAACCTCGGAGGCGGAACCTCGTCGCGTGATAATCTCCTCCTTTTCGCAGATGTATTCGGCGTGCTGCGGCGCGCAGACGAGGGCGGTGGCTGCGATGGGTCGGACGTGGCAATGTTGAGGCCGGCGATGTCGAGTTGGAAGGAATCGTCTTCGAGGTTCGTTCGTCTGTTTGGTTCATTAGTTGTGTCTGATGTCGCGCGGCTTTTGAAGTTGGACGGGATGGACGAACTGGGCGCCACGAAGGCGCTCATTGAGCCTGTCTCGACGCGCCTGTTGGCCTATCGAAGTGAGGATTAGCTTTCGGCTGCATTGGAAGCTCCAGTAGCGAGAACTCACCTGTGGCGGCCATTTTAATGACTGGGACGGATGAAATTAGAATCGCGCATGCGAGAAGCTGTAAGAATGGCCCTTGTTTCAATTGCGTAGTTGGCGAGGAGCGGCGAAAGGAAGCGACTCGGTGGCGGTGTTTGTGGTGGTTTGTTGCAAAGTCGACGTTTGCGATGTTGATGACGCGTGTGGGGGGGGTTGAGACGCGTTGAATGTTCGCGGGGCAGCAGCGCAACCACTTAACAATTGAGATGGGACGATTAACGGCCGAGGCAGCCAACCAAAGGACACTCAAAAAATCCAAGAATTAGTATTGATGTATGAATCGATTCTGACATTTGCTCTAATGGCTTCTATACAGCCCAATACTAGTACTCCGGAGACGCCATTTGCCATATTCTCATCTCGTACAAATAGCCCCTTCATTTGGGCCGGGTATCATCATTAGCATCCTCCATTGTTACGTCTTTCACGTTTTTACATGTCCCAAGTGTTGTATTTTGCTATTTGGCACTTGGAATTCTGGCAAGGGTAATCGGTTTGCCGTCGAGACGTGGCTGTTTAAAGCTCACCGTTAGGGAGCCATTCCAGGGCCTCTTCGTCAAAATCGTGGCTATCGACGTGTGTTAGACACCCATCGCTGAGATGAGAAAAATCCAGATGCTTACGAGTGGTACTTGGTATTTGTCAGAGCTTTCTCAGTGTACTCTGAGGTGAGCATCTCCTTATAGCGATAAGGGATCTTTGCCGGCACCCCTTCGAACGTGGTTTCTCGAAGGGGGAAAACATACGTATCCTAATCAAGTCAGAGCAAGTTTATACTGGATTCATATCAGAATAAACGCACCTTGTATTCGTGGCCATGCTTGTCATACAGGATACCCTCGCCCTTGGCGTGGTCAGGGTCGTATCGTGCAGCAGTAATGTCGATGAACAATCCGGTTTGCATGTCGATCCACCGCGCGTCAATGACATTGAGGAGGTCGTCTTGGTCACGATACTTGAAGTAGGGGTTGATCTCGAGCTGGAAGAACTTGCCCTCCTTCATGTCCCCGTACTTGTAGTACCAGATGGTCATGTTGTGATATGCAGCAAGGTAGTACATGTCTGCCTCAGTGACTTGCACGTCCGCATCAGGGTCCCAAGGCATGACCTATGTACAAAACACGATTGTTAGTGAGATGGATCAAGCGAATGGCATCAGGAGATGTCGAGAACTTGCCTGTTTGCCCCACCACCAACCAAGCAGCGTGCCGTGCATCAACCACGTCTGGATGCCGAGCTCTCGGAATGTAGAGAGATAGGTCTGGATAAGAATGCGAATAGCAGCTCTCTGTTCAGGCTCTCTGAGAGGCCCCTTTTCAAATCTATCATCATAATGCGCTTGTTGTCTTGATTGCAGATGAAGAGGTTAGTTCCTGCGAGAATGGGCAACTTCGTCATGAGACATACCGAGACTCCTCTGTGAGATGTTGGTCAGCCCAGGTTCCCGTCTGCAAGTAAGCCACACTTGGGCATGTACGCGTATAGAAAATAGAGACGCGTATCTCGCATCTCCAAAAAAAAAAAAGAAGCATAAAAAATTACAGGCCGACTTACTAAAGTACTTTGGCTCTGGAAAATGCCGAGTCTCGCTCTTCTGAAGCCATCTCTTGGCGAGCCCCTGGACTGACGTCGACTCGTCTTTGATAGCGGCGGCGCTGGCTAGAGCCAAACAGCTTGCCGCTGTGAAGAAGGAAGAAAGTCTCATCTTTCGGGTGTTTCTCCTTTTCTTCCACCCCTGGCACTGGATTGAAGACAGCTGAGAAGATGCTGATGGCTTCTTTGGTGGTTGAATCCGTTTGCGCCGCGAGAGATGAGTTGCGACGGCCAAGATCTTTTCGGTGGATCCAGGGGTTCAACTGGGCGACGATTCGGTCCCGCCGGATGGACGTTGAAGATCAAGAAGTCGTGGGAGTGTTGAATTACTTGATAAAGCGAGGAGGATCAAAGAAGCAAGGGGGAAGACACGAGTAGACGGGTACAGATGTTGTCTTCTTCAACACCCTCAAATTTCGAAGCCTCAATTAAAAAAACCAATGGCGCGTGCAACAGTGGAGGCCTTGTCATTGCGTATGCGTCCAGCTGGCCGCAAGAACAGGAACAAGGAGGATTTTCATGGGTGAAACGGGCGAACCCCTGAAGGCTTCCCAAGGCCGGGACACGCCAGTGCCGCGTCACCCACTATCGGCTTGTGGGGACGGGCACGAAGATGCCGATTGAGCCATGGGGTTGGTTGTCATTGTAAATGAAGCCATCGCCGTGTTGCTGCGAGTGGTGGAAAGGGCTGGAACTCGTCATGTCACACTGAGGTTTGATCTTGGCGCTGCCGGTTGGAGACAAGGGAGCACAAGGTTTTTCGGTCGTTGTGAGACAATGTGTTAGGGTACATGGCAGCTGGTGAAACACGGCAGGACTTCGTAACTGCCTGCCTACCTACAGATTACTTGCTTCTTGTGCGAACTACTATGTTAGACCAACCAACAACCTGTTAGCCGGTCTATATCTGCAGGACTTCCCATCTGTCTCATGTATCTACATCTTGGCTGACCAGAGCCGCTATCCACGCCACGACAGCCTTTTCTACAATCGAAGATGAAAAGGTAGCAGCAAAGATGAAATCATGCTTCCAATAGTGGTTCCACTCTAATTACCACCGCTCGCACTTCCCGACACTAACGAACCTAGGAACACAACGTGGCTAGTAACTCGGTACATGCATCCTTGTCATGCGCGTATCTAACCTTCATCACCGCACTAGCCGCAACTACCAGCAAATCTACAATTGCACATTCGGATACACTCTCTGCGCCTTCCCATCAATCAACTCATCGACAAAATCCGCGAACTTCCGATACTCGAAGTCCGGGTACAGCTCTCGCCCGTTGACGTATCCCAGGTAGTCCGCGTTCTCAGGCGTATTGTCCTCTCTCACGTACTTTGTCACGTCGTACTGAGCTCCAACTTGCAAGTATGTTTTGGGGAGGTTGGTTGGGTCGGCGTCCAATTCCTTTCTTGCCGCTTCAAGAGTGGCGTAGAGTTCCTCGGCCGATTTCTGTGCCAATGGTATTTAGCAGCTTGACTGAGTAGGCAGAGTGACAGGTTGGCACTTACAGCAGGCAAATTCAGCTTCTCGCCGGTCTTCTTCTCAATGAGGGCGTGGATCTCATTCTGAGTTAGGACTTCCCCATACGCGTACACTCGCTTGTTCAGCGTCCGCGCATCGTTAATAATCCTCACTGTGATAGTCCCAACGTCTCTCTTATCAATGAGCATATTCCGCGCAGTTCCGCCAGCGTACACCTCATTCAAAGGCTTAAAAGCCGCATAGTCGAACCTGCCGCTCGGTACAAGGGGAAACGAAGATTGGTACCAATACCCTATATCGATAATAGTGAAACCCAAACGTTTGCGAAACATGTGGTCATGGACTTCCTCTTTCAAGTCGTGGAGGTCCATAATCCCACCGCGCGCAACGGGCGTGCCCCAGTTGCAGGGCAGGAAGCGCTTGACGCCGGCTTCGACAGCGGCGTCGATGAGGGGGATTTGGTCGCGAGCGTTGATAGGGAAAATGACGCTGATGACGATGTCGATGCCTTTCAGGAGAGAAATGAGTTCCTGGACTGACGTAGTGAGGTCACCCGCCACAATCTTTATGCCTCGAGTTTGGAGTTGCTTAACGGCAGGCTTCGCGACTGAGGCAGCGCGGACGAAGCAAGTCACGTCCTACGAGAAATCAATCAACACTGTCTTTGAAAGTACATGATATCGAAAAATGAGACTTACAAATGAACCATCTTCGAGAAGAGCTTCGAGAATGACGCTGCCTGTCTCGCCTGTTGCCCCAACTAGGAAGACTTGTTGTTTAGACATGGCTGTGTAAACCAAACCAAGTAGATGATTAATAGTTGTGTTGGTTTATTGTATTGTGATTCATTTAGTAAAGGGGGAAACTGGATATATATGGCATTTAAACGGCTTGCAGTGATTGATAATACCTCTTGGCAATAACGTTATAAGCGTCGTGTGGTATGGAGGCCATGCCCTGCTCATCCAAGTTCCATTATAAATGTGAGCCGCGATCGTGTGAGAATGGGCTCACTGAAGCCGTTAGTACCTTGGTATCAGGCTATGATTATTCGTTGCTTAGTACTCGTGTAAGTGGCACGTTGCCTTGAATATACTTTGGATGGATTCAATGGCCACTGGCATGCTCATTTCCACACAACGTGTGTGATTATTGCTGGTGATCTAGCTACTCGATTCTTGTGCCAAAACACCTTACCCATGTAGCTATACTTTGCCCTTTGGCATCACAAACCCCATGTGCTTGGCCCTCACGATATACGTTTTGTTTTATGACCAGAGCTGCTTGACTCGTGACGTGCGAGGATGGTGAGTTCTCTGATAGCTGAACGAGGCGGTCAGACTACCCGGAAGTGTCGTAGATGACGGCTGGGAGTATGGAGGGAGGATGTTTAAGATTGGAAAAATTCGATACACTTGATCTTTGGCAGAGCTAAATGAAAACAAACGAAGTCATCCCGTTGCTAAGACGACAAAGATTCAACAATAATATGCCAGGTAATGACAAGGTCGCTACAACTTTACCAAAGCAGTACAAGGCCTTGTCTAGGAGATTGGAAGGAAAAGGAACGGGAACTCTTCTAGGTAAAAGATGACATCCATGCGATCAGCGAGACTACACGCATCTTGAGAGAGAGAGAGAGAGAGAGAGAGGAGGAGGGGAGCGTGGTAATTACCAAGCGGAACGAGAAGAGAGATGGTCGATCGTGTTGTTAGTGTTCGAGATTGCACAATCCTGTGAAGCTGTAGAGGAGTTAGGCACAGACTGAGCTGAGTCTTCGTTGCACGCGAGCGTCCAGAACGAGGACAATCGATCCAGGGGATTCGAGTTGGAGACTGGTTCCAGCCCCTTCATAGGTATGCTTAACTTTGATTGAAACTGTCACTTTGGTTATTTCTCTTCATTAATTTAGACACGCAGCTGGACATCGGTTTCATATGTGGTCAAGACAACAGCTTCAACAAGTACGGTTATCACGAGCAATAAGGTTGCCTTTTGTCAAGCTCATTGCCCTTATAGCTCAGTGGTAGTAGCGTTGCACTTGTAATGCAAAGGTCCATCGTTCAATCCGGTGTGGGGGCAAGCTTTTTGCCAGCGGCTTGAATCTTTTGTTAATTGCCGACACGCAGGAACATAACCATGATCTGATTCGCCGCTTATCAAGCAGCCTTTATAGCTCAGTGGTAGTAGCGTTGCACTTGTAATGCAAAGGTCCATCGTTCAATCCGGTGTGGAGGCATGCCTTTACTCTTTTGCTGATTTGCCCTATGGAATTTCTTTTTGTCAAGCTTGTCGCACCAACAGAATAGATAAGACTCTTTGTCCTCTTGAACTTTGTATTAAACGGTCTAATGCAAAGTCTTGCGCATGGGTTGTTCTGATCCTCTATCGTATTTGCCTATGACGACAAACAACAACAATAGAAATGAGCTTGTCTCCCCATCAATCAGTTAACCAGTCGCCACATGCTAAACGGTGAATGCAACCTAATGGTAAATGCATCCTGATGGAAAAAGAGCATCCAAGCTCCCGGCAAACTATTACAATTAATATTATTCGTCCATAAGTCAAAAGTACACCCCCCGGCCAACATATGCATTGCACTGGAGATAGCGGAGTTAGCCGTTCCTCCCCATTCCGCCATCGACGTCACACTTGCGATTCCAAAATCTCCCCCAGTAAGCCAGTAAGCCACATTATGGGTTAACGATGCCTCACGCAAGTATTGCTGTTAAGAACAAGCTCGGCATGGTCGCATCCCCTCTAACGGGGGAGTACCTGTGGCCCAAGGGATGCATCTTGCCTCTGGATTTAAGCCCATCTTCAACGGGTTTCACGGCTCGCCCGGTATCCCCGCCATCAGCTGCCCGGCCGTCAACGGGAGGACCAAGTATAAAAAGGCCTCTCAATCACTTGTGAATTGAGAGAAGACGTATACTTACACCAACAACCAACACTCATACGATTCATACCTGCACCGCTACAATGTCAACTCCAAGAAAGACCCCGACCCGCCAACTAGGCAAAGACGGTCCTCAAGTTCCCCGTCTTGGATTCGGCCTGATGGGTTTAAGTGTGGCCTATGGCACACCACCGTGAGCTACCGTTCTCAGCGAAAGCTTGTAGATTCACCGCTAACACGAAACAGACCCGATGAAGAGCGCCTGAAAGTCCTCGACCGAGCGTGGGAGCTCGGCGCGACATTCTGGGACTCGGCGGCGGCGTACGGCGACAACGAGGCACTCATTGGGAAGTGGTTCAAGTTGCATCCGGAGCGACGCAACGACATTTTCCTCGCTACCAAGTTTGGCCTGTCATGGAAAATGGAGAATGGCGGGTTCACGACGATGATTGATAGTTCCCCTGAAACATGTCGAGAGTCCTGCGAGAAGAGCCTGCGCGTTCTCGGGGTCGATTCTATTGATCTCTTCTACGTCCACCGCTTCGACAGTGTGACACCAGTTGAGAAGACCATGGAAGCATTGGCGCAATTGAAGAAGTGAGTGCGGACGGATGACCCCTCATTTATTTCGCATAAAGACGCTGACAGGATGCTGTTTAGGGAGGGGAAGATCAAGAATATCGGGTTCTCCGAATGCTCTTCCGACACTGTTCGACGTGGCTATGCCGTCCACCCCATTTCAGCGGTGCAAATCGAGTACAACCCGTGGTCCCTCGAGATTGAGGATGAATCGGGCACGAACCTCAAAGACACCTGTCGGGAGCTTGGTGTAGCCATTGTCACGTATTCCCCCTTGGGTCGAGGATTCCTGACCGGCCGCTACCAGTCCATCGACGACCTCCCCGAAACGGACAACCGTCGGCTCATGCCCAGATTCTTCCCTGAGAACTTCTCAAAGAACGTGGATCTCGTCAAGATCTTCGAGGATCTGGCGGCTAAGAAGGGTTGTGCGCCGTCACAGGTGGTGCTTGCTTGGATCATGGCTCAGGGACCGGACTTTTTCCCCATCCCCGGGACGAAGAATATCAAGTATCTGGAGCAAAACATGGGCGCCCTTGATGTTCAGGTCAGCTCCGATGAAGATGCGTATATCCGGGCTACTTTGAGCTCGCTGGGAGGTGCGAGCGGTAGCAGAACTCTCGGTGTGTCGAATGCTTATGCAGACACGCCTGCGCTTTCTTTTGTCTGAGATTTGAGATGTGAGCCAATTTGAACAAAAAAGGTTCTCGGTACCTAAAGTATAGTTGGTGAATGGAGTGTGTTCCTTTCTCGCATTACTGACAACCAGTATTGGCGGGACTTAGGCGTGAGCACTAATGTATTGGCCTATTTAAAGGCACATCTTTGTTAGATTAAACCTGGAAGTCTGACGCTGCATGTTTATTTGTCAATTATTCCACACCGTTTCATGAATAAAGAATTAATAGTTTGTTGTAGCATCTCGCAAAACCGTCCCATTCGGAAACATCCATGATCCCACCTTGCTGGGGACTCCACCCTCGAAAAGGCGTCATCGCCGTCTCATCCTCCACCACCTCCGATTTGCCCCGCAGCAAAGGAGAGATAAGGATTTGGTGATATCCTCAAAAAGAACAAGGCTGACTGACCTCTTTGGATTTCTTTATTGTTTGATGTATCGGGACGACCTTTGGGCTGGATTAACGATCACCGGTGCACTCTGTTTGCCGTCCGTCGCATCACCTATTGTCACACCACAACAATTGAATTCGAGTATCCTCGACTACCAATTGAACATGGCTCGTCTCACTCAGTACGCAGCCTATATCGACTCAGCAACCGGCCTCTCTCGAATCGGCCACTTCAACCTGGAAGCAGACACCATTCAACCATTATCCTTCACTTCCGGCACGCCCATCGCAGATTTATACCAAGTCATCGCAGCTGGCACGGACAAGATCATTGCAACAGGACCCCCTATTCCCTCATCATCCATCAAGCTCCTTCCCGCCATCTCAGGCCGCGATGTCCTCGCCGTTGGCAAGAACTACATGGAGCATGCCAAGGAGTTCAACAGCTCCGGCTTCGACAGTTCCGACAAGGTCGACCGTCCGAGCCACCCCGTCATCTTCACTAAGAGGGCGACGTCCATCATTGCGCATGGCGAGGCAATTTATCCTCATCCTGGCTTCTCGAAGACAATCGATTATGAGGGTGAAATCGGCGTCATTATAGGACGTGCAGGTCTTCATGTCGAGGAAAAGGATGCTTGGGACTATGTCTGGGGGTACACCATCATCAACGACATGACGGCGAGAGAAAGACAGAGAGATCACAAGCAATTCTTCATCGGCAAGTCGCCCGACACCTTCTGTCCTATAGTAAGTCACTGGCTCGACCGTTTTGCTCACCGATGGCGTTTCTGAACAGTGTTTAGGGCCCCATTGCCGTACCCAAGGAAGCTGTCCCGTCTACACTTCGCGTTCAGACTCACGTCAACGGTGAGCTTCGACAAAACGCGACCACTGACGATCTCATCTTCTCGATACCAACTCTCATTAACACAATATCCGCTGGCCAAACGATTCAGCCCGGAGATGTGATTGCTACAGGCACCGTGAGTTCACATGTCGCGGGTTGACTGCTTCCACTAACCTCTCATCCCTTCGCAGCCCGCAGGTGTTGGCATCGGCAGAAACCCCCCAGTTTATTTGAAGCCTGGTGATGAGGTTGCCATCTCTGTTACTGGCCTAGGCACTTTGCGCAACAAGGTTGCCGCTCCATCAGAACCCAGTCCACCTGCTTCAAAGTCTCCCTTTACACTCATTAATGCATCCAAGACTGTCAACGCAACCTCGTCTCTGACTGAAATCAACTCCAAGCCACTTCACTACAAAAAGCTCGGGTCGGGTAATGAGCAAGTGGTATTTGTGCATGGACTTGGCGGATCGTTGGAGGGCTGGATCCCGCTTATTTCTACTCTGTCGTTGACCAAGTCACGGAGTCTACATCTCTTCGACCTCGAGGGCCACGGACTGAGTCCAACGCACCCTCTCAGTGAGGTCACTATTGAGTCAATCGCCGGCGATATTGGAGGCGTCTTTCACCATGCGCAAATATCTGAGTCCAACCCCGCCATTCTCATGGCTCACTCCATGGGCACTCTCGCGGCCATTCATTTTACGCTCAGCAATCCAAAGCTCGTAAAGAAGCTCGTGCTTATTGGGCCGCCTCCTTCGCCATTGCCCGAACTGGTCACTAAGTCGTTCCGCGATCAAGCAGCCGTAGTGAGAAGCAAAGGCATAAGTGCAGTGATTGACACGACCGTGTCTGGCAGCATATCAGCTCATTCCCAAGTGACGAATCCTCTCGCAGCAGCAGCTTTGCGAATCAGCATTCTTGGACAGGACCCGGAGTCTTACGCCAAAGCACTCTGGGCACTCTCGAAGGCCACGACTGAGCTGAGGGTTGAGGGGATTGAGGCTGACACGTTGGTTGTCACTGGTGGTAAAGACGTTGTTTCGCCTCCGGAGCTCTGCGCGGAGTATGTGAAGAGGATTAAGACGTCGTGCTTGGTGGTGCTGAACGGCGTGGGCCATTGGCCGCAGTTTGAAGACCTGCAAAGTCTCGCTGAAGCCGTAAAGGAATTCGTATAAAACCTAGAACCTGCAAGTCTCACGGGACATGCCTTAATGACAAATCTAGTAGCCAGGCCTGATGCAATGATACAGCCTTGAGTTTTGCGTACCCAGCTTAAATCGAGACGTGGCCGCAATGCCTCCTCGAAAATCATGCCTCCTAAACATTCTTGCTTGCTCGGTTCAAACGCAAAAGCCCATCATGGAACCTACACAAACCTCACAGCCACATCCAACACATGAGCCGGGAGCGGCCATGCCCAAGAGCCCCGATCCCTGGCCTCCAAGCCAGGAGCCGCCACTAATGGTAGTTTTAATGTACATTTTCCTATGGATCCTATTTCCATAGGTAGATGTTGTCTTGGTTGTTGGTGTCTTCCACATATCCCCGCCACTGTGCATTCAATGTCTCACTGCCAGGTGACTGACAGCTCATAAGGAGCTGTAACTTTGTAGAGACGGACTCATTGGCCGGAAATCTGGGCTTCAATACGCCCAACTCCGTCTCTCATCAGGCAGTCAAATACACATGGGTGCCTGAACGCAGTCCAGATCACCAAAACTCGCCAGATTTCGGTTTCGTCAACTCACAATGACGAATTGCAAACGTGTCAGCATTCAGTGGCCCCTCTGAATCCCCGTTCGGATTTACTCGCCGGACTTTACACTTCGTTCTCGGTGCTCCTCGCTTCCATCGAGGGGGGGCCAATCTTTTCCCTCTTTGTTGGGCTGGACCTGGGACGCAGGGTCTGACGCATGCGTCTGAGTGCTGACTCATTCAACCCCGCCAATCACGAAAAAGCCGAGAATCACATGCATGCGGTTTTCTTCCCAACAAAGACGCAAGGATGCAGAACCGCATGCGGCCACGTGACCTCGGGGACAGCCGAAAAGTCTTTGCCGTAGCTTCGCCCGAGCTGCGACCCGCAACCTTGCGACCCGCCTGAAGGGAAGCAGCGACACAAAACCTCGAGGGACAACGTTTTTGCGACGTCCGGGCCGGTCGGATCGCCAACTCTTCCGCTTCCCGCCTGGCGCATGAATCCGTCGCCCATCGCTCATCGCCCATCTCCATCCCCCCATCCCGTCTCGTTACTAAGAACCACAATTACTTACTTTCAGTGGGCAGCGCTTTTGGAATCCAGCTGCACATCCACTTGTCCCTCCTTCATCTACTTATCACCCACTCGATTCTATTGCAATTTCCGTCATCAACCACCTCACAACGCCGATCCTTAGTTTTCAATTCACCCAGCTCGCCATGAGCGCTTCTTCCAACGTAGCTCGCCGAGCCGTTAGCCGGAACCCCTTGTTGGGCAACGGTAAGTTTGTGAAGCCCGGCTTTGACGCCATCACCAGCGCTCCAGTTGGCACCTGAGCCATTGTACTGATGTTCTGTGCAGCGCGGGCTCTCTCTCGAGGCGTTACTCCCGCCGTCCTCGGTCGCCATGTAGCTCGCCATGTTAAGGTTCCGGCCATTGCGCTTTTGATTCCCATCCGCTCCATGGGCACCGAGCATCATCGCCCTGATGGACCTCCCGCTGGCCCTCCTCCAGGATTCAACGCCGAAATCGCTAAGAAGCCTCTTCCGAAAGAACCTGCGACCGCCACCGCGAAGAAGGACGTCAAAGCCAAGGAATCAGAGACCAAGACGGAAAAGGCCGCCGAGCAAGTCACGGAAGCCGCAACCTCGAACGAAGTAGTCCCTCAAAAGGATGCAGCGGCAGCCCAGGAAATCGCCAAGGCCGAAAAGGAAGAGCCCAAGTTGACCATCTGGCAAAAGGTGAAGAAGGAGGCACATCATTACTGGGATGGTACCAAGCTCCTAGCTACCGAAGTTAAGATTAGCTGGAGGTTGGCACTCAGAATGACGGCTGGCTATGAACTCACACGACGAGAGAACAAGCAGCTGCAAAGAACAGTTCAGGATCTGGGTCGCCTTATTCCCTTCTCCGTCTTCATCATTGTCCCTCTAGGCGAAGCTCTCCTCCCTCTTGCTCTCAAGCTCTTCCCCAACATGCTCCCCAGCACATACGAGGGACCCAAGGCCAAGGAGGCCAAGGCCGCCCTGCTCCGATCCACCCGCAAGGAGGTTAGCGGATTCCTACGGCAAACTCTCGGGGAGACTGGTCTTCCTCTCAGCATGGCGACGACACAGAAGGAGGAGTTTTCCAACTTTTTCCGCAAGGTGCGCTCAACAGGCGAGACGCCCACTGCTGAGGATGTCATCAAAGTGTGCAAGGTTTTCCGGGACGATTTGACTCTAGACAACCTTTCACGACCCCAGCTTGTGTCGATGTGCCGATACATGAACCTGAACACTTTCGGAACCGACATGATGCTGCGATATCAGATTCGCCACCGCATGCGACAAATCAAGCGAGACGACAAGGCCATTAGCTACGAGGGCATTGACAACCTTACCGTTGGAGAACTGCAGATGGCATGTGCCGCCCGCGGTATTCGAACTCACAGCGTGTCTCCTGCGCGCATGCGAAGGGATCTTCAGGCGTGGCTGGACCTTCGTCTCAAGGAAGGCGTTCCTTCAACACTCCTAGTGCTGAGCAACGCCTACATGTACGGACAGGGCTCTGGTGAGGGCTCGAGCCAGATTGAGGCGTTGATTGGTGTCTTGTCGTCAATTCCTGAGGAGTTGTACCACGAGATTGAGCTTGAGGTGCACAACGCTGAAGGCGCTGCCACCAACAAACTTCGTCTGGAGGTCATTAAGGAGCAGCAGGAGCTGATTCAAGATGAGGCGGAACAAGACCATGCCAGCAAGAGCACTGGATTCGCGACTCCTCGGGATATCGAGGACATCGACGAGAAGGAGGAGCGACAGGCGACGGCTGAGGCAGCCGGTCTCGAGCAGAAGCCAGTGGCAGAAATGGTGGAGGCTGAGGCTGAGCTAGCCAAGGCCACCGAGGAGGCCGAGATCAAGGCTAAACAGAGCGAGCAGAAGCAGTAAACGAGAGGTTCAGCCAGGACAATGGCAGAAACTCCTCGTTTCAGTGTACTACGACGACGACTGCAGGGGAGTTGTTTCATATGTATGACTGTATGGTATGGGTTATCGGGATTGATTGGGAAGGTATATCAACCGGTAGCAAAGCGAGAATATTGGGCACTGTATCACAAGGGACAAACAAAGCCTGGCCAGGAAGACGAACAGATGGTCACAGCCTACAGCGAGAAGAGGAAGTGATGAATGAGGGTATAGACATTCTCGACACAGGAAAGCAATAGATTCCACTACGATTTCTTTTTTTATGTACATTCAAGAAATTCAGCAGTATGTATGGATATATCAACTCAACTTTGAATTGCAAATTGGCTCCTTGTTCACATAATGCCTTCTCCTCGATGCTGCTCAGGCTGTCACATAAGTACATATGTTCCAGGTTAGGTGGGTTTCCGTGTGCGCCAGGTGGAGAGGGTCTGAATTCGGGGGCCTGGAAGCAACTGCGTCATCACGACCTAGGCTTCCAAATTTGGAGCTCTCTCATAGCAGGAGACTTTGGCGGGAGATGTCTATTACACTGCTCCTCACGACATGTCAGGTAATTATACGTTGCAAACAAACCCAATTCACCAAATAGCTAATTTTAACATTGAACAGCTTTCTTTATACTTTATGAGTATTTATCACTGCCTCCATCGCTGCCTAAGCCTCTACTCGCAGCGTACCCATCTATCCCCGGCCAGTTGGCCAGGTACCCTCAATCCGCCCAACACCCTGCGCCACTTGTGATCCTCCACTGACGATCCATCTCGCCTCCACCCCATCAACATTCACCAGCACAAAGACTGCTCTCGTCGACCGCCTTATACATCCTCAGCCTCGTCATAGTATTCTACCGAACTCTTACTCTCTTCCTCTCCGTCCCGCCCCATCCACGCCACCCGTCTGCCCAGAGCGCAAGCTTCCCCGCCGTTCCATCTCTCCACCACCATCCATACGAAGATCCGACCAACAAGCAACTTCCCTTCTCTATAGAGACCTCCTCTCCTATGGTAACCATGGATCAAGACGACTTCTCCAACGTCTCGTGGAGCGAGCACGTCCAGGACCAAACCACCCACGCCAACGATGCCGACGAGGACGTCATCAAAGCTGCTGCTGCTGCCGCCGCCGCCGCCGGCGAAGGCCCCAGCAATCGTCACCACGCCCACGACCCTTCCGCCGAGACGCTTGAGTGTACCGTCGGGACGCCCATCAAGGAGAATGACGGAACCAAAGATGCCTTTGTGTCCTACCTCATCAACACCCATGTCAGACCCTCCCTACATCCCTCTGCTTCCGTCTGAAATGCCATGCTAAAGCTGCTCCCAGTCTTCCTTCCCCTCCTTCCAACGAGAAACAACCTCGGTCCGCCGCCGCTTCACAGACTTCGTCTTCCTCTACAAGCAGCTCCTTCGCGACTTCCCCGCCGCCGCCGTTCCGCCTCTCCCGGATAAGCAGCGCATGGAGTACGTCCGAGGCGACCGCTTCGGCCCAGACTTCACCGCCCGTCGCGCCCACTCTCTCCAACGCTTCCTCGTCCGCTTGTCACTCCATCCCGTTCTCCGTCGAGCACCCATCTTGCACACATTCCTCGAAAGCCCCGATTGGAATGCTACCATGCGCTCGCGGAGCACACGAGCCAGCTCGTCTAGTGACCCAGGCTCCACGGGCGTCTTTGACAACTTCGCTGATACCTTTATCAACGCCTTCGCAAAGATCCATAAACCTGATCGCCGTTTTCTAGAGGTCAAGGAGAAGAGCGACAAACTCGATGACGACCTCGGCCATATAGAAAAGGTCATTGCTCGCGTTGCCCGCCGTGAGACAGACCTCGAGGCCGACCTCCGCGATCTCGCAGAACAGTTCCAGAAGCTCATTCCCCTCGAGCCCAGCGTCGAGCCCGCTATTCATGCCTTTGCCGCCTCCATTGAAGACACCGCCACCGATCTGCGCAAACTCAAGGACGTCACAGACCAGGATTACCTCGGCTCGCTCCGCGACATGCAAGCGTACAGCCTGGCTCTCAAGTCGCTCCTCAAGGCACGCGAGCAGAAACAGCTCGATTACGAATCACTAACGGAGTATCTTAACAAGTCCACCACGGAGCGAGACTCACTACACACAGGCAGCGCAAGCAGCGGAGCAGGCGGCTTCTTCCGCGCAAAGATCGAGGACGTCCGAGGCGTAGACCACGAGCAAGCCCGCCGCGAGCGCACCCGCAAGCTCGAACTCCGCGTCGAAGAGTTGACGCACGAGGTCGAGAGCGCACGCAACATGAGCGACATGTTCGACGACGAAGTAGTCAAGGAGGTGGTGGAGTTTGAGCGCATCAAGCGCATCGAGATGAAGGGCCAACTCGCCAGCTTCGCTGATGCGCACGTCGACTTTTACGGCAATGTCATTGACATCTGGGAGCGGTACATTCAGGAGATGGACAAGGCGGGCATGTCTGCCTCTTAGGGCGAGACAAGCTGCTTCGCTTCAAAAATGATGCTTTCCGGCGTTTTGGGGGATGACAACGTTTGGCGTTAAATCGGCGGGTTTCTGAGTGCAAAGAATAGGCACGAAGGGGCGTGGTTGTGAATCCAATGGTCATGTGAGTTGGTGAGAATGCAGCCTTAGATATTTGGCTGCGCAGGGAAGAAATAATAATGAATGGAAGAAGCATCGAGCAGACGGCTCGTGGCTTCATGTACCACCATATTCTGAAATTTCCCGTCATCCAAAATGTGGTTATATCACGGCGGCTGTCATATCAGAGCCATACGAGACAAACCCACGAGCCAGCATGCTTTGAACATCTATTAATTAACACTGCAACTACATAAAACAAAAAACTCCATGTCGTCCAATGCAAAGGTGTCGCCGGAGCCTTCCCTACACCAGGAGACCCTATATGCCATCCCATCTGTTCCTGTACTTTGTTTGATACGACGACTCGTTTTCTAGCCTTCTCATACTTTTCATCGGCGGCCGCTCAAAGGTCTTGACGCACCCTTCTCATCGTCATCGTCGTCGCTCTCCTCGCCAACCACATATTGCTCGGCAGTATCGCCTGCCAAGCCCTCGCGTGATCCCCCCCGGCCGTCCCGGTAAGTTTCAAACTGCTCGTCGTCGCTTCCTTCGGCAAAGGCGTCGTAGAGCTCGCCACCACGCTTGCGTCGTGCTCTGGCTGCCTTTTCTCCTGCGTTCAAGCCCTCGGCCTCCTCTTCGTCGATGAGCTCAAATTCGTAGTTGTCGCGAGAGTTGTTGAGACGGCGTCGACGAGCGATGAAGAGGTAGATGCCGAGACCACAGCAAAACGCAACAATGAGGCCAATGGCGCCGTAGATCCAGATCTGCGCCTTCTTGGAAGCGCCGAGACTAGGGAGCCATGACACCCAGTTGGAAGACGCCGACGAGGTCTCTTGCTGGGCCTCACTAGTACCGCTGGGAGATGAGGTCTCTGTATTGCTTGGCTTCGCGGGGTTCTTGGTTGGCCGCTCAGGGTGGTCGGAGGGGTTGCCTTGAACCTTGGTCGGTGCAGCTCCTCCTGTCAGGGTAGTTGTCGAGGCGGGTAGGGTAGTGGTCTGAATAAGATCGTGATCATCGTCATCGTTCTCCGAAGGCATGGGCAGAAGAGTGGCCTTGTCCGCGTCGATTGACTCGCCCCAAAGTTTCAAGTGCCAGTCAATGAACTTGCCCTTAAACTCATTCTTCTCCGTGTCTCGGACAATGACTGTCCATTTACCAACACCAGACTCGCCCCTATTGAAAGTTAGTCAAAGTCGTTATTGTGCGCAGAGTCAAGACCTACCAATGCGCAACACTCATGAAAGTCCAGTCCACGTAGCCACTCGAGTCCGAGTCGAGTTGTCGGGTCACAGCGATGTGGCTGACGACGTTGTCAGGACTGATCAAGTCGACGCTCAAGTCACCCCGTCGAGTGTGCTCAACATTCATGGTAACAGTAACATGCTCGACGCGGGCCAAATTGGCATCCTTGAGCATATCCTTCGTGACCTCAATGCTGACAGCTACGCCTTTGTTGTCTTGGGGAATAGCTTTCTTGACATGGACCCACGGTGAGTAGTACCAAGCCTGAGGTTTGACCTTTTCCCATGTCTTGGCCTTTTCGACCAGGGCATACGAATCGATCTTGCCGTAACCAAATGTGTGGCTAAACTTCTTGCCAATAGTCGTGTTCTGCCATTCTGCCTCGCCATCATCGACTGGAACCGCCGTGTCCATGGCGAGGTACTGCAAGTCTCTCCATGACAGGTCCGGGCGAACCTGCATGACCAAAGCAAAGATACCCGCAGCGAGGGGAGCGGCAGCCGATGTTCCCCCATGGTTACTATAACAGGAGTTCTCTCCAACATCGGTTGTGTGCTAGGAAATGTCAGTTCAAGCTCATCGCATAATCAGAACAACTCACAATCGCGTCACCGTTTCCACTACTGTAGGTAACGACGAGCTGGGCAGAGCAGTGCTCTGAGTAGTAAGGGTGCTGGCCAGTATGATCGACAGCGCCGACTGTAATGCTGTAAATGGAGTTGGTGTAGCCATCAAAGTTGCAGTTATCGCCGTTCGCAGCGCCGTTGCCACTTGCAAAGACATAGATGGATCCCAGGCCACCACGGCCCTTTTGAACGGCTTGAAGCATAGCTCTCCTGATTAAAACCCCGGGGGCTTCCATCGTTCGCCCATCATCTGAAGGTCCCCAGGAGCAAGAGTAGATCTGTGTGTCCTGGTACTTGTATATCATGGCATCGGCCTCATCGGCGTCACTTATAGCTTTGCTAAGAATCCGAATGCCGGCAATTTTGGAGTCGTAGGCAACACCAACACCACAGACATCGTTGCGAGCCGCCGCAACCTCTCCCGCACATCGAGTGCCATGTCTATCGTCTGACAGCTCAGGAGCGGGTTTAGGATCATGGTCATTGAAATCCCAAGATCCCTCGGCAAAGTAGTTGGGTTTGAGATCTCTGCTGTTCATGTCCAGGCCATCGTCTACGATGGCTACGGTGGCATTCTTTCCAGTAATGCCCTCAAGCCAAAGTCCCGTCACATTGACGTCGTGTCCAATCTCAACAGAATTAAAGAGGTGCCACTGCTCGGTGAAGATGGGGTCGGTGATGTCAAGCTCTTTCATGAGCTCGGCTTGTTTCGCAATCGCCGCATCCTGGGGCGCATCCCGACGGCGCAGAGAATGTCCCTGTCCATCCGGTCGGGGAGGAATGACTCGCTTCTCAAGATGCATGCGAGGCTTTTGCTTGGTGGCGAGAAGGACGGCATCCAGGGGATCTGAGCCACCCAAATCACGTTTCCTCCTCTTGCGCTCTCGAATCTCTGTCTTTACGATATCGGCATCGGTCTTGGTTGATCGAAATACGTGGTGGTCGTCAAGTTCGCCCAGCTGACCCTCGTGTCTCAATCCAAGGCGACTGGCGACTTGTTCAGGAGTGGTTGAACGGTCAAGGTGGAGGACGTAGTAGTCGTTTTTCGAATAGTCTCGGGCAATTTGAGAGCCATGGGAACATACGGCCAGCCCAGCGAGGCTTAGAAGAGTCGAGATCTTCATGGCGAAGGCGAGGAGAAGGGGTCAACCCTTCAAGGCGCAGGAGGGAGTGACACGAGAAAACGGAACCAGCGAAATCTAATACATCAAGATGGATATTTCAGCCAGCCTCGTAAAGAGCGAACGTGGGAAACTGCAGAGATAGCGGGTGTTAGATGGTTGGTATGTTGCGGTGCGGAGGTTGAGTCGAGAAGATGCCACGCGAGCTGCAAGAGTCGGATTGAGACGAGGGTAGCTTCTGACGTGGTCGCAAATGGCAGTGTCGCTTTTGTAGTAAGATGGAAGGGAGTGCGCACCTTAAGCAGACGACGAAAAAGATATGATTGTCGCACCTCGTCAGGTTCAAAGGCAAAACGCTACAATCAAAGAGAGAATTTGGAGCGGCGAGAACCCAAGTAGGAGTCGTCGGTTGCCAGAGAAATAATCAGATGGCAACTTAAAGTTGATGTCGTGGACTTTGAATGTGCAGGCAGGTGCGAACGGAGCAGACTTCCTTTCCGGTGCGACTACCGTTGAGGAAAGGGCCGGAAATAGGGGATCTAGCCTCTAAAATTAGGGGCCACCGGGGGGCTCAGAGATTCTCGTCGCAGGGAGTAGTGGGGCGTAGCGCCGGCTTACTTGATGCCTAGAAGCCCTGCGCCACAGCTGAGGGGTACCTGAGTCTGCAGCAAACAAAGTAGCATCAAAGAGGTACCCTTAATGCCCACTGGACCAATACGATCGTCAATGGCGGCTCAGCTGGTGGGAGCAAGTGCCAAGAGCCGCCAGGCAACATGAACGAGGGAAATTCAAATTGAGAGAAGCCAGATCCTTGCGGTGATCACTAACAATCATGAACTTTTACCCAAGTTTATGTTGACTTATGCCCATAGAGACTGTTAAGCTCAGATCCAAAGCTAAGCACCTATAAGGTACTGTGCAGTGAAACCTGAATCACATTCCTTCTCTCTTTCGCCTTCTACTACCACTTCTTACCTACTTCGTGCGTCACAAAGCTCCCGTCAGGTGTAGATACGCATTCTCTGCGGTGCATCTCAACCAACATCAAGGACGTGTCCGTGCTCCTTGCTCAATACAAAACTAAGGATTCTCAATAATCGACACGGGCCTTGTTAAGACACAGAGACCAGTATTGTTGCGACCGTATTTTCTTTGTTCCTCCCAACCAACACATAAACTTTCCTCCTCAATAACCAATCCAACGTGTGGTGATCGCCTGCCACCTGACGAACAAAAGTTTGCATAATAAATTTTGAATTTTTATTTGTGTGAATGCCTCCTTCCATTCAAATCTAATGTAACCTTTCCTCCGTCCAAAACCCTGATCAAACACCCTATACCCGAACGCCTCAAGACACGAACGAACATGTTACACGGATTTGACTCTAAAACTTCCTTTTCCCAACCGTTTTACAGCGACGTCTCCTTGTGAATCTCAATGCTCGGCGGCGCCCCCGTGAAAGCCTTGCACTGCGCATAAATCACAAATTGGCCAGACACCAACCCACACGTCATGACCAAACGAGGTCCCAACCCCGTGAGGAGCAACCTCTTGGGCCCAAACTCGCGCGCCAGCTGGAACATGCGGCTCGTCGCGCCCTGCTTTGGGTCTCCCGCACCTTTGTTGATGGCCGATAGCAACGTGTCCGCCGGATGAGAAAAGACTGCTGCAGCCACACCGGCTGCGAGACCTGACGTCAGTTCGACGCCAGTGCTCTCGAGATGCGTTAGCTTGGCTTTGCGCTCGGGGCCCATAGACCGGTAGATGACTTCGTTTGCAGCTTCGTGCACTGAGAATTGGCCGACTGCGAATGGGACTTGCTTGAACAGCAAGGGGATGAATCCAGAATAGAATCCCTTGAAGCCTTCCTCCTTTGCCATTCTCGTAAAGCCTGATGCTAATCCGGTCGCATATCCACGTTGCGAGACGAGGCGAATGCGCGTCGCCTCAAGTGGACAAAGCAGGATATCGGCAAAGAACTCGGCGCTCGCGCTGGCACCAAGATAAATGGCTGTTCTGCTCGAGACGGCCTTTTCGGGTCCTCCGATGAGATCGATATACTTCTTCTTGAAGAATTCGTAGCCGGCAAACTTGGCGCCGCCCTGGACGAGATATCCAACCGCCGTAGGACCAAAACCCGTGAGCAACGCACTTGCCCCTTCCTTAGCGACGATGGTGCGGGCAGCTCGAACCATGTTATAGCCCTTTAGGGCATCGTCGACCTGAATTCGGGTCTTGACGACATCAATTGGCGTAGCCGTCTGTAATTATTGTGTTAGAAGCGAGTGGCATCGATTGTTTAAGCATATGGAGTACGTACCGCGTGCGTTGAGGTAGCCGCGAGGGCACCGGCACCAAAGAACTTGACATAGTCGCTAGAGGTGAAATTGGGGGTTTCGCTCCGCTTTGTCGCCATCTTGACAGTTGAACTCTCTTCTATCTATGTAATGATATCCTGTAGAAAAGGCGAAGAATCAGCTCGCTGATTCCCTTGTTTTATGTTTCGCTGTGGTCGGCGAAAGCCGATGACGTCGTTCCGTTGCTACCGAACAGGAATTCCGCTGTGATCTCGGATGCGGTCAAAACGCGATGATGTAGTTTATTCCAGTATCCTTGCCTCGGTGCCGTTGGGACTATGTGGGCCTCGTCAGGTCCAGATATCTGCTGTCATTCAGTGCCCTTATCTGTTCTTGTCCCTTCGTCTTCCATGTTCTCCTCCATCCAACTCTGTTCCTCACGAGTCTTGCCCTTTTCTCTTTCATCCTAATCTGTCCAGTGCCCAAGTTAGAAGAGGGTTGAGTACAACCACCGGCTTCGTAGGCTTGTCATTTATTCTATCAGTTACCGCCTCTAGTGACCTTGAAGAGCTTATCTCCCTATTCTCTAATTTTATAAATACCTCTCTGGGACCAAAGACGTGCTTGCGTTTTTGTCCGGCTGCGTCGGCTTTCTCGGCTGTCATTGCCGTTATAATCCCGCTTGAGAGACTGACGTATTCTCAAGCCAAGAAGTTGGAAGAAAACGATGCAGCTGGGAAATAATTAGAGAGAGCATTTGGTTGACCGAGAGCTATCGTTTGCTTCGGTATGACACGAAACAGGGCGGAAGTTGGTTGCATGATCATTTGAGAGATCAAGGTGGGAGATGTGCGGATACAAGCAGCTTATACTTCGTTGCTGGAGTTTCAAACGTTGAAAGTCTCTTGATTATTTAATTAAGACTAGGCAATTGATAATCAGTTTTTATAGCCTAGGTTTGAACGTCCCGTCCCTCTTGAGATGGAGGAGTTGTTCGTCACTGGCCTACTGCGGTCTAGGCAGGTACCTTCAGGTAGTGACATGCTTCATACAGGTCGGCGATTTCTCGCTCACAAACTGCAGCCACGGGACGGCAAGTTCGATAGTGCACGTATTTTAGGTAATCCGACTCCACTGTCTTGCGTTAGCCCAATGCCCATTCCCGCGTGTGGCGCAGCTGGCTGTGGCTGGAGCCTGGCCTGGCTCCCAACTGACGCAAGCTTCCCCGGGTCCGCGCGCCCTCCTCGTCACTCTCCTCCTCATTCTCCCATCTCAGAGCTGCCTGGCCAGCGCACCTTTTATTCCCACGTCATCGCTGTCGCTTTAGGCGTCTCTTCTTGTGCCATTTGGTTCTTCGGTGCTTCTCGCCCTTTTGCACCAAATTCTCAACGACCACTGCCCGTGAGCAGCTGCCAGTGGCTACCTGGCCTTCCCCCTCGACACCTTCACACAGACCTCACCCCGAGCTCGGATATCGAGCTCCCCGTCATTCGCGATGGGCGCGTGGAACGTGAGTCCTCCTGATTGGCGACATAGGTATCCCACGTTCTCAATGCTAATTATCCGTGTAGATATTCCGCATTATGGGCGACTTGTCCCACATGCTCTCCAAGTGTATCCTCATTTTCGCCATTCATCGAAACCGAAGTGCTGAGGGTGTCTCCCTCATCACCCAGATCCTCTACGCCCTCGTTTTCTGCACCCGATACCTCGATGTCTTTAGCGAAAAGTCGGCATGGAACTTTGTTTTCAAGATCTTCTACATCCTCTCGTCGTTTTACATCCTCGGCGTTATGCAATGGGTCTTTGCCCGATCGCGGGAGCGTGAGATTGCTTGGAAGATTGGTGCCATCATTCTCGGTGGCTCCTTTGCACTCTCTCCCTTTATTATGATGATTTTTGAGAGGGCCTGGGGATTCCGAACGGTATGGCTCTGAATAATTGGCATGCGCGCCTTGTGAACACTTATAACTAACTGAGACACAGTGGATGTGGGTTTTCTCCCAGATTCTCGAGTCTGTTTGTGTGCTCCCTCAGCTACTCCTGTTGAGGCAAACCACTGTCCCTACCGTCATCGACTCGTTTTACCTCCTCACCCTCGGCTCTTACCGTGCTCTATACTGCATCAACTGGTTCATTCGAGAACTCGACGCCAGCAAGCCCGATGCCGTTTCTGTGATCTTTGGCCTCATCCAAACTGCTCTATACATTGACTTTGCCTGGGTTTACTACACCCGCCAGCGTGTCAAGCTCCGTGGCGGCGGTGTCGTTGACGCCGATGATATGCGCCGCGGATGGCTCCTTCGTCGCATCTTTGGCAAGCGAGTTGAGGTTGCTGAGGAAGATGACGAGGAGAGCGCCCGCGACATCCACGACCCTAGTGACACCCGCCGTGGTGGTGCTCGTCCCAAATGGGGCGCTCGTGGCATTTCAGTCAGCGCTGACGATGGTGTCCTCGAGACGGAGCGACAAAACCGCGAGCATGATGAGATCGACGGCGCCGTCGACCCGGATGCCAAGATGCAGGATCCCGATGAGCTGGCAAAGGCTCTGGATGATGACGACGAAAACACGCCTCTTCGTCCCGACCGCGACGAGTCCAATGGCGCACCTAGCGGTCTTCGAGCCGGCGAGGAGTGGCGCGACTAGAAGGAGCAAATTGGGCGTTGAATTTTGCTGGGTATTTCAGGATTTTTGACACGGATATTGGGAAATGGACTACTTCCGGGATATCTTTCTTATTGGTTGCTTCCCCTGTCGTCTCTTGACTTTTTGAGGAATTGCGGTGCTGCCTTCACAGGAGAGCTCAAAGACGAGCCCGGCCAATTGACCGAAACGTGGCTCTCCCGAGCTTGGCCGAATCATTGAGCCTCTGATGGTGGCGCTGTGTCCTCAAACGAGTCACGGGCTCACGGGATGAGCTGTATAGAGGGCATGTAAGAGGCATGGAGCCTCGGTGTTCAAACCTCCTTACTATCTCTCAGGCGCATATTTCTGGGTCTCTGTAAAGATCGAACGAGTAACACGGGTTGAAAGTATTAATCGCATGCTCGAAGCGAAATAAAAAGTGATAAGCAGACTTGCGCTTACTCTGTTCGAGTTCGCTGGCACTGGGTGACAAATGCCAAATGCCACTCGCTGTCTAACTGACAGGAGCAAAAAGAAGACAAAATGCAAAAAAATGTAACTTCTAGATCACGCTGGGGATCGAACCCAGAATCTCCTGATTCGTAGTCAGACGCCTTGCCATTGGGCCACGCGACCGGAGATGATTTGATGGAAGAGTTGAGTTGGGAACCAGTCTAAGTGGGCAACTAGCGTCAAAATGAGGGTGTACAGAAACAAAAGACCAGTTTGCAGGGTGAGAAAGTAAGCCTTTGAAAGATTCTTGTGATAATTAAAATGATGAGGTTCCAAGCCTTACTTTTTTTTCACGCGGGCTAGGCAATTCTAGCATCTACGATATTCTCCCAAGGAGAAATTTGCTCCTTGGTATCTATACAAGTGGCTCTCTCAGGGCAACTGTCTCATCAACCCGACCGACGACTTTGACATGAGTCCGTCATAGACCAAACCGGCAGTATCCAACGCTGCAATAACTCCTATTGGAAAAGACTGATAAAATGTGAAAAAAAAAAAAAGAATCATAAGGTGAACGCCTCCGGCAAAGTATTTGCGGATGGGAATTCAGTGAACAAATTGCTTCTCAAACTCCTTGTACAGCTTGGGGCTAATCTCATCACTGCTCATGCCCTCAATTTCAACAAGCACGCCCTTCTTAGCGTAGTGATTGAGGACGGGCTCGCTCGTCTCCTGAAACTTTTGAAATCGTGCACGGTAGACCTCCTCGGAGTCGTCTGCGCGCTGGATCAAGCGCTCACCGGTGACGTCGTCGTGGCCAGCGACGCGCGGAGCGTTGAAAGATGTGTTGTAGACACGACCGGAGGGCTCGTGAACCCAACGACCGGCAATGCGCTCCATGATGACGTTGAAGGGCGTGATGATAGAGACGACAAGATTGATGGGGATAATGTTCTCGAGGGTGTTGGCTTGGGCGGCAGTGCGGGGAAAGCCATCGAGGATGAAGGAGGCGGAGGGATCGTCGGAGACCCGGGGACGGGTGTGCTTGTCGATGTGGAAAGGGTTCGAGACGAGAGAATCCATAGGGTTCTCGTGGTGTAGCGAATGATCGGAGGTAGTGGCCTCAGCAGCAAGGGTCATGACTTGAGGAGGTCCCTGGCCCTTGAGCCAGCCTCGAGTGAAGAGCTCATTGGAGATGAGTCGAAGCATGAGATCGTCGGCGACCAGGCCACCCGATTTCATGATGCTCTCGACCTTGATGCCTTTGTACAAGTTAGTGAGCTGTTCGCTGGAGTTTTAGGTATGGAAAAATTGGCCGAGGAATGGACTCACCGAGAGGTGTTCTATTCTTGACATTGTGGCGGAGGAGGTCGCCGGTACTGATGGAGTTGAGTTGGGGAAAACGACGGAGGAGGCGCTCGCTCTGGGTTCCTTTGCCCACGCCAGGTGCGCCAAAGAGGATGACTCTTGCGGCCTTGTTCAGTCTCATTCTAGGCGACCAGAGAAACTAGGTCGTCAAGCGCACAGGTATTGATCGTGTCGAAGAACGTCGTGGGGTGTTTCGATTGAGCGTCGTGGAAGAATCGGAGAGGTGGTCCGAGGGTCACGGGCGCAACCGGAGGTGGAAGTCGACAATTAGGACGAGCAGGGGTTGGATTTCTATCGAAACACGGCAGAGAAGCGTCGGGCAGGGGCAATCTCAGCAGAAGGCAAATGTCATCACGGCAGAATTTCAATGAACAATGGATATCGAAAGGAAAGAGAAAAGCAGGGAATACAGCGTGAAGAGATGAAAGAAGAAGAAGCGGAAGAGGAAGAAAGATGGAGGGGGTGTAGGATGAAATGGTGTTGAGAAACACGCCGACTCGACGGAGGACTCGACGAATGAGCGAATAGGGAATGAGCGTTGAGAGCCGTTCCTTCCAGGGAGTCACGGGCACGGGCCAGAATCAGGCCAGCGCCCCATTCAATGCCAAGCCCACGGTGCCAGCCAACTGCCAGGGCCGTCGCGAACCGGGGCAAGGGCCACTCAACGCGAGCACGTTCCTTCCCACTGCTGGCTGCCTTCGTCCATCCCACCTTCCCCGCCTCAACAATGACAGGTGCACTCTCTCGCGCGCCGGCCGCCGAAGCTCCGGAACGTTCGGGGGCGATTGAGACAAGATCCGGGGAAAGAGGGAGGCCGATTATTAACTCCGCCTGGGGAATTTGGCCATTATTAATTCGTGAATTATTCATACCTATGTATTCGTACGTCCACGTTTGATCAGCACACGTTGGAATGTCGGACATGTGCCCATGGATTTACCCCATGGACAATATCGGCACAAGTCCGAGTTGCCTTTGTCTCTCTGCAGCCCGGACAGGGAATTCCCGGCACTTCTTGTGGCTACTGCCAGGGCTCTTGCCAGCAACCCAGGACCATTGACCCGGCCTGGCTGTCAATGCCCTGTCTTCTGACTGCCGCCCTGCATTAATAATGTGTCGCGTATCTGGCGGGGGTTTTATGCTTGACCTGCAGAGACGCACCTCAGGCAAATCAGACGTCAGCGCTAGATTCCGCACCTTTTCGGGCGAGTGGCACCTGCAATGATGCCACTGAAGGACGGACGGAATCCCGATCTTGAGCCTGTGATACACTGTCTTGTGTTGTCGACGGCCAACTTCCGGTGGATGTTCTGCTTGTTTCAAGAACACGAATAGAGGTTGGCAAGCTCGTGGCAACTCTGCGCATGAGCCATTTATTTATTGCACCAACTTGGTTGCTTGAAGGGAATATTCTGGTCGACCAAATTAAGTAGAGAGTAGAGTTGAGCCTATTACTTTATTTAGACATCCTAACTTGAGGTGATGTATGGCTCGAAAAACCTAGGTTGAGGTGGCTACAAGCGAAAGACACCTCTATATGGTGCATTACTTGGCAGGCATCATTTTACCTAGGTAGCCTGATACCATCACACCATGCCATTTTTTCGGCAACTTGTTAACCAGGTGCCTGTTTCCGAAGCACTCACTCACTTTGTCTCAAGGGACGTTTGAACATGTGCAGCACACCAACACCGGCTTCAGATTAATTCGTCTGAAGCCGCAGCCACTCAGGGCGCCATTCAATTTACTGGACTCAAGTTGGAGCTTGAAGGTATTTTCGGAACGGCGGCTGTGACTGCAAATAGATGCCGTCAACAATGCTATCTTCACCAGGCCGTGTAAGCTCGTGTAACCTCGGCACCTGGGTACAGCCGCAAAGGCGTCATAGAGCATGCGCACAGTGTTCTGACAGGTGGCAATGAATATGGTATGCAGTTGTTAGTTGCGGGGGTTGTTCGGAACATTTGGATTCTTAGATTCTCTATTGGGTTGCTCGCCGAGTGTTTGTGTTCTGCAAGCATGTGCCACTCTAGCAATCTTGTCACGCTGAGTCAAACAAATTGAACCACTTTCGAACGACTTTTTCTTTTGTTAAATATTCCACATCTCGAAGACTAAGCCGCTAAGTGTTTACGCATCAGAATTGCTATACACAGTTTACTGTGCGAGTTATCTGCCAACGATGGATGCCCAAGCCACATTGAAATGTTCCTCTACTGATCATTCATCATTTAACCGAAGCCTTCTTGTGTTCTATATTTCATTGGTCGGATGTTCCTTACCTGATTGACGACTGGTCGATCAGGTCGGCGTCGAAGCAAACTTTGTCGTCGGTTCAATGAGTACCATAACTCCTCCATCTGTAGAGTAGTTGATCCAGAGAACATACCAGTGTTGGAGGCATGAACTCCCCGAATAGCCCCATGCGCATCTTCTATTCCTATCGGAGTATCGAAGACGATACTAACTAGTTCGAAAACTCACAGTAAACGACATGTTCCAAAAGTGCATATAATGTTGAGGATATTCTTCTCAAACTGCCTCCTCAACTCTTCCACACTGGCCGAGTTCATCAACAGAGTAAGATCCTGAGAAAAATTTCTTGAGAATTCTTTGCCCAAAAACACTCAACAATCGCAGCAACTCAAATTCTCTTGGAGCAAAGGGCAAATACTAGACTTCTCAAGAACCCCCCTGGCTCATTCCGCCAAGATGGTGGACACTCTGAGCACCGAGCCCGATGTTTGGATCAAGATCTTTTGGATCATCTTCGCTCTTCGCTATGTCCGCTTGCTAGGCCATCTCATCGGCTGCTGGATGTATCGCCCTTCCAAGATTCCTTACCGTCCAGCCTACTTTCGTCAGGATGTCACCGTCATCGTCCCAACAGTCGATCCGAGCAACCGTGACTTCAATGAATGCATCAACAGCATTCTCATCAACCGCCCCGCTGAACTCTTTGTCGTCACCGTCGGCGACAAGCTTCGCCGTGAGTGCATGCAAGTCCTTGAGCCTCTGACTACTTGTGCACTGGAAACTCGCATCTCCGTGTCTGCCGTTTCGAAGCCCAGCAAACGCCGCCAGGTCGCTCACGCTATGCCTCAAGTCAAGACTCACATTACCATTCTAGCCGATGACCATGTCTTTTGGCTCAGCAAAGACTTTCTCACTTCCGTTCTCGCACCGTTTGAGAACGTCCACGTCGGCATCGTCGCCACCCCGAAGCGAGTCGTCCGCACCACGCCTGGCAAGCACGGCTGGTCGTCCATTGTCAACTTCATCGCCTGCAACTACCTCCAGCGCCACAACTGGGAGCTCCGAGCCTCCAACGCCATCGATGGCGGCGTCTTTGTCGTCTCTGGCCGTACCGCTGCATACCGTACACAGTTTCTAGCCGACGAGGAACTCCTTGCCCGCTACTCGAACGAAAAGTTCTTCATGGGTCTCTTGGGTGGTGACCAGGGTCTTGGCCCTGACGATGACAACTTCCTTACCAGAGAAGCTATGAAGAAGAACTGGCTGATTCGTTTCCAAGATACCGAAGAAGCGACCATCATGACCACGCTCGGCGAGTGGCCCAAGTTCAAGGGGCAGCTTACCCGATGGGCACGAACGACCATTCGCAGCAATCCCGTCATGCTCCGAGACGCCCCATTCGTCGTGAGATACTGCTGGAGCGCCTTCATGGTGTACTGGGTAGGTCTTGTCAACTTTGCTCTCCTCTGGGACGCTGCTCTCATTGCCTCCCTGGTCAAGGCCAGGGGCACGAGTAACATGGCCGTGACGAGCCTTCTTTCCTTCATCTTCTAGTCAAAGATGGTTAAGATTATTCCTCACTTCATGCGGCACCCACGGGACATGGGCCTCGTCTTCTACCAGATTGCCTTCGCCTATGTTCACAGCTTCATCAAGCTCTGGGCCCTGCTGACCTTTTGGGACTGCGACTGGTCGGGAAGAAACCTTGATGAGGTCAACCGCGATGGCCAAGACGAACTTGACACTTCATTCTTCCCAGTCGTTCGTAACCTGCGCTCCAGACCTACTTATCAAGGGCGATCGGCCAGGTCCAACTATGCAGCTGAAGCATAGACACTCGCCGAGTCTGTAACATCCAGTCACAGGCTGCTCATTTTCGCGGTAACATCAGTATTTGCTTTATTACATTTCCTCTGCTGAACATTGCTTAACCGTCTCGGAATTAAGGCATGGAGAACAGAGCCAACAGTCTTGGTCATGTTTCCTTTGCTGAGAGCGCTCTCACCATCATATCGGCCATCAGATTGACATAGTACCGAGTCAGAACTTACAATAAACACAATTATCCCCTCTGCTCCTTCACCCCATCGAGTATCTCAGAGTGATCCAATCCATGTGTAGTCCCCGACTTCGTAATAACATCGCGAACCCATTGTCCTCGCGGTCGCATCACAGCCCTAAACGGCTTCGGCAACGCGACCAAACCCTCTGTGCAATCCATGTGGTGAACCTTGTGCCTCTCGCCGGTAGACTCATTGACAACTCCAGCTTCGACATCGAAAGCCCAAAGCATTCGAGCCATCTGGATGAACAGCTGGTTTCGCGCAATGACGCGACCGGCGCATATCCGGCGCCCGAACCCAAACGCCGTTAGCGGTAGGTCTTTGAGGGCCGTCTTGTTCCAGCCGCCGGGGTCAATGTGTTGCTCTTTGTCCTGGACGTCCTCGGCAAGCCATCGCTCCGGCCTGAATGCGTCTGTGTTTTCGCCAAAGACAGATTCGTCGCGAGTAATGGCAAAGTGGTTTGGGAGGATGACGGAGTTGGCGGGAATGTGGTAGCCCTTGTAGTTGTCTTGAGTCTTTGTGAAATGAGGCACGCCGCCGGGGGCAACAGGGTGCCAACGCAGTGTCTCGCATGCTATTTCAACAGGTCAGATACGAAACTGGGACATGTGGGATGGAATTTCTTCTCACCAATGGCATCGATATAAGCCAACTTCGGCCGGTCTTCAAACGTCGGCAATCGATCTCGACCAACTACTTCGTCGAGAAGCTGCTGTGCCTTGGCCACAAATTCCGAGCCAGAAGTAACCCAGGCAACGATAAACCAGTCCAGCGCAACTGTCGAAGTGTCCAGAGCAGCATCAGAAAGGATACCAAGGTCAAATGCGAGCTCCTCTTTGCCCATTTCTTGGGCTTCAGGTGAGTCCTTCATGTGCTTGCTGAAGTTCCACCCTCGACTACTTAGGCCCTTGTCCAAGTTTCCAACATGCAGCTGTCGCTCGAGCTCGTACAGTTCGTCGGCTTCCCTCTTCCAAGGTGCGAGACACCTGGGGAGACGGTTGAGTGAGGGGAATGCGTCGACAATGTACGCGCCCACCTCGGCAGTCCTGGCGAAAGCGGCCTGCACGGCCTTGGCATCCTGGAGCGCCTTCTCGTAGCCCGTCTTCAAGCGATATCCGTAGTTCAGGCAATAGATGGTGCTAGCCATAGCGCGCTCGAAGTGGTGGTGGAAGTCGACGCCCTTCTCGCCGTGTTTGTCCCCGTCGCCCAGCACATCGAACAGTAGCTGTCTGGATTCCACGTCCTGGAGCGGACGATACGTTGCTACGGAGCGCACGGTGAGAAGAGGTGACTCCATGCGCTGATGAAGCTTGTATCTCTCGTCGTATTGTCGGAAAAGCAAGTGCATGCCTTTGCAGACCAGTTCGGCTGCCATGACCATGCGAGGCCGATCTGAGTATCGCGCGCTGCGCCGGCTGAGAAGGTCGCGGGCTGCTTGGTGGCTAGATAGGACGACCAATGACTGGCCGCCCATACTCAAATACATGACTGGGCCATATTCCTTGCTCCAGTTGTATAGATGAAGCCATTGAAAAGTCTTGGGTAGTTGATGGAGGTTTCCAATAAGAGGCGCTGGCCTGGGTCCTGGTGGAAGAGGCTCCTTGGGGCGTTTGATCAAAGAATTGACGAAGAGGAGGACGAAGGCGCCCAGAAGACCAAAGCACAAGTATTTAGAGTCTAGTAGCATCTTGGTGAATTAGATGGATTTGAGCAGAATTGAGAAGCTTGGAGATGCAGCCCGCAGTTAGGAGTTGGCTGTCGGCTCGTCCTTAAAACCTCCCCGAGCCCTGGCATAGCTTCCCCTGTACCTTCAGCTCGAGCCCCGAGTCAAGATCCCAGCATCTATCGAAACAGCGGCCGCATAACTCTTAGCAACCAGCGCGCTCTGAATGGCCATCTTGTGGTTGAATGAAACATCATTGCATCTTCGTCGTTTCCCTACCCATGTAAGTGGAGAAGGTATGAACTTAAGGTAGGATCGCGCACACAGCAGCCAACAAGGCTGCTGATACGTATCAATCCTCCAGCCCTACGCATACAGGCGAGTCTTAATGGAAGTCTAGACTCGTCGATCATTCGTTGACGACAAGTGCCGACAATGAGGCCCCAGCGGAAGAGAGACCCCTACATAAGACGGTCGAGATGCTCCATAGTTAAACAACACATCTCGTACAAAAGAGCACCCCCATAGTGCTCCGTATCTGAGATAGATAGCCTATCTCGTCTCCAAGTTGGCGATTAACAATGCGACAGCTATGATCGGGGTCGTTGCTGTATTCGGATAGATGAGTTGTTCATACATGGACCTTTCTTACTGTCATCTGAGACTCGACAGATGGCTGCATGAGGGGTTTTCGTGCTATGGACCAGGGATTGCCGGTATTCCAAGCCTGTTGGTAGGCGGTCCGGCCTTCGGCACTTGACGCTTGAAGGGATCAGGTCTGCAGTCTGTGCAGTAGCTTGCCGCGCCGTCGATGCGCGTAGATCCTTGCTTACCGATGGCTTCAAGGTTTCCGGGGAGATGATAACATGGCAAGTTACAAACATGTTGCATGCCTTTCAAACCGGCATTGTTGTGTTAGGTAGGCTAGCCAAGCCGTAGTTGCAGAGCATGCCATTTGAGTTGGGCGCAGTATCACTGCCTGTCAATTCAACCATGTTGCCCGTGCTCGATATCGAGTCGGCTGAGAAATGGAATGGATGTGTTTAACATGACACCTTTCATACTAATTATCGCACAAGACCAAGCATAGCATGTCGAGGGCAAATGGGGGTGTTATTGAGGTTATGAGTCCTATCCAGGAGCCTCGTTAAAGTTCGTCTTTTGTGTTCAAGTGTTCGTTGTGCGCCTTCTTTCGTTCTTGGCAGACCACGACATTGCCTTTCTTGACAGGAATGTGAGGATAAGGACAAAGAGGTAACTGTTCCTCGTCGCTGACACCGCCTATTCGAGTGGTTTGTAACATCTCTGGCACAATTCCCTCCTCGACCCACTGGCGCAGAACATCGAGCGCATGCAGGGGATATCCAACACCTGGTGGTGCTGAACAATGAGTGGCTCCAGGTACCTCGAAGTAGCGATAGTATGATCTTGTGTCGACACCTCGACTCTCATCCAGCGCCATCACTGCCTTGTAATAACGCCGCATGGCATTGATGGTGATGGCTTCGTCATTGATTCCGTGCCAGGTAATCATCTTCTTGCCGCTTCCCCGGAACCGCCCAAGATCAGCATCGTCAGCTGCAAACATTCCGTTGTATTCGCGTACGCTTTGATGCATAAGTTGCGAATACTCCTCGAGCGACAGGGTGGTGACATCGAAAGACGGATCTTTCTTAAGAAGCAATCGGATCCAGTCAGTGGCCAAAGTGAAGGGCAACCCGGTGCATTTGCCGCCTTCGCAACGAGTGTTTCCAAGCGCCATCAAGCCCACGGCCGATGTCCCGTGTGTCGATCCGGGAAAGAGACTGTTTCCCTCGGGGTCCGTAGGACCTTGCAACATAGCCTTGACTATTTCTGCTGTCTCCTTGGAAATCTTGGCCGGAACTCCATTGCAATTGAAACCCTTGCTAACGACGGTATTTGGATCAAAGTCGCAAAGATCGTCTCTCGAAATGATTCCATCCTTTGACCCATCCAGTTCGTCACAGGTTTCGACGGCAGCAAGTCTCACAGCTTCGAACTGGCATGCTTCTGGGTATGCTCCAATTCGATTCATCACCGACTGTGACCAGAAGAACGCCACCATAAGCGAAGGGAAGCTGACGGCTGGGCAGCTAGTCAAGATACCATCGTAGTCATCAGGATATAGCAGAGCACTCGTGAGACCCTGTCGTCCGCCGGTGGAACACCCAGACCAGTAAGAAAACGCAGGGGGCTGTCCATAGTACTCTTCACCCATGTGCTTTCCAATTATCGCCATCTCGTGCACAGCACGATGTGCAAAGTTTGTAAGCAGTGGATAGTCCAGGTTTCCGTGATGCTTCATCAGCCAGGCGTCGGCGGTCGAGAACACGTCGTGCTGGTACCCAGCGTCGGTGGCAGCTGTCGCATAACCCTGATATGTGAATGCCGACATGGCGTCGTCTCCAATCTCCCCAGCCAACCACCCGCCTCCTCCGATGCCGACGAAGCGAGAGTTGAAGCCGGTAAGAGGCAGCCATATGTGGATGTTGACGAGATCATCATGACCGGGATGGGTGTAAGACACCGTCACGTTGCAGAAACTGGCGCCTTCTGGACCGACTTGAGAAGCTTCAGGTTTCCAACCGGAGAAACCCGTGAATCCCTTTACAGTTTCTGCCGTTGTTACTCTATGTCTTGTGCCGAGAATGTCTGGAAATGTGAAGACATCGGGCGCACAAGGGTGAGGTGAAGATAGTCCGGTTACCCCGGTAGCCATGGTCGAAAGGAACAGAAAGGGCGAGAGGAAGAAACAAACCGAGACAGACCTATACATTACAGTTTTTTTGGGGGGGGGGGGGGGGGGCAAGGTGCGATGAACACAACACATCAGTGTTGCAATCCTCCCCGGCTACCCGATCATATATATATCTGCACCAGTCCAAGGATGCCAGTTTCACTCACCGCTTTAGGACCCAGCACGGTCCAAGTGTTGATCCAAGATATTCCGGGTTAAATGGGGTATTCAAGAAGCCTTCTTGGGTCCTGGTTACTTTGCGCGCGGTTTCCGCGGAACACGCGGGCATTCGGTATCAAGGGTCAACTAGATCTGTGAACGAACACGCAAGATCGTCTCATGGAACAATGGCTGACGCGGCTTTGACTCATGGTTGAAAGTTCCAATGGTATATTTCTCGAAGGGAATGCAGGTTTCCTTTCTGTTTCGGGATGTGTTGCATGCTCCAACGGCTGGCGTCCCGAATTCTCGCCTGCTTTTTATATGCAGTCAAGCAGCGATGCTCGACAAGCGACCATGGGAACATCAGTCTGGGTCTATGACGGGTTGGCTCAATCCGTATCATAGAAGTCGTCTCCTAGAGCCCCCCCAGCACAGTAGCCACAGCACCCGTCTGCACAGACAATGAAGCTTTCAGCCTTTACCACATCGGTATCTGGGGAAACCAGTGGACCCGGAAGCTAGGGGATCACAAGATGTTTCAACTTCGGGACGGAATGCTCGGTATTGTCCGAAAATGAGGGGGAATTAGAACTCGGTACTCACAGTCTGGCTAAATTCGTCACCTACTGCCGCAATTGAAGACAGTTCCGCAATGCAAACAATGAAGCAAGGAATGAGAGGAAGCGTGATGCCAAGGGCTGTTAGTATCTGAGCAATGAATCCCCCTGAGAGGCTGAGACCCTCCTCCATGCACTCACTAACCACCTTGATTAGTGTCGCAACTGTCGAGCGCGCAAGGTAAGCATGTCGCCTGAGTCTGGGGGGGAAGCATGCATACGTTTCTTCAGCTCATTCCCAATTCAGGTCCGATGCAATCGAGCTGTCCCCTGTTCCAACTGCACAACGTCTGGTCTGACTTGTCCCTTGAGTGGGGAATCAGTCATTAGACAAGATCGACAAGACCAACATTTCATGAGGTATTCACATACGCACATGAATAGTCCTTTCATTAATCGTTTCTTAGTCAAGATGACCGTGGCCGTCTTGATGAGAGACTTGCAGCACTCGAAGATGCGGTCAATAGTCTACGGCAGCAACAAAACGTTAGAGAGCAGACGACACACTCGCCTACACACATTCAGCACCCCGCCCGCTCAAATGGTCATGATGGACATCATCCAGGGGTCCTTCCTGAAGGCGAATCGTCTTTTGGGAGACAAGCTGTGCGTGCCAGCGAAATAGCCGAACTCACATGCTCTGAAGCCTCGAATTCGCCCACTGTCATGTCGGAGCTCGCGAGCTTCCGGGGCATGGCCCAGAATCAAGAGGCTTCTCAAACAAAACGACAAGATTATACATCAGGCCAATGTGTCGACGGTGGAAAGCAGATTGAGCTTCCATCTTCGGACTTTGTCTTGCAATTGCTTCGAAGATTGAAAGATCTCAAAGGTCTGCATTCAGCTTGCCCTTTGTAATCGTCATGGGTTGAACGGACGCTGACTCAAACAAAGGAACGCAATGCATATTATACACCTTTTACAGCATTCATGATGTCTCACAAATTGAGGAATTGTGCAAGAGAGTTTACTTCCCCGTTGAGCCTCTTTCCACAGGAGAAGTCACACTCTTTCACGGCATGATCAGTACCGTTTTGAACGAGCTTGATTTCTCGGGGGAGTCGGATTTGAACGGCCAAGATGTCGAAAGCTGCCGAGACATATGCGAAAAGAACTTTCAGGCTGGCGTCGAGACGTACGAAGTGATGGCGATCCCAACCCACGAGAATGCAATGATCTTGTCTCTAGCGGTGAAGATAACCCCTTCTGCTCTCTGAAAGAGCCTCGAAGATGACCGGACTAACTATATCATAGATGGTTAATGCGCAGAGGAAAGCGAAACTTCCGCTCCAATGGAGTTTGACGTCAACTGCGGCGAAGCACTGTCTCACTCTGGGCTACCATCGCGAGGACCGACTGGCATCTCTTCCTCCCCTAGAGGGGGATAGAATAAGATGGCTCTTCTGGCACGTTTATATCTCCGACAAGGATCTTTCTTCACGCCTTGGGAGAACGTCGACAATCCAAGACTTTGACGTGGATACTCGACATGGGACGATCTCTAACGACCCCGGGAGAATGCCCTGGGACCGTGCCGTTAATTCCTTCATCGAGCTTTCAAGACTGCAAGGACAAATTTACGAGTCACTCTACTCTGTAGCAGCTGCAAAGCGTGAGCAGACAGAGAGGACAAGTATTGCAAGTCACTTGGAATCTCAGCTCACACATTGGTACGATGACTGGACGGGGCTCAGAAGTAACCGCGCCTACGCCAAAGAGAGGTTCGACATGGTGTTTGGCCCCGCGAGAATTATTTACTTTTCGATCCTTACGCTTCTTCATCGTGGTACAACCATGCCTATGTCTACGCACGACATATCCCCAGCCTGCTTCAACGCTGCGCAACAGGGACTGAAGGCACATATGGAGTATTACCCCAGGTTGGCATCGTCAGGGCCGCAGGCATTAACCTCATATGCAGGCTGGTAAGTGCCGAAGAAGCTAGGGCTTAGAAGATGAAGACTTAAGTGATATAGGATCTTCTACTACACGTCCTTCACGCCATTCGTCGTTACGTTTGTGCGCTGCATCGCGAAAAAGGGCTCAGACGATCTTCAACTTCTCAAGCAAGTGGTCGACAGCCTCGAGCATATCGGACCAACTCTCGAGTACACGGAGAGACAGTATAACTTGTGTAAGGCGCTCTACAGAATTGCCGAGGCATTTCTGAGCTCATCCACGATGACAACTGGAAATGGGACTGGCCCTACCAGCACAGTCTATCTGCCGCTCCAGAATCCTTCTCCGAGCAACTGGCCATGGCTCGACTTTAATATGCAGCTCTCTTCAACTGCGACGGGAACTGAGAATTGGGAGCTGCCAAACTTTGACGATACGTCGTTCATTCTAGGTCATCAGATGTAGATTGAAAGGGAACCACAGGAGTAAGAAGGGTCTGAAAGCCCCAGCCGTGTTTTCCTCGTTGACACGTTGACAGCTGCATCAGGCTTCATTGAGCACTTGGGTGAATTGGCCGGGAGTAACGCTGACGACTTGCATATGGTCTGACAATTGAGCCCATCTGACTCAGCTTATATGCCCGAGTGTCAATACGCCAACTGCAAACGAAACAACACTCGCAGCTGTGTAACCTCCATCAAGTTTCTCACTTCTGGCTCGCTGGACATCGGCCGAAACGATACAGGACGAAGTACAGCATCTGCCTCATCTGCCGTCTTGCGCATGAGCCTTGGCCGTTCGCCACACGAGGGAAATATAGTAAGAACGCATAAGCGAGTAGAAACTATACTATTTAGGAACTTTGTTCATTATAAAAACATCGGCAGTTACCTATTTACTAAACGGAATCTTTGTACCACTCTTTTGCAGTATTATGGCAATTCTCATCTTCAGCCATTACCGCTTCTCAGAGTTCTCTTCCCTTTGCCTCTCAGCAATTATGTCACGAATAGCACGGCCGATGGGCGCCCAAATCGGCTCTGGATCAACCGAAATACCAACATCCATGTTATTGTGGCAGATAGATACTGCAATCCTGTCACGAATATCAGCCCAGGCGATGGAACCACCGGCTCCAGGACTATAAATGATATCACGATGGTATCCAACCAGCGGATCAGAAGCTCCCTTCTCTCCACCAAGCCAGAAGCCAGCTGCACCGAACCAAACTGGAATCGGCAGCACTTTATCCTGGCCATGAGCGCCGTCTCGGAGTTTTGACAGGGCTTTAACACGTTCTGGAGAAAGCAGACGGATGCCGTCGAGTTCGCCGCCCTCAGCAATGATGGCGAATACTCGAGCAATCGCTGGCGCATTGCCAATTGCACCTGCGCCTGGATCCACCGTCTGCTGCACGACTCTAAGGTTGTGCACGTTAGAGCCGTGGAAGACAGCTGTTGGACTGGTGTGATATATATCTTCAAAGAAGGCCTCATTGCCACCATACAAGGTTGCGACTCTCGAGAGATGCTCGTCGGGGACACCGAGGAAGAGATCTTCAACTCCCAAAGGCGCGCATATCTCTTCCTGGACAAACTTGTTGAATGGACGGCGTTTGGGATCGGTTCTGCAAACGACGTTTCCCAAGATCCAGCCCCATACCAGGACGTGATACGCGTTTGCAGTCCCCGGGCAGAATTTTGGTGTGTAAGTGGCGATTTGCTCGACCATCCAGTCCCAGTCCGCCATCAGCTCTGGCGTAACCCCATCTGGCATCTGCGGGATACCAGCCCGATGGGACAGCGCTTGCTCGATGGTCGTCATTTCCTTTCCGTGGGTACCGAATTCGGGCCAGTATTTGGAAATGGGGTCTTCGAGTTTCAACAGGCCACGCTCAGCTTGTATGTGAACCGCCAAGGCCGTGACGCCTTTTGTAACGGAGAAGACGGGAAAGATAGTCTTGGAGTTGACGGCTTTTTTCTCTGCGACGTCTGCATATCCTGCCATGGCGTTTACAATGAGCTTACCACGGTAGTAGGCTGCGACCGAGACACCCGTCTCCCCGCGATCAAGAACAGTCTGCAGAGCTGCTTGGATGCGGGGGTCTGAAGCTGAAATGTTGGACATGGCGGAGAATAAGGCTAAAGGATGATTGAGATTGACACGTAGGACCGGTTGAATTGGAGCAGCTACAGAAATGCCGAAATGCAGTTATGATTGACTATTAATAACAGACTGCTATATCTCATTCTGACATTCGAGAGCCGAGACTATCCTAAGACTATAGTAGTGACACACCCTAATTCATAGCTCGCGTGAAGGCTCTCAACCAAGTCGCACGCCCTCCGCGGAACCCGCGGATGGGTGCCCTCCCCTTCCCAGTAGATGCGTCTTGGAGTTAACGTCTCCACCACCGACTCGCTGAGGTTCGGCATCCATATAGTGTCGATATGTGAGTGTCCTCGAATGTCAACTGCCTGCCTTCAAACCAATAAACAAGAACCGATAATTTCTCCTCCACGTTGAATCATCATCACTATCCGCCAACATGACCTACACTGTCATGATGCTGGTTCATCGAAACCCTAGCCTTACTCCTACTCAATTCAAAGACCACTACGAAAACATCCACATTCCCCTTATGCAAACTCTCACCGGCGCTCATTTTCCCCTCTCACACACACGTCGTTACATTCAGCGGTCCAGCTCGGGCAGCGAATACCCCGCGACGGTCCTTCAGGGAGCGCAATCCGACTTTGACTATGACTGCATGAGCGAGCTGAAGTTTGAGACCGAAGCTGGTTTCCAGAACATGTCGGCACTCTTGGGCAGCCCGGAGTTAGCCTCTACTGTGTCTGAGGATTGCGGAGCGTTCATGGACCCGGCAAGAACAAAGGTTGTGGTGTTGGGAGCGATAAATGCCACAGCTAAAGAAGCCAGCTAGGGCAGACTGTAATTGTAATGGCTTGGAGACCTTTTTACGAAGGGGATGAAATAGACATCAAACTAGGATTAGAAATGGACGTATTTGATAATTTATTAAACCAAAGTAACAAATAAATTGGGGTTTGCGACACTGAATGGCCATCTTCATGAGTAGACTCGATACTGGTTGTTAGCTGTCAAAGACGACTGACATTCTGACAGTGTACTTTTTCGACCATGACTTTAGATGAGAGGAGAGATTAGTCCTTCGAATCAATTCGAGACTTGGACTGATAGTCAATTCCAAATACTACCTAGTTTTCGAACTTCACAATACTGACGCTGAGGGCCCGGGAGGGATTGATCTAGGACATCCCCAACCCAAGTCGTCTCTTGTCAAGGCTCATCAGTCATCGCAGTGTCGAGTTCAATTTCCGGCTTCCTACTCTTCACCATAACCTTGACCGTCGGATCAGTCAGGAACCCCTGGTCAACCTGCAAGTTCTTAGGCCGCTCCGTCTGCCCGTCGCACAGCTTCCAGTCGTACTTCAGCAACAAGTGACAAAGCGCAATCTTCATCTCGTTGCTCGCAAAGAACCGCCCAGGGCACGCGTGCGCTCCGTGGCCGAAGAGCATGTGCTGCGGGGACGTGGTCACGAACTGATGTGCGTTCTCCTGGCCGGGCTGCGAGCGCAGGTTGAGGAAGCGGTAGACGTCGTACTGGTCGGGATTCGGGTAGACTTTGGGGTCGATGAAGGCGTCGGCTGTCACCATCATTCGGCTGCCCTTTTTGACAGTGCTTCCGTCGGATAGCTTGATGTCTTCGTCGGCGTAGCGGTGGATAGATGCTATTCATCGTTAGACTTGACCGGCGGAGCAGGCAAGGTACTTACTGATTCCCATAAAGTGGCGCCGCTGACTTTCTTTCATGAAGCTATCCATGAGCTTCAGCTTGTACAGCGAAGTCTTGGCCCATCCATTCTCCCCGATGACGCTGATGATCTCCGCTCGCAAGGGTTGAACGATCTCAGGGTAACTGCTGATATCGAGAAGACACCCGGTAATGGTTTCCGTCGTAGTGTGTATGGCAGCAAAGCTCAGAAACAGTTGTCCATGGACGTAGTTGACGTCTCGACCGCGCGAAACCTCAAACATCCACCCGATCGTGTCAGCCGTTCGGGACGGCTTCTCACCCGCAGCAATCGCCTTTTGCACATTGAGCTTGCGCTTCTCGACTTCAGGCATGATGAGACTATCAGCATCTTTGACTGCTTGCCGAAGCAGGCGGCACTTGGGCAAGAACCAGTAAACGAAAGGTCTCAGGAAGAAGGGCCATTGGCGGAGCTCGGCGGCGGCGGAATACGAGTCGTGTGTGTAGTGCTTGGCAATCTGCAGCCATTGCTCATTGCGAGCGAGGGTTTTGCCCAAGAACACCCGCGACGAAAGCCTAGCGACCAGGTTTGAAACCATGTCCTTCAAAACGATCTGGTGAAAGTCGGTCCGTTGTCCAACGAGGTCGTGCGCAGCGGCCGTCATCTCATCAACAAGATCGTCGGTGACCAGACCCAACGATTGCGTGAGCTTCGTCCTGACAACCTCTTGAATAAAGGTCCCATCCTGGTATCCAGTACGGTACGCCTCGAAACCGGGATAGCGAACAAAGAAGTCCTTGTCGAAATACCGGTTGAAGCTTAGGTGAGGGTTGTTGCGCACCTCGTGCGCGAAGCGGTTCGGCAAGACGACGACGGGCCCGGTGCCCGTCATGACTTGGAACGGACCAGAGCAGGCCCTGAGGCCTTTGAGAACGATCTGGTAGCCTTCCATAAACCATGTTGTTGCCGGGGTGCCTTTGGCTTCGGAGGAGATGACGGGAAAGTTGGGATAGTATCGTGGTTGGACCGAAAAGAAGAATGTGGCCCAGGCTAAGAGGCCAAAAGCTACGAATTTTATTATGAGGGAAGATGTGTTGGCTTCTCCGAGCTGGATATCCTGTATCATCTCGAGTATAGTAGAGAGCATCATGACTGTTGCAGTAGGGCGAAGATTGTTCAGAAACACATCAGTATATTCATCATCATTGATAGCATGATACTCTGCAGAAATAGTCTGACATATTCTCATAGATAAGTATTAACGAAATATGGGCATGCGCCAGTGTCGTCATCATGTTTTCCATCTCTCGGATTACTAGGTCATGGAAGGAAGCAACCCGTGGAACTCGCGCAATCCGCGCGTAGACATGCAAGTCTCGGCCTTAATCATGATAAGTCCGCTTTTGTATAGTAATCCTACATACCCCGCGGATTGCGCGGAAAAGGTATCGTTTTGAAATAGCGTGCGCATAGCAACTGGTTGTCGAAGTTCATCCGGCTGACCCGACCCGAAGACGGAGGTTCGGGCGAACATAATTGTCCTCTATTAAGTTCGCAGTTCTCTTCAAGTAAGACCACTGCCCAACTCAACACTCGTCAAATACTATTCAAGTCTTTTCACCATGACATCCACCATCGACACTGGCTTCTCGCCTAAGCTGCTTACCGGAAAGGTTGGCATCGTCACTGGTGCTGGCTCTCCTCACGGCATTGGGAGATCCCTTGTACTATCTCTCGCTCTCGCTGGAGCATATGCTGTGTATGCCACTGACCTGACCGTGGCAAATATTCCTTCTTTGCAAGAGGAAGCCAAGAATGCCGGATCTACGTGTGAGGTTCACGGGGCGATTCTAGATGTGACGTCAGAAGAGCAGACTGTTACCGTCCTCAAGGACATCATTGCGAAATATGGACGATTGGACTTCTACTTTGCAAATGCTGGATTCGGCAGTTATAAGTAAGCCGAAGACCTATTTCTATCTGGACCATTACTGAATATCCTAGATCGCTTCAGGACACCGATTCCAAGTACTACGACTTTGCTATTTCGGTTATGCAGCGCTCATTCTTCTTGGCTCTCAAGTACGGAGGTCAAGCAATGAGCAGCACCACGAATGAGAAGAAACACCCGGGAGGTTCAATTGTAGTCACGAGCTCCATGGCAGGAGTTGCCGGGGCTGTTTCGGACTTGGCCTATTGTAAGACATCCCTTGCTCAAGACCGAAGAAGAGTTAATGCTAATAGAAGGACAACAAAGCAACTGCCAAGGCCGCAGTCGCGCACATGATCAAATCCGCATCAGTCCAGCTCTCTGCAACCCACGTCCGCGTGAACTCAATCGCTCCAGGATTCGTCAATACAAGCATCGCAGCCACGTCTGGTGCAGCGACCTCGGGCAAGGCGTTTGACGAGACTCTCAGCAAAGAGGACGCGCAAAGCTCGTTTGACACCATGTTGGGTCGCTTTGTGGTAGGGGAGAAGTATTACTACAATCGCATCCCGGAACCGATCGAGATTGCGAATATTGGCGTTTTCCTCGCTTCGGATTTGTCTGCATCGGTGAATGCCCAGAACATTGTGGCAGACAGTGGGAAGACGACGGCTGCGTTTGGAGAGTCCATTATTGTCTCAATTGATCCGATGAAGCCATTGTAAGTTGGGATAGTAAATAGATCTATCCAGTAGTATGATATATTCTCAGAGCAGGTGTTACAACTTGGCTACTCTTCTGTGATCAACTCTACAAAGCCTCAACGTCCGTATTGTTTTCGGGCAACCGAGTTCAAGAATGTCGTTTGCGCAAGTCGGAATGTATCAGGGATCACACCATAATTTGTAGGAGTCAAGTGGAAGTTCTCGCCATAGCCTCCGGTGGCATTGTAAAGAGGCCACTTCTCGACACCGGAAACTAAGAGACGAGTTAGTCACTCTTACTCACTAAGTAGCTTTGAGTCAAACTCACTTCCGTGGTTATTGGGGTCGAGGTCGTGAATAAAGCTGATCCACATGCGAGTGGTCAGCTTGGCCAAGTCTAACTTTTCCTGAGTAGCATTAGTAAGAGGGCTGATGCCGGTGGCATATCCTAGGCCGATGCGGTTGTAGAAGATGTAGCCAATCTCGGTGAAGTGAGTGGTGCCGAAAAAGGGGACTAGAAATGTCAGCCGAGTCTTTTGTTTTAAGATAATGGGGGACTGTTTACTCCTGGTCATTGGGGACTCAAATAAGTAAGAGTAAGCCGGAACTCCATACTTGGACCACGCATCGGTCCTGATGCGGCGCCACGAGAGAAAACCCTGGTCTGTGAGCAAAGCGATTGCCCTCTTGAACTGAGCGCCAACAGGACCACCGGCTTCCACGCGGTACTCCGTTGGCAGGCCAAGTGAGTCGACGTTGGGATATAGTGCCATGACAATTTCAGTTGTGTTCTCATCGGGGCCGGATGACTGGATGAGGCTCTTAATGTCACTATCCGTCTTGATGGTGGTGCCGCCAAAGAGTGTTCCCTCATCGGTATTGGTGCCGAGCAGGAATGGTCTCTTTGTAAATTTACCCTCGGCTAGCAGTGTAGATGAGAGATCTGTGATGAAGTCCCCGTCGACGACGGGGTAGAAGCTGACCGAGCCGGAGATCTTTTCGATGGTAGCGTTGAGCTTCTTGAAGGGCACCTTACGAAGACAAGCGAGTTTGTCCTGTTTAGAGTCACAGCCGACTGCCTCAACAATGGTGTCGTAGCGTTGCTGGGGCTTTGTGAGGTTCTTCATCCAAGTACCTTCAGCGCCGGACTCTGCAATTATGCCGCGGAACAAATCATCGTCACGACCTCCGAATGCGGTGGCTTGGTAGCCAACGTTACCACCGCCAGCACTCTCACCCCAAATAGTGACCTTGTTAGGATCCCCGCCAAAGGCCTTGATGTTCTCGTTGATCCAGTGCAAAGCCAGTCGTTGGTCTTTGAGGCCGAGATTGGCAACGCCGGCATCGAGAATATCTTTAGAAGCCATGAAGCCCCAGAAGGAAAGGCGGTCTGGATGCAGATGTGAGTCAAGTAAAAAGTTGACGGGCGGAGAATCTTACAGTCCACGGATATACCGATGAAGGGTTTGCCAGCATTGACAGATTCTTCAACAATAAAACTCAGGTTGTAGACGCCGTTCGCGCTGTAATCTGAAGTCCAACCACCGCCATGGATGAACACACCAACAGGAAGGAGTTTTGACTGTTTGGTCTGTGCCGGCTTGACAATGTTCAAGGTCAAACAGTCCTCGCCCAGAGTAAATGGCCATGCGTCGCTATTCTATCATGTCCGGGATGGTTAGCGACAAGCTACAACCACGCAGACTCGGCTTACACCATATCCGACGCAAGAGTCGGCATACTCGACCGCATTTCTCTTTTTAAACGTTGTATTTAAGCTTTGAGGGTTCTGGAAGCGAAGATCCCCAACGGGCGGCTGAGCATAGGGAATCCCGAGAAACAGGTCTTGGTCGTAGGAGGCAACATGCTTGCCATAGTAGGTGCCGTTTTTTACCTTTGCTGTTGGTGATGACCCGGCAAATGTGCCCTGGATCAGCGGCAGAGCTGCAAGAAGGAGTTTGAGATATGAAGCCATAGTCAAGGCTGATGGTGAGACTCGGCCAATGCGAACGACTGATGGCCAATATATTCAACAATAGGAGGAACCCATTGCTTTTAAACTTGATGTGTTATGGGCTACACCGAGTGCTGCGAGTCTTGTGGCCTTGCTCAAGGATGGCTTCAATAGTATGGTTCCCTTGAGTTCCCTTTCTGGCGATCCTAAGCGCACCCTTGCTCTCTCTCGTCCAGCCGACATGGCATCATCTAACATTGCTCATGTTTCCTCGTCGACCCCCAGTAAAGTTTACGACACGTCAACCAAGTCTGTTCTAGTTCGTGGAGAAGAAGGTCATAAATGTGCGGGGGTTGACTCGGAAGCAAGCCCCATGATGAAGGCGGCTCTCGGCGACGATTCTTCCCCATAAATTCCCCAGAGATTCCCCGGACTTCCCACCTTGGCCGCAAGCCCGGGCACGGGAACTGGTCGGCAAGGTTGCTTGGGTGTTTACGTGTGGGACTGGGGTGATCAGATGGAGGCCTTGGCAGCTATTGAGCAATACCGATCAGAGGGATCATTTCAGGATGAGAAGCTACTGGGATTCCGATTTCCTTGTAGCGTGGAGTCAACAACTTATCTTGGGCTGTCTGCATGCAGATACACAGCCAGACGGGCCTCTATACTCTCTTTAACCATACTCGAGACATGCACAGCTTCAAATTATTCCCGAGCCTTGTCCATCAACATGTCCCGATTCCCAGTCCCGAAGTTGTGCGAACGTGGCATTTAGCCTAATTATCCGCACATGAACCCCTGATCCCCTCAGCAGCCATGGATCTACAAACGCAGAGGGAAAGCAGTGCCTCGGGCTCCTCAATTGAGCTGACAAGTGCAACGATGCCCTTGACTTGTCCGAAAACTGGTTCGTGTTGTTGTGTAACTATAAAGTAAAGGTAACTAGTATTAACTAAAAGCTCCAGCAACCCGTGACGCGGTGGGACGAATAGGCAACTTGATTGAGCTCGATGCTCTGACGTAGGAGGTTTCCGTCTTCAGCTCTACAGTTATCTTCGCATTGATAAAAACACATAGAAATTAAAACAAAACAATTTCCTCATAATTGTTTCGCTGAGGTGGCTTGATATTCACATCCTCGATGGTTCGTGGCGATCGCCCCACCTCTTGATCAAGCGTATTCTCATTGTTTGCCAATTTCACCATGAAAACGCCATCTCTCTCTCCCTCAAACAACAATAAAGTAAAGACTTATCAATGGCACCGTCACGCGTAACACGCTCGAGCGCATTATCGGCATCGCGCAAAATCTCATCTCAAGTCGAATCCGACGTTGAAAGCCCCGACGTCGTCACAAAAGTGGCAAAACGCCGTCCGACGCGCCGCCGTCAAGACGCGTCTGAGAGCGATGCCCCAGTAGACGAGGAAGACAGCGATGAACCCGCGCCAAAACGACGGAAACCTCTGCCATCACGAGGCAAAACGAGGAACAAAAATACCGTCAATGAACTACACCAACGTCTGTTCGGCCCAAATGGTCCATCAGTTGAGCACCCATGCAAGCCTCCATCACGTCTACACACGGTGACATATCATCGTCCCGCCCTCCTCGACTCCTCTTCAGCCCGCGACGCCCTCCTCACCTGGTTCGACAGCGTCAGCGCCAAGCGCAAAATGCCCTGGCGCAAACTGTGGGTAAATCCTCAACACCACTCTGAACCCGAACTGCGCGACCTCCTTGAGCGTCGGGCCTACGAGGTGTGGATCAGCGAAATAATGCTGCAACAAACCCGCGTCGCTGTCGTCATCGACTACTGGAACAATTGGATGGACAAGTGGGAAACCATTCACGACCTCGCTGCTGCCGATCCAGAGCATGTGTTGAGCGCCTGGCGTGGTTTGGGATACTACAGCCGAGCGACGAGAATCCACGACGCGTCCAAACTCGTCGCTTCAGATCCCAAAATGAAAGGCCTCTTGCCCTCTCATCCATCAGATCTCGAGGCCAAAGTCCCAGGAGTAGGCCGGTACACAGCCGGCGCCATATCCTCCATCGTCTTCGGTCGCGCGGCTCCCATGGTCGACGGCAACGTCTTGCGGGTACTAAGCCGACAACTCGGCCTCTTGGGCAACGTGAAAACCGACAAGACAGCCATCGACTTGTTGTGGGCTGCCGCGGACGCGCTCGTGAAAGCGGTGGCGGGAGGTGATGAAGTGAGCGATCGGCCGGGACGATGGGGACAGGCGCTCATGGAATTGGGGAGCACCGTCTGTGCGCCGAAGCCCAATTGTGCGGAATGTCCCATAACTTTGACGTGTCGCGCATATGGTGAGGGAAGATTACTCGCATCCAGTGAGAAAACCGAGATTGGAGATATTGAAGACCTGTGCCATCTCTGCGAAGCTTTGGAGGAGAAGGAAGCGGACGCGATCAATGACACCAAAACCAAGCCTGCAGCGAAGAAGAGTAAACAAATGAACCTGTCGGCATTCATCCTCAAGGACGCAACGTCCAAAACCCAAACTCCAGCCAAGCCCAAACCGACGCTCAGCACCGTCGACATGGAAGTCATCGTCGATCACGCCCGCAAATTCCCCGTCAAAGCCATCAAAAAGGCGGTCCGAGTCGAAGAAACACTCGTCTGCGTCATCCGTCGCAGCGACGGCCAATACCTCATTCAAAAACGACCTGACAAAGGTCTTCTTGCAGGCCTCTGGGAGTTCCCCAGCCAACTACTCGAGGGTCCAAAAAGCAGTACGCAGCAACATCGTCGCTCGGGGGCTATCAGCTTCGTGACGGAATTGGTCCAAGGGTCGCGGTTCAAGCACGTCGGCGAACTGGGGAGTGTGCCATGGCTGTTCTCACACATTAAGCTGACCATGCACGTCCACCTGTTTACCCTAGACGACGGGGATGATGGCCCTGTGGACGAAGATACTCGGCGAAAATGGGTGTCGAGTGATCATGTTGAAAAGGAGTCGATGGGTACTGGTATGAGAAAGTGTTGGACACTGGCAAAGGACCATGAAATTTAGACGATGGGTGCTTCCAAGTAATAGTAACATTTAATCCACGACATCGAGGCAGGACCATGAGGGATAGCACAAGCAGTGAATCCCTTGCCCCACATAAGTCCAGTCGAGAACCGACTCATTGGCTTTCCAACAGTCATCTTGTTTCATCCACGGGAGAAGGTCAGCCACCTCAGGAACAAGAGAGTCGTGCAAAAAGCGATATTCAGACCAATGAAGATCGTTTGGAAGTGCAAAAAGAAATGATGAAATTGGGATTCGAACCCAAGCCTATTACTAGACTGCGAAGATATCGTCCTTGGTTGGGATGTAACCTGAACACAGCGCCTTAGACCGCTCGGCCATTTCACCTTGTTTGATGAAAGTCTGGCCCCAAAATGATGTATATGAACCTCGTCTACCCGGGGGCGCTAAGGCTGTGGTTGTTTTCCATCCTTCGTGCCAGGGCTCTTGTGGTTCATTTTGACGCACCTAACGACTCGCCTTGTATTGCAGCATGCTTCAATTGGGTTGGGAGAATGGCAAAGAGTCCGCCCATTGGGAGTACATATCATATCGAGTCAACATGCGCGTCCTCGTGATGTTTTCTCGACGCCTGTGGCAGTTCGAAACAGAGCGCCTCGGCCTTTTACGCAGTGTTGGTGATGCTCCAACATCCAACCTTTGCCCATAAGTCTCTTTGGCAGTGATTACTTACTTCATCGAGTGACTCACTGGCGCATATCCATGGATCTAATTATTTGGGCTACAACTATTAGAAGCTGCCTACCAGCTGGAGTTTAACAGTGAACCATCCCCCCACAAGCAACAGTTGCGGCCACTCTTGGTCTCGACTTCGCTTCTATTGTCTGCCTGCATTACATAATTATTGACGTGATGGGCGTAGTTATGTGACAAAATAATAGCATGGTCAGGTCCAAAAAAGCATTGATAATAGAGATTGAAAGAGCCTTGTTCAATTATAAAGGAAAGGCGCGAAAATCGCACGACAACAAGAGGGCCGCCTGTCTCCTCGCGTCCGATTGCTTGAGTTGAGCAGCTTCAACCACCACCATCCACATCAAACAAGTAATCATAATGCTGCTACGGCTTCACTTGCTATTACCCGCCACGAATTCTTCCCGAGTGCGAGGTTGGGCCTGCATCGTTCTGGAATCATGGGGTCCCCATGCGCTAGATACCAGTCATCCACGGGGCCTCTCGCCTGGCCGAAGGGGCCAGAAGGACTCAGGAGTGATTCAGAAGGCAAAACAGACAACGTCTGAAGCAGGAAGTGCGACCGACGTAATCCAGCTAGAAAGGGATTGAATGTAAAAATGCCACTTGAAGAAAACTGCTCGTACTGTAGTGTGTACATGCAGTGTGTTATGTGACGTTTACCACGCCGACTAGGTAAGGTTTAATAAATATGTAAATAAATGAAAGTAAAAATAAATAAAGCAAGTAAAGATGATAAAAAAAAAAAAATAAAGCTTCTTACCATTCTAGCAATTATTCACTGCAACATTTGTCGCCTCTCATGTAATAGTAGGTAGGCGCTCTTTATCCTGGCGTTGCTCCAAAGTGCTTGAGAATCTTCCACGCCGCACTCAACATCCCCTTTGGCTCCCTCTTCAGTCAAGTAGCAACTTGGTGCGAAACGATGAAATTCATACTGTGTGTTGGTTGAACACCTTGTATAGGGATGCACCCAAAGTGGAACAGAACGGCTCAAAATGCCTCACATGAAGATTTCCGCAAAGGTTTTTGGGGGCCAACTCTTCCCTCGTGAGCTGGAATTTTGATAGTCATCTTTTGGATAGTTGTAAGGGTAATACATACTGATGTCGGCTTGGGAGCAGTCATGCTGCTTCTGCGTACTAAGACTAACAGACACGACAACTAAGCGCCTGGTTGGAACTGTTGGCCTCTCGCGCCCCTGCATGTTCCAACAAGCGCCCATCGTCAACAGGGGCTCTCTCGTGTTGGCCAAAAGGCCTTCATTCTGCCTTATCGTTGTCCCCTAAGCCAGGAATGGCAGGTACGGCCGGTGCGGCCACGGCTGGGCCTTTGGGCAACCTATCGGGACCCGTCTCGCAAACCTCAGCTGAAGGCTGAGTAGATTCAGATGACTGCCTATCCCTCCTATTAGTACTTAGATGCTCGACCATTGACCTGCTGTTCCTGTGCTATTCTCGTTAGTCTCAACACTATCGCCCACAAACCTCACAATGAGTAACAATGACTCTCCAGCCCAGCGGGCTTCAATGCCTGACTCCGTCTCGCCTACCACAACGCCTTCAAAGGTATCCGTACCCAAAGGAGTGACCAAGAGGAGAAAGGTCTCCACGGGCGCGCGCAATCGGTCCCCAGCTCGAGGAAGCAACTCCTTGTCGCCGGTGGCGCAGCGTCAAGCACGACGTGTTTCGGCCGGGTCGGCAGCAGATCCGATTGCAATTGACGAGGATGAGGACGAGCCAGCGCCCTCAAACGGAGAAGCAGAGAGAACTGCCGAGAGCGACATGCAAACACCCACAAAACTCCCTCGCGCAAAGAGTACCTCAAGCGACCCTTCCGATGGCAAGACAATCAGGACACCTGTTCCACCGCTGCCTCGGAAGTCCCAGTCGTCCCCAGAGGTCTTCAGGACACCAAGATCGAGTAAGAAGTCTTCCCCAACAAGAAGAAAGGATGGGTACGAGGTTGAAAGTGGGATCGTCGATTTGATTCGAAGACCTTGGAAACAAGGCGCGATTAAGAACGCCGACATGGGAAGCAATTACATATTCTCCGTCCTCAACAAGAATACAGACGACAAGTTGCGCAAAGTTGGAATTACGAAGGGGCCAATTTTGACCAGGCAGTATCAGCTCCAGTATACCTGCAGGCTCGAGCTCAAGCAAGAGCCATACCCGAATCAACGACTGATTAGACACTACGCGACAGCAGAGAAGCTCATCAAGGCTGAGCTGCAAAGTGTCTGGCACAGGTATTATTGCGAGCGGTGTGTACAAGAGCACAGAGAGTTCTTCATGGCGCCACTTGAGCTTGTGGTGGAGGTTACTCAGCGATGGACAGCCTTTTGTGACAAAGAGCCTTGGGATGAATGGGGTACTCTCCGTGCTTTCTGGGGGGAACGACTCAATGGCTGGGAGGTGTACTGTGACGAGAAAGATGACTACAAACAACGCGCAAAGCGATGGTCTAAGTTCGTCAATCCCTCGTGGTGGGATATAGCCAGGTTCAACTTGGTATATCTCGCCAAGGCGATTTGGCCACGCAGATGGGAATTTGTCTGCGCTATCCAAGCTCTATTTGTGATGTATGTCACGTTCCCAAACGCCTGGGCCATCATCATTGCGTGGGCTCTTCAATTTGCCCTCTTCTTGGAGGCCGGTCTTGGAAATGATCTCTTGATCATGAAACTGTCTGGGGGAAAGACGACGTCCACGAAATCTTCATCTTCAAGTAATGGGTCCGGCTCTGCAGACCAGGGCGGAGATGGAAGCAATGAGCTGGAAGAGAAGGATTCAAACGACAGCATTGATAATAATTTGTACGAGAATGGGGCTATACCAACCGATGTAATTGAGAAGCCGGATGATGACGATGGAATGGATCTCGACTGATTTAGGATACTATGGATGGTAATGTTCAGGAGTTTTGCAAATAAATCTGATGCTACAATTCGCGGTGCCACAGCCATAATTGAATAGTCATCATTTCTGTACTAGAATATATAGCATCGGTTTATCTACGCTGATCACGGTGTCATTGCCATGTGGCATTGGCTCTGCCTTTCAGCCATTGAAAAGTAACAACGTGATCTAGAATCAACTAATGCCGTCTCATACCGTCAAGTGCATGGAAGCTCTTGCTTTGTTTCATTCATATAACTAGTATGTTGGAGTCCTACTTCTATCCTAGCTGAAGACGTCGTTGTTCGTACAATTCAGATTCCGGCCATCTGCTTAAGACCTAGAACGAGCAAGTGCAAGCTCCTGGACTGACTCTTTTCGTGGCTGGGGATATCTCCACGTAGAGAATATCCCGGGCGTTACTCCTTCGTTGTGCCTGAAGGAGCAGATGCGAGCTTGAGGTGCACTCATCTTAGTGGTGAAGTGTCAAACCGGTGGCGTGTTCCTTTTGGGTGTGCGTAGTGCGCGCGCGAGAATGTTGAATTTAGATAGAGTAATCACTCTCATAAGCGCTGGTATTGCAAATTACTAAGCGGCTTGTTGGGTGCAGCTTTATCTATCTCTTTAATTAGCCAAAGGCAGTCGAGCGAAAGTCGCTGAGTCGGAACTGTGTATTTTTGTTCCCTTGTTCCTTGTCTCCACCATCGCTGCTCGAATTCGAGCTTAATGCCTCTGGGTAGGCTCCCAATGTAGCCGAGGGCTTCTAATGATAATGCTGAAGCATTGCGAGGCAGCAAGATGGCCATGATGACGAACGAGGTCACAGCGATTTCGGAGACCGACCTGAAGCCATAGAGGCGTCGCTTACCTCGATGAGCAGGCATCCATAACGACGGTGACGACAGACGATGCAAGCTCTATTTCCGAAGCATTCGCGAAAGATTTCAAGATGTTCTTATCTTCGTCTTCAGCGTGTCCATCTTCGGCGTCTCGACATTCAGCGTCGTCGTCGGACAGATGAACGATCCCGCGGACCTCTGGAAGCCAGACGAACCGCCATTACCATGTCAGCTGCACATCAGCCACAATGGCTATGTTGGTTTTGAGAAGTTGGTCAGCGATGACATGCTGAGTGCGGATACTTGTTCACATGCTGCAACAATTCGTAGAGTACATCCATTCCCGCGTGAGAACGGCCAAGAAATTCCGCCAAAGTAGATTTGGAGTAGTAAACCTCGATAATAAATGAATGCCGCGGGCATTCCGACCGGTATATGTCACTCTGTACATAATATTGGATAAGTTACCTATGCACTGGACACTAAAACTACCGAAATCACTTGTTGAGGCGGATCATGCCTCGGCTCGGTAAACCCCCAACATGTGGCTCGACCCCGTTTGGCCCAATCACAAGCCGGCCCATGTCCCTCGGTGAAGATCAAAATCTCTTGTCCCTTTTCGTATTCAACTCACTTTTGCCTTCCTTGCCTAATCCCAACGGAGTCATTACTTGCTTATCCGCAGGTTTTTTACCGTCTCTGCTCTAACTATCCGACTCCTCGGAACCGATAGATCCTTACCCTTCGCTGTACTTTCAAGTGCGAAAGTTCTTAAGCTTCGGTATGGCCATCAAGAACATCTCCCGTCAGTCTTTGACGGTGATTGATAACCGCACTGGCAACTCGTATAACATTCCAATCAAGAATAATTCGGTGCTTGCCACCGACATCAAGAAAATCAAGGCTCAAGGAGAGGACGACCGGGCCGAGGATGAGACAAGCCAAGGGCTTCGAGTTTACGATCCTGCTTACATGAACACGGCCGTGGTCGAGAGCAAGATCACCTACATCAACGGCCAGGATGGCATCCTCCGGTATCGTGGATACCCAATCGAACAGCTGGTGACGAAGAGCAACTTCCTCGAGACAGCATTCCTGCTCCTTTATGGAGAACTGCCGACAAGCTCTCAACAGAGCAATTGGCAGGATGAAATCATGCACCACACCTATATCCACAGCGACATTGAGGGCATGTTCAAGTCATTCCGCTATGACTCTCACCCAATGTCCATGTTGACTTCTGCATTTGCAACTCTCGGTGCCTTTGCGCCCGAGGCCAATCCCTCGCTGCGTGGCCAGAAGCTGTACACCAACGCTGCAACCGGAGATCCAGCCGCCCTCGAGACCTTGGACAAGCAAATCCTTCGCATCATTGGTAAGGCTCCTACTCTGGCAGCGGCGTCCTACCGTATGCGTCAAGGCCGCCCGTTCAACAGACCCGCCCAGGGGCTTTCATACACGGGGAACTTCTTGTATCTCCTCGATCATCTGTCTGGACACGACTACCGCCCACACCCCGTCTTAGAAAAAGCACTCGATGCTCTGTTCATCATTCACGCAGACCACGAAGTCAACTGCTCCACGGCGACAGTTCTCCAGGTTGGAAGCTCCCTGGTCGACCCTTACAGCGTCGTGGCAGCCGGATGTGCAGCGCTCTACGGTCCGTCGCATGGTGGCGCGTCCGAGAGCGCGATCCGCATGCTCATGGAGATTGGATCCCCCGAGAACGTGCCTGCATTCATGGAAAAGGTCGAGAAGCGTGAGCGAGTCCTTGTCGGGTTCGGACACCGAGTCTACAAAAACGTAGATCCTCGCTCAACGGCGATTCGCGAGCTGGCCGAACAGGTCTTTGAAGTCACGGGCCGAAACCAGCTCCTCGACACAGCAACAACTCTTGCTAAATATGCGAGGGAAAGCGAGTTTATGCGCAGTCGGAACTTGTACCCCAACGTGGACTTTTACTCGGGTTTGATCTATCAGGCCATGGGATTTCCTCTTGAGTAAGTGACCTCCCCCTTTTATGGAAATGTTTCTTTCAGTTATCAAGAAGCCCTCAGTCTTCAATGCAGAAATAGGACTGTATTTGATGAATCTATGCTAACCCTTCATCTCTAGCTTTTACCCCGTTCTTTTTGCGGTTCCCAGATGTGTTGGCTGGCTGGCTCACTGGAGGCAGCAGATGCTGAACCCGTCAGGTGTCAAGATCTGGAGGCCAAGACAGTTGTACTTGGGCTATGGAGAGAGGGATTACATCGAGGCCAAGGACAGACAGCTGAAAGCAGATGCAGGAGTATTTGATGCTCCGGTCAAGGTCAGCCACGGTGGGGATAGTAAGAGAAACCAGCTTGCCACATACAAGAATGCGGCAGGGGAGGAGTTGAAGGCTAAGCTTTGAAAACACCTTGGCTTGTATTTTTAGTTATTTTCTTTATCCGAACATCTTTTCGATACGCCTCGTTGCAAGTTCTCTCTACAATGATCAAGTGTGGGTTTGAGATGATCTTCCAAGCTGTGTTGTCCGGAACACCCAAATGGAGCGAGACAGTGAGACAGTGTTTTTGAGCCAAGTACACTTCTTACGTAGACTTGTCGTATGTGTGTAATTTATATGCCCGCATGTCGGTGACTGAGTGACCACATGCCTAAGCACAATCTAGGATAGAAGTCCTGAGCGAGAGTAATACGACAGCGCAATCTTTCGCCTGGTGGGCTCAGGAACTATCCCTCGCGAAGAGACCTAGACCCACATGATCAAAGCTGGCCCATCTTAACCTGATCGAAGCGCGACACACCGCAACCCACCCCCCAAGCTACACTGGCGCCTCAACGCCAGCCGTCTTCCGTAGTATAGTGGTCAGTATGCAAGCTTGTCACTTCAAGCCATCAACCCATCAATCCATCAATCCATCATACTCAAATCCATATAAATCTACAGAGTATGCAAGGCCAGGATGGAAAAATGGTAGGGCCAAAAGAGGATCCCCCTTCAGGGACTCCTCTTTTGACCCTACCACGAAATTCAGGTCGAGATATCCCGCCCCTCCGGGCGGGATTCCTCGAACCCGCGGTCCCGTAGAGAGACCCGGGTTCAATTCCCGGCGGGAGAGGTTCCAGCCACAGGTCCAAAGGCCTGGTTTGATTTTTTGGCCATTTTTTTTCTCTCTTTGCAACTTGACTCCATCATGGCCCAAGTCGCGCACGCAAGAAATCACGTGCAGGATTTCGACATTTCCAGGTGCATTCATCTTCTCCAGACTCTTCCCTCCTACAACGTGTGGCAATCCTCAATCTGAGATGAAATTGTCATGAGAATCGACAGGTCTTCAACCAAGGTTAGCGAAGGTATTCCACACGAGACCCAACCCTACGATGGGAACCGTCCTGTGACCAATTCAACACACTGTAACATCCATCTCATCTCATTCAGTATCTCGAACGACAGTTCAAAGAACCTCGATGTGTGGATTCAAGCACGACTCTGTGCAACGAAGTGGGCTTTGATGGAGACCGGTCTGATCCTGAACCTGGGGTACAGTTACTATTAGTCATAAGTCGATCGACCCCCAGTGTGTTTAAACCTCAAATCTAAGCTTCAGCACTGAACAAAGCTATTTCTATTTGTCAATGTGGTTCCTCTGAAGATTCCAGTTCGCGCATCTATGACGATCTTCACCCTCGAGCCAATGGGTGCGCTTACTCTGTCGAGTTCTCTCCTCTCAGTGGCGAGGCGCTTCCTTGGGAATTACGGGGACAACATCCCTCGAAGATTACCATCTTCCTAGAAGATGACTTGATATCACACATCGCAAATTCACATTAAACAATTCGAGCTCGGGGAACAATGTCTCTAGACCTGAGCAAACTGATAGATGATTTCTTTGCTATTGTTATTTGTCTTGGTATTGAAAATTGGGTTATCTGTAGGGTAGTTGTCAGGCCCTGTCAGTGTGGCGACGTGGGAGCAGCTCGGGAAGAGATGGCGTGGTTGCTTCAGTTCGTTCGTCTCCGGAGCTAGGCTGCCTTCACCTGGGAGACATGAGATGAGGAGAGAAGGTGCCTTTGCTTTCTGGTGTGATTCCCTCCACGATGGCTAAATCCATGTCGCGTCGGGGTTTAAAATGGAAACTATTTGGCCGGGGACCGGATCTCGGTAGCGAAACGCGTCGCAGCATCTCGGAGCGTAGCAGGCATGCATGACGAATCACACCCTGGCAGCTCGCATGGACGATGGAGGCACGGATTCATGTGATGGGATGTTCTCGTTCCACGTCAGACGGCTAAGAGAGTAGGCTCCCGTACGGGAGGCAGATTGGGCCGTCTCACCAATACGCCGTCCGTCATACGCCAGCAGCAACACCCATGACCCTCTTCTTGCGTGAGCAACCAACCAAAGCAGGGCTTGTTTCGCGGCGCCTCCCTAGTGTCTGCCATTCCGATCACCGAAGGGGCTTTTACAAAAGGCCTGAGGATGCGCCCCTTACTGCAACGAGCATTAGGCCACGCAACTGCCCTTGTCTTGCTGCTCATTGGCGTCCAGCTACCCCGCTTGACGCTTGTGTACGGTAATTAAGCATGCATGTCTTGTCCTTGATCACACCCCGGCGCCTCTGTTTCCATCGCAGGCTAATGCTCATCGGAAGACACCAATCGAACCAGCTGACGTGCTGCATCATCGGCCCGTCCGGAAGCCGCATGCCGGAAGACAGACGCCCTGGGTTTTCGCGTCCACCACGGCGTTGTCCTCGATAACAAGACCATCGTTCTGACGTTGTGTTGGCCTGCCTAAAACAGCTTATCTGCGGTATCAAAGAGTGGACAGTCCTTCTGTGGAGATGGACACGGCTTGCGGGCAAACGTGGATCAGCTGCCATCCTTCTGAACGGAAACCAACAAGCCTTTGCCAAGTTTGCCAAGGACGGCACGGCTTGCCCGCATCGCGTGGGGCAGATCGACGGTTGTAACGGGGCTGGCTTTGCGGATATAAACCGGCCGGAGGGTGGACATAAATACTGGTGTAGAGACTGGAGACGAGTCCACAGATTACAGTCGTGTCCACAGATTACGATTTGCGTGTTCGTCTCGAGATGAACAAATGGGTCTCGTTAAGCTATTGCGTTACTTTGAGCTTGTTCGCCTTGGAACCTAGCTTATCTAGGTAGGTCGAACTGTACTGCACCGTGGACTCTCCGTCATCCGTACAGTTGTGTTGGCGAGCAGGGCCGTTGGCTGTTGGACGTGTTGACGCCACCGAGCATCATCATACCTCATGCAAATGCCATGCACTCTCAGCGTAACGTTATTCCTTCCAACTCCTGCATTCTCGGGCATACCGTAAAGCCAAGCAAGGATCCTCATCTAGCTTATCAGCAAGGTTTCCAGTTCATTAACTCCAGTGTTCCCATCCCAGTGCAACTTCTCCACCAACGGCCCAAAGCAACATCACGTCCTCCGACAAAGGAGCCCTTATCTTTGATGCAATGGCCCTTCGCCCCTCCTTTTGGTGGACCTCGTGTGCGTGTACCCCAGGTTATTCAGCGTCTGTTCGTGCCAGGGAGTGGTCCGCCGGCCGTGTTGGTCCGCCGGAATGTTTGAGTCGCTTTGGTGTGCCACTTTTTCTGACAAGGAGTTGCCGGTTTATCCGTGGAAGACTTCTCGAAGGCCAACTATGATAGCATCTGTAATATTCATTACGTCTTTGTGCTTCTCGCGCGTAAATCACCTTCCGCATTCACTCAAGCTAGAGTAGGGGTGCTATCAGAATGTTGCCGCCCCCTCAGAGCAGTCCGGGGACGCATGGCCGTATATATCGTCTGCTGGAACGCTGCTTGTGCTTGCACCGTTGTACAGCATCTCAGCAAATGATTTGAGTTCTCCGATACCTTACCATGGAGGACATTACCGCCAAGAACGAGCCTGTCGCGCGCAACTCCCTCTCCAACGGGAGCGCGGAGAAGGCTGAGCCCTATGAGTCGACCTCAAGGCCGGAGAAGTCCTGGGCTACTCGCAATGGACTCAACTTCCAGTCCTTCACCCCACACGAGGACCATGGATCCGGTACCGTGGAGCTGGAGAGGACGATGAAGCCTCGTCATCTTAATATGATTGCTATTGGCGGAAGGTTAGTGTCATTTCTTTGGAGGATGACCGCAGATTTGAACTCGGTGCCCAACCTCTACGCAACAAGAACCATGACTAACGATGACACGACAATAGTATTGGTGCTGGTTTCTTCGTTGGTAGCGGCGCTGCCTTGGAAACTGGTGGACCCGGTTCCGTACTGATTGGTTTCCTCATCATGGGTATCATGATGTTCAACGTCGTCTATGCTCTGGGTGAGCTGGCTGTCATGTACCCAGTATCCGGTGGTTTCTACACGTGAGTGCTCCATTCCCGACGTCTCTTGTTTCTTACTATGCGAAGTTGCTGACTCTATACACCAGTTACGCCAATCGCTTCGTTGATCCGTCTTGGGGTTTCGCAATGGGCTGGAACTACGTTATGCAATGGGCCTTTGTGTTGCCTCTGGAACTAACAGTCTGCGGGACTGTTATTCAGTACTGGGCACCCGATACCAGCGTTGCCATCTGGGTCAGCGTAAGTTATAAGCCATCAAGAAACATACCAGCTCAAGCAAGTCATGAAACTGACATTTACCTGCTCAGGTCTTCTTGGTTGCCATCATCATCGTCAACATCTTTGGAAGTTTGGGATACGCAGAGGAGGAATTCTGGGCCTCTCTTCTTAAGCTGTCAGCCACAATCATCTTCATGATCGTAGCCATCGTCCTCGTCTGTGGCGGTGGCCCCTCTGATGGCATGTACGGCAAGTACTGGGGCGCCCGACTCTGGTACGACCCTGGAGCTTTCCAGCATGGCTTCCGAGGCTTCTGCGGTATGTACATCCGTTGATATTCTCTCACATAATAGTAGCTGACCTTGGGCTTCAGGTGTATTTGTCACTGCTGCCTTCTCTTTCAGCGGAACTGAGCTTGTCGGTCTCGCCGCTGCTGAATCCAAGAACCCCGCCAAGGCTCTTCCCGGCGCCATCAAGCAGGTCTTCTGGCGAATCACCCTCTTCTACGTCGTCGGCCTTTTACTCGTCGGCTTGTTGGTCGACTCTAAGGATGACCGTTTGCTCAACGCCGGCAACGACGACCCTAGTGCCTCCCCCTTCGTTATCGCCATCGCCAACGCTGGCCTGAAGGGATATGACTCTTTTATGAACGTCATCATCCTGGTCTCTGTCTTGTCCATTGGTGTGTCTTGCGTCTACGGCGGAAGCCGAACCCTCGTCGCCCTCGCCCAGCAAGGCTACGCGCCCAAGTTCTTCGCCTACATCGACAAGTCCGGTCGTCCGCTGCCCGCCGTTACCTCCATCATCCTCATTGGACTCCTGGGGTACCTCAGTGTCAACGGTAACGGAAGCACCGTCTTCACCTGGCTCCAGGCCCTTTCCGGTTTGGCAGCTTTATTCACCTGGGGCTCCATTTGCCTCTGCCATATCCGATTCCGACAGGCATGGAAGCATCACGGCCACACGCTGGACGAGATCCCCTTTAAGGCCATTGGTGGCGTGTACGGCTCGTGGATTGGTCTGGCTCTGAACGTGATCGTTCTCATGGCTCAGTTTTACACTGCCATGACCAACATCGACGGCTCGCTCGGCACTGCTGAAGGCTTCTTTGAGTCATATCTGGCTGCGCCTGTCGTCATCCTGTTCTACATCGGTGGGTACCTCTGGAAGCGACAGAGCTGGCTCAAGGTCGATAACATTGATCTCGACACTGGTCGCCGTGAACATGATTGGGACGCCATCAACCAGTTCCGCCAAGAGCTTGCCGCCGCGCCTGCTTGGAAGCGGGTGCTGTCAGCCATGTTTTAGTTGGGATCTGGCTGTACCAGCAACCTTCAGTTGAAATTGATGTATAGTAGTCTTAGTGGTGGACATAGTAGAGAGTAGATAGATACCTATTTTTATTTAATGCCAGCGCATCTATTAGCCATCTACCTACCCCATCTAATTCCCAGATACGAAACACGTGCACACCTTACTCCCACCAAGCAACGTCAGTGTCTCTGAGAGTGTTTGTCCCACAGTGAACCTCACCACCTCTAACATGGTGCGACATGTAATCATTGATAAACCAGACCGTCATGTTGGCGCGGGCGTAGACATCCACGATGGCTTCCTCCATAATATCTTTACCATCAATGATCGGCCCCCATGGCTTCGGAGCCAGGTAGTCAGAGTTCAGGACTAAGCCGTTGATTGACGCTGGGAAGTATGACTTCACCTGCCTTTCATTAGGTGGCGCTCTGTTTAAACGAAAAGGCTGGCCGTCTGACGTGGCCAATGGGGAAGGGTAAGTGACGTCCTCCCAAAGGGTTGGGACGCGAATGACGTCGTCTTCGGAGAGAGGGATCTCACGAAGAAGTAACTTTAGCGTCTCGTTAAGATAGCCTTGAACGTAGTCGTTGATATGGAGAAATTCTTTATTGGAGACTAGCATCTCAATAGTGGTGTTCATCTGACGAGGGTCCAAGAGGATCGTCTCCTCGTCTGGGGCCATGTCACCATCGTAGCTGATCGCGTTGACTGTGCCATGGCCTTCGTTGTATACCTTTTCAAGGATCCTTAAAGCGGCGTGAGTGTCTGCGATGGCGATAGTCCATCCGAGTTCATTATCGAAAGGGAGAAACTGAACTAGCTCGTCGACGTGTCCGATCAACAACCAACCCGCCTCAACAAAGAGCGGGGTCTGGGCTCCTTGGGACTCGAAGAATTTGATGGTTGACTCTGCCGGGTACTTGTCGAAATGTTTACCCAGAATGACCCTCCCGCTCGGATACCGAACACCCGCCTTGGATGTATAAGGAGGAATGGTCTCAATGTTGCCACCGGAGTTGATCTCTTCCCAGCCAAACCCGGAGCCCAAGACAGGTTGGTATCCGCCAGCACCAGGACCTCTGAGGGTCGAGAAAACCTGGCGTCCAGCTACTCGACCAGATTGAGCGGACCGGACCAAGACTCGAAGCGAGATTGTTCCATTTGGGCCTGGCATGCTGGCAAACCCGGGCTCCATGAAGTCTTGCGCCCAAACTTCAGTAGTTCCGTTAAGGAGCGTGAGGGGGAAATTGTTGCCTAGTCCTCCAAGAACTTCGGTCAATCGTTTGACAAAGGCTGGCTGGTATTTGGAAAGCGTCGCATCACCGTCCATGGTTAGCACTTGATTCGGGCTTTGAAGGTGATGATGGACTAGCACGGGAGCCTGTTTCATTGCAACAGAATCGATTCTGGTTTGGTTCCGATCCGTTACGCTGAAGAAGACATTGGCGGATCCATCCCAGATAGAGGAGTTGAACACCAGCTCTCTGGCATCAATTGCAAGAGTGAGACCCTGTGAGAGTGATGTTGCGTTGAACAAAGATTGGGGATCGACCAAAGACCAGGTGGAAGAGTTGTCTGCAGTGAGGCTGTGCTTCCAGAAAATGCGAACGCGGCCAAGAGTAGAAGGTGGCTCAGTGTATATAGAGCCCAACGCATCAGGGCTCAATCCCTCCAGGGGAGTTGTGAGAAGAGGAGCGGCAAGCTCAGGCGAAAGAAGGATATCTCCAGAAGCGTCGTTGCATGCGGCAAGCTCATGATTGCTGAGGGGTTGGTTTGCGAGATCGACGACAGCGCAACGATGTTGACGATCTCCAATGTTGGGCAGAAAGATTGCACCGCGGTCTGCAGTCCACGCGTACTTGTCAGCTGCGTCTAGTTCGTTTACAGAGCCATCGCGGTTGGTGTCTGCGAGAATCTGTGGACGGAGAGTTGCAGCTGTAGCGAAGTGCAAGCTGCCAATGAGCCCAAGGAGGCGAAATTTGGCGAGGACCATGACTTGGAGTATAGAGCTGAGAGGAAGCTGAAGGAAACTTGTGGAGTGAGGAGTTAACTTGTGATGTCTGAGTTGTAGGAATTTACGCAAGAAAAGCCGCTGCTTTTATAACCATGGACAATAATGTTTGATCCAGCTGACATCGTAAACTTTTGTCGATATGACAGCTTGAATGAAACTATTTTACCTATTCAGGCCAAATAACAGCACCTTAATTGACCTTTTCAGCTGGGCTGTGTGCCGAAAGGAGGCTCAGCAATGGCTTACCTGATGGGGAAATATTCATGGCCAAGACATGGTACCTGACAAGGGTCAGATCAATCCTTGGCATATCTACGCAAACGTGCTCTGGAGCCTGAAATTGCCTGCGGTTTGACTTTATTATTGCCCAGTTCATGCTTCGTATTCCAAGCATCGGAATTCCCTCGTCTAAGTGATACCATTGGTAGCATCGTCTATGACTCCGTTGTAGCTGGATTCACATGGCAAATACATAACACCTATCAAACAAATCATTCCAGCATTTCGCTCCACTTGACGCCCATAACTTCTCCAAATACTCCTTTGCTATCAACGGCGATGCAGTTCCCAGCGTTTTGCTCATCCAGCTGAGCTCCGACAGGATGAATACCTTCGAGGCTGTGTCGGTCGCGTCGACTTCAATGCCAGCCATCACAAGAGGCCACAAAACGGCCTTGCGTAGCTGTGCTTGTGAGGGAGACGCCAAGTCCTTGAGGTCGCGGAGAAGCGCGTCCCTGTGTGTTCGCCTTAGAGCGCCAATGCCGATATGGCCAACGCGCTCATTAGCAGTGTCAGGAAGGGTACACGGCGTGCTGTCCGAGTCGAATAATGACGAGATGCAGTAGAGCACCACTGACGACTGGAAGATGTAGGGGAGTTTCTCCCAGCCCCCGAGGCCTAGTGGCAGTCGCTCAGAATCCATTTTCACATCACCAGTGTGCTGCTTCCGATGAATGCCGCTCACCCAGTCTTCTACTGAAAATGAAACGACACGGTCCAATAACTCCAAGGGGGAATACCGTTGCGGATTTTGGCATGAGATAGATTCAGCTGTCCGAGATCGCCAATAGTTGATGAGAATAAGGTGTTGTACTAGCTCTGGGGGAGGCCCCCCAAGCCATGGAAGAACGGTACTCAGGCCGTCTCCATACAAGTGGGGCAAGAGGCTGATAATTTCAAGTTGCCGCCGTGCCTTGTCAGGCTCAACGTTGGGTGACGTGGTGCTGCCTAGCACTTCAATCCTAGATTGGGATGATGGTCAGCTGGGCCGAATATTGACTGGAAGTAAGACCACCTACAGGACAAAGTATCGTAGGAGATGACGGAGGAAGGGCTGAGATAGAATCAACATGGGCATGCCACCCATTGTGTCCATGATAGCGTGGGCGGCATTGCAGTGAAGTCGCCAGTTCGGAGATAGACACTGCTGTATCTAAGGGCGGGTAATATTCAGATTAGGCAGGTTTCTTTGTGATGTCTTCAATACACATACCTCGGCAAAAAGAAACGTCAAGACGGCAGCCAAGGTGGCAATGTTCGCTTCTGAACAAGCCTTTACTTCTCGAGCAAGCTCCTTAATGGCTCCTCCTCGATGTATCTGAAGCCTTGTTGAGAGTGTGGCACGATCAGACTCGAACCCTGGCTCAAATTGGAGGATCCGATGAGCCAGCGCAATAGAAACCATGGTCTGCCTTATTGAGGCGGGCAGGTCGGAGGCCGACGCGAACTGCACGAAGAATGGGCTTTCGGAGATGCCTGCGGGCCCGACTACTTCCAGATCGGGGCAAATATGGTTGTTGTCTATTGAACGTTAGCATCTTTGAGTGGTTCCTTTCGGAAAGGCCGCAGCTCTCACAGTATTTGATAGCCTCTACAACGGTGCTTGTTTCGCTGGTATCCTTGAGGCAAAGGCGGATAATGTTGGATTCATTCTTGGCCCGACGCCCCTTGGACCTCGTCTGTCCCGGTTCAAGCCATTTCAGCGGCTTCTTGCCGTAGCCCGGACATTCCGTGTTCCTCAGCCGACATTTTCGACACGCGGGACGGGTAAAGTCGCAAGCCAAGCGCTTCTTGAGACACTCCCAGCACGGCTTTGGATCAGCCATGGCTGTTCGCAGGTTCAGATCTGATCAGTTTCGTGCACATGCGTGTGATGCTTTTGATGAAGCTTAAATGCGGAGTAACGTATAAAATGCTGACGCTGACGCGCTGGCTTGGCTGTGGCTTAGACAGAGGCTTCAGCTCTGGAGACGGACAGGGATCATCACCAATAAGTGCTGGAAGCGTGTACAGTGCGTGGTAGATACACACACGGTTAAAGGAAAGGATTCATTTCCATGCCCTACTCTTCCTGGCATGCTGAAACTGGGTAACTAGTCGAGCTGTATTACTCAAACCATCATTGTCATATGAGAGTGTCAAAGGCAGCCGCGCATCGGGGAACAAGCTTCCATCTTGTTATCCACATGATTTGGGCTTCGTTGAGTCTCATCGTAATTTGGATTATTTGTAGAAAATCGGCGCCTCGACCATCGAAGTAAAAAGAACCATCTCAAAAGACGAGTTGGACAAGTCCTGCTGGCTGGGCCCCTGTTGACTCTCAATCCTCATTATATGCATCGTCTGAGGAGTTAGTCGAGATCTCATCCCCAAAATGATGAGAGGTCAACCATCGATACCCTGGCACTCACTTCGTACACCTCCAGTCTCGTCACTGCTCCTACATGAGAGTGAGTAGCTCTTTCACAATACTTATAGAACTTTACAGATGACTGGAGCAGAAGAATGAGTCACCAGTCCCGCAGCGCAGAAAGAGCTAGAACTGAGAAAGCAAATCCTTCGCTCAGCATCGGCTGTAATTACCATCCTTATTTCTGGAAGAATTTTCGATTTCAGGACATTTCAACGTCCCTAGTTATTTAACATGCAGTCGAATTAGACGGTCAATAAAGTACGTAACCGAAAACCATCGGGTATAATTCCCCGTTCGAGAATGTGGAGTGTCGGAAAGCCAACCCGAGGCTAGACCCCGACTATTCGGAAGCATCTAAGCTTGCGGAAGCTGTATTAGTCTACGATCAGCCCAAGCCGGAGAGTTTCAGCTTGGAAATCTAATTCCCTTCGGACCTTGCGGCGTACTGGAAACCCCGAGTAGGAGGGGGAAAGCTCTGCACCAGCGATAACCTGCTTTCGCGGGTAGTTGGTTACAAACAAAATGACCCTCCCCAGATTACTCCGCAACGCTAACAAGCAGACGTACAGGGGACATGGGGAAGGCTCCTCTTAGGAAAAGCGGTGGATTCGACTTTGGAACTGTCTAGATCACCTCGACTGTGACTATTAGGTAACAGTAGACCGTCTTCAAGCGGGTTTTGAGTCTCAACATTCTTGCCCTTGTCATCGCGAATCACACCATCCCGAGTAGTTCCGACGGGTGAGACCTACCGTGTTCTATATAAGGTATTCTACCTGAGTCTACAGCCCGCACTCAAGATATCAGTTCAGCCAAGTGCCCTTTGAACTGCCCTACCTACGCGACACAATGTCCTTCAAAGCCACAGACGAAGAAAAGTTTGGAGTCTCACCGACACCAATGTCGATGACGCCAACGTTGGCATACCATAGCCCTCCTTTGGGGGAACGAATTGGCAACCCGGTAAGTAGCTAGACAAATATTAACACTTACTGAAGCTGACCATTCAATACATAGTCTGCCTTTGCCATGGCAGGATTCGCAGTGACCTTGACGGCTGTATCTCTGGCAATGATGGGAGTCCGTGGTGTCGAGACCCAAAACGTCTTTGTGGCAGATCTCTGCTTTGTGGCCAGCATAGGGCTTTTGATCTCAGCCCAATGGGAATTGATCAGAGGGGCTACCTTTTCCTACACAGTGTTGAGCGCCTATGGTGAGTTGCCCCACGGTCATGCCACCCTTGCACCTACTGACTCTTGACAGCACTCTTCTACGGTGGATATGGCGCAATCATGCTTCCCTCCTTCGGCGTTGTCGATGCGTACGGCGGAAAGACGCCCGAGTACTACAACGCCATGGGTTTTTACCTACTACGTAAGCCATCTTATCAGTTGAAAGAAACCTGGCCTAACAGTGAATAGTGTGGGCGGTACTGAACATTTTCTTCCTCATTGCGAGTCTTCCATTGTGAGTTCATGTTTCCACCCTTTTCTGTCTTCAATTGCTAACATCCCTAAGCTCCTTTGTCTACATCAGCATATTCGTGGCACTCGAAGTCTGTCTGAGTCTCGACGCCGCGTCGCAATTCGCGCACGCGGATGGGAAGCTGGCCACCAGCGCTGGCCTCATCAAAGCGTCTGGAGTGTTTGCCTTTATTTCAGGGTTGCTCGGTTTCTACTGCGTGCTCCATTATCTTTGCCAAGAGGCGCTCCCTTTTGACGTGCCTATGGGAGACACTTCAAGGTTTTTTGCTCGGCTTAAGCAAAGGAAGCAAAAGCTCGCCGAATGAACCACGCAAATTGATACGGATCTAGAATCAGGGTAAGGCGATAGTTAGGTCATTGGGTATAGATGGCAACCATGTCAAGGATAAAGGCGCATGGATAAGCCAACATTTAGAAGGAGCACAAATGGATTAGATGACGGATAGGAACTTGATATTTAACATAATTTCCTGCACCACGGGAACTTGGGCTTCGGGTACCAGCCCGGCTGGTGATTATATATTGTGTTCATGGATACCGCTGGGTTAACCAGTAGCCCCACATCACTTTGTCCTTTTCTCTTTCTTGACTGTCTATGTAGCAAGCGTCGATGCTCCGACAAGCACTATGTTGTCCTGGCTTTTGTGGCGAAACTGTGGACGACTCAAGGATTGTGAATGCGCGGCCCCCGATTATCACAAGACTTTTCCCATCTACTCATCAACCTTGTATAATTCAAACCCGTCAACCGTCCATATTCGCCAATAATCTACATCATGTCTCGCTTTGCGTCCACCAAGCCCAAACTAGTCCATCATGGTCGACAAGAGCTGGGCCAACATCCGTGGCGACAGCTTTCCAACTGTCCATGACTTGTCCAAGACTACAAGTAGTAAACAGAGATACTTTCAGTAGTCCAATGATATGAAAGGCGACGATCAGGCAACACAGCCGACGAGCATTCCCTTGGTTGTGTCAGACATGTTACAGTCCGAGTTCGGCTCAATTTGGACCTCACGTGACGAGGAAGATGAGACCCACTTAACAGGCTTGGCCCACAATAAATTGCGCGCCCATGGACATGCGTCTCCCACCAAAAAAAATCGTAGGTGCCGCTGCATCAACACACATTTTGGAACATTTGTTTGTCGCTTCATTTAATCAAAAAGAAATCATCAACAATCGTTGGGAAGTTCAAAAAGAACTGAAGGAAGTGGGATTCGAACCCACGCCTATTACTAGACTGCGAAAGTATCGTCCTGGGTTGGATATCAACCTGAACACAGCGCCTTAGACCGCTCGGCCATCCCTCCTTATTTGATGTGAGGTATTGAGCAAGTTGTGTATATAAATGCCGCAACTCTCTTGCTGTGGGGCCAATGAATAAACTATGTCATCGAGATTGAGAAATGATTGAAGGAAAAATCCGAAATGCAAGAAAATTCTGTCATTGATGACGGGATGGTGTGTGGTGGTGGCCGACGACTCGACGTAAGATCGCCCCATTTTCGGATGAACTGTATAGGTAAAGGATGGCTCAGACTGAGAAGGTTGCCACACTCAAAGTACAGCCTCCATTTACGACTCTTTCGGTTGACATTTCTTGCCGCTTGTTTCGCTCCAGCAAACGAACTTGTGGGGGCAGTCCAGCATTGACGGAACCACTCAAGTACCAGAATGTGTATCACGGATAGTATCCCGTGTATCTATATCACCATCTTTGTTCTGGCTTTGCGTGCTACGTCGTGCTTTGGTACCTCGACGCAATGGCCAGTTAGTAGGTACCTACTGTTGCGCCACTCAGCCAATGGGAGGAAGAACAGCCGGAACATATCGGGTAAGGAAGTAAGCCCTGAATAACATGATGGCGACAAGACCCAAAGTGTGTGTGATACAATGAAGCATATTGAGGAAGCACAGAAAGTGTACGTTGTGAAACTCCTGTATTTTCTCTAGCTGTGCCTCAACCAATCCACCCACAGCCATCGACGTACTTGCATGACTCTTTCAAGAATTTAGACATGCAACATAGAATTTGTGTTCGAAAACCCGTCTTTTACCGCTTCTCATCGAAAACGATTCCCCGCCTCGATATGTTTCGATGAGTATCACGATCGGGAGCAGATAGCATCCGAGCCCCTGGATCTACCGCAGCATGATGTCACTTGAGGACCATCTTTCTCATATGCAGCACCCGATGGTGATGGAAGCAAAGTTGTGTCTCACCACACGAAACATTGACGTATATCGTGACACGCAGTTTATTAATGAGGAGGAGAAGACTGGAGCCGAGGGCGTAGCATAATCACCCACAGCCTGAGATTTCGCATTTATACGGCAAGATTCCTTAACGATGGCCGATGTGTATATCTGCCATCAAAATACACAGGAATAACCTCCCAGTTTAACATTGAAGCATGGACCTAGCGACTATTGAAGAAAAGGTGGTGACAGGCCACTCGGATTGCCAGACCCAAACAAGTGCTGGAAGCCGAGTACAGGCAATTGACCCAAAGACGGAGCGCCGAGCCGTTAGAAAGGTAGATTTCTACGTCTTGCCAGCTCTGTACATCATTTACATGGCATGCTTCATTGACCGGGCCAATATTGGTAACTGAGAACGCATCCCACCGATCAAGAACCCTTCTGACAAACCGACAGGAAACGTCAAAGTCGCAGATATTCCAGAAGACATCGGGGCATCCGAAGCTCAATTCTCGACCGCAATCTCCATCTTCTACGTGCCGTACCTCTTTGTCGAAATCCCCCGCCATCATTCTTGTCAAGCGCTTTTCACCACGTTACGCCCTCTTCCTCCCGTGTATCATATGGACTGTTGCGACTGTTGCGAATAGATTCGTGACCAATGTCGGGGGTTTGTATGCGTGTCGCTTTGTTCTTGGTGCTGCCGAGGGCGACTTGTTTCCCTCGCTTAACTTATATCTCACTCTCGTGTACGACCGCGAGGTCATGGAAACTCGTCATCAACAACGCTTGACATACATGGGCGAGGGTGTCTTTTCCTGGGAGGAGATACGGCTTGCATTCACTGATATGAAAGTTTGGTTAAAGTATGACTTCCCAGATGTCCTCAACAAAATGGGGTCTAGCATGTACGCAGTGCAATCACCCAGCTTTCCAGAATATCTCGACTTTCGGCTTCATCATGTTTCTTCCAGCTATATTGAAGACGATGGGACAAGATAGACTTGCGTTCAATTATTTGACCATTCCGATTCACTTGCTTGGCGCAATAGCGTTTATCGTGCTTGCAACCATCCCCGACAAATACGAAAAGTGCGGACCTGTAAGTCTACCCGACTCCTACTGAAGCTTTCGAAATAGGTGCTCGAACTTTTGGCTGATGGCATCCATCTTAGATCATCTTGATAACAAGCGTGATGGGGACGATTGGCTATATTATCCTACTCACTGTCAGAAACAATGCCATCAAATACTTTGCCTGCTTCCTCGTCTCAATTTCTGCTTACAATGGGTCAGACATGAACATTGCCTGGCTCAATGTCAACATGGTACCACAATACCGGCGTGCTATAGCCATTGGTATCCAGCAGACTCTCGGCAATTTGGCAGGCATTGTCGCTGGGCAGATATATCGAAAATCGCCATATGTGCTTGGAAAGGGATTTTCTCTCGGGTCCATCGTTTTGGCGAGTGTCTTGGTTAGTGTTCAAAGGATGTATCTTTTGGGTAAGAACAAGGAAAAGGCCCTGATTCTTGCGGAGGAGAAGGCGGATATGCGAGTGTTAAAAACCGGGGATTGCGAGTTGGAGTTTAAAGATTGAGTCTACATGGGGAGGGGCAGTTATGAATACAATTGTAAAGCCCTCTTGTGGTTCAGATAAAAAGGGGCACTGCCCAAATACCCACCGAGACATATCTGCTAATAAAGGCTTGATTGAATAAGGGTAAGTAACAACAGGAACCGAGAATGTCCGGCGCAGAAAGTTCATAGAGATAAGGTGGTCTTGTAGTGATAGGGAACTTACAAAATTGTATGGCCGAGTTAGGCCGTTGATTCGTATCTATGGGAGTCGAGCCATGATGCCCATAGTTTCTATACGTCGAGTTCCCCTGACTGACTATCCGCAACGTATGGCTCCTCCTCCTGATATACCTCATACTTGTACTTGCTCCCGGCATGGTCATCCCTCAACCGAGCTTGGCCCTTTCCATAGACCCGCTCCCGTGCCGTCAACCCGGCCTCAATGGCCTCGGGGTAGATACCGCGTCTCCGCAGCTCGGGCACAAGTAATTCCACGACATCTTCAAATGAACCCGGCGACGTAACATATCCAAGATTGAAACCGTCCAGATCAGCAATCTCGATCCAACTCTCCATTACATCCGCCACCGTAGCTGGAGACCCGACAGCAGAGGGGGAGATGGCACTCATGGCAGCTTTTTCGCCGATGAGATGAGGCGTCCAGACGGGCGTCTCGGCCGTGGGCTTGAAAATGTTGCACAGCTTTCTGGCCTCATCAGAGTCTACCTTGCTGATATCCTCATCGAGCGGGAGTTTAGCCATATCGATACGAGTCCATCCGCTAAAAAGGACCAAGCCGCCAATAGGACTCGCATTCTTCCTGAGCTCCCGAAACTTCTCCTGGGCTTCCTCATCCGTTTTTCCCAGAATGGGTGTAAAGGAGAGGTAGAACTTCAAGGAGTGTGGGTCGCGCCCCTTTTCAGCTGCAATCTTGCGGTTCTTCTCAATCTGCACCCGTAATAGCTCAGGTGAAGGCGACGAGACGAAAATGCCCTCTGCGTGGGTGGCTGCGAAATCGATACCTTCAGCTGACGAGCCCGCCTGGAACAGGAACGGGGTTCGTTGGGGAGAAGGATCTACAATGTGGCGGGTGGATAGTTTGTAATACTTGCCCTGATGATTGATATGGCGCACTTTAGACGGATCAATATATGTGTCTGTAGTCGAATCAGGCTCCAGCGCATCATCAGCCCATGAACCTTCCCATAGTCTTTTAGAGCTCTTATGTTAGTAAAAAGTCATGTGTCATCTGGGTTCGAAGAGGCGGGCGAGACAAACTTGTACAATGTTCTCATATACTCGTCAGCCTGCGCATATCGCTGGTTATGCTCAACAGGGTCCATGCCGATGGCGTTGAATGCAGACTTCTTCCACGATGTGACAATATTCCAGCCAATACGTCCATCCGTCATATGATCCAGGGTCGAAAATCGCTTTGCCAGAACGAAAGGAGATTCGAAAGACGTGGACGCCGTGATACCGAATGTAAGATTCTTAGTCGCCGCCGCCATGGCTGTGATTGGCTACAATAAGCTGTTAGTACTATATGTTCCAGCTCGCTTGCACCAAATGGGAAAAAAGAGGACGCTGCGTACGATAGCTGGGTCGGTCACCGGCCACTGAACAGCCCTTCTGATGCTCTCCTCCACGCTCCCGCCATAGGTATCGAATCCTCCATTTGTATCCGCAAGGAACAGGCCACTGATTCCGCCTCTTTCGAGAAGCTTTGCCAACTCGACCCAGTATGTCAGCTTGCGCTTTGTTGCTGATCTATCGGCCGGGTTCTGTGAAAATATTAACACTCGATTCGTTTTTGAATCTTGGACGAGGTTCTCCAGACTTTCCAATGTCCGGCCGAGAGATGGCCGACTGTTGACATGTCAAAGGCATTGAGGAGAATCTGCTTCTTGGGCGGCTTTTCAAGCCCTGAGATATCTGGAGTTGTCATATTATCAGTTAATCTCTCTGACAGCCTGAGGGAATAAGATCAGTATTCAGGTTCGATAGTCGATTGATGTCCTTATGAGTTGCATTGCTTGCGATTGCCGCGAAAGGCCTAACACATACTTTATAGGCCCGACCCTGTATAACGTTTCGAGCTTGATTTATGATTTGGATATCTAATCGACTGTTATTACATCTGAGCCCAATCTGGTAATACTGCGTAGCACGTTTCCGAGACCGTGTATTGCGTTTTGCGAACGGCCAAATGTCCGACGAATCTAGCTTCCGCTTGGTGGCGTCATCTAGTCTCCCAAGTGGTCCCCCTATTTAGGGCAGTTTGGAAATCCCTTAACCCCGAAAGCCCCGGCGCTGCGTTGAACCAGCATGGAAGATTCATTGGAAGCTGTGCATGAGCAAAGCCAGGAACGAACTGACGCAACCGCCTGCAAACATAGCTGATTGGGCAGCTCTATGGTTTCGAATGGTGGAGGTTACAGCAAGTGGGGAGGTCAGGGCGATATAAGAGCCACCAGCATCGCGGAGCTCCGACGAAAGGCTGGTCCCCACGAAGTATCCTGCCTGCTGGCCAGCTCCATCGAACGCGGACGTGTCGCTGATGATGGATGCCCTACAGGCTAATACGCTAGGACTACCAAGAGAATCTCAAGATTTGCTACCGGAAGACCAGAGACCTCACAAAATCCGCCGCATTGAAGCGGCTGCCTCCGCGCCTGGTCTTCCCAGGTCATCAGACGACTTAGAGATTCTCCACATTCAGCATGAGGATTACCAGCACCCGAGCCAGGGCTTTACCAGGGCCGGGGCCGCGGCCGAAGATGTGCGTCATGCGCCGCAACGGCTGCCGCCTGCAAGTGAAGCCCAACCGCCCCGGACCCGGGGGACGGTTGCCTGCCAGAAATGTCGGTCGCGAAAAACAAAATGCGACAACGGACGGCCGAGCTGCGGCTACTGCCTTAAAGTCGGCGAGCCTTGTGTGTATGAGGCGGAAGCTAGCTCCTGGTAAGCAGTCACGCCTCCAAGCCCATCGCCACAGGAGAATACGCTAAAGAATTGGTTCCCAGCTGCCATGTATTTGGGCGAGAGGTTCTGCAGGCCCTCAGTGAGCTTCGAGAGATCGTCTTGAAGCCGCCGACTGTGCGGTTGTTGGCTGATGGTCTCGACGTACCCACCGGCGGCAGAGACGGCTCGCCTACCTCAACCGTTCAAGGCTCCTGTGCCGCACTAAAGCCTCAGCTGGCTTCTAGAAGTAGCGATCTCCGCGTCAAGCCAGCGGTCTCTCTAGGCCGGATCCAAAAGGTTGAAAACATTGTGCAATGGCGCATCTTCCAATCCCATATTGTGGCAAGCGACATATATCCTGACGCCAATCCACCGGTTCCTCTGGATCATTCGATGCCAAGTACCGACATTAGGCTACTGGCTGACCTGGAACTGAGGTATATCCATAGTGTGCACCTTTTAAACCCCATATTGCATCTTTCCACACTGCACGATCTGATCCTCCGCGTGGCAGAGAGCGGGTTTGACTGGTCGCTTGAGACCTGTCTCGCTGCACTCGTATGTGCAATCGGTGCTATTACCGAGCCGCTGGAGGCACCTGAAGCGTCTAAAACCTTCGGCGGAACCAGTTTGCACGAGCCTCAATGTGGTAGCGATCCCGACCTGGCTACCGGGTACTGGAACATTGCATCTAAGCGCCTGGGCTTTGCCCTTGATCAGAACGACCTTGGGGCTGTACAATGTCTGTGCCTAGCGGGGTAAGGACGCCATCGTGGGAATAAGAAGGCATTTATAACCCCAGTTCCTAGTTCCTTTGAAGCTAACCCGGTAGAAGGATATGGCACATGCATAACCTACAACCGCTTCAGGCCTGGAAGTACTTTAGCCATGCGGCAAACGCGTGGTTCTGTACAGTCATGCGGAAGTGAGCATATTCACTATTCGCCCCTATCTAGGAGATGGAGACGCACTACTGACGAGGCGAATAGCGACCCATGGCGTAAACCTCCTGATCGAAATCGCTTAGGCCCGATCGGCGTCGAAGAGGCTCTATGCTTCACAATTTGGAAGTCCACCTGGTATGTTCGTTCGTCTTCAGCGGCCCCAAGGCTTTAGATTCGTGCTTATAGATTTTCATCTAGCGAACTACGTCCCGAATTATCGCTTCCCCCCTCAGTGTTGGAGGACTGCGAAGTCCTTCGCCCATTTCCAGCACTGCCAGACTTGGAAGATCCAAGACTTGGCAGAGTTTCGATCGACAGCGAACGCGGCTGGTACTACTATCTAGCAGAGATTGCCGCACGCCACCTCATCAATGACCTCCTCGAATGTCATGTTTACGACTTTGACAGAATTCAGCTGGCGGATGTTGCGCGAATGATACGCCACACCGAGATATTTGAGGCACAGATCTTTGAGTGGCGTTCATCCTTGCCCCCTCAGCTCCAATTCGACATTCCCACAGACTTAACCCTACCTGAAATAAGTGACCTGATGACTGTGGTATTAAGGCAGCGGTACTTGTCAAGTCTTGAATTGGCATACCGACCTTTGCTACGGATATGCACTGACTTTCCATTGGAAGTCCTCCAGGGATATGATGGGCCGTTTCGGAGCAGAGTGGCCGAACTGGCTTCCCAGAACCTGCGATTCTCGTACTTGAAGATTCTACGCATAAGCAGCAGGCTTCACCATGGGACATGGTTCAACCTACGCAGCTTAACTGGGTCGTGTCTGCGGTTCGCTGCGGCGGAGAAAGCCCAGCGGGACAGGCAGCTGGCTGGCGCACAACAACTTCAGATCCCGCCGAACTGGAGGTCTCGTGTGATAAATGGGCTAGAGATTCTGCAGCCGTACTGGACTTCAAACCGTGGTGGGGGAGCAGGTCTGATGGCTCTTATCGACCAAGCCCTGAAGCTGTAGGAACGTATCATTTGATAAAGTTTCTGTACTACGTACAGATTTACTCCATCTATGAATCAATAGGTCACATGCATACACAAGAAGCTGGAATGGAAAATAGAATAGTCCTGAAAAGCTTTAGTTCAGCTTCAGGCTAATAATATCCATGTATTATTATTATTCGATTTAGGTAGGGAATTGCGGAGTCGGCCAGGCATCGGAGCCATACTCAGAAATTGCCACAATGGGCGATAGAACGAAAAGAATTGGGCTTGATAGCGCTGAAGTGAAAGCGCTACGTTGTTTGTTTCCAGTCGGGTTCTTGATCACAGAGTCCAACTGTTTCACAGTCTTTTATAATTCTGGACCTGTACTGAGTCAATCAACCTTTGGGTAATTAGGTCTTCTGAACTACAACTGCGTGAATAGCCTCATCTGGGTCGCTGGAGTGACAGGAGTCGTCGTTTGGAAGATTGAGGGACCCTGTAGTGATCTCCTCATCGACCTCATGTGTTCTGGGTCCACATTAGTACCAATCTTCAATGTAAGACCCAACGGGGAGTCTGGAGGGCGGCCTTACTCGCGTGAGTTTATCCACCAACTCAGTGGGTGCGATAGTAGAATCAAGGTGGCTGACATGGCAATGCCGAAGGCAAAGCCCTTGGTGAACCTTGGAGCTTCTACTGTAGGATAGGTGAGAAGTCCGATCCAAGCCGTAGATGACTGCGCCCAAGCAGTTCCGATGATAAGAGTGATGGCTCGCTGGGCCGGAGAGTGTCTCATAACATGGTTTACCCAGCCATAGACGACGGTAGACGTTGAAGCTGCTGAAAAGTTGGTCATGAACGCAAACCATTTGACTCCCTCCGGGACGTCCCAGACAAGGAGGATGGCCAGGCCGACTATGTTGAAAACATGACCGGCTGTCAGCGCCCAGACAGGTCCAACCAGCAGGTCAGAGGCAAAGGCGATCGCCAGAACAAAGAAGATGCCGCAAACGGGCTGCAGTGTTCCCAGCTCGTTGACCCTGGGGATGGAGTAGCGGTCTAAGCTCCTAAGCCACAACAGATAGGCTCCGCTACCCTGAGCTCCGCCTGAATTCCAGAACAAGGTCATGACGAACAGGAGTGCCCAGAAGATTGGATTCTTGATAACCTGTCGTAGTGATTTCCACTGAAACTTCTCGGAAGTGGTGTGGCCAGCCGACTTTAGCCGCGAGGTTGAGAGATCGATGTCGGCCTGGCTCAGAACCAGACGGTTTGGCATAGCCGGGGTGCCTGGGATAACGAAGATACCGAGGATGCCGACTGGGATGGTGATGACTGCACATATGATATACATCCACCGCCAGCCAGCCAAGCCATTCACATTATGAAGGCGGGCTGATGTTCCAGCCTGGATCAATCCGGCAGTAAGTACACCCAAGGTGGTGCCGTTGTAAAAGATACCAGCGCGACGAGAAATCTCGTCCTTTCGGTACCAGCATCCGAACATGTAGTGAATTGACGGATAGAATGCAGCCTCAAAGAAGCCGACAAGAAACCGGTATCCCATGACTTCCGAAGCCTTCGTTGCGCGAAACTGCAGAAGCGTGAAGAGGCCCCAAAGGACATCTACAGTCGGAATCAACCATTGGAGCGGAACATGTGTGAGCAGGAACATGAAGGGAAGCTGGCCAACGACAGCTCCAACAGTGTACATAGTCTGAAACTGGACAAGCTCGTTGCCGTATAGTCCCAGGTCTTCCTTCATCCCCGAAACGTACGCATTGTCTGTTGCCTTATCAGAATGCTTGCCTTGTAAGTGATAATTGTTGAATGATCATACTGAGGTTGGATTGGTCAATGTACTTGACCCAATACGCGAGGAAGACGTATGGCACGATGAGAAGATCGAGCTTGACAATTAACTTCCTCTCTTTCGGCGAATCGGCATCCGCAAACCACCGAATCTTCCACCATGGGCGGCCGGCCATTGTGAATACTTGGACTTGTCAGAAATTATTCGACCTGTAAGTATGGTTCGACTGTTCTTTATTCCATAATCTTGAAGTCTCTTCGAAGAGGCACCAAAGGGACCCATATACTACCATCGTCGTAGCCATTTCTAAACGCTTTGGCAGCCATCTTCATGGGCCAGAAGGCGTGCTTCCAGTGAAAGCGCACGCAAGTCCGCCACCGTATGAGCTTTTACCACTGGGTTACAGGGTTGACCGGAGCTGGCTGGTGAGGTGAACCGTCTAAGAGATAACGCAGTCGCGTCCAGCCGCAGCATCCGATAGATCTCGTTTGCTGTTAGTTGTTTAGCGGCCTGGGAATAGACCAACTGTGGGGATAGATGGCTGTCGGGGAGCTTGCCGATGGTCAGACAGGGACCAAGGTGCTTAGAGTCTAGTCCAAGCGAGACAGATCCCTCGAAGTACTGATTGCATACTATGGGGGTAAGCCAGTTGCAGCAAAGTGTGGGGAGGATATCATTTGCAACGATCGCGTCATCCACAGCCGAACGGAATGTGTGTTCAGCTAATGTTCTCAGAAGATGCCGAGATATATCAAAATGATGAATGTTTCCTTCTCACCGGACTGCAGTATCAGCAGCGCATGCTCTGCGATTAGAGCTAATCCAGTATTTCTTTGGAACGCCCACGGCCGTCGTCATACTGCACTATGCACATCATCTCTAATGCTCAGCCCGAGGGCAACTCTGCCCCAGTGGCACATATGCCTTCGGTTGGAATCAACGGCGAAACCGTGGCGTCAAAGCTTGGAGAGCTTCGCACACAGGCCAATGAGATTGCGGACACAGAGCCCTCTCCCAGCGTGAATGGCAATGCGGTCAATGGCACAGACGCCCCTACCAGCCACGCGACCGAGGAGCAGAAACTTAGGCATCCCTCGCCCTTCGATAATGTGGAGTCCTATCCAGTATCAGACCTCAAGCTTGAGGACCGTTTGATTGACGACTTCCGCCCCCTGCGCGTGGCCGTGATTGGAGCTGGGCTTTCAGGTATCCTATCTGGAATTCTATTGCCTGAGAAGGTGCCTAATGTCCAGCTGACAATCTTTGAGAAAAGCAAAGAGGTGGTAAGTCGAAGACATCCTGAAGGACGCCCAACACTCCTTTTCTTGAAATTCCTTTGAATCACTGCTCGTCGTTTCTCTCTCGTTGCCGCAGAATGTTGACACTGGGTGATAGGGCGGAACCTGGCTTGAAAACACCTACCTAGGTGTGCGATGCGACATCCCTTCGCATGTTTACCAGACCACCTTCTCCCCCAACGTGCAATGGTCTGAGCAGTTTGCGGAGGGAGCCGAAATTCTCGAGTACTGGAAGAACTTGACTAAAAAGTATGGCGTCGCCCGCTTCCTGCGCATGGGTACCTATGTCGAGACCGCGCAATGGGACGATGCGCAGTCGACTTGGGCTCTCACTTTGCAGGATGTAGACTCGAAGCACACTTCGGTCGAAAACTTTGACTTTGTGATAACGGCAATTGGGCGCTTCAACGAGTGGAAGCTACCTGAGTATCCTGGCATCAAGGATTACAAGGGTCACCTCCGACACAGCTCCAATTGGGACCCGACCTACGATCCCACCGGCAAGACCGTCGCGGTCATTGGCAATGGTGCCAGTGGTATCCAGCTGGTTCCAGAACTCCAGAAAGTCGTGAAACATATAGATCACTATGCGCGCAACAAGACGTGGATCGCTGCTGGATGGGGCGGCCGCGAACGCCAGATCGGGCCAGAATACATCTCCGAAGAACAGATCAAGTCCTTTGCCAACCCAGACACCTATCTCACGTTCCGTAAGGACGCCGAGGACCGGTACTGGAGAGGCGCCAACGCCATGAAAGCAGGGACCAAGGAGAATGCCAGTTATCGAGAGAAGTTCACCGACATCATGCATCGGCGGCTGGAAATGAAGCCTGGCCTGGCGGAGAAGATGATACCCGACTTCTCGCCTCATTGCAGGAGATTGACGCCAGGGCCGGGATATCTGGAAGCGCTTACCAAGGATAACCTGGAATACATACAGACCCCCATCTCTAGATTTACTGCCACCGGCATTGAGACGGTGGACGGCACTCATCGCAAAGTGGACGCCATATTCTGTGCGACCGGTCATAATATCGACTTCGCGCCTCCGTTCTCCATCTGTGCGCGTGGTGTGGATCTTAGGACAGCTTGGAAACATGACGGGGAGATTGGATTCCCGAAGACATACCTCGGAATGGCGAGTGCTGGGTTCCCCAACCTGCTCTTCATCGGCACTGTGCACACAAACGGCATTGCCGGGACCTTTGTGCACAGCATTGAGAGCCAAATTACCTATTACGCCAAGGTCCTGCGCAAGGTGTCCAGCGAGGGCATCAAGACCGTCACGCCGTCTGCCAGGGCTGTGGATGACTTCATATCCTACGCTGACGCGTACTTTCCCACGACTGTCATGACTGGGAACTGCAGCTCCTGGGCGAACGGTGGACGTCCCGGCGCGCGGATACACGGCGCTTGGCCCGGCAGCGCCTCGCATCTGGCGTTTATTCGTCGTAACCCCCGCTGGGAGGACTTCGAGTACGAGTATATCTCGGACAGTGGGAACAGGTTTGCCTTCTTTGGAAATGGCCGGACAATGAGGGAAGCAGATTCCAACTTTGACATCACGTCGTATCTGAAGAGAACCCCGGCTGAAATAGATCTCCGCGATATACACGAGAGCTGGCATAGCTGGCCGTAGGGTATTTGAATTTACGCACTCTCGGTATCACCTTGAATGAATTTGAGCTGATAACACGTGAGCATTATCGATAGTTGACATCGGGATTCCGCTAATAGTTACGTTCCTGTCGTCTATGAAAAATTGTATCACGAGAGTGATACACCAGATGCGCCATCTATACAGAGGGCAAAGTTCTGCACTGTACCTTTTACCATGACAGCCAAAACCGATCCCCAGCCCATTTTAGTATGATTCACAATTGCAGCTCGTAGGCACCTTGCCCAACTAAGGATCGAGGACCTGTTGCACGCTCTAAAGCAGCGTCCGCAGACACCAACGCATCAACAGGTTCATCTTGTATTTGCATCTTAATTTTCATAGATCTGGTGCTATTAACATTGCTTCATTAGGACTAACATTGTTATGTAGTCTATGCGTTAGGTACTAGTTTGATCTCGATTTAAAGCTTTTCTAGGAAGGCTCTTGTGGATGATAGTCAAGCACACCGCAAAGTATTAGATACAGCGACCATATCCAACAATGTTTCCAGACCTATCCACACACATATCATTCTCGGAGTTGAGGCAAGATTGGCTGGATGTCTTCGACATAATCAAACAAACCGCGTACGTTGGCGGTACGAACATCACCAGGTCCTTTGGGTCCGCGATTAGTGTTTCCGCTCAAAAAGTTGTGTGGGAAGCCGACGTCAAACGGGTAGGCAGTTTCAATATCGGCAATATCCTGGCTCGTCAAGCGCAGACTCAGGGCTTCAATGTTACCCCGGATGTGATCCAGCTTGCGTCCGCCCAAGATGGGGAAGACATATGCTGATTTGTGCAGCACGTACGCCAGGGCAACCGATGTGATGGGGACCCCCTTACGATCAGCGATCTTCTCAAGCTGCTCCGAAACCAGAGCCTCGCGACCGTTATTCATCGACGGCATGTTTCGACCACCTGCTTTGATCTGGTCCTTGGGTTTGAAAAGACCACGGCCAAGCGTGCCCCAAGGCGCCAAACCCATGCCTTCAGCCCGGCACATGGGGATGATGTCTCGCTCGAAATCCCGATCAGCTGCGGACCACCGGCCCTGGTACACCGAGAATTGCCTAAGTCCGTGCTGCCTTGCGTATTCGTTGCATTTCACCACGATCCAGGCTGGCGTATCCGAGATGCCCAGGTACAGGACCTTGCCTGAAGCAACCAGGTGATTCAGCGACTGCATGATTTCGGGTATGTCTGCGGTCATGTCCCAGAAGTGGAGGTAGAGGAGGTCGATGTAGGTGCTCTGGAGTTTCTTGAGGCTCGCTTCGACGGATAGGTGCAGGCTCTTGGTACCATTTCCACCAAAGTTGGATTGTTGTCGGTATGATTCCGACCTGGACTTGAAATTTCCGGTATACTTTGTCGCCAGGACAAACTCATCGCGCCGCCCAGTCTTGGACAGCCATTCGCCCAGCCACTTCTCAGACTCTTCTCCCTGGTAGCTCGACGCACTGGAGATTATGTCAGAACCTCAGCAATGGACAATAGATGTGAAGCATAAGACTCATACTAACGTGTCGAGGAAATTGCCTCCTTTCTCGTAGAAGTAATCGAGAATCTGAAATGCGGTCTCTTTCGTGCACTCGCCCAGCGAATCGTTCATCACGCCCCCAAAATTCATGGTCCCCAGGCATATCGGGCTGACAAAAACCCCTGCAGTCGGAGCCAGCAGCCGGTGGCGGCCAAGAAGGCTCGTTGGAGGTCGAACAGCAGGTGGTGCCATTGCAGTGCGTTACTCGACTCGGGATGGAGGAATCACAAGCTGGGAGAGGTGACGCCATCGGCACATGTAATTCATCCAAGCACTGGCTCTGGCAATGGATTTATGGCCGGCGACGTATGAGCAGGTGAAATAGGAGGATCGCCCACATCGCGGAGCGAGGCCGATGTGGATCCCCAGCATCGTCCTGGCTTGGCCACATGAGATAAGGCTGTATTAGACGAAACCAACTAAAATTGTGTGATTGATTAGCAGGCAGCCATACCATCGCGGAGCAAGGCCGATGAGGAACCCTTGCAGGTATTGATCGTGAACCTGGAGGATAGTGTTTGGCTCCACAATGACTTGTCTCCTCTGCACTTGACTTGGATCTCGGACATAACCGCGTAGTGGAAACCGTCGCGATGCATCGCTGGACATTTGTAAGTCCTGGCACGAGCTTATAGGCCAACATGGCGACTAATGTGGCGCCGCGCAACCGGTTGCTTCACTTCGGCTTTCGCTTGCGGCCTCACATTTGTCTCTAGAATCGGGGAGGCACATGCCTGGAACCTCCGATTGCGCCGGCCTATATCGGAGGTATCGTATACATAAGAGAAAATCTCAGCCGGGAAGACAAGACTGGGTCGGCTTTTGGGAGCATCGCAGAAAAGATCTGAATGAGAAATGACGACTTTCACAACTACAGAACAACCCATACAGGGAGACTCGCTGCCGCGCGACAAGGCAGTTACCTTAGCACAGAGCGATAACGCTTCGCCTTCGCCTCTCGAATTGTATGTACAAAACATGATTGGATAATTGCAGCGTGAGCAGCTTCAGCCTAACACTATGGTCTTTACAGATATGGTCTTCCCTTCTGGGGCAACGAGAATGGACAAAAGTATAGATGCAACCTTCTCCGCTCCGTTGCAAGAAGGAACAAAACTAATAATGATGCGGCCGCAGGATGGCCCCTCTCGAGCTCTTCGAGCACTACGAGCACGGCAAAGATGCGGATCCCAAATTCAGATCCCTACTGAAAGAAGGCGTCAAAATTTCCGACATTACTAAAACGATCGGTGCAGAGGTCACAGGTGTTCAGCTCTCTCAGCTGGACAACAAGGGAAAGGACGAACTCGCACTCCTAGTGGCACGGAAGAAGGTATGCTACCCCGACAAGTCCAGAGCGTAATACCTGGCTGACATACTGAAGGTTGTGGTCTTCCACGATCAAGACTTTGCAACTATCCCGATCCAGCAGGCTGTTGATTTTGCGAGCTATTTCGGTAAGCTACATGTCCATCCAGTCAGGTAATCACTCTCCATCTCATAAGGTCATTTCTGGCTGCAACTTAGCGTCCTGAGCTTACTTTCTCGCCCACAGTGGTGCTGTTCCCGGTTTTCCTCAGCTTCATATGGTCTACCGCGGACCCGAAGATGTAGGTCATGATAAATTACTCGAGGCTAGAACTACATCCATCTCGTGGCACAGTGATGTAAGCTACGAATTGCAGCCTCCGGGAACCACACTCTTATTCGCCATCGAAGTCCCCGAGAGCGGAGGAGACACTCTATTCGTCAACCAGGTCAAGGCGTATGAGCGACTCTCTCCCGGATTCCGAGAGCGATTGGCTGGGCTCAAGGTCGTGCATTCCGCGCATGACCAGGCTCAGGCTGCGCTCAGGAATGGCGGGCGGTTGAGGAGGGACCCAATCACTTCTGTGCACCCTCTGGTCCGAACTCATCCGGCGACGGGCGAGAAGGCCCTTTACATCCAGCCCCAGTTCGCCCGCTCCATAGTGGGCTATAAGAAGGAAGAGAGTGACGCGCTGCTGAACTTCCTCTACCAGCATATTGCCCTGAGTCAGGATATTCAGTGCCGTGTCAAATGGAGCCCCCGCTCCGTTGTCATGTGGGACAACAGGGTCACAGCTCACTCGGGCTTGGTAGACTGGGAGGGACCTCGCTTTAGGTATATTGCTCGTCTGGCAGCGCAAGCAGAGGTACCAACCGAATAGGTTCTCGCTGGCTTTTTCAAGGGGTTTCTGTGGCCTAGAAGTCCACTTGAGTAGCAATTTAGGCATGTTGAATTTGTCAACTGACCCTCAAGCCTCTACTAGTTTTATGAAAACATCATTAAATCATCTTATACCTTCTTCTTCCTCTCCTACTGGAATGTGTAATTACGGTTACTGCAATGGTTTAAAGGGGTTTAGCGGGGGTTCAGATTCGTTGGTGGTGGTGCATGAGGGATGGGCGTTTCGCTGTGCGATGGAAGATCATCTACTATGTATACCTAGCAAGTCCCGGATATGGCATTGGATTAACTAATCATAGCGAAAACTACTCAATCAAGAGCGAACTTATTACGTGGATTCTATCTGAGAATAGAAAATAGATAACATAAGCAGCTTTAAATAGACCGACGTCAAATTCGCCGAGACAACAAAGCCTTCTTCGCGGGGTAACTAGCGTCGTTCGGGTGAGACGGTGATGACTGCTGAGGACCTCGGCAGAACATCTATCCCGGTTCCGTATCATCATAAATGCCCAAAGTTCCAGACCTGAGGTGGCTTGCGTCACATGTAACATTGCCCCGGACAACCCAAGTCAGACCCCGACAGATCAACGTCAAATCTCATCAACATCCATCTTCATCCGTTGACGTACACAATTGAGACTGGAAGCACTCTTGTCGTCTCATCATGGCCTCCAAACTCAGTCTTGTACGTGTGTCTGCAGTCCACCACCATTCCTCTCACTCACATCATTGACAGCTACTGGTCGGCTTTGCCCTGCTCTGGCCCGTTCTCTGGCCACGCCTCCAAATGCTTTCCCTCTTCTGGAACAATGCCCTTAATAGGCTTGAGCGCGTGAATACGCTCCAATCGCTCGATATCAAGTTTGCAGATCAGATTCGTAATTGTGAGGATGCTCTCCTCGTCGAGGAGCACGGTCTGGCCATCTTGGGCTGTGACCCAGCCAGGGAGAGATGGAATACCGTCATGGTGAGTCGCATATCTGCCATGCACACGGTCCCGGACCGAACTTATCGGGATATGGATGAATTGAACCATTCCGTCATCATCGGCGACTACAAGTGTGTTGAAAGATGCACCATCTGCCCTGTGCCTCAGGCATTTTGTTGTGTATCTGAGCTAACTTGAAATAAACAGGGCATCTTCCTCCCCGGACCGTACCCTCGTGGTAGTGTATGGGTGTACGACTACGCCTCTGGCAGTGATTCTTTGACCGAACTCGAGCTTGTTGGCTATGAGGGAGATGACCTGCACCCTCTTGGGATGGCGTATGACAGCTCTTCCTCTACATTATACATGGCTAACCACCGTACCGACGGCTCCCGCCTCGATCTGTTTGACCTTGACTTCAAGGGAGGTCGGGCTGTTGCCAAGCATCGGCGATTCATCAAGCACCCCTTGATTCACACCCCAAACTCCATTGCCGTGATCAACAACCGCGAAATCTATGTCACCAATGATCATTACTTCGCGATTGGCCAGCACGGCATCCTCGCCCGTATAGAGACGTATGCCGCCATTCCCGGAGGAAATGTCATCCATGTTGATCTTGCCACTGATACGGCTCGGGTACTGGCACGTATCCCATTCGCAAACGGTATCGAGTTGCTCAACGACACGACACTTGCTGTGTCATCGACCAGCAGCTCATCCATTTCCATCTTCGAAATCGAGCCTAAAGCGCACAATCTCACACTAACCAATACTTTCAAGGTCCCATTCATGCCTGATAACTTGAGCGTCGACAAAAACGGCGCTCTTCTCATCGCGGGACACCCCCATCCACCCTCTCTCACGAAATTTGCGGAAACCAGGGCGCTGTGCAATTCGGAAGAGGGCAATACTGCCGAAGTGTGCAGAGCGACGAGTGCCGGGTCCTGGATCTCGGATTGGACCGCAGAAGGTGGAAGACGAGACTTGTATGTTGGCACTTTGTATCCCTCGAGTTGCACGGCGCTCCGGGACGTTGAGAGGAAGACTGGCATCGTTACAGGGTTATATGGGAAGGGTATTCTGGTCTGGAAGGAATAGAGCACGCGGGGGAACTTGTCGCCTGACTACGCAGATGCTCCATTACCAGACATCTGCTGGCGCTTCTTCTCCAGGGATAGGCCGTAGCTAGCTTTTGCAATTATTCCAGTCCTAGTAAGGATTTGGATGTTGGAATTAATCCTTGCTACAGCTTCCCTTGCAGCTACCAAATTGAGTAAGCCCATTTTACGATGGCGTGCTGTGCTGACACTTGACTCATTCGACTGCGGGTCTGCTTCAGCGAGGTATTTCATTCTCATCGCAACATCAACACTCAAACTCCCGTGTCTCTCATATATGTAAAGAGCATTGTTATCCTTGAACATGAGCGTCATCGTTTTACCAAAGTCGCTGCCCTCCGAGACGGACTTCGACCACCTCATCGAAAAGTACAAGTCCTTTCGCCTCCTCTCCCTCCAACTGTCTCCTGAAGCATTCGGTTCGACTTACGCTCGCGAGGTCGCATTCCCAGATGAGACGTGGAGATCACGAGTATCCAACCCTCTCGCCACGAACATAGTAGCCTCATCTACTAAATCCTCGCCGTCTTTCCACTCAGAGCTAGACCAGATCGCCTCAGACCTCATTCTTCAGGATGACTGGCTGGCCTCTTTGACGCTCATCGGCCCGCTCGACAAGGAAGATGCAGCGAAGAGGTTCCAAGACATGTACCTCAGCCCTGAAATAGTTTTGGACGGCGACGCGAAATGGCGCTTCGCCCTGAATGCTATGTACGTTTTGCCCACTGCGAGGGGCGGGGGACTAGGTGTGAAACTTGTCGAGCACGCCAAGACGGTTGCGTCTGAACTGGCGTCTGGAGAGAAGGCGAGGATTTTACTGGTTGTGGACTATGAGAATGAGGGCGCTCGGCGCACATATGAGAAATCCGGGTTTGAGGTGATACAGAGGCACTGGTTTGATGATTATAGGCAAGGAAGAGGCGCCAGAACAGAAGCGGCAGTGATGAAGGTTGATATAGACTGAGGTGAGACAGCATGCATCCATCATCTCGGCCAAATACGTGAGGCCTGCTTAGAAACAAAGCCCAGATACTCGAAGATTTGTAATTCTTAGCATACGGAAGGTCTCAGCACACTTGGCTTTAGCGAGCTTAATACAGAGTATTGGGTGAATGCTTCACGCACATTGCCTCAATCAATTGCCCCATTCTGCCAAGCTTGACCGCACATCCTCGGTTTGGTTGCGTAAAAGTCGCGACACTTTCGCTGCGATCTTGTAGGAACTAGCCATCGTCACACCAGCCCTAATATATAATGGTGTTATGCACTACATGCCAAGGTGCCGTCAAAAAATTGCACCCTTGCAATGTTCCGCCGCAGATGATTTTCTGTCGCCTTCCCGCGTTACAACCCTGCACTCCAGCAACAATGTTGGATCTGCTGCAAATTCTCTCACTGGCTGGAAGCGGAATCTGGCGACCTGTACGATGCCCGGAGAATAGGTAGGTACATTAGAGACCGTCTTTCATCGTGATCATCATGGACAGCCTATTGCTTGCGTCTCCAGTCAAAGACCTTGTCTTGAAGTGAGATTTTTCGAGTTTGGGATGTTCCTTAACACAATGAAATATGCCGAGACAGAGTACGGTTGTAACATCACTTGTTATTTTAGCCCTATCCAAGGTTTGTTTTAAATAGTGCCCCGATTCACTCTCGTCATCGTAATCGAAGCCTCTAACCGTTCAAAGAATTCAATAAATATGTGAAAATAGCATTGCCGACCTTGGAAAGCGAGCCAGGCCTGCCTGTCAATGCTCCCTTGGTTCAAGCCTGGATCCACCGTTGTACCGCAGCTCACGAGCGGTGCAGTCGTTATGACGACTGGTCATGGTATCCAACTCGACTGCTGGAGTTGGCGTCAGGTGGCCGGAGCATGCACCTAATCCTAACGGAAAATGAGAAACCGAAGGGAGAGCCTATGTTACCCTCAGCCATCGATAGGGCCCCCATCACTATCGCATGTTGACATCAAGAACGATCAGTAAGTTTAAGAAAACATCGATGTCGGTTTGCTCCCCACGGCTCTCCAGGAGGCAGGTTTGCTCGCTGCAACGCTCAGAATCCGTTACACATGGATTGATTCGGTATGTATCAAACAAGATGCCGATCTGGTCGACTGGAAAAGAGAGGCGCCTTAGATGCGCGACGTCTACACCCACTCTTTCTTGAATTTGGCCGCCACTTTGTCCCCATATGATGCACGTCATCTCTTTTTGACTTTGATGCTTATGCCATCATGGTTCAAAGGAATCGCTACATTCGTAGAATCCGCAACAAACGGTATTACCAGATACATCGGTATAAAATTACCGTTCGCCAGAAACAATACTACCTCATTGACGGTGACACTTGGGACTACGAGATTGAAGAGACCCCACTGCAGTCGAGGGCCTGGGTTTACCAGGAGCGATTGCTGGCGCCCAGAATACTCCATTTCGGCCCAACACAGCTGGGATGGGAGTGTAAGGAGGACATTGCCCTTGAGTTATTTACCAACACCCTGCCTCCAGGAATGGTAGCAACAACCACATCAGAGACTCTGGCCAAGGCCTTGTCGCCCAGATCCAGCGACTCGTCGCATGAATCCTGTCGCGATGCATGGTCCGACCTGGTTAATAGGTACAGCAAGTGCGATCTGACAAAACGGGAGAAAAAGCTGATTGCTTTCTTGGGGGTCGATAGGCTTATCGAAGACGACAGACAGGACGAGTACTTGGCCGGAATATGGAAGAGTACACTGCTGACGGACTTGGCGTGGACGAGCTACGGCCATCTCTGGGCCTCTTGGGAGGACACCAAGTTTAGAGCCCCAACCTGGTCATGGCTATCTCTGGATCGGAAGATACACTTCCCAGAAACTGGTGAGCCAGAGGCGTATTTTGCCGACGTCGTAAGCCCCCCCTGGATCAGGTCAGGTCGGGACCCCTGCAATTCTCGCTGAAGGCACTATCCATGTCCTAGGAGTTCTGCTGCCCATTAACACTGTCGAATGGTCAGGAGAATTAGTAAAAAGCTTTACTGTGGCCAATTATCGGTTTGAAGATGGCTGGACGGATGACGAGTCACATCTAGACCTCAGTGGTGAAGAGGAGGAGCAAGCTAAGTTTCTGGAGAAGGGAATTTTTGTTTTGCCCGTGTTTTCCACCACGGCGAAGATTTTTGGGATGGTGGTCACCAGAGGCCATGGTGCCGAATACCACCGAGCCGGTGCATCGCAATTTCAACTCGCGAAATTTACTTACTCTGTAGGTCCCGTTGATGAAGGCTGGGTAGCGACTCCCAAGTCACCGAAAAATGACATGAATCCTCCATGTCTTATTAATCTTGCTGCAGCTGGGCTTTTCCAACTCACTCGTCAAAAACGCGAAGTCGGGGATGCGGTAGTGGTCAAGCTAGTTTGAAGGGCATTCATTTATATCAGTTGTAATATTTGATGTAGACCATCAGAGAAAACGGAATGTTCTGGTCGATCATTTATCGCAACCCTCATATGTCCTTACCCATCGTCTGGATGATCAGGCCGTTCAGCATTTGGCTGACATGCCAAGATAGAATGGTATCTTAGGGCCCCCGTGGCCATAACTTGCAATTAAGTCTACTAAATCCCAAACCGGATGTCGTGAAAGGTGCGGTAGGAATGCTGTCATATGCATCCTCTGTGACGGCCTTTGCATGCAAGTTCCTCACTGAATCGGCTGTCAAGCACAGCGACCGGCTTATCGAGAACGATCACATTTGCAAGCTGGCTTTAACCGCTGCGCGGCACTTTCGGTCTCATCCAGTTGGAAAATGGCACGTTACAAATGCAATGGCGGGTGGGTTGGAAACGGCGTTAAGGAGGCATAAATACCGATTTCTGTGTAGAAGGCAATATGTCACAATGACCTTATTCGCGTACTTCGCACTATGCCTGCGGTTGGGTCGCACTGAAATGAACCCCGGTTCCCTTGCAACGCACAATGTAAACCTGTCCCCCAGATCTAGATACCTTACTCTGCGCTTGGAGTGCGCGGCCGCTCTACGTCGTTTCACCATCTAGGATCCTACTCGGTTGGAGGCGGTTGATTTGTGGGAAGGTTAATGACGAGATGATGGTCCTAAGTGTAGTACTTAAATGTTCTGTAAATGATATGACAACGATCATTGTCCATGAGGTGTTCCTTTTTTTATTCTTATGACTAAATATATGTCTGTAACTCGACCCAGACCTATCTTAAAGATCACACATAAAGTCCGTAGTTATGACATTTGAAGTAGGTATAGCGACATTCTCATTGCTCCAACATCCACATTCCATTTTTGTCGCCCCAGTGAATCATTTAGAACTTCTTATATCCGGAACCCTTGACAAAAGTCTGCTGCCAAGGACCTTGCTCGGCCGTTTCGGCGAGGTGAGTGTAGAACTCGGCATGAGCAGGCCCATCAATAGCGCCGTAAGCGGGCGAGCCGTCCGCCTTTCGCTCATCAGCATAGTAGAACCTGAGTCAATTTGGTTAGTCTGATTCCGGTATCAGGAACCAAATATGGACGTAAGACGTACTTGAATCCCTTCTCCTTGTAACCCTCGGCCGCGACCTGGATGATGGACGCGGTGGCCGACTTGCCAACACCAAGGGTGAGCAGGGGCACGATAGGCGACACGTTGGTGCAGTTTCCGGTGTAGATGAAAGTCCTCGACGCAGACTCCGGAAGGTCCTCGAAGCCAGCGATGGCTTGCTGTGCGGCGACAAAAGTACTGGTCGTGTTGATGGTCAGGTCACGGGTAAAGTCCTTCAGAGGAACGGCTAGAGGAGTTTGTGCGTTTTGGGGAGTGACGGAAGCAGCTATTGAATTGATTAGAATTAAGGTAAAGAATGGCATTATTGAGCGTTGGATATGTAGGTGTACTCGTACCATTGTAGACGACAACATGGGGAGTGCCAAAGTGCGACTTGACCTTGGAAAAAATACTAGTGATGGACTCTGGATCGCTAAAGTCGCCCTTGATGTGAAGCTGGTCGGCAGTGCTATCTTCTTCCTTCACACTTCGTGCAGCCAGGGCAACTTTGTAGCCCTTGGCAGCAAATGCACGACCAACGTTCTGTCCGATGTTGGCACCGGCTCCAAGAATGAGAGCAACGGGAGAATTGGGAGCCATCTTGGGTACTTGTGTAAGCTGTGAAGATGAAGAGATAAACTGATGATGATCGGGATGTGAATCAAGCAGGTGTATTTGAAGTGCAGAATGATGATGGAATTACTCCTCCTTTCAAGATGAAGAGCCCTGAATAGATATACATTCCAAAATGCATGCCATCATCTTCTCGTCAGAGATGCCGCGCGCGTAAGTCAATGGAATTGTCAGCAAGTTCAGCCTCAATGCACGAGCGCTACGGAATTGGATTAGTGGCGATGGCCAAGATTGATAAGCAGTTTGCGTGCTGTGCTGGTCACGGAGCGGACCATTCGTAGGATCCGAGTCTACCTTTTTGGACAAGGCCAATTTGTTAGGCACAAAAGGAAGATGGAGAAGACACGCAGCTATCCTATTCGATACTCCCCATCACGGAGCCGGAATGGGAGAATGGGCCATCATGTGCGCCAAGCAGCTCGGCTTTCCATGCGCGAACTCACCCCAGAGGCAGGATTGGTCACCGTATGGCGACTCGCTGAAGGAGATTGAAGACATGCAGAGGCTGTTCCGCGTAATGATCCGAGAGCCAGCCGAGGAACACGACAAGATCAATATAGTCGGATGCTATGTGGTCAGGCCCAGCGATAAGAATAAACTGGTGCGTATAGTTCCAGTGCTTTGCAGTATGTTGGTTCGTGCTCGCCACGTCACAGAGGCTTGCATCAGAATCGGCAGTCCTCCCGGATTTTGGGCCCATCGCCATCGACAGCGATCATTTTGCAATGACAAAGCTGGAGGCTCAAGACCCGGCCTTTCTGAGAATTGCCAAGGTTCTCAACAAGCAGATGAAGCAACTGGACGGAGAAAGGCTGCCCGCAGTGACAGATCCTCGGATCTCCTCAGATCCTTCGAGGGTACCGTTGGAGATCTCGGGAAAAAACAGCCCAGAACTCGGCAGCACCTCCCGAATGGGCTCACAGCCTCAACGATGGGCCTTGTTGATCGGTATCGACCAATTCCTCCCCGGAGATCAGGGGCCGGTGACCCTCAGGAATCTGGATGGGTGTGTTCAAGATGTCCTCGAGATGGAAAAGGTCCTGAGAGAACGTCTCAAGGTGCCTGCATCCAACATCACGACGCTCACCTCGCCTGTTGATACGGCTGCCGAGGACCACACCAGGCCAGTCCATGACAACGTCATCCGCGGACTGAAACGCATCACCAGCCTTGCAGCGGATGGCGATCTGGTGTATATCCATTACTCCGGCCATCGTATCCAGCAATCGCACTCCCACCCGTACATTCACAGGGCGTCGGCAAGAGGATTGGCCCTTGCCGATGTGATGGCCGGAGGCGTGTATCTCACAGACCACCAGCTCGGGATCATGGTCAACAACATGGTAGGGAGGGGACTGCGCGTGTCCGCTGTCCTAGACGGTTCGTACGAACCAAAAGAATGGGTGGACCGCGACGACCAGGAAACCGCGACATCGCCGCTCATTTCCCGATGGTCCCAGCACCACCTAATTGTACGGTTTTGGCTGCCTCGAGGCAATTTTCGCATATCTTTTCGCGCGCGAGCAAGGGCTTCTTAAGTAAGAGCCTATTGCATATACTCCGGCTATATTCTATGAAGGATTTGCCATTATACGCCAGAATCTGCAACTATATAGCCTATTGCTTCTTGCCCTACCGGAACGTGGTACTGTATAGCGATATCAGATGCGAATTCTTCGGCAGCAGACGACTCTAGCAGGGACTCAACGTCCCTGTGGTTCCCGTCCTGTGGGCTGATCAGGGCTTTAAGCTCGCCATCGGTCGCGCTCAGGAGTTACCGTCGGAACAACGTACGAAGTCTTCTCTAACGCCTGGGACATGGAACAAATCGCGAAAACCGGCGGAAACTTTCTCAGCTACAATGACCTAGTTCCAACGGTACGCGTCACAGAGGTCTATGAGCTACAATCTCTAGCCGAGCTGGTAGACCCTCCGAGTCTTAGGGGGGTCCCTGAGGAGATATGGTCCGCAACTAGCAATGTCGCAGGCCGGCTGACATATGCTTTGCCGACGGAGACCTTTGTGAAATTGACCGTCAGCCCAGCAGCTGCAGTTGATGTTGAAAGCCTTGAGTTGTTACTGCGGAAGCGCCTCGCCGAGACGCCGAATCTCCGGCTGGCTGAACAAGAGCGGGCAGATAAGGCAGCATTCAACGTGTTTCTTGACGAGAACTACGACTTTGTCATTCGGGATGAACACGAGCACCAGGTACAAATGGTCCCGAAAGTATCCCAAAGGGATAGGGATGGTATCGCAAACCTAGCTCGTCTTATCCGACACCTCGCTCGCTTTCGAGCCATCGCGAGCGCTGGCCACAAGCCAAGTCAGCGAACCACCTGCCGTCTAAAAGGCTCCAATTGCAAGCCGATTTCAATGGATTCGTCTGGAACTTATGACGTTGCGGAAGGAGAGACGCTGGTTTGCTCCATCACAAGCGAGCAGCTTGCTTGTTTGGCTTTCTTCCGCCTGAGCCCTACCTGGGGTATCGAGAAGATGTACCCTCGAGACTCCGACGTGATAGAAGTGGATTTCGTGGAGGTTTACGGGGGGAATTCCTCTTTCATCACGCATATTCCAATGGATATCTCGGAAGACTCAGTCGAAGAGACTTTTAGGGTGTATCTCTATGCCAGCCACAGCAGTACATCTTGGGGCGAGCTAGCTCTGCCGAACCTCTCTGCGCAGCCCGATCTACCCTATAGATGTATGTTTACTAGGCATCCTACCGAAATGGAGTTAAGAATGGGCAAGGACCACGAGGAATCTTGGTCTTCACTTGACTTTAAAGTGCGCACCCAGCGTGCTAGGAAGTAACCTGCCCTTAATAATTAGCCTAGTTAAAGCCTTAGTTTTATTATAATAAGTAAGTAGCTCTAATAGTAATACTAAACTATATAACTCTAATAGTAATATTAAATTATATAATTTTAATAGTAAAGTTAGGCTTTATAATAGCTTTATATTATAATAAAATATTTTTTTTTAAAAAAATTAAAATATACGTAATACTAACTTTAAATATATTTTAACTATTTAATTATAATAGCTTAAGTTTAATTAATAGTATATATTAAAAGAATTAGTAAAAATTATATAATTTAAACTTAATATATATTACGGCCCATAACTATTAATAGTCACGTGTTAAACTGCCTCTATAAATTTCTACCCAATTATATAACACTTGCTTAAGTTTACTTTAAATCACTTTATAAACTATGGTAAACTATAGACAAGTTCACTCTAAATCACTTTATAAACTATTATAAACCCTTTAAAGAGATATTAGTATATAAACATATTTATTAGCATACTAGATAGAACTTAAGCTTTTTTATCTTTTAATACAATTTAGTTACACTTATCCATTTTAAGTATATTACTAAATATAATAACCTAGTATATTACTTAGATCTTAATACTTTAATCTTTTTACTAATATAAACTTAAAACTCTCTAGTCTTATTTATTAGAAATTAACTAAATTATTATAATATATTTTTAAAAAGTTCGATTATTTTATTATTAAAAACCTTAAAATATTTCTTAAAAATAATTTATAATTTATATAATAAAAAAGGAAATCTAGGGGGTAATATTAAATAAAAGCTAATTTAAAATTTTTATTTTAATAAAATTAAATAAAACTAAGTATATATTATAATAAATAGTAATACTAGTAAGCTAGTTTTTTAATAGGAAATATAAGCAGGCTGGAGCGTAAGGACTGCTACTAGCGGCGCTTATTATAGCAAATTAGGTAATAAAAAAGTAATTAATAATAGCTAAAAGATTATTTAGCTAGTTAAATATTTGCCGGGCGGGTTAGAGTATAAAGCCTGTATATTTAAAATAATTAAGTATAATAATTTAAAAGCTATATTAAATAGCAGTATTATATATTATATATGCCTTATAATAGCTGCTAGGGACGCTATATAAATAGAAGATAATAGGATACTACTCTACTCTTAGTATTATATTCCCGCCGGCGCTATAGACGCCAAAGGTTAAGGTACGGCCGTCTGGCAGTATAAGCTGCTAAAGCTTTGCACGGAAGAATAAACTGCTTAAGGCGGGACGGACCAGTAAGTAATTTGAACCAAGGGAGGGAGAAGGGGGATGGGGTGCTCGCCAGGCTATGTAATATGCGGAGATAAAGTCAAGCCGTCTTACTCTTTATCAAATTATCAGGTCACAGACAACTGAGGGTGCGGGGGTGGCCATGATCTGATGGTACCCATGACTGGAACAAGAGCTGGCTGGTAAGATGGTAACGAGAGCGAATGAGGGTGGTCTACGGTCAGCTGAACCTGAGCTAAGGCTGAATATCCCTGAATTTATCCTGAGAAAAAGCGGCGTTGTCTTTACTGGCATGACAGACTTTGATGAGCATGACAGCGATAAAAAAGAGCATACCTCGGATGGGATGGGAACCTGGGATGATAAATAGAGGCAGAAACAAACTGCTCACAAAGTAGTTAGCAAAGAGTTTGCAAGCTTCGCTGGGATGTCCAAAAGCTTGCTTTGAGTAAGTTGTAATAGGCCTCGTATTTTGAGAACAAATTTACAGTGAGGGATGGCTTCTCTTGTTTCAGGTCTACATCTACAAGGCATATATATTGATGTCAAACGTGTACATAGAGATCAAGATATCCCCGAACCATGGAATCAATACCAGACGTCTCCCATCCTGTGCAATATAGCTCACTTTGTAACCGCGATTTGAGTAGGATTCGGTGGCATTATCGTCTGCCAGCCAGAACCAAAAGAAATCCAAGAGTCAGCGGCGAACACTTAGTACAATTAAAAAAAAACTCAATCATCCCTATGAATTTGTTTCCTAGACATACAAAACCAGTTGTCATATTACCTAAACCAAGTTATCACTCAATATTTCCTCACGCCAAAGCCGACCCAGATCACATTAACAGTGAACATTGGAATGTTTTGCTTCAGAGCAGAACCAACCGGCGTTGCATTCTACTCAACGAGAGTCCCAGCCGCAACAACTCCCTGGATAACCACTGGCTTTTCTGTGCTAAAATTCTTCAGGTCAGCCATGACCTCGGCGCCTGCTTCCTTCATGGCCCTGCCAACACTCTGCGGGCTCTCCCAAGTGATAATGGTCTGCAAAGAGTAACCAGTCTCAGGGGCCAACTTCACAGCTGCCCACTTTGTTAAGCCGTACTTGGACCATGCTTCTCGAGCCAGTGGGATATGTTTATTGAGGTAGTAGTCGAAGTCAAAGGCTTCAGCTAGAAACTGGTCAGTATACATTCTCAGTACAGTCCTCCAAGTTGGGTCGAAGAGGAAACCCCCCGAAGAGCTTGGCTTCTTCATAACACCAATGAAAACGGGCGGACAAGACATACGACCAGCGGCTGGAATAGGGTAGAGGAGTGTAAGGACGGTGGACATTTTGGGGATTGGATCGTGGTGGTTTGGTGAGGTGCTAACAGTGTGTACAAGATGCTGCCCAGAAAAGAAAGCAGTTTTGAGCGCTAAGGCGGGCTTTAAAGGGTCCTAAACGAGATATCAAAGTCTCCGTGGGTTATGTAGGGCCGGAGTATCTCACCATCCGGCGGGATGTCCAATCTTCCGGTTGCTGGGTCCGTCTTGCTCCTCCCTTGATACAGGAGGGACGCTACCAGCTCATGTTGACTTGTTATTGGTGCTTTGCCCTAGAACAGCTCTGGGAGACTCGGGAGCGGGCTAATATGAATGGCCTTTATCAGAGAATAGTCTCCGAATTACAAATACGATGCTCAGTTTGCTCGGTTGGATCGCGTCATAAGCCGATAGCACCGGAGTTGTCCCTTGGATCGATGTGCCATAAGTCCTGTGGCTGTCTCGTTAGACGCTCTTTAAAGCAGCATTTGCAAATTCTTGATTTGAATCTCTGGGCATGTGTTTACAGAAACTACATTTGAAGTCAATCACAACATGAAGGCTATGGCAATGGCTACCAAGACCATCCCATCCACATTTCGCAGCTGGCAATACAGTTCTACAGCAGGCGGTCTCGAGAAGAACCTGGCTCTCAACACCATTCCCATGCTCCAGCCCAAGGCCAGCCAGCACCTCGTTCGGATCATTGCTGCCGGTCTCAACCCAGCTGATTACAGGCTTTCCGAGTTCCAATTCTTGCACAGAGTTGCCTTTCCCAAGCCTGCGTCTCCTGGAAATGACTTTGCCGGCTACATCGTCCAGCCTGCAGTGGGCTCTACGCTCAAACCGGGCCAATTCGTATTCGGCGGCGCCGGGACGAATTTCATGTACGGAGGCTCCCTGTCAGAGTACGCGGTTGCGAGCGTCGACAATGTGGTGCCCATACCGACAGGGCTGTCAACTCTTGATGCCGCCGGCATTTCTATAGCCGGTCTCACGGCTTACGAGTCTGTTCTGCCTCACTCCGAGCCGGGCTCTCGAGTCTTCATCAACGGGGGATCTGGAGGCGTGGGAAGCTTTGGCATCCAAATTGCCAAAGTTGAAGGGCGGCATGTCACCGTGTCCTGCTCGACTGCCAACGTCGCACACTGCAAGTCCCTGGGTGCGGACGAAGTCATCGACTACAAGACACAAAACGTCTTGCAGGCCCTCAAAGACTCGCCAGACAAGTATGACCTCGTGGTGGACTATGTTGGCAACGACCACAACCTGTTCTGGGAGGCAGACGCATACACAAAGCCAACGGCAAAATTCGTCACAGTGGCTGTGAGCCATCATCTCAGCTTCATACGATTCGTCACCACAGCTCAATACATGCCGAAATTCCTGAGTGGTGCAAAGAGACAGCATGTAACTGTCTTCGGTATACCCAAGCGCGAAGTTCTGACACAAATTGCCGAGTGGATGGTCGAGGGCAGGGTTAAAGCCGTTATTGACTCGAAGTTTGAGTTTGAAGATGTCAGGGAAGCCTACCAAAGATTGAAGACGGGCAGAGCTAAGGGCAAGATTATCGTCGAGGTTGCGAAGGACGAGGAGCTTAGGACATGAAAAAAGAGGCTGTGTTCATCTCGGTTTCTTGTGATGTCAATAGTTTCTCTACTATCTTGGTTCGCTTGTTGCGGAGTTCGGTTACGCGGAGTTGACCAAGATAGTTCAAGTTTTCGGAGTTGGACATCAGATAGTTCAGGTTTGCGGAGCTCGACAAGACATAGTTTCAGTTTGCGGAGTTTGAGAACGTCCAATAGATCGGAGAGCCACCGTGAACCACCACTATCAGGATTGCTCAGATGCAGGGGATCCTAGATTTGCTCCTTTTGCCATAAACTTCCTTGTTTCATCCACCCCCATGTACCTGGATTGGGCTGTCAGCATCATGCCATGACGATAAGCTTCTGACTACTTACACGCTAAGAAGCATCTCTCCGAACTCGTCGATTTCGTCTCCTTTGCCTTGGGCGATAAACTTGTCAAAGGAAAAGTTGGCAATGACGAAATGCTGGTTTCGCGCCCATAGGCGGTCAAAGTCTGACTCGGTCTTGGCTTTCCATAGGGAGCCGCCGAGCGTCCAGCGATGGATGAAAGCCCACGACCCTGGGTTTCCTGCATGCGTTGCGATGTCAGTGACCGATCTGCTCTCCACGGTAAAGGGTAATGACCTAGTTTTTCTCCGGGGTCCTTCATCAAGTCGTACAGACCAATAACAGAGTATGCCATTACCACAGTCCTGCGTACTGATTCGTCGAATATCCATTCCTAATCATCAAGTCAGGGATTCTCACAATGCATTACGGTCTGCAGTACGAACCTTCCATGTTGGTGGGTGGGTTTCTCCCCCATGTGCAGTCTCCCGTAGATTGTTGCGCAAGCAACATAATTCACTCAGCCAGGTTTGCAGCAGGGGTATGTGTTTCTCGCCCTGGGCACGTAAAGCAATGTCTCCGTCAAAGAGGCGAATGATCTCATAGATGAAGAGTGTTTGCGTTCGCGCGAGTCGCTGTAATGGGGCTATTGCCAAAGACGGATCAGACTCGCTATTGACCAAGGCAGTCACGTTGCTATGTAGTGTTCGCAAAACCATGGGTGTGTTTGCCGGCGTACGGTTCGTATACAGAACGCTTGTAGAAAAGCACGACAAGATACAGCTCGGCATGGAATCTTGATACAGGTTGTGGTGTAAGAACGGGGTAGCATTATGATTAGCCATCTGTGCCGTGTAGCCTTTAACTCGGTCTACCGCAAAGTGCAACCTTGTCTGAGAATCATGGAGGTGCCAAGGTTGAACGTCACCCTGTTTGTGTCAGCCATGTTCAGGTAAACCATCTAGTTAAGACGTTACGGTGGCGCACCAACACAGAAGACACCCATCTTCTCCCAGCTCTTGAGGATCTCATCGTCGATCGGGCTACACGAACGCAGGCAGGATTGATCGCTTTCTTCAGGTATCTGAACCGCCCCCATATGCGTAGAGCTGGGGTAGGAAGTGTTGGCGCTCTCACTACTATTAAATACCCCCATGGAAATGTCATTGGAGATCAACCCATGGGAGAACATATCAGATGTGGCTGCATGGTAAGTAGACCCAGATTGGGACTCAAGAATCGGATTTTCGAGATAACCCATGTCAAGTGTTATTCCTGGATCGAACCATATTGCCGAAGGACTCGGGGGAGACACGACCTCGGCGAAGGTCGAGGCTGTGTCTAGTTTTCTTTTCTTAGGCTTCCCATACGTGCAGGGCACATCTCTCTCTGCACACCGAGAGCAGATGGGCGTCTGTCTGTCGCAGCGCCTTTTCGACTGGACACATGTATTGCAGTTCTTCTGGCGCGTCGATAGTGGAATTGATGCCTGCATAGTGTCCCGGCTGGGGCCAGTAGGATGGCAGTTGAGGTCCGGGGCTGAACTCCGATGAACTCCGCGGCTCGGCGTCCAAAGTGTAGTCCAATGCTTGGAGCAGTTCCGCAGCTTCTCCGTAGACAAACGAGGTCAAAGTCCGTGAGGCCTTCGAAAGAGCAGGCGCAGGGGCTAGTGCAGTGATTGCATTCCTGTTGTTGTGGAGTTGAGTGGCATCTGTCGTCTTCGGTCAGCCGTCGAGCTCGCGTCACGTGGGAAGTTGGCAAGTTCACAGGACCCGAGTACGAGGAGTTGCTCGTCTACGCGAACTCCGCGAACTCCGCGAACTCCACGAACTCCGCAACGAGTTAGCAGCCACCAACGCCACGATCCATGACTAAGTACAACTTACAAGGGGGCAGAGCTGTTGGAAACAATATCAAAGGCTCACGTATAAGATGGAAATATGGCAATACTGATTGGCTTGTAGATAGCTAACACACAAACATTTCTCATCTTTTCTTACAATACTCCAACTTAATGGCTGCCACGAAAAAGCTGACCATCTTGATAACCGGCTGCTCGCCAGGCGGAATGGGCGCCGCTTTGGCCGTCGCCTTCCATGAAGCCGGTCATCAAGTCTACGCAAGCGGTCGTAATCTAGCCAAACTATCACCACTCGAGGAACGAGGGATTCACACAGTGGCTCTCGATGTGACTTCGTCATCTTCCATCACCGACGCTGTTGCGTCAATAACTGCCCTCTTACCCGCAGGCAAGGGCCTGGATATCCTCGTCAACAACGCTGCCGGCAGCTATACTATGCCCATCGTGGACGCGTCCCTGTCTGCGGCCAAAAACCTCTTCGACGTCAATGTCTGGGCCCAGATTGCCGTCACACAAGCGTTCATGCCTCTGCTTCTCCAAGCTGCTCCATCCCCCGACGGCACGAGCATGGTTGTCAACCACACATCCGTCGGTTCTGTGACGGCATTGCCGTTTCAAGGCATCTACAATGCCTCAAAGGCCGCCTTTGCCATGCTTTCTGAAACGATGCGGATGGAACTTTCGGCCTTCGGGGTCCGCGTGGTCGAGCTCAAGACAGCTGGGGTGCGCACCAACATTATCACAAACAACAACGTCAACACAAAAGCCGACAAATTGCCTCAGGGATCAATATACGAGCCAGCCCGCGAAGTAGTTGAGAAGGCCATGAGTCAGGAGGGCCTCTCAGACAGAGGCATATCTGCAGAGCAGTGGGCCGCTGAGGTGTTGTCGTTGCTGTTGAGCAAGAATCCGCCGGCTGTTATCTGGAGGGGCGAGAGCGCGTCTATGGCCCATGTGGCCAGCATGATACCGTGCAACATATTTGAGGGTATGCTGAAGAAGATGACCAAATTAGATGCTGTTGAAGAAATTATCAAAGAGCATAGAACATAGGAATATCTTGTCTCTGTTTAATGTTACATGGAAGTCAGTTCCCGCAAGACGAGCTACTAGAACTCCCGATCATTAAAAGGCTCAAACTTCTCGCTGATAATCTTCCTTGTAAGCTCCATCAGCTGCTCCCCCAACTCTTCATTCTGCGACAGCTCGTTTCCTGTCTCAGGTGTTGCTGGAGAGCAGATGTACTCCCCTGACCTTTCGGCCAGGGTTGCGGCATAAATAGAGCTAAGCGTACTATCAAACTGATCCTTCTTGAACGGTTCCAGGACCTTGGATACCATGTATCTAGCGAGGGGGTAACTGCAGCTCGGGTTAGCACGTGTACAGAGGGGCAGATGTGAATACGTACGCCTCATGGATGTGTTCGGTGCTCTGTCTCGTGCTGACGAAAACAGGATGCGAACAGTTCATTAGCACTTTAGCGAAGCCACCCTGTGTGACATGTCTAGCGAAATACCGTGTGTATAGTATGGCAGCCAATTTAGACCGGCCGTACTAAGCATTTGGCCCTAGATCTTGGTTTAGCTCTTTTAAGCTCTCGAACTTAATATTACTAGGCGCCCCTTAGTGCGCATTTAAGGCCAAGTTGATAATTTATTATATTATACTCTTCTAATATCTTTTTTAATAATAAGAGTAGGTAGGATATAAGAATTGTAAGGGGCTGGACCCGAGTTCCGTGCAACTAAGGATGGCCTTGATATTGAATATCTAATACTAAGGAAAAGGAAGGGAAAGGCATCCTAGCTAGGTCCCAGCAAAGGCTTAAATACCTAGCAGCTGCTTGCCTCTCAAGGTAGCAGGCCCTCAAGGTAGCAGCCCCTCAAGGTTGCCGTCCCTCAAGGTCAGCTGGAATAACCCAGTGAAGTCATCGCTGCCTCGCAGCCATCCAGGTGGCCTATGCCTTCGGGGACGGCCGCAGCCTTCCAGGTTATGACGTTCCGTGGCAGCAGCCCGGAACAACTATCGGGCCACGCTCGTGACATAATCTATTAAATTATATTTAATTTATTTAATACAGTTAGCCTTCTCCTAGCCAAGCTCCTTAGCAACTGACTTTTTAGTACCCTTAATAACTTCTTTAAATAGCGAGAGTATAAAGAGCTTTCTAATATTATAATTAAGAAATATATAGGTGGCGCTATACCCGATGCCCTTACTGCCGCTTGTAATAATAGCAATCTTGCCTGCTAAGCTGGGAGTTTCGTTAAGGGAGAACTGGCGAGGGGTAATTTTCTAAGCTGGGCCGCTAAAGTTTTTAGCGATTGTTCTCTGCAAATTCTGTAAGTTGGTGCTAGGGAGAAGATTTCTAGGTGGATGTGTACCTTGGCGCTGTCTATAAGGGAAGACATGGTTGGGCTTTGGGTATGCTTAGATAGAATAGTCCTGGTTCGGATGGAAAGCGCCTGAGGTCTGATAAGCTTGGAGTGATGTTTGAATACAGCTGAGCTCAGTCCCCTTCTTGCTGTTAGTACCGTAGTGTTCATCGGAGAAGTATGAGGGTATTGCAAGTTGAGATACGACCACGCACGACTGCGTTTGTACTTAAATATGTATTCAATCTAATAGCTGTGCCTATCCATTATTATAATAAATCACTAGTGCGATCAAACCGTACTTGGCGTCTCTTATCGTGCTTGGGTATGAATTATCATTCTCTCCACCGATTGCCTCACTTGCTCTTAGTAGATTGACTAGAAATGTTTTAGAATCTCCGGGGTAACCGCCATGCCTTTGGAACCATAGCCCATAGGTGGTTGCTGTCGCCACGAACTGGCCATCGATCTAGATGGTTATATTATTCGTTAAAATAAGCCTGGTATTGGCACACAATAAAGGTCGATACAGGCAAAACCCGGCCTTGCATCTATCACCATAAGCTTTTCTATAGGGTTTACAATTGGCCTTTAAGTGAAAATCCTTATCAAGTAAACCTTGCTTAAAGAACTAAACAAGCGAATTGGCTATTTGAGGTCTCTCTTCGAGACAAGGGGCAAAGCCAAGCTCAAATTTCTTCTCACCACACGAGGTTACCCACCAATTCAGAATGAATTCAATGACTTTGAGTCCTCCTTGATTCATTTGTCTGAGACAAAAATGACAAAAAACGGCAAATCCAAGAAGAAATCGACATTGGCATGGAGGACCGACTGGCAAAGTTCTGTAAGAAGCGACCCAAGCTCGACCATATCACGCAATCTTCCATTAGATTGGCCCTTCGTGATGCCGCAGCCGGACAAAGGACCTATTTGTGGCTACCCCTCATGTTTGATACGCTTGAGCGAACGTATGTTCTAACTCCAGACAAGTGGGTTTCTACACACTTCTTCCCTTGCTTCGTCGACCCTTGGTACTCGCTCATGCACTATGCTGCACAGGCCGGCTCTGACCTTTGTTTGCAATACCTTCTTGAGCGAGGATGCTCTCCGAACTCGACAGATCGCAAGGGCAGAACTCCACTTCACGTTGTTTTCCAAGAAGGTCATCCAACAACGGTCAAACTCTTGCTCGATCACGGAGCTTCACCGAACATTGAGGACAAGGAGAACATTACTCCATTATACAGTATTGGTGATACTTTCCAACGAAAAATGGACCCAGCACATTAAGTGTTCCAAGATGCTCATCAGTAATGGAGCATCGCCAAATCAAAGGTTCCCAGAGAGCAATGCTCTGATAGTCCTTGCGGCTACCACATTTGAGAGCAGCGCCAACGAGCTGGAATCTGTATCCAAGCACCTAGAAAGTCTTACTGCAGATTAGCTTCCCTGTCATCCCGTTTTCTTGAGCGCGTATCGACAATCCTTCATACGATATCTCGTCGAGCATGGAGCAAGCCTTACTAACCAACCTTGGCGCTCTCTCCTAAATTTGCTGTGGAAGGGGAAGCTGGAACGTGGCCCTTTTGTTTCACGCTGAAGTCCTATTACCTCCGTCGACCATACTGGGACAACTCTTGGGATGAGGTAATGTGGAAACTACTTGAAGCTGGGAGTAACCCACTTGCGAAGGATAGCCTTGGTAAAACACCGCTGTCCTTATCAAAGGAGACTGGTGAACGGGGACATACTGTAAAGCTACTGGAAGATTATGCATGATGTTAGCGGAGTGTGCAACTCAGTTTCCTGTCTTTTTTGTATCACTTTTTCTCTGATTGATCGACCTCTGAATGTAGAATGTCACTTACGAAACTGCTAAAGGGTTGAGTACTGAAAGTAGCATTTCTACCGGGTGCCGAGGTACTGTTGTGTCCTAGAACTTGGTGGTGGTTGTGGCGGTTACAATTCTTTAGTTCTAGACCACACCTTGCCCAAATCTTCAATGCGAGTGAGGAAGATTGGGAACATACATCTTTCGCCGTCTAAATTCCATTTAATGTTATAGAGATACCGACGAGTTCCACGCGGAGCTCTACTTATCTCGAATTACCTTGGTCCAGACTTGTCGTATGCTGAGAAAAGTCTAGACGCCAAAATGAACATATGGAACCCAATATAGGTGATCATCCTCGTCCTCATATAAAAGAATGTCCCTTGGATCTCTCGCCTCCCCGTGGCTTGAAAACGATGCATCCCTTCCCTCGTGAGGAAATTCTCTGCCGGCCACCACTGCATGCTTGGTGGCTCCTCTTGTCGTGTTCTCCAGAGCCCATTGGGCGCGAAGAGTCCTGCTAGCATGATGGACTCCAAGACTGATGGACTCATCACTCATGTCTCCATCTTTCATCCACGTATAGACTGTTGCGGCAGCATCTACACATGTCCTATCGTTCACTTCCCATAATGTCCCAACAACGTGCTGGAAGCCAACAAGCTGACATGCAGCTATTAAGTGAATACCTTCATCAATAAGCGTATCATGTTTTACCTGTCCAGTTCCGCATGCAGAAAGGTAGGCAAGGAAAGGCTTGCGGTCATGAAGGTTTATCTCAAATAGATTTTTCACAGTGAGTTCTTCATCGTTAAGAATTAAAGAACTTTCCAGTGGATCTAAGGGGTTGGTCCGTCCGTGCCCAGCAAAATGGAATATATCTGACCCCTTTAACGCGTCCAGCACGTCTGTTTTGGAATGATATGGCTTGTGGACTTGTAACCTCATTGATCCGCAAATCTGTTCGAGCTCGTTGATCTCTTGCCCGGTGAATGGGAGTTCTTGCATTCCGATGAGGACCGCGGTTTCCGGTTTTCGCATCACTCCAAGGTGGCTCTGTTGGCTCTGTACAAGAGACTTGACAGAAGGACTGTAGGATGAAACGACACGATCCAATACAGTATCGGAATAGTCATTAGAAGAATAGTCTCCAGCTGCGTGGATGGGAAACTTGGCAAGAGGTCCGGTTGGAATCCACCAGATCCGAGGCCAACTATCCGGAGAGGCTTCAGTGAGGCCAATCGAAGTCAAAATCGGCTTTGCAGTGGTATCCCATAGCCATTTGAGTAGCTCGGTACTTATCGACTGATGATTTAGAGTCGCGACGCGATCCCGAACATCGTTGCTGCGTAGATTTGGAAGTCGCAACGTCCGCAGCCCGCTGTTCTCGATGATCAGCGCATCACATCGATAGTCGCTCACGTTGATAACAATGATGGTACCCGAGACTGCCGCATCTCTCAGTTCGTTCTCAGATGGAACTTGGAGGAACCTGTCAAAGCCAGGTAGTTTCCTAATGGCTTCTATGGTTTCGTCTAGTCGAAAGTTTGCACTATGGCGTTGATCAATATGACCCGCTAATCCTCCCCGTATTTCAAGTCCGTCCCCTTGTGTCGCCAAGGCTGACAGAGAATCTGGATGGTCGACTTTAAGCAATCCTGTTGGAGTATCGAGTTGGCCTCGAAGGTTGGTGTACTCTTCTGCCAAGCGGGGATATTTCTGTCGAAGGTCGGATACATCGGCGCGCATATCGGACAAAGAACCAACGACAATCCCACGAGCAAGTTCCAGAAGCCGGATCGCCTCATAGGGTGTCTTCTCCACCATCAAAGCAGCAGCAGCAGAGTCAGAGGCCAGGCCAATGAACTCGGTAATCAAATACTGCTTATCCAAACTTTCCAGAGAGCGCGGCGTGAGCAGAGGAACCAATGATGCCACGCTACAGGCAGTTTGATAAGCCAACGGCCAGTTTCCAGTTCCTGCGTAATAGTGGAGCAAATCCCTGCCAGACTTGAGCCGCTCACTTGGTGGTGAGATGGAATGCCCAAGGGAACTCTCATAACATTGTATCGACTTCTCACGATCCGGTGGTGATTTGAATGCACAGTATTTCTCGGCATATTGCAACCCAAGGCAACGTAATGCACCTGCACGGTTAGGATGGCTCTCTGGCGTCAAGTCCAGGGTTCTTTGGAAGTGCCGTATTGATGATTCCAGATGCTCTGTAAGCTTTGTCGCCTTGTACTTTCGGCTGTATGAAACTCCGAGGCACTCGTGGCGTAATGCAAGAGTAAAGCTACCATCCCGTGTTTCATTGATAGAGGCGTGTTGAAAGTGTATGGCCCTGTCCAGGTCTGCCATTTCTTTTGTGTTCTTGTATCTATAATGGTATCCGGACCCAAGACTATTGAGCCGATGTGCGCGGGAGATAGGATCATGTAGGACTAAGTCCAAGGATTCTTGGAACAGTTGAATGGCTTTCTCGATTTCCGGAAACACACGTAGTCGTCGATATCTTTCGTAGTACCCCATTCCAAGACCATGCAGCAAATCTGACCGATCGCGATGGTGGCCAGGTACTGCGTCGAGCGACCGTTGGAATTGTTGAATGGAAACATCCAGGTCAGTTATCGCTTGTGACGTGTTATACCTAGCCCAGTGAACGAAAGCCAGGAGCATAATTTGAGATACACGGCGAGGGTGTTTGCTCGGTGTTGCATCCAGAGCGTCTCGAAAGTGTTGCATCGCTGCCTCGAGATTTGCAAATGAACCTGTTCGTTGGAACCTGGTAAAATATCCCAGTCCAATGTTTTGAAAACGAACCGCTAGCTTGAAGTCACTCAAGGATGTCGCCTCCACGAGGTCCCGGTATCTTCGGATAGCCATGTCTAGGTCCGCTACATCCCTTGTCTTGAAGTATTTGTGATGATATGCGTACCCAAGATATTGTATGCTGTGTAGGCGTCGCGACTGATCAGGGTGACTCTTTGGTATCATTTCCAGTAGCTTCTCAGAGTACCGAATTGCGGACTCAACGTCTGGTAGTGTCCCTGTCACTTTTTGCTTCTTGTAGTATCCAAATGCGAGAACTTGGATCAACCGTGCCCGTCGAGTGTCATGATCTGACATCAAATTTAGAGCTTCCTGGGATTTGTCAATCATGATGTCCAGGTCCGACAGCTCTTCCGATCTCTTATATTTGAAAACACAGACAAAAGCGAGGTTTTGATATATTGTTGCCCGGCCTGGATGGTCCTCGGGTGTTGCATCGACGGCTTGTTGAACTCGCTGAAAAGCTGCCTCTAGATCTAATGAAGCTCCACTTCTCAGGTATTTCGTGCAGCTGTCAACTGCATCAACCTGAAGCCGATATACGCGGTATGATTCGATCTGTTTAAATACCCACCATATTGGACTAAAGAGAGCCCCAAACATTGTTACAGCCAGTATGCGGACGCTGATAGCAATGGCTATTTGAACGGGGTAGAAGGACGGGCTAGAGAATAAGGCGCTAGGAATGGGAGGGAATCAGAGCTGCTATTGATGACATTGTATTATGGATAGTTACCTACATCAAAGAACGTGTCTACGATCTCACGGTTTTTCTCCGTGTCGTCGCCACCCTACCCCGCAGTCTCTAGAAAGCACCCTATCTTTCATCAGTTGAGGCCTTCGCTGCAGTACCGATGAAGGATGGTCGGCGGCTTGGGCTGGCTCTCAGCCAAGGCAGACTACTTCCGTGAATCAACGCACCTCAGGCCATTTGAGCCGCAGCTCCACGATCAAGGTCCACCTAGGGCACTTGCTGCCGCAGAGATGCCCTCGGATGTTTTCTTGCCGAATGCGCTGGCAGTCGAGGCTTGCGAGGACGGCCAAGCACGCCGAGTTGTCGGCTGAGGTGAGACAATTGACGGCTTGAACGGACAATGGCCATTTCCCCGCACCTAAACAAGCAAACCAGATTTGAACAAGTCGACGATTCAGCCGCAATCAGCAGACGCGACTGCAAGGGAAGGAAACACCAGGTCCAGGCCCGAGGATCTACTGAGTTGGTGGTCCTCCAGCATAGCAATAACTCTCAATGGCCCAACTAGGATCGACACATCCCTATGGTGCCTACTGGTGAGAAACTAGCGAGACTATGCTCAACTTGACACCATGTTTTACGAGATGAAAACCATTCTCAGCCACAACTCGGCTTCTTCCATCGTGTGCGATTTAAATCACTCACCAAGGCGCATTTCGGCAGCCCAGCCCGAATTCGTTTTGCACATTGGTCATTAGTGCATTGTTTTCGCCCGAGGCTGATGTCAATGACGGGGTTGAACAGGCCTAGCACCGCTGCTCTCTCAGACCTGCAGTTCAGCTCGGAGCCTCGAAGGCCTTGGCGTCGATCTTGCAAGAGACGAGCTTCACCGCCAGAACAAAACGTTCCCGGAGAACGTGGCTGGTCTATTGGCTCCTCCAAGAAGCTATGACGATGCGTCTCGGGCAGCCTGTGCAACGGAGCAAACATCTTCAACCCTGGCCGCGTAAGATGGCTTTCCAATGCCCTTCAAACGTCCAAGCAGAGCTAGTCATGGACTGCCACCTGTCGGCTGACGGCTTGAGTAGTAGCTTTACCCCGCATAATTTTTAGCTCAAGGTAACCATGAGACTTATTTTCAACGTCGTTGATCCGGGCCTCCATTGAGACCATGCACTCAGCCCCCACCAGCTGAGGAGCGGAGAGCTCTCATGATGCCCTCTAGTGGCAGTGTTGGAGCGCCACCAAGCAACTATTAGGAATAGAGCCATATGGAGGCTAGAAGTGCCGAGCTCATCGCCATGCAACCATTATCGCACTTAGGCTCTTATTAGTCTAGAGTCCTAGACCTCGACAGGCCGAGTTTGCGGCCTAGCTCGCCCTCGGCACCCAGCGGTATGACGCCACTGGCATATTACTGGACGCCTTATGATGGCTCATTGTCCTCGCGCAAGTCTGATTGCGGTAACGAGGCCGCAGTAGCACGAAGAGCTCGGTAGGCTGTGTCAAGCGTTGATGCTATTTTTGTGATGCCGTCAAGACCTAGCACCTCCGTGGCCGAGGACGCCTTGGCTGTCAACGCCAAAGCAGGGCTGAGGTGTGGTCGAGCAAATGTGCTTGACGATGAGAATTGTGCCCTTCATCTGTCGAATATATAAACAGCTTATGGTCCGAGGAAGATGAAGCCTTTCCTCATCATCACTCAACAACCATTCAATCAACCAACACTTCCTTCAACCACAACCTCAATCTAATCCAACACTACTTCACTTCAATCCGCTCCTCTTCTCTTCTCCTTCAAGATGTTCTTCAAGGCTGTCCTCTCCGCCGCCATCGCTGCCACTTCCGTCCTGGCCGCTCCTCTCAAGGCCCGCGCCTCCGACTCTTTTGGCCCCTCTGACATTTGGCTGTATTCCGTCCGCGATGGCGCCATCTCTGCCACTTCTCGCGGAGAAATCTACAAAAACACCGGCAACCAGGGCAAGGACATCACCACTCTCCTAACCTTTACCTACCCCGACGCATCTGAGGGCCTTCAGTGTCACTTCGAGTTCCACCTCGACAGCACCGCTGGTGTTGGCGGCAGCAAGAAGCTCGACCTCTTCACTAGCAACAGCCCTGCGCCCGGTCCTACCAGCGGCTGGGGTCCTGGCAACCAGCGCAACATCCACCTTGGTCGTCTGTCTGTTGATGTTGACTCGTATGCTACCTGGGATGCGACATACAGCACCTACCTTACCGAGAAGACTCCCTGCAAGGCCCCTGGTACTACTGAGGGATTCGAGCTCGTTGGTGTCTATGACAACGACTCCATCACTTGGAACCCCGATCTTGCTGGCCTCCGCATTGTTTACTCTTCCTAAGGTGCCTACTCGATGATACACTCTAGACAGAACCATTCTTCTTCGCTTCCTTCATTCGCATTATTTTACGACAGCCCAATGTCATCGACCATTCTTCTTCTCTTCTTTCATTGATACCATATACACGAAAATTTTTGGGATTTGGAATATTACTGGGAATAGGAGTATAACGGGTTACTCGGGGCTATTCACTACTACGGTCCTTGGAAGAGCGTTTGCAATTTAATGATTTCATGATAATACACACCTACGCACAAACTACGCACTACGCAGAATAATAGACTCAATAATTATTACCTGCCTTACAAAAAGATTTCAAGCAGTTGCAAGTTCACGTCGGTGAATCAAGCCCAGTGAGGTTCTCCGTGCTCAGCGCTATCTTCAGCTCGAGCAATGCCTAAGATGTAAATAATTTCGTTGTCAAGCAAGATGCTCGGGTTCAACAAGAGAGAGCAAGAGAAGGAATAGGGAAACAAAGAGACAGGCCAAGGTGAATACATATGCCATTATCCATCTTTATGCGAACGGCTTATTCTAGGGGATCAAACCTGTTTTAATTAATGTGAATCAGGCAATGTTAACGAATGCTCTCCTTTGCTATGTAGCACTAGCCACAAAACTATCGTTGAACGTCTTGCTCTGTCTATTCGCAAAACGCGTGTTCCAACATGCTGAATTCTCCCCTTAGCTTGTACCAGAGGTTAGTTCTCCTTTGCGAAATGCAACATTTATTCCTAGGTTTGTATCTATGAGTTTATTGCTTGACGTGTCTCCTCGCTCGCCTCAGTCTTGTATTCCAAGATCGCCTTCTCCGTGACTCTCATAGCCTCCATCCCTGCCGGCGCACCACAATAAATGATGGACTGCAAGATAGCCTCCCTAATCTCAACCTCGGTCAGTCCATTCCGCAGAGCTCCTTTTGTGTGTAGTCCCAACTCGGTCCAGCTTTTCAGGGCCGTCAGAAAGGCCAAGTCTGCCAGGGCGTTAGTGCCAACGACGCTGACCAAAGGCTCGTCTACTTACTGAGCAAACTTCGTTGCTTGCGGTCAAGCCCGGGGCGTGTCCACACCGTTCCCCAAGCATATTCAGTGATCAATTCCTGAGCTGGCCTCCAATATTCGTCCTGGCACTTTTCGAGTGCTTTAGTGACGTATTTCTCGCCAAGAACCTCGCCCCGAACTGCAAGACCCTTCTTGAAGGCTTCGTTAGGCTCTTGGTTTTCAGACATGGTTGAGAGGCATGAACTAAAGCAGTGGTGTAAGATAGTGGCAGGTAATCCTGGTTTAATGACAATTTTGGATTACTTGTTGACTTTTATACTTTCATGACGTCCCGTCTCCGCGCCGCGATTCTCCGACCTTCGGACCGGTTGCGGAGGTCTGGGCATCCCTTTCGGCCGGCTTTATCTGCGGAACTCCCCGTACACTTCCGAGCAGATTTAGATTCCGCGTGCCGGAGACAATTATTCTTATCTACGCCTATAACACCTCCGCTCATGTTGGACTCGGGTATATGCCCTTGGGAGTACCATGTCGCAATTACTGCATTTAAACTCCTTTCTTTCTTGATTACAGCAACTCTCGTACAGGCGCTTATTGCGATTGCTCATGCTAGAAAACGACTTGTTGCATCTTGCACACCTGGTTTCCCCAACTTCACTGTCAGCTTCCTCAGCTTCGTTTGCTACCACTGCTTGGTCCGGCGCCGATGTCTCCGAATACCCGGCCACGCTGTTGGCATTCTAGATCTCGCTAGCCCTTTTTTGACGAGTCATGTCCCAATCATGGCAGAATGGGCAAAGCGGTGGAGAGTTGCAATGCGCGCTGCACTCGGTCCTTTGGAGATGTATGTCGCACTAGGAAGGCACTCGAGTTCATCAAAAACTTCAGCCGACGGTTCCCGAAACGTGTCTGGAAATCGACAAAAGAAACTGCAGAAGTAGTGAACTTTAGGATTGCTTTCGCTAACATAGAAATAAGCGCAACGAACTCCTCGACGAACTACAGACATGCAATTCCCAGTTGGCAACACTCCTTGATGACTGCAACAGGGATAACGAAATAACCCACCAGCTCCGCCGAATCATCGCACCAACGCGATGTGCAGCTTCTGGAGGCTCGCAGACTCGCTCTTCAACGCACTTCAGACCGCCTGGGTTGTGGTTGCCGGCATGAACACACCACAAACCTTTTACTCACATATCCCGCCGCCGAGGGGACAGTGAGAACGGACAGGTGCATGTACCGAGTCGTATTCGTGACGCGAATGCCGAGTCTCTGGCACGACAAGTGTACGCGAATACTGGAGAGCCAGAAACATGACACTAACGTGTCCCCCATATCCCAGTCCGTATCTCAACCAAAGGCCATGTGTATCAGGATGCTGCCATCCAGGATCAAGTTGACGAGAAGGTGCGCTGTCAGTTTTGAGGTTGATGGTTTGCCCTGAGTCCCCGCCACTTCCTTCGAGCCATACATAAGGTGACAAAGCTGCCATGAGCGTCATCACGAGCCTCTGCACAACATTCATCGACTTCCCTTCTTCATCCTGCGGATACATCTATGATAGCCTTGATAGACTGTACTACGTCAGTCCCGTCAACTACCATAGAGTCAATAGCTTAAAGCAGCTAATCCACACCTAGCCACGACCGAGATTGATGAAGCGCTTAGTTCTGGCGCGGACCTTGGCGTCTTCATTGGTGCAACTTGCCGAGTCACCTTGGCTTCCTAGGAACTGGACAAAGACGGTCATATTTTACGCTGACCCAAATAAACCTGGTATGCATCAGTTGGACAAGTCGCATATTAGAAGAGACTTTGAGGTCAACTACGATCTTTCAGTCTCGTTGCAAAATGCCCTCGACACACTAGGGGTCGTCCTTCGGGTGATTACTCATGATGGGCCGGTCGATACATCCAAATGGGTGTGACTTCTATCCGAAGAGACCAACTCAGACCACAGGGCAAAGGTTGAGTTTCTTGCAACTCGCGAGAAATTCGGCAAACTAGCAGAAGAAGGTGGTAATCTTTACGCTTCTGCTGTAGAGTGGTGTCTTAATGCAGGCGCATTCAGACTGGCCTGTAGCTATTGTGTTACGGTTGGATAAATGTCTGGATGGGTTTAAATTAGTACCTTAGTAGGAGGAAGTGAACGATTGTTTAGATTGCGCGAGATATATGTAGTAAGTGATTGTGATAAAGCGACATGTTTAGAAACATGGAATGGAAAGCGGTTATACCGTAAAGCGATTCTCGAAACTTTTCACTAGGGAGCTAGGTGTCTTCGATGCGGAGTGAGAACTTCACCCCATTAAGGTCTTTTGCAGGAACCGAGGTGAATTCTCTGAGAAAAGAGGCTCGCATCAAACCAGTTGACGCCTGAAATGCTCCAAGGCACTCGAACAGGGCACTCGCGATTGTCGCCTCTCGCCCAACCAGCTGCCACCTATCAGTTCCATGAACGGCGCGGCCACAGTCATAGGGCAAGATAGAACTTTGATGGCTAGCTTCTTACGAGCGTCATTTCATTCATTACACCTTGAAAATGCAAACACACGATTTCCTTTGTGAAGAAATAAAAGCCATGGAACTTGAGGGGAAAGTGAAGTAATAAAGGGCTGGCCAGATCTCACGGTGTCCCAAAATGGACAATAGTCATGGGTAGGAAAGTTTCAACGACGGGACTCGCACAGAAATTACCTATGGCAGTAGTGGTGCAGTGTTCTGAATACTTATTGTGACTACAGGGAACAGCGCACACATGTTGCAAGAAGGTAAGAGTGTATTGTCTTGAGGCCACGAGGTAACTGCTGGCAAGTCGCTGGGTTCGTTGATCAATCCGATGGTCCGATATTCGATTTCATGAACCAACACACTACTATTATTGCTAATATAGCCTCCTGTTGTTGATTCAGGTTAACTCCAAGAATTGTGCAGGGTCCCGGCATGCATTTGATCCTCGACCCTGAGATCGCCGCTTCGATCGAGTCTTTACTTTTCTCCGCGGAATGGCATACAAGGAGCCCAAGTCCAGTCCGCATAACCACGGAGAAGGCTCTCAGCCAAATGTAGGAATGGCCGCCCCTGGGTCTCCCTATCAGACAATTTTGGCTGATGGGCTCACCTTTGCATCAGCACCGACTAACCAAGCCCCCTCAGCCTTCATCAGCTCTTGGTTGACCCCTTACCTACAGGGTGCATGTAGGGCTGAGCAGCGTCTTCCCCACTGGACCCAGAAGGAAGGCCACGGTCGTCCAGTGCATCGAGGGACACTCTCCGTTGAAGAAACGTCCGCGGGACAGGGGCCCGACAAAGTTTCGCTCACATTCCGCACCTCAGAGTGCGGAGCGAACATGATGATGCCAAGAAGTCAGACATGGACAATGTGCAGAATCCTTTTGAGCCCAAGTGCTCAGGCGCTCATCTCAGGGCTTTCACCTCGCAATGGAATTTGATTTCTGGGATGAAAAAGGGAGCCACTGTGAAGCACTTCATTTCGAAGTCGGTGGATCTAAACGAAGGTGTAAGCAGGGGACTCCTGGCTGCGTTTCGGTTCCCGCCGTGTCGGCGATTGCCTTCCGTGGAAGTGCGTTTGCGAGGAGCGTGCTCTGGGTTAATTGCCATAGATCCGGTTGTTCACTGAACAAGCCCACCACCAGCATTGCCTGCGGCCACATTGGGACAAGCAACATGACAGCGTCTTTATGCTCACCCAACTACCTAATTAGCGAAGTTTTATGTAGTCGTGAATGAACAGACATCTTCATTAAATATAAACCCTACCATTATTCCGTGCCTTACGGTCCGAGTCCCGTTAACACCGCCTGCAACAAGGCCTGTCCGTACAGAGTACCGCCACACAGTCAGTGCACAGCCCTTGGTGCCCAGTGTGTTGGTCGAGGCCGGATGGGGTCAGAATACTCAGAATAGTGTCATTTCTGCAGGGTTGTGGATTAATTGGCGAGGAGCATTGCTGAAGAGAGCATCAACCAACAAGCCAATGACCGCCCACCAACGAGCCAGCACCCATCTCCATGAAACACTCGGTTATTAGAGGAAACACTGTCTCTTCCGTTTTTTCGGTATTTGATTGACGAGCTCCCTTCCCAGTCCGCCCTTCGCGGCCAACGCCCAGCGCCAACACTCCTTTGGTTCGTGCCGCACTTTCACTCCTTGAGGTTTCAACTTCTTCTCGGGAATACAAACTCTCAATATGATGAGGATATTCCTTCTCCTCGCCATGGCCATGGCCTTGATTGGCCCCTTCGCCACTGCCGATAATTGCAAGAAGGGTTTAGAGTATTGTGGTTCCACCCTCATGACCAAAGGTAAGCCATTACATACCTATTGATTGGGAGACAGGCATTCCTCACGCTCTTGCTGACATGGACACACAATCATAGGAAACTACCGAGACCAAATCAACGATGCACTAGAAGGGAATTCCCTAAGCAGCACCAATAACACGGTGGTGATGAACACCCTCTTCACGTGTTTGGGAGGGGACAATGGTGATATTGAGGTTATCGAATTCTGCCAGCAGGGTTGTACGGATGGCGGCAGTGGCAAAAATGACTATTGTAGCGGCCAAAGCGCTACTTCTTCCTCTCCTTCCATCGTCTCTACCGCTACCTCTTCAACATCCACGACCTCTTCAACGGCCGAGACCTTGTCGATTAGTGTTACCGGCAGCACGAGTGAGCCCACCAGTCAACCCACCAGTCAAGACAGCAACAACAATGACAGCAATGGTGGTTCCGGGACACCAGTCGGTGCCATCGTGGGTGGTGTTGTCGGCGGTGTAGCTGCAATCGGGCTGATAGCCATCGCCGCTTTCTTATTCGGCCGCTACAAGAACAAGTCCCAGAATCAGCAACCCGATCCTTCAATCAGTCACGGCTCAGCTTCCCCAGCGGGACTATACCACGATCTAAAGCCACTAGCACCAGCTCCTCAATCCACAATAGTTCACGAGGCGCCTACACATGACGATGTCAGGCACGAGATGCCGTAAGGGTATTATCAAATTTTATCAAATATTTATCAACATAATGCAATGGTTTTCGGAGGAGGACGCGCATCAAACCCGAGCTAGAAGATCAGGCCACGACGTCCCAGATGCCGGCAATCCTGGCAGCTGTTGGCGGTTTCTTGGGAGAATACGACCTAGAGCCTGGCTCGCGGACGGTTTGGAACCTTGGATGCCCCGGGATCTGCTGGGTCTGTTAGGCGGGACAGATGTAGAGGTGATAACTACGGATATCAGGACGTCAAACGGACATATAAGGCGTTGGTCGGCTATACAGTAGCTCTCTGGCAACTGCAAGATCAGAAGCGAAGGTACGCTGGAGGATCTCTCCAGCAGAGCTTACATCTGCTGCCTCAACCACTCGGCCATCCTGTCGCTTGGTGAAGAGAGGAATGTGAGCATTCTGTCAGTCTCTACTCGAAAGATTACGCAGGATTTGCTATTAATAGACAACGCTCTACCGTACTTCTTGTACGTCTACCAGAATCTATCCTTTTCTAGACCTCTCAGCGCTGAATGCGTATCTTCCTTCGCAGTCACCAGGACTCAAGTCAAAGAACCCCATCTCTTCTCAGAGACGGGAACCATCATCATGTTATCATTAAATGCCGTTGTGATCAATTGGCCCTGGCCGCATCATGAAACTACCTGGGTCAAGTCTTTCTTCGTGAGCAAAGAGAGGAAACAAGATGAGCGTAGGAAATGACATAGAGAAGGATGGAGACTCTGTTCTCGAAAGACCTAGCCCAGTACTCTACGGAGCAGTCCGCGCAGGTTTCTCAACAGATGTCACTATCAATGACAGAGCTTCTTGGGGAATTTCAGGACTGGAGGCAGCACCAAGAAGACGAGGAATGCCGAAAACTGGTGGCAAAGACGATACCCTCGATCACAAAACAGGCCATCATGGAGAGGAAAGGCGGCGTGCTGTTCACGTCATGCTGCGACTGGCTCTTCAAACGTCAGGATTTCGAGCAATGGCAGCAAGGTTCTGATCAAAGAGTGCTGTGGATTAGTGGCGACCCTGGAAAAGGTAAGACCATGATGCTCTGCTCTTTGATCGAGTGGTTTCAGAGCTATCGGGGTCTCACCTACTTTTTCTGCGTGGAAACCGACTCCGGCGTGAACAACCAGGCAGCCATTCTGCGAGGTCTCATCTACATGATAACGCTGCAGGTTCCAGCGCTCTTCAAATATGTTCGAGACAACAAAGATACTCTGAGGCTCGAGGGAGAGGATGTCGAGGTAGCGCTATTCAACACGCTCAAGTCGATCATACAGGACCCATCGATGAGCGACGGGATCCTCCTGATCGATGCTCTTGACGAATGCAGAGGAAGCATCGATCGTATTCTCAACCTGATCACTACAACCTCGAGCTCGACGGCGAAATGGATTTTGTCAAGCCGGAATAATATGACTACTCTCCAGAGACGGCTCGGCAGTGGCGCGGGGTTGCTCCACCTCGACCTTGACGACAATCTGCCATCAGAGGCCGTGGGGGAGTTTGTGCATCGGAAGCTTAGTGAATTTGCAACTCTCTGGGTGGACGAGGAGCCGGACCTCGCGACGCAGCGAGATATTGAGGCCTTGTTGGTTTCGAAAGCAGCTGGCACGTATCTTTGGGTCGCTATTGTCCTCGCAGATGTCAAACGCGAACTCCAGAGGGCTGATTCTCTCTTTTCGGTAGTGGAATTCATCAGGCAAAGAGTAGAGGCGCAGCCGACGAGTCTCATCCCCATGTACGAAGCAAGGATGCAGCAAGTTTGCCACGCTGAAGAATCTGCATTTTACAAAGACATACTAAAGCTCGTCTTTGTTGCCGATCGGCCGCTCGGGCTTCAGGAGATATAATTACTCGCAAAGAATCAGAAGGTCCGCGATGTCAAAAACATGCAAAAGTTGAGACGTATCTTTCTTCAAGGCAGTTCCTTTCTCACGATGCAGAACGATGCCATCACATTCATCCACCAGTCGGCCAAGGACTTCATATCAGAGCGAGGATCGGACGAGGATGTGGCAATCCTGCCTCGCGGCATCAACAGCGCTCATCGAGATGTAGTCTTTACTTCCATCGAGATTCTGTCTAATGTCCTCGAAAGGGACATCTACAGACTTGGTCATCCCGGAATATCAAAGGAAGATGTGAGACGGCCTCTCCCAGACCCTTTGGCACCGATAGCTATCCATCCGTCACTTGGGTTGACCATTTGGTCCGTTCAAATTGTGCGGAAGACCCGTCCGTCCAGGACATGGTGTACGATTTTCTCTCGTGCCATTTCTTGCATTGGATGGAAGCTCTCAGCTTGCTAGGAGAGCTTTCCACCGGTGCCAATGCGCTGGAAAAGCTCGAAACTTGGGCTGTGAGTACTAAATCTGAGCTTGAAGTGGCTTTGATCCCAGTGATTCTCCTCGACAGGAAACGTGCGAATCGATCAAACTCCAGAGTTTGATCCATGACCACCATCAATTCTTCATCACATTCCGCAAAACGGCAGAAGATACGCCACTTCAACTCTATACTTCAGGACTGACCTTTGCTCCGACCTCTAGCTTAATGAAGAGCCTGCGTTCGAGATGTCCGAGTTGGGTCTCACCTGTCTCTAGCATTGAGCAAGCATGGAGTTTAGACAATGTGATTTCAGAGCACTCGGGCCAAGAAGTCCTTGAAGTGGTCTTTTAGCATGATAACCAGAGACTTTCTTCATTCTCCAATCCCAGGTTCGACGGCCCTATGACCGCTACTATCTGGAACGCTGCCACTGGTGCTCGACTCGAGACTCGGGAGGCTCAAGCGGAGCAAATAGTCATCTCAATGGATGGTCGGAAATTTGTCTGGGTGCTCAGCACAGATCCTTACTTGATTCAAGTTTGGGATGTTCCATCAGGCGATGTCAAGACGATTGAATATCAACGGAGCGACGGAAATATGTTTTTTTACCTGTCACACAGCGGCCGATATCTCCTTGCGTCGTCACCGTCTTCTCCCATCTTCCCTGTCTGGGACCTGGCCAAAAGTTCAGCAGATACCAACCAGGCATTCCACCACCATACTATAGCATGTGACCGAGGCGGCCATGGCTTTGTTTTCGTCACAGACACCATGTTCGCTTTGTACGTTGGTCCAACCATATACGTCGAGGATATTGATGGCACTAGAAGAAACACATTCTCAGCCGAAGGGAACATTGAAATGCTGAGAACGTGTTCGGGGAATACCTCAAGGCTTATCTCAATCTCGGAGAAATGTGTTCAGGTGTAGGATGTGCAGAGAGGCGAATGCCTGCAAGCATTCGATCACCACGTGAGCTTTGACCAGATTTCTTTATCGCAAGATGGCTCAAGACTTGCCTTTGTCACTTTCAAGGAAGAATTCACGCCCAACACGTCTTTCGTTATTGAGGTTTGGGACCTCAATACTACAACCCTGTGCGTCAAGATTGTGTCCACGTCCTATATTCGGCATTTGGTCTTCTCAAGGGACGGCAAACGACTAGCTTCGGTCACAGTCGCACCAACCAACGTCACGATTTGGGATACGACGAACGGGACCATACTTCAGGTGCTCGGGGGTCATTCTCGCACTATAGACTCTTTGTGCTTTTCTTGGGACGACCGTCCACTGGCGTCAGTGTCGAACGATTCTATGCTGTGGTTGCCTCCAAAGTATCGACCCAGAGACGACCTGGGCTTGCAGAGTCTGAGCAATGTGGTCGTGTGGGGTTCCATGATGGTTATTGCGTGCAGAATGGGGACGTTGCTTATTCTGCATTTTTCTGAGGACGGGGAGATAATGCGGTACTCGAGAGATAGTTCTTGAGCAAGATCGAGCATCAACACTGCCTTGTGAGTCAACCGGCGGAAGGGAGGCAGCCCGTCCAGAGCCGCGTTGGGATTGGCTGCACCGTAATTGGAAGAACGACACTATTCGCATGCTTACGGTCTTAGCGGCCATCTCAATGGACCGAGTGTTGACCTGAGCTCTCGGAACGGCCGAACTGGCCCGCAATTCTTACGGAATGGACGTCACCGAGAAACTGGGCGTCCTTGTTTGAAGCTTATTTGGGCCGGGTCGTGAAAATCTTGATGCTCAAGATGGCTTCTGGTCTTTGCGTTTCCGCGTACATATGTTGGTGCGTCCATGAACTGAGTCTTGTCATTGTCTGCATCCTCGTCACAATGAGCAACCATCCGCCCATCGTAGAATCCCCATCAGCTCCAGCCCCCAGCCCATCCCGATCCCCGTCTCCATGTCCACCGAAAAGCCCGGAGCCAACGGGCCACCCCCCCGAACCCTCGGTCCATCACCCCCAGCACCAGGACTCCCAAGACCCTGAAAAGACGTCGGTGCCAATCGAGCCTCGTCCCGCCGAAGTCTGTGGGCTCCGCGCAAAGAAGCGGCCCCTTCGCAAGGCGTTGCGTGGCGTCTTCGCGAGATGGCTGCTCACGGCATCAATCGCCGCATCCATCGCCGTGGTGCTGCGAGTCTACTCGCACAAACCCGTCATGTCGCAAAAGACGAAGCGCGGGTTCAACACCGTCATCACCGGCTTGTCCATCTGCCTGTCGCTGGCCATTGCGAGTAGCCTCAATGGCATGACGGGAGACTTGCGGTGGTGGATTCTCAGTCGTCGGTATAGATCGAGGCGTAAAGTGAGCGACGCGTCCTAGTTCAACTGCCAGAGCCTGACTAACGGGGAACCTCGTCAGGTCGAATTGATCCTCCAGGCCGAGAGGATGACGCATCTAGTCAGTCTGGCCTTCAGATCTCGCCGCGTGTCAATCCATGTAGCCGCCATCCTATGGTTGCTAATACTCGTCGTACGTCTTCACTCATGCCCAGGACTACCCAACTGGAACTGACGCAGCATAGGGCACGCAAATTGGCGTCGCATCGCTGGGCTTGTGTTACTCCAACGACACCGCCGAGAAGCATGCGTTGATGGTCCCTGGAAACATATCAATTCCCGACATGTCCAGCGTCCAGACGGACAAGATTATCTCAGACAAGTCTGAGGCCCTCGGTGCTCAACAATACACCGCCAATAGGTATTTCCTACTTTATAGACGCCCCAATAAACACAAATCTAACTGAAGTAATAGTTACGGGACAGTGTCCATCGCCTATACGACAGCAGGCATGGACGAAATTCCAAAGCCCGGCATCATCTGGTTCACAGGCGACCCACTGATGTTCTGCGACGACGCCGTCTGTCGCTACGTCTTCCACGAGACATCTACCGCCTCCCTCGTCGACCCGTTCGCAAGCCCCGTCACAGTCGCCACGTCCAGGAGCCTCGACGCCTGGGCTGTCTGCAAGAGCTGGCCCGTCAGGAGCGGGGGTGCCGGCACGACCAGGAACATCTCCATCACCACCGACGCGGGGCGTGCCGACGTCTCCATCCCCATTGCAAGCGGCGCGTACCAGACGATATACATGACCAACATCTCCGAGTCGTGCGGACCAGGGTGTAGCCACATCTACGCATTCGAGGTCTCTGACATTGCGCCTTGGTGGTACTCATGCAATGTCACCGTCGGCCAAGTCGCCAATGCAACCCTCAAAGAACACCAAGTGAGCTCCAACCTGACCTCGATGGTATCTGCATCGATCGCGCTCCAAGGCTACGAAGCTTCGTCTTTGGTCAACAGCACACAGATCCAGTACCAAGTATACCCAGCCGAGTCCGTCTTCGGAACGCCAGCCAACGGCAGCGTCGACATCATGGCTTCCCTGCTGGCACGGTTCACCATCGGCGTGGTGGCTGCGACGGCAGATAACAACGACCCCATCAACATGGTAGGCTTGGCGCCGCAGATAGGAGTCCAGCTCAACGTGACGCACTGGGACAGCATCATTCTCATTTTGATTCTTCTGGTCGGTATTCACCTTGTTCTGGCCACGGTGACGGCCATATTGGCGCATCGGGTGGTGATACCAGATCGTGGCGTGGTTGAGGTTGCAAAAGTCCTTCGGGCAATGACGAGCCAATATCATCCCGAGGAGTATAGTACCATGAGACGAGCATTGACAGGGGACTCCAAGTCCAAAGCTCTCTGGATATATCGAGATACGAAAATCTCGGATGGGGAGTATGATCTTCACATGGAAGATGACAGGCATGGAGGAGTAGATTCCAGACAGCTTATTGAGATGCGGCGCGAGGCTCAATGTGAATCTTGAACTTCCCGCGAGACCCCCTTCAAATAAACAGCTTGAGAGTTCTGTCGCAAAGTGTCTGCACACGACTTAAATCTTGACGATAACTGTGAGAGTATTGCACACTTAGAATCGACCATGTGTGAGCACTCAATTCCAATTCTCAATCGACCTCCGTGTGAGAATTTCCCCTTGAAAGTAGGAGTTTAATGTGTGACCTCAAATCCAGGTGTGAGTTTCACTCTATTAGACCCCATCCCGCATCAAATGGCCCTCGTTTGGCTCCATGCGTCAACCTGTGTAGATCACTTAGCACACATACACATGATAAAGGACGAGGTGAGTTACTCCATACCTCCACCCCATTCGTCGTCAACTACGAATAGCGAATATTAGGCTTGACCCGCTGATTTAATTACTTTTTCAATCATCTTGTCTAGAAAAATGAGCAAAAGAGGCTTGATTCTGATCGAGATAAGGGTAAATAGTGAGAGGTCATGGCGTCTTGCTGGCTGTGACGGAACGTTCCGGGAGAAAACGGAGCCTGGAATATTAATTTCAGAAAATGGAAACCTCTTTACCATAATACCGCCAGTTGGGATGAGAAGCTCTGAGTCGTAGAGGGCCACTGGGTTGCATCGTTAGAAATGCGCCCTGAAAGCGACCCAGACATGGCAACTACAAATCTTGTCAGGTGGTGTCCAAAAGACAAGCACAATTCTACCTAGGATCCTAGTGGTGCGAGTCTCGGCCAGATCTGCACCCAGTTAAGTCATTGGAGCCTATACGCAAAAGGTGAGGGTTCAATCGTCCAAGGTTCATAAACAGGGTTGCCACGAAAGCTATCGCTGCTGAGAGTGCTCGTGTAGACGATGATGAGATAAGCTGTACGTATTCGACGACACTGGGGGAATATGTTAGAAAGGAGTGGCAGCAAATCATCTCTAGAGCAGCCTGTTGGCGTCCTGGCGCACTTATTAAGAGCGCGCCAGAACTGCTTTTTCCATATCAGGGCCGGACTCTGCGACGTGTTGCGCTTTCGAGCACCGTTTCTCGGAGACAAGTAGTAAGACGAGGATTTCCCATCGAATTCCACGAGTCCAAGGCTGTGCCGGGAACTAGATGGTAAATGTGACTCAGAGATGTCCTCAGATAGCGTGGTTATATAGGGGAGTAAAATTCCTTTTGCAGTTGTATATTGATTGATCTTTGGCCTGGCATATGGCTTTCCGTGATCTACGAGCTAGATGGCTTTGATCGTCATCAGTCGTGCACCGCAGCAAGCAAGTCATGATTCTTGTCTCGGGGAATACTTACTTCATTTCATAGGTGGCTTGGTTTGACCTCCCCAGGATCCAACTTCTACTCCAGCGAAGGCCCTTATATCCATCGGTAATCATTTAGAATCTCAGCGGATTATCGTTTTGAGAAACACTCTTATCCATCGCCTGCGGCTGGGAAGAGTTCTCAGCTATCCATCCGGACGCTTGGTTGCCAAGAGTCGATGGGAAGCGTGCCAGAATGTTGGAATGGGCGAACCCAGAAGGCTGACGGGTCTGAAAGACTCCCGAGAGGTCGGTGTCCGATCCAATTTGGTTTCTTGATATGCCACACGGACACAGAGACAATGTCGCCTCAGACTGGAGATCGCTTGCTTCCGGTACCACGTCCCAATCATTTGGCGGGGGAGAACGGACTTGCGTGTCTGTCATCGTTGTATCAGATCCGCCCGAGACGAAGACTGATTGTTTGGAGTTGTCCGCCTCGATGGCGCCCGATCGGCGGGTTTTTTGCTCGAAACGCTTTTGAACTTCGTCAAATAGATCCTTCATCAGGACGGAGAGATGCCCAGCACATTGATTCGGGATGTTTTTCCTCTCGAGAACATCGTGGATGATGTCAGCGCCATCCTGTTCCCAATGGTCTCGCATCATCCCCACAGTCTCTTCTACCACCGTCCCCACATACGGATTCGGTTTCTTCGTCGTGTCCTTGAACAGGACTTTCAGGATCGTGTACCACTGCTCGGACGAAGACAGCTTCTTGTCTACTCGCTTCCCTAAGTCCTTCTGCATGTCTTCTGACACACCAAGGATGCTGGTACGGTCTCCCGACACTGCAGCCTCGCAGGACCTTGCTTTTATGTGCTTCTCCCAAGGGTCCACCGTGGAGAAGGTTGACCAACATTCTGGGCAGTAGTGCGGGCCCTGAGTGTGTCGTCGATTGATATGCTGCTTGACATCTCGAATGCGTGATAGTTTGAGGTTCACGCAATCCATATGCCTCATTGGGTCCATCCTGTAAAATGGACAGGCAAAAGCCCTGTCATTCTTTGATTTCCCGATGCGTGTGTGGTCGCTGCTTGAGCCGTAGTCTCCGTCGTCGAGATCGCTTTGTATGCTATCTCTGCGGCTGCTGCTACGGCTTTTTGTTCGAGATACTTTCTTGCTGAGACGACGGGCCGCAACCCAGCTCGAGGAGATTGAGGACCTAGATCCTTCTCTGTGACATGAGGAAGGGGATTCTTCCTTCAGTTTAGTTGTTTCACACTCCGCTAGCTCGGATATGGAAGATGAGAGCATTGGAGACGAGCGCGGCATAGTTTGAGTGTCGTGCGAGGATATTGTAGACCAGTCTTTTGATTCTGATTCACAACTGCCTATTGAGGCTGGTTCCAAGACAGGCGGCGATATGATGTACGTTGGTGCTTGTTGCTGCGGGAGCGAATTCCATTGGTTCAAAGTTTCTTGGCTGAGATAAATATGTTGAGACGGATTCCTTGGAGTATCGTACCCCATCACGGGTATTGGGTTTTCGTCAAGAAGCGCTATGTCATCGTCAGAATTCTGGCAATATCATGGCAGCCTGATTTTGGATGGTACACTCTTACTTGTGTTGGTCGCCTCCTGCAGCTGTCCCAGCCCAAAAGCTTTGTCTGAAGGCCAATATGGACTCAAGTCCACAAATTCAGGCCTTGGCGAAATACCACATACTGACGATACATCCGACGATGCCACCAAAGTCGGGAATGGCGATGCCATTTGCCATCCTGGCGATGTTGCATGCGTTCCCTGCCCAATTCTCAGACTTGAGTCCTGCCAATACTCGCTGAGATACGTCGCGTCGTAGGAGTTCGCCATGTTGTCGTCCCTATTTGAATCCAAGCTTCCTCCAGCGCCTGTCGACTCGAAAGAGCTCATATGAGCGATCGGCTCGGGGGAGTCAGGTCCGAGCCACGTATGCTAGAGCGGCGTAGTTTGTCGAGGGGATCCCGTCGTTAGCAGGGAACGATGTAGCGGTTTGGGCAGCTATGGTGAGTTCTGATCAGGTATTAGTAGCTCCAGGGCCGATGGTTCGGGGCGAGCATTCACGTATGTAGGCAATGGTGCGAGATCCAGAACATGCGGTCTGATTTTCACGCGGCGAGTAGCCAAGTCGTGAGTTTGTTTTGTCTTACGGATTTCGCAAATCCACCATGAGTCTCGAGAAGTAGTTTCGGTCAGTTGGGGGCTGTAATTGCAAACAATAACAAATGCGCTGTCAAGGGAAGAGAGAATTTGGAAGCAATCGAGACCAGTCACCGAGTCGGGCGAAAATCGAATCAGCAGAGCCGCATATCAAGGCAGCAGCGACGGCGCCGGTTTTACTGTTTTTTGGGCAATTGTGCCTAAGGGTGTAAAGGAGGGGGCGTCTCGACGGGGAGGTGTGTTTGTATGAAGCCCATGACATCACCCGACCACGCACCCCAAGAAACCTCCATTCTTGCGTTTACTCATACCGAAGAGAGCTGCGCCAAGTGCCGAGCAATTCATGCGCATTTACAGATCTTTATGGCAAGATTTTCATGAAAGTAGCACTTGGGAACCGTTAAATAGATTCGTCGATTCACTAGCATCATTTTTCAAGAGGCGTATAGGCAGCCATGTCATTGAATTGAAAAACAAGATATCATCTCAAACCCAAGGCCCGCTCTGCGACACGGTACAGTGCGAAATGCTTCCGTCTACTTCCCACCCGTGACATAGCCGATACGAGTCGGCGAGCCCACAATAGGAATGGACAATTAAGGCAACCAGATTGTGCATGAATCGGTGGTAAACTCTCTGTCCAATATGTAAAAAGGCAACCAAGGGGTAATTTAACGCCCAACGCCTCGCTGTGTCGGCCCGCCCCCAGCTTCAAGCCAAGGGTGGCGAGCAAACAGTCGTCATCCTCAAAGTGGCGCAGCTCCGAAGGCTGACAGCTTGCAGTTCCTCCAACTCCAACGCCAAATGCCCAATCTCCTAATCAATCAGATCCCATCTTCATTTTTTCTTTCCAGCCTGGCCCTGCTGGGGTTGTGGTGGTGCGGGCGCGGGTGTGCTGCCGCCCATCGCCAACCTGCCCTGAATATCGAGGCCTCTATCCGACAGCCAAGACTGAATGCGGATGTCACTCAGAGGATCTTGGCTCTGTGGCGGGCTAGAAACAATGGAGGTTAGTTGCGCATATTGTACATGAAAAATGAGAGCTTAAAACATACGTCTGCGTAAACTGAGGCATGTCTATTCCTAATTGGGGCAGAAAATGTCGTAAAGTGTTGATTTTCTGAAATGGCGTGGGTTCGTTGTGGTGCAGGGTAGTTCGCGATGATTGGAAGATGATTCAACATTACCAGTAATGAACCGGCACGAAACGAATTAACTTATACCTAGATACTCTCGGTAATGAAGCCATATTCTCACAAAAGCGCAGACACAATTGCTCTGCGCAATTGCTCTGCGCAGTTGCTACGCACAGGAATTTGCGACTCTAGATGCGCTGGCGGCTGCTCTTCTCCAACTCATTCTGAAGTCCCAGTGCGCAAATGCGAGCAAGGGCTTAATTTCCCGTCTGTGATTTAGTCGCATGGCGTTGTCAACCTAGAATAACACAAAACAAAACAAACCAAACCAAACGAACCAACTTCATAAAACCCCACCAAGGCTGAATAACGTCTTCAGACAGGTACCCTGTGTGATTGAATGATAGGAGGCTGATTCGTATCTGCGCCTCCTTGAGCTTCCAGCTGGGAAAGCCTCGGAGGCAACCTGTCGTTGAAGGGACGTTGCTCATGGGAATTAAGCCAATTAGATCGCTCTCTCAATTGCGAACCGTCCGCTTCAGGCAACCATATAGACCAACGCCTGGGGGTGAACACCACAGACCCCTTCGTCACAAATGTGAATGAGTCCTGAGTGGCTGCGTCGCTCAATGGATGCCCCATCCCTCAAGCAATTGTGCGACACCAAAAAGTTGTTCGCCAGATGGTAAGCCTTACCCTACTGGCGCCAGACACAAAGGGCGGCCCAAACCCGTTGGAAACGAACTCGTCAAGGACAAGACTCTTACTTGTCCGTCAAAGAAAGACCATCATTTCCCCATCTCTCTCATTCCCTTCTCTTCACTCCGATTCGGCATCTTCACAATGGGCTTCGAAGGGCTCTTTGTTCTGTTAGGAACTTGCTTCCGTCTCTATTCATACATGGCCTTCTTTTATCCCTGCTGGACGGAACTTGTGCCTCGTGTTTTGTGTTTGCTTCAACCTGTAAAGTTTGCGTCCCAAGCCTCCCGACCCGTCCGAAACCGAGGCGACCGACGCCGCTTGCAACGGGACGACGAGAAGAAACGAAAACGACGAGAACGCGCGCTGCAGAAGATGATGTGGATGAGGGAAATCAGCGACAAAAGGAAAGGGAAGGAGGTGGTCGACTCGGTCTTTCCAGTCTTTCGTCTGAGCTCGTACTTTCTCAGCGCCACCTTCTGGATTTGCGTCGCTGGAGACGCCGCTACAGGTGGTGAAGGCGCTGGCCACACAGCCGTTGAAGGTAGGCGATGCTCCCCCGGCCCCAGTTTTGATAAGATCCGTCGAACTGGGGGGGGCCCGCACAGGCAAATCTTAACATGCACTAACAGCTTCGCCAGCTTACGGAAAGAGCCTGAACCTTGGAAACTTCCCTCATGCGCTCTCCCGCCTCATCTCCCGATACGCCCTCTCATGGTCGGTTAAACATCTCGCCCTCGCCACGTCGCAAGACCGCCACGTCATTTCTTCGACTACCCTCTGCTATCAAAGAGGAGATGATCCGTCTGAGGTCCGTCGAGTCGAGTTGGCCCTGCCGCAGCAGACCCCACCACACGCTATTAGCATCTTTATCCACGCGCACGTCCAGTACCTGCTGCCCTGGACCGAGAAGCACAGTGCCCTGTTCCGGAACGTCGTCGGCACCTGCAACGTCGTTGGTGTCTGGGACGTCGCCGGCATCGTTGGCTTTGGGACCCAGCACTCACCTGCCCCGACCGCCTTTGGCCAAAAACGGGCATACGGGAAAGACGGCTCAACGGGTGTCAATAGGAAGAAGCCTCGAGGGCTGGGCTATGGCAGCAACTTCGACCCTGATGACCACGGAGACCGCGACGAGGATAGAAAGGGCAACGGCCTGGGCAACGGCCATTACAATCCGCCCAAAGACCCGTGCGACCAGTTCTGGGCCTGCCCATTCTTTCTCCTTGATCCGGTGCGGCACTGGCGATGCTTGGGGAAATATACTATGAAGCGGTACAGCGATGTTAAGCTTCACATGCTCCGATGCCACACCTTCGAGGGCCAACATTACTGTAAGACTTGCGGCACGGAATGGAAACAAATGGCGCCGTGGGCGGCCCACATTCGTGTCGGCTGCTCATCTGCCGATCCAGCCCCTTCGGTGGACAATTTGGACTCGACTGAACGGGACATCTTCAAGGCAAAGGAGTTCAAGAAAGAGCCGAAGGGATTTGGTGACCGGGACAAATTTAATTGGATGTGGAGGACCTTTTTCGCCGACCATGAGTTGCCCGAGTCGCCTTATGTTCAGGACACCATCGTTGATCCTCGCACCCTCTTCCGTCGCAATGGAGTACCTGCATTACAAGCCTGGCTGGACTCACGGCCTCCGGGGGAGAGACTGAACGCCGCAGAGATCGCTGACATCCTACTCGACGCGACCGTCGACTCACCGCCTCGCTTCCGACGGTCTCGTAACCGCGGTAGTCAAACTGCCGTACCTGGTCCTACGGAGCCGTCTCCAGTCATTCCGTCCTCATCCACCAATGCCGCGCCAGGACCATCCGTTCCGCCGGACCCGGGCCCCAGCCGTACTCATCGCCCGCCCCCTTCTGGCCATGGTCCCCGCCCTGTGCCCGGCCCTCGGAACCGGCCAACCCCGCTGAAGGATCCGAACTCACCGGCCCCTCAAGTATCTTCTCCAGTCGTAGGCGGCCCCTCCCGTCCCAGCTCCGCGCCGAACCCTCCGTCATTGTTCCCCGCTAGCGACCACTTCGTCCCAAACGTGGCGACCGTAATGAACATATCCACGCCACCAATGCCAAACTCTCCGTACTCTGTTCCCTCCACGAGCAGGCCACCCCGTGTCCCCGATTCGTTTGCCCCGCCAATTCCAACACCAGAACGGAGACGGGCGCAGCATGTTGAGAACAACCCGCCCTCATCCCAAGGTTTTGCGACACCAGGCATTCGGCCGACAACATCAGCCCCCCCGCTGCCTAATGACCCCCCACTGATGCCGCTTGTCAACATTACAGAGCTCTCCCCCACGCCATTTCCAGGAGACTTGGCGCCCGGGCGTAATACTGTATATCCAGAGCCTTGGGATTTCGACGATGCCTTCTCAAGTCAAGACAATTGGGATGACTTCGACTTCGGATTATCCAATGACCTTCCCTTATCTAATGCGCTGATCGATGAGTATTTGACGACAGAGGAAGGTGACGGTACTGGGACGGCCGTCCTCGTTGCGCCTGGTAATGTCGGAGATGGCGCCAACGCGCCCAGGTCGAATGTTCCGCCAGAGACGAGAAGCGCTCCAGCTGGCACCATCGACCCTCGAGTCCTTGGGAATCAGCACGCGCGAGGGCCGGTATGACACCCCTTGCCCCCCGCGACTACAAGAAAAGCCTGTCCTTACCGAAGCATCTTTTCTTTGTTTTTTTTACGATGCTATGATCCTGCATCGGGGGTTTGGTGACGATGTCATGATTCTGCGTCTGGGTTTTGGCCAGGCGTTTTGATGGGTATAAAGGCGTTAGATTGGATAAACTTGCACACAGACATATAGCAACACCTACTCATGTGGAGCATCGTATGTGTTCATTGTCGATGATGATGTTCTGATTTCACGACGAGTCATCATATTTTTTCCAACTCTTGGGCACGGTAGTCATTTTTAATAAGACAATTATGTTTGTTTATTTATTAGTTCCCTCTTTCGACATGTTCAATATTGCTAAGAGAGTCGCTAAATGGAATGATCCCTTCTTCTAAATAGGTATCTAATTAAACTGACCCAATAGTAATAAAAAGATCTATAATAACAAAAGAGCACAAACAGTATCCCCTCAGAAGTTGAAAACGCCGTTATTCGTTGTTCATGTTCGTCGCGTCATAAAAAGGTTCCCGAGTCAGCCGCAGCTCTCATTCCAACCTCAGACATCATGCTCCTTTAGGGACCGAGTCAAAAGATCAAGCAGAGCTAGTTTTCCTAGAGCAGCCAGTGCTCTCCCCTCGTCCTGCCGGTGATGGCGAAGAAGCCCACGTTTCGTCAGATACTGCCACACGCAGTCTCGGCCGTTGGTTGTCCAGTAGTCTCGAACCATGGACATCTCCAACCCGATCCCTCTGTCGAGGTAGGGAGAATGAGGAGGTGCAGTGCCGGGAAACACAGTCTTCCAGATGCGGTACCAGCGCTTCTTCTCGCCTAAATGCACACGATCACGCCCTGACAACTTTTCCTTTTGGTACAAATCGAGCCCGTCAATCTCCACCGGATCGCGGAACTCGCACGTCCTCTTGGACATGTGCTCATCGCGATCCCTCGCTTTGTCGAATACCCGGAAGCACATCGCACAGCATGGAGGCTCCATATGATGGCTGCATAGATGATCGATCACAGCCTCGATGGACTGCAGATCGTGCTGCAGGAGACATCGTCTGTACTTGGTCCTGTTGAAGACGTAGAACGGACACGCAAGATGGAAGTACCCATCGTGGTGAGAGATGACAACGAGTTGAGAATCATTGGGATCCTCGTCCTGCTTGATGCATGCCGATCGGGGTTGCCTTCCAGTGGTTCTGGCTCGCTTGCGAGGTGGCAGTCTGTCCTCTGGTGGAGGGCCATAGTTTGCCTGGGCCTTCCACTTGTGGGCGCATGTGTAAGAGAACAACTGGAGATCAGGCCGTACAGCCTGGAACTCATGAGTGGGAGGGAGAATGTACTCTTCCTCGCTGCTCGCGCTCCAGTCGGAATCGGAGTCGCTGCTGGTAGAAGGAGTTGCAACCGTGCCAGTCGAAGAGAAAGAGTCTTTGCAGCGATGGCGCGGGATTCCGTTGCGTCGGATCGGGCTGGGAGACGGGGTAGATGCTATTGGACGCCCGGATCTGCTCCGCTTCGTCCCTGAGAGTTGAGCGGCGGGCGATGTTTGCGATAGGCCGTCGGTGGAAGGGCTTGACGACGCGGCTGGCCTGTGAGGAAGATGATAAACATTGCTTTGGTACCGAGGTGCCATTGTTATTTGATATTAATGACAGGAACGCATGGCAGCGTGGAAACCCCTGCAGGAGTGTCCTCAATTGCAATGGGAGGGGGATCTTTATAACGATTAACGTACATGATATCGTTCGCAATCGCGAAGGCTGAAGTTCTGAGTTTCGATTTTGCGGTGTTGCTCGAAGGATGTTGGTGGCGCAAGCCCCGCTGACTCTTCCAATCTAGGCAGGGCCCTTTGTGATGTGCCCCACTCGCATTTGTGCTCCTGTCTCAAAAGCCACTTGCTCATTCGCAAAGAGCACGAGCACACCTGTGCTCTTGCCGTCTCTTCCCTCACTCCAAGTTCCGCCAAATCTGCGGTTTCGCCTAATTTGTCCAATCACGCAGCGTGAAATATGGAGCCGATCAACGTCAGCCAATCGTCATTCTCTCACAATTGTGAATGGCGCACGGACCGCACCCATCTGCTTCCCTTCTGTTCGTGTCTCACGGCTTCACTGGAGCGTTCATGACCGGTCTGGACCTCGTCCAATGTAGCAGTTTATCTTAATTCGGACGTTTGCCCTAACGCACTTCCGTACAATATGTATCAGGGGGGCCTCGCCGAAAAGCTGACCCAACGTCATTCGATATTCTACTTACCGCCCCCACTTGACACAACCTGAGGGCTCGGGAGGAATCTTGACTCCTTGAGATGGGATCCTTGATGGAGGGCACCCTTGCATCCTTCGAAAGGCCTTCTATTCAAGGCACACTCTATTCTGGAAAATGCTGTGCGCAATTGCACAGCAGATTGAAAGACTTCAGCCCCATGCTGTGATCATGACGATGACACCACGACCATGACCACGGCCATGATCACGGCCACGTCCCGCAAGTCCCGTCACGGGTTGCCCGTCAGTTGAGTCCTACCGCCCCTTCGCCCTGATCAGCCCTAGCGTATCGTATTCAACCCTAACTTTCAAGCTGCTGCAAGTAAGCCATTGGCAGATCCCGTTCCATTGCGGCCATTCGGCACTTGATGAACTCCCGGCGGTCAGGTGTCCCCCACTTTCTTCGTTTATATATTCTTCGCAAGGCCCCCGTTCTCGTTGACAGATTTCTCCCCTTGAAATATTTGGAACCCCTCAGTTGTAGTAGATAATGGCACTGCCTACATGGGCAGTATATTAATGTGCCCTGGCTATGCTGGGCTGGGCGTGGCAATTGGCACGGCTCTGTGAATATGTGTCATTCAAGCAGCGCCTACTTCATGCAGCTATTTAATTGAGACTTGGAAGGCCTCATTTTGGGCTTTCTCCTCTCTTTACTCCGAAGAAATGTCTCGTTAAGGCGGCCCCATGATCAGGGTCTGCCCAAGTGTCAGATTGATATGCTCCCTGTCGTGGTCATCGACAGGCTATAACTGGTCATGGCGTTTCTGACGTCAAACTGAGGCCCTTGTCATTTCTCCTCATTCTATGTCCATGTCCTGTGGTCAGTGCTCAGATGACACGTCGGTGTGGGCAACACAAATGTATGCACACTTTCCGTAGTTTTGAGACGTATGTGGTTATGGGTCGAGTTGCCTGCCAGCGAGCAGGGCGGTAGGCAGACTGCCAGTCAGCCCACCTCAGCCTGCATGCCTGCGAACATTTAGACAAATCAAATAAACCGTACCTGTCAACTCACTTGCGAAGAACGATTATGACGCACGAAATAGCCTATATCTGATGGAAGGACGTTGCCATGTGCTCTAGCTCTCCAAGGCTGGGATCAAGTGATTCCCAACTGCTGGCACGACCTTGACTCCCAATTCAGCCCCAGACCATATTCCACTTCCTCATAACTGCTATCACATTTGTGCAGAGAGGGAGAGAGAATTCACCGAGTTGTTGACTCGTGGGCTTCACCGTGTTCAGATTTGAGCGGGCGCTTCCACATCCCCATTATGGCATCCTCTCTATATTTGACCCGCAATCTTCCTGCAAATATGCAAAGGCATTCCCGATAGCACCCGAACCGCACGCATCTATATTGCTCTGCATGGTAGTATATGTCTCAGATACAACTATGAAACACCCCAGAACCACCGTGAAGATGCGGAGGCCCCAGATCGCCATGTTCCCAGTCCATGCAGGATCCATTCATCCGAAAATGAACGGCTGAAAGGAAGCATTCGTCAGCTCGAATTCTGAAACTTTCGGATCCGGAGGGGGGCAATTGCGGACGTGTGCTTACTTACGCATGTCGGGGCGCAGCAAGGAAACTAATGATTCCGGTGAGTGAGCTGAAGTATGGAACAGCCCTTCGATGCTGAAAGCTAGCTAACTTTAGATAGATGATTGAGCCACTACAGTTCAATGTTAGTCGCATTCGTCTGAAAGCGAGGGCTCAGCCATGAAAGATGCTTTCACCTACCTCGCCCGCGGGTGAGGCTGTGGTTCTGGAGGTGGACTGAATTGCGAAGAATGCGGGCAAGAAGCTGAGGCTGATTAGTCGGGAATACCTCATCTCTAAAAATAATTACCTCACGAGATTTCCTGTAAGGTGAACCTCAAGAGCGCATGTCATGATGAAGGCGGGAATTGAAATGCCGTAGGCAATCGTCTCCAAGGTACCACCAGCACTGACAGATTGATAACTTGTTAGTGGAAATTACTGAACGAAATTTAGTTCCTCCAAGGTTGTGCAGCTGGTGAAATGCTTCACATAACATGCATGTAGACAAAACGGCCCAAAGATGATGAAGCAGACCGCCAAGAATGCCTGAGGGGTGAAGAGTGCCTTGAGACTCCTCGTCTCAGCAATCCTGGGCGCAAAGGGAGGAGTGGAACCATAGCCACCTGCATTCGCCAGCTAAACTCTCTTCAGCACTCTCGGATAGGTAGAAGCAGATGGTGCCAAACCTATTTACGGCCACGGACCAGGCCGAGCACAACGCAGGCGACACGACGGCGACTATATCCATGTGAAATGGCTCCTCTTGAGGAGCAGTGCCGGTAGTAGGCCTGCCACCCTAGGTACCAGCAATGCATCCCCTCCTACTCATCTGACTATAGTTATTGCGAGTCTCCACGATTGGTGAACTTTACTGTCAACAAATGGCGTATTTCTTGCCAAGTTGTCTTGATACTGAGCAAGGTTGATCCAGGCAGTGGGATATCTATTATCGATTATCGCGATAACTTTATTGAGAACCTTATTGTGAGGTGTGAAAAGCTGGGTCAAGGTTGCATCTATTAACAGCCACTGGGTACCTCTGATAGTAGCTCCGCTAGACTCTATTAGCAGGCTTCTTTTACTTTGATAGTTGTTTTAAATAGCTGGGATAGGCGGATAAGAAGAGTGAAGTTCTTCCTCTAGTTACCTAAGCTGAGGATAGCTTAGTTTCACTTAATCAAGTAGGTAGTCGTAAATATCCATGGAGCTGTAACGGTATTGAAGGATAATCATACAGTCTCCTGGAGCATTCGATTTTGTATATATAGATAGGTAAGTAAGCTACGCATTATTGACCTTGAACAGATTATAGAATGAAGCCGTCAAAGGGCCGTGACCCTTTCTTATCCTCCCGGCTCAATCATGGCTACTTCAGTCTGATTTTCAGGTTTGGTCATCTTCCAACCTCAAGAGCCCCCACATACACACCCTTGGCAAAGAACCTTAGCCTAGTGAACAGCTGTCACCCGATAAAATGCACCATGTGAATAATTACGGAGAAAGTACTGGTTTCACTAAATGGTACCGGCGTAAAAGCCCGTGTTGTTTGCATGTTAATGGCTCGAATCACCGTCGCTTCGAGATCGAAGATCGCTTACAAGCTATCAAGGCTCAACTTTGGCGAATTGACCCCAGGAATCATCTAATCAATGAGATAGCCGGCCTACAAGTTGATTTCATTTCTATGGCACTGTATCTTCGCTCTCTACATTGAAATCAGTTCTGCTCTGAGCATCTCGCCAGAAACACCTGAGAGGATAACACCGGCATGTTCCTCCTGCCACCCAGACACGAGATCGAGCCGATGATTGCGATGTACTTCCAGGCATTTAACCACGCAAAGTCTCTGTTTCAAAAAGAGAGCCTAAAAGTCTTCTAGAAGATTGGTATTGATCTCCTGTTGGTCGAGAAAAGGCGTCCTGGACAGCTATCAATGTCATTGCGCTCGCACTGAGACAGTCACTGTTAGAGGATACCCCAATAGTAAATACTATGGCGTCGATCTGGATTGGTGACTTATATACTGCTATGAATAGTCTCGTCTACAGAGGCTAGGACTTGGACTGGAAATCTTGCCCGTCCTGGCTTTACTGTTCTGGGGCACTTCCCATCCTACCTGGCGGGCGTATTGGGATCTACAATAGCAAAACTAGACCGCCGGCTCGGCCGCCACAAAGGTACCGAGTGAGGAGCAAATCAATGGCTCTTCTGGATCGCCTGCATCTTAAACGAAACACATTTAACGCATAACAAAGAGTCATACCTGGGTACTCCAGGACCCCGGCATGGAGCGTCATGCCGTTGGTTGTATTGGGCTTGAGGTAGCATCCCGCATCATTCCTCTCGGCAATGGCTCTCACGCAAACTACTTCCATCGAGTTATTTAGCTCACCACATTTTTGTCCACTCGGAATGGGCTTGAAAGCTCCCCGCAATTCAGAGACATGCGGCTCCGGAGTCGTGCAGGAGGACTACAGCCTCTTTTGCGCTAAAAAGACGGAAGAAATGGAGCACAGTCATCAGAAGGATTGCATTTTACTCCATGGGGCTTATTACCGGTGCCTTTATGCAATTCACCGAAACCCTGCTGCAGATACTGACTGCATTCAGCACCTGAAGGGGTCTGGTATTGTTCTGGGCCAAGACCATAAGGGTGTGCTCCAACCAGCCAACTGGCTAATCTTGGTGGAGGCCTTCAAGTCTTCTTTAGCCGAACTGGCGAGATCATCGAGCAATATTTATCAGCTCCGGATTCGAATACGTATCAGGCTGTTGGATAACCCCTGTCTTCCTCACGTTCTGTGATAACGCCTCACGAACGACTGATCGAACCCGGCTTCGCAGCCCCGGCGCCCCGAATCGCACATGGCTTTGTTGTTGGGTGGAATAGCAGTTCCAGACTGGCCACCCTGTTCACGGCCCTGACGTGTCCGACGCAGTACGTTTTCCGGTAGTCCGAGGAGGCTCACAGACAGTGGGTATGCTCACCTATTCACATGCACAATAAGCCCAGGTTTGGCCTGGTTAGAGGCGTCAATAAAGACCCTGGTCCCAACTCTATCATGGCCCTTGTCCCTGTAGCGTTTTCCACAATCTCGACTACGAATTCGACCTCTGACCTATGCTGGTCATGGCAAAATCTGCTTGCTCCGTGACGAGATAGTTAACTAAAGGACCCACGGCGGAGGTTACAACACGTGGTCGGGAACTATCGGCATCGTTGGAAGTTGCAAGAAACACGAGACTGAATTGGCAGGGTCCCTCACCGGGGCGAGTCTCGTATGTTTTCTCCCCCGCGGGGTCAGCTGCTGTGCGTGTTTCTCCGCGGTCGGGTATAATACTCCGCTTAATTAGAGCAACAACGCAATTTCCCATCCTGGGTTCTGGGGGGAGGGGGGGCTGTGTCTATCGTCTGATATCGATGGGTTTCAGGCAAAAGAGGCTCCATGGCACCACACAGATAGGGACCTGTCCGCGCTGACAGCATTAGTATAAAGCCACCCGGCAGCTAAATCCAAGGGCGCCGCCATGACAGGCACGCCAATCCCTACGTACCGAGACTTGCAATGATACCAACAAGCAGCCTCATGAGGAGCTCGGTCCTCCGGACCATGCGTCCGGCCCTGCGCAACACGGCATCCATTGTCCGGGCACCAGCAACGCAGATCGCCCGTCGAAACTTCAGTTCCAGTCAGCGATTCCTCTGCGCGAGCTGCGCGACCTCAAGCGGCCAGGCGTGTGCTCGCCACAGCACCAACAGTCGCGTGAGCACCACCACCAGCAGCATCACCAGCAACATCAACGCCAGCAACAACGTGGGCAAGGCCGCCGCCTACGCCACGACCTCAGGCCCCAGCATCCCGACGGAGCAATGGGCGCAGGTTCTGGAGAAGCTGGGCGGTCGTAGGTGTTGTCCACCAAGGTGACGGGCCAGGGCTAATTGCGCAACAGCCGTCGAGTATAAGAAGATCCCCGTTCCGAAGCCGGCTTCAGACGAGGTCTTGATCAACATCAAGTACAGTGGTGTCTGCCACACGGATCTGCACGCCGTCAATGGCGACTGGCCGCTCGCATCCAAGATGCCCCTTGTCGGAGGGCACGAGGGCGCAGGTGTCGTAGTTGCGCGTGGCGAGCTGGTCAAGGACGTCGAGATTGGCGACCACGTCGGCATCAAGTGGCTACACGGCTCGTGCATGAGCTGCGAACAGTGCCGACAGTCCAACGAGTCGCTTTGCTCATCAGCCGAGCTCTCAGGTTACACCGTCGACGGGTCTTTCCAGCAATACGCCGTCGGCAAGGCTGCGCACGTGGCGCGCATCCCCAAGGACTGCGACCTCGCGGCTGTAGCGCCCATTCTATGCGCCGGTCTGACCGTGTACAAGGCGCTCAAGTCATCCGGCGTCCGGCCCGGACAGCACATCGCCATTGCCGGAGCTGGCGGCGGTCTCGGTGTCTTCGCTATCCAATACGCCAAGGCCATGGGCCTGCACGTAACTGCTCTAGATGGTGGTGATGAGAAGCGCAAGGTGTGTCTCGAGCTTGGCGCCGATAGCTTCGTCGACTTCAAGACGTCCAAAGACACTGTGACAGACATTCGCAATGCTTCGGGTGGAACGGGCCCCGACGCCGTCTTGCTTCTAGCCGCCAGCGAAAAGCCATTCCAGGAGGCGAGCCAGTACGTCAAGAGCAAGGGAACTATTGTTTGCGTCGGTCTACCGGCCAATGCCTTTGTCAAGGCACCTGTCTTCGACACGGTTGTCCGGTACGAGAAACACACCAACCCTGCCCTTTGGACTTGATGGACTAACGATAGTATGTGACAGTGAGATCAGCATTAAGGGAAGCTACGTCGGCAACCGACAGGATACCGCTGAAGCCATCGAGTTCTTCAGACAGGGCTTCATCAAGGCACCATACAAGTAGGTTTCACCTGACTGGAACGCATGGCAGAACAGAACTAACTCATATTCCCCAGGGTGGTTGGCTTGTCAGAGCTCCAGAGCGTGTACGACCTAATGCAACAAGGCAACATTGCTGGCCGTTATGTGGTAGATACTAGTAGGTAGATGTCAAGACACTTGCACGGAATGTATATCAAGCTTCCTTGCTTTACGACTCGTCAACCCAACTTAGGCCTCATTGGCCAAGCCAAGGCAACTGCAAGCTCAAGTGGGGCAAAAGGTCGAGTTGCCAATGGCGCGACATCAATAATGTGTGCTTCGTGATGGAATCTGTCCGTAGTCCCGTAATTCCGTACATGCAAGGTGGTGGGACGTTATCTACGTCAAAGCTGACCACCTTGTGCGGCGCTGATGTCTTTCTAGCTCTAGGTAGGTATTAGGTACCCTGGGTACTTATAAGAATTCAGAGAATAGCCCAAGCTTAAGAAATAAAAGAGCATGATGGTGTTGAGTTGCTTACACAATTGTGAGAGGAGATTATCCTGGTTGACTGGGATAGTATATGTCGGTACTAGTTCGGGCGCGGAATGCAATGACAATCCATGCCTTTCGTCATGACACTACCTTTGAGATGCATGCTTCACACCATTTTGACTACGAAGGCTGTTCTAGATGCCCTCGACACCACCCCGGTCGTGCCCCCATCGAGATGGCAGACTGACTTGCCAGCGCATCAGAATCGCCTAGGGAAACTCGATTTTGAGACCCCCCAAGTAAACCCAGTGCAGCCAAGTGGGCTGCGTATTCGTAGAAACCTCCGACGTGCCGCATAGCGCCGGCAACATTGCCAGGACTGGCCCCTGACTGCTTCTTCGACCAACGCACAACAACCAACGACTAACAACCAACAACTCATGCCTGAAACAGGGATTCTGGGAACGAGCGCCGAAGATGCTCCGTTTTCAGTCACCTTCTGCCTTCAGATTGCTTTCCGAAAGCTTGTGTGAATACCGCACCTTACCAGAACGCAGCAAGGCAACTATCGCACACTTTATAACTCTTCTCCTTCAAATTCAGGCAGAAACAGAAGGACCACGGGCTAGGTATGGTCAGACCTACCGGGGTGAAGACTGACGAAAGGCTGGCTGAGCCTCTCACTCGCACGACTCTATATTTCCACGAGGATCAAACGAATGCGACGCAAATGAGCTTCAACATCATAGGGACACCTTTTTAACGGCCTGCAACAGACGTGCTTGCCGTTCCAGTCAAAGCTCCGGCAAATTGGCTACAATTCGAAGATGACGCGGGTAAGATGTAGAAATGGAAATAACTCTAGAAGCGTAAGGTTGATGACTATAGCTTGTCTCTGGACACAACTTTCATTGAGGGCGATGAAGAAACACCTCAAGCCAAGTCAATCATATCACGAACTTTCCAAGTCTGTTTTTGGGCTTGGGTTTTTGAATGAGTTACTGTTAACGGAGATTGGAGCAACGAATCGCCCCGGGCCAGGGCGCTTAGACGGAATCTCAATCCAGAGTCACACAGACGATGCAGCAGACCGGCACAGGTAGTGGTTGGAAATGAACCATGAAGCGCACATCTAGAACAGATTTGTAGACGTCGCTTGAGTTTATACCGGGGGCGAATGTCATCATCCCAGACATCTATGATACGGTGACACCTGTCCAAAATACGGTTGCAACACGGGGCTCGTCCAACCAACATGGAACGTCGAGACATGGACGCTCCATCATTCAACCTCTTGTCTCAAACCAAAGTCATGTTTAGTGTAACTTGAAACTTGGGGCAGTAATGATGCGTATCTCGTAAGCGTGTGGACCGGGTAAGTGATTCACAATGCTCGTGCTTGAGGTTCGGGAGAGTGGCCGAGTCGAATCATGATGGCTATCTTGGGCTTGATCTTGCAGCGATTCCAAATCGACAGGTAAGGGGTCTGGTGGGTAGGTTAAGAACAAAGCCCAACGTCATGCTATGACTACTAGCAGGGGATTAATTATGAGACTGATAGGCATACATAGAACTGTGGGTGACCGGCCTCTACATCTTTTCAAAGCCTTCCAACAAAGCAGCATGATGGTAGGCAAATTGACGACAACACCAACAATGGCAATGATGACTTCTGAGTTCAATGCCATAACGGGTAATATTGGGGGTTGGATTGTTTCGGTGGAAGCGCAGAAAGGGTTGAACTAAATTCAAGGAGGAGGTGCTGATAACCTGGAGCACTGAACAGGTATCCTCGTGTCATTGCTAGTCGCTCGTCAGGGAAATGAACATCGTGACAGCTCTACGGTAAACAAGAGGACATACACGCCTTTTAGGAGCGTATACGAGGTTCAGCCACGGTTTTAAGTGCAAGAACATGACGTATACGCCACAAGATTACACAACTCGCAGCAGGAGGCTCAACTGGGCATGAACACGGACTTGGGACTGGGGTTGTGTCTTGAAAATAGATCCAGACTCGATCATGGACGACTCAATTTCCCGTTCGAGCTGCCGAGATGTATGTCGATAACATTTGTCCCTCCTTGTTGAGAGGCTTGCATATCTTGACGCCTATATGTATGGACACGACATCCGTGTAGTGCTGTATCAACATACTCAGCTCTTGCCCTTGATACTCTCGCAGTGGCTGGTTTCAGACAGCTCTATACCCTCAATTTTGGCCTCCACCGTCTGAGGCGTTTCCATCCGAGCCAACCGCGTGGCCTCCTTCCAGGATACGTCTTTTCCACCCTCGTGCTTGATTTGGAATAGGCGGTCAACCTGCTCAAGCGATAGTCTTGCCGTCTCCACGTAGAAATACCAGGCGATAGGGACAAAGGCAAAGTTGAAGATGCCATATATCAGGTAGTATTTCCACCCAATCGTATCAATTGCCACAGGAGTTACAACTACAACCAAATAGACGCAGGTCCAATTGACAGCAGTTGCAACAGATGTGCCCGTATTACGCATGCGCTGCGCGTTGATCTCGGCCGGATACATAAAGGGAATAGAGAGTAGGGACATCCCATAGAAGACATAGTAAAGGAAGATAAAGACGACTGCCAGAATCGACATAGACTTATTCTCACTATTGGACCCGCTATAACGTAGTCCAATCGCCACAAAAGTGAAGCAGACGCCGCTGCAGGCAACACCCATTATCATGAGTCGCCGACGACCGACTCGGTCTATCAAGAAGGCGGCCAATGCGCCCCAAAACATAAGCTGCATAGAGTCGACAGCCGAGAGGATCAGGGCTAGCCGGTCCGACATGCCAAAAGACCGGACAAGAACCACGGGCAAATAGTAGGCAATAACGTTGACGCCTCCAATCTGCTGGAATACAGACGTGCCGGCGCCCAGCAGGATACGACGTAGCGTCTGTTGTTCGCCATTGCGGAATATCTCTCGCCAAGTCACAGCGTCCTGCACTGCGGCCTCGTGGTGCACGGAGGCCACAAGAAGGCCAACCTGCTCCGCAACGGATGCGTCATTCTCGGGCTTGGCCGCAAGGCGTGCCAAGATAGCCTGTGCCTCCCCAGTACGGTCACGCATGACGAGCCATCGTGGAGACTCGGGAGCCACGCAGACTAGACTCATAGTGACAAGAGCAAAGAAGCACTGGAAAGCCAGCGGGAAGCGCCAAGATACGGGGTGGTCCGGGATGTACGTGAAGCCAAAGTTCATCCAGTTGGTAAGGGCAATTCCAAAGATATTGGTCACCATTTGGAGCACAATCAGCTTGCCGCGGTGCTCTGGCTTGGCCGTTTCTGACTGCCAGACAGGAATGGCAATCGTGTTCATGCCATTGCCCACGCCGGCTATAACACGCCCGACAATCATAGGCGCCAGAGAGTATGATGCGGTTTGAATGATGCCGCCTAGGATAAGGATGACACAGCCCGCAAGGATTGACCGTCGACGACCGATTTTATCGCCAATAAAGATAGATAGCAGCGTGCCTATAATGCAGCCTATGTCGTAAGTGGCCACGATCTGGCCCTGGATAGTTGAGCTTGGGTAATCGAACGTCTTTAGAAAGGCCCTGTTGCTTAGAAGACCGCCAAAGACGCCCTGGTCGTACCCGAAGAGGAGGAAGCCACTCCCACAAGCTGCCGTAATGCGGTAGCGAAGGGCGTCGCCCTCGTTGCTGAAGAGCCGTGGCATGGTTTGGACAGGGAAAAACAATTGATAGCTTGAGTAGTTGTTGAGTGAAGACTGAGTGTTTTGTAGACAAGAAGAGGATAGACAAGAGGGAGGTTGGCTTCTTATAGGCAATCACGAGCATGCAGTCTAGACCGCGAGATACTTGTCATGGATATGGAGGCGAGTCAAAGTCGGTTCATCTTGCCTCCCCCAAGTTTCCCCAAGTTTCCCCATGGGGCTCAATGTGGAGAGTCCTGCAAAGTCTGCCCAACCAGTTAACCCTCGTTTCGTATTGCCAGTGGGTTTTGTCTACTGGTTGTGCTTGGGGGTGTGTGGAGAAAACATGCTCGTAAATGCAGCTTCTGACGATGGAAAAGTATACAGCCGGTGAGAATCAGATGACCTTCGTTAGTGTAAACGCTCAGATCTACCCATTAAATGCAGCAGGCCCTTACAGCCGTGCCATGAGTCGCGTCGGGGCAAGGGCGGGGAAGCGCAATTGAGATCATCTACCGCTGCGGCTATATACACAGATTTAGCCTTCATGGTACTGTTATATGTGTTGAAATTGGCTTTCTGTTCTCATACACGTAGACTATATAGCCAGATCGCACTTCAACCCAGGGTATGCGTACTACTACCCATCCACGGCGCGCATTCAAAGGCACTGCAGCTCGACACATTTCACAAAAGATTACACGCACCACGACGGACATAATAGCACAGAGCAAAACACACAATGACAGCGCCGATCAAGCTGAATGTGGGAGTCGTTGGGATTGGGCGCATGGGCCAGTCGCACGCGTTTAACCTGCTTCACAAGACCCCTCGTGCCAACTTGCTATGCGCCTGTTCACCAGCAGAGCAGGATCTCGTCTGGGGAAAGGAGCACCTGGTACCCCATGGCGTCAAACTCTACCCTACCTTTGAGGAAATGATTGAGACACCAGAGCTACAGGCTATCGTCATTGCCTCGCTGTCTGCTCTGCACGCCGAACAGACGTTAGTGGCGCTTGACAAGGGCATTCATGTCCTCTGTGAGAAGCCTGTTTGTACTACGGTAAATGAGGTAAGGGAGATGGTAATGGATATTTGCGCGCAGAAGCTAATTGAGAGTCTAATAGCTTGAGGATATTATTCAACGAGTCGAGGCAAATCCCCAGACAAAGTTGATGGTGGGATTTGTGAGGCGCTTCGACGAAAGCTACCAGGACGCCCTTTCCAAGATCCAACAAGGGGGAATTGGGAAGCCTCTTATCTACCGCTCACAACAGTGTGAAAAGGGGGATACCGGCCCGTTCTTTAAAGGGTATCTCAGGAACTCCGGTGGTATCTTTGTCGACTCAATCATCCACGATATCGATCTGGCCTTGATGTTCCTCGGAGGCACGGAGTGTATTCCAAAATCCGTTTCGGCGGTTGGAATGAATGCTGTGCACACAGATCTCGCAGAACTAGGTGATGCTGACAATGCTGTGGGCATCTGCGAGTTTTGGGACGGCCAGTTTGCGTTCTTCTACAACTCACGAATCGCCGCACATGGTTACGACAGTCAGAGTGAGATATTTGGTACGACTGGGAAGGTATCCGTGAACCTCACGTCACGAAGGAACCGAGTCGAATTATGTGATGGCGACGGCTTCATCAAGACTGATCCAACTCCATCATGGTACGATCGGTACAAGGAGGCTTTCGTGGCGGAGGTGAACGGATGGGTTAACGCGATCTTGGACGGAGCACCGATGCCTATCCCTTTGAGATCTTCTCTGACGAGCCTTGTCATTGCTACATCGCTGCAGGAGAGTCTTAAGACAGAGCAGAAAATTCAGTTTGACCGCGCTGGAAAGCCACTAGCGTTGCCGTCTCTTAGGCTATAGGTAGACCAAGACTGTATACAAAGATCAGTCAATACATTCTTTGAGTGACCGAAACCAGGCTTGAGATAATATGATGGTAGAATCGCTTGAGTTCGGGTGAGGGCCTAAGCAATGTATACACTACCTTGTTGCGGACCTGGGATTGGTAATTTTTCGATAATACCATTGCTAGAATGGTTTATGTTACGCCTGTATGAGATAACACGATGTCTAGATCGGAACTCCCGTCTAAGAGCCCCGATCTAACGAGGGCGACGATGGCTTGGGTGGTGGCAAGCGAGATATACACGATAATTGAGCAGAGAGCATGCGATAAAGCTAGACTCGATGCTGGATAGATTGGTCGGATGTAGCTACAATCGTACCTGTCATCATTCAGGGACTTGTTACGTGGGAGTCATCGACGCTTAGGAGATATTCGGTGTATAATAATAACGCATTAATACCGTGACCAAGTCAAGAGATAGTTCGTTCTAGCTATAGCGCCTTCGACTTTTAGCCACGGTAGCAATACACCGAACAAGTCGATGTAATTAAGCCGTGTCTTTTTGAGAACGGACTCAGGTAAACTGGAGCCATTGAAATCCTATATGGACATGGACATGTGTCTAATTATAATTCAACTGAACCTCTCAACTACTTGCTTAGAAGACCCCAGGGGTGAAATCAACGACTTGCGACTTCATGATTAACCCAGACAGGCTTTCCACAAATCGTTTGTGCACGGGGTCCTCATTGAGATAGTAGTCTCTGTCGCTCGCTGAGGCGAACTCAACGACAAACGCGTGAGTAGTGCCAGCCTGACAAGGGAAGTCCAAAGGGACCCCAATGGTCAGCGCTTGCGTTTGGAATGGAACATACATAGTCTAATTTCGTTCAACGTACCTGGGCGCCCTCCGGCGAATTATCCTTGCCGCCTGATCCCCCTTGAATGTAAGGCTTCCGGGTAGTGGGATGCAGGCACTGGGCCTTGAGATCAAGCATGCGTTGACAAACCTGTTTAAAGATTAGAGACTAGTAGCAGGCAAGGCTGATATGACGGAGCACCTACCGCACTGATGTCCCCGGACGACGCACTCTCGTTGAATTGAAACATGACGATGTGGGTTATAGACATTGTGAAGGGGCAACGAGGTCAATATGTCTGCGTCTTGGTCTTTGGTGTTTGATCCAAAACTATATCCTGGCAAACCCGATGGTGAGAAGTATGTGTACATATTGCAACAGCGGCTTTATATTGAGTGTACAACAAGGCCCAGTAAAGTCTGTCAGTCCGGGACCTGGGTGTCTTGGACGGGCCTATCCCTGAAACCCCCCTTGTCCATGCTCGATTTCTTTATCTCCTGATAGCCTGTAACAAAATGGTAGCTCACACTTAAGTATCAACAGGGCCCCGGCACGACATAGTATGCCCACCTTACTCCTCCACAAGCTCCGTGATATGCTATTAGTAACGTTAGGTATGCTATGGACAAGTCCTTCCGTGTATGTCTTGGTCAGCCCCGTGATTGTCAATACCAGTGCTTGATGGGGAATATCGCGGCTATATTGGCTATGACAGCATATAGCCGCTAACGCAGCAAGTGAAGGAAAGCCCAAAGTAGCCTCTGACATCACGAGATGTCGTTCATGGAACAAACACCACTAGCAAATTCTCACTGTACCTTAAGGTAGCATACGACTGACTTGATGCCAACCTCTAACCATGCCCTCTTATCCATGACCAAACCTTTCACGCACTCCTAATTTGCATATCATGACCCCCAAGATTTTTATCACTGGCTCTACGGGCTACATTGGCGGTGATGCTCTATTCCACCTCTCCCAACAGCACTCCGACTTAGAACTAGCTTTGCTTGTTCGCTCCGCCGGCAAGGCAAAGGAGGTGCAGACGATATATCCTAAAGCTAGAATCGTTCATGGCAGTCTCGAAGACTCGGATGTTATCCGCCGCGAGGCCGCATGGGCAGATGTTGTTCTCCGTGAGTTTTACATTGGTTATTCCGGAACCCATTCTGACAGCCAAAACCGCAGACACGGCCGACTCATCCGATCACGAGCGAACCGCGAGGGCTATCTCACAGGGTCTCATTGAAGGTCACTCTCCGTCTCGACCCGGCTACTGGCTCCATGTTGGTGGGACAGGTATCCTGACGTATTTTGACTCCGAGGTGAAGAAGACTTTTGGAGAGCCGGACGAAAAGATATTCAACGATCTTGACGGTGTGGAGGAACTGGTTACTCTACCCACGGCTGCTTTCCACCGTAACGTCGATGAGATTGTTGTTGAAACCGGAACAGAGCATGCCGATCGAGTTAAAACAGCAATCATATGCCCTCCTACTATCTATGGAAAGGGATGTGGTCCCGTATCTGATCGTGGCCGTCAGGTATATGAACTGACGTCCTTCATTCTCAAGGAGAAATACTGTCCACGTATCGGTAGGGGTCTTGCTCGTTGGAACCATGTCCATATCCATGATCTGAGCGATCTAATCGGTCTACTCACTAAGGCTGCTATGAACCCTAGCCTGACAGAGGGTTTTGAAAAGGAGGTTTGGGGTCATCACGGCTACTTCATGGCGGAGAATGGTGAGCATGCCTGGGGTGACTTGGCAATTCAAATCGGCCGAGAAGCTCATAAGCAGGGCTTGATCGAAAATGAGCCTGAGCTCCGCGATTGGTCAATGGATGAGGCTCTCAACTCGTCTGCTGGATTTGAGGTGGCTAGTTGGGGCATGAATTCGCGCGCCAAGGCAGTGCGTGCTAGAAAGGTCTTGGGATGGCAGCCGAAGCAGCAGAGCCTGGTGGAAGAGATCCCTATCATTGTCAAGTCCGAGGCAGCTAGATTAGGCTGATTCAAATGCTGTAGAGAGTTAATACTACTGGATAGTTGGAAATCTCCTATAACATGCATCTGACCAAATGAGTGACCAGGATGTTTGTAATTTCGCTAACGTGTTGTTCTTCTCGACTATTGGGCACACAAGTATCCTTTCGGTGCATTGTAGGAGCATGTGAGCAATTCCTGAAGCGGCTGTCCAGTGATACTGGGGCAAGTCGGGGGAAATCCAAGGTGCCAACCCCGAGACATGAGCCTGGATCGATGTGGAGATACCACGCTAGCTTGCGATGCTTGGTCCTGGGATGACAATGGAGATGTCATAACGAACGAGCTTAGTCGCAGGTCCTCCATAACAGACCTTCAGTAAAGCGAGATATGCCGATCGTTGGAGCTGCCTACGGTATTGCAGATCATGGACAGCCGGTAACATGCGCTATTCATTCAAGCAAACCAAAGTCGCCTAGGCCGCCAAACGCGTCAATGATTCTGTAGATACTACGGGTCAATGCATTTACTGGTGGTGGGCATATTGCCGCCAATGGTACATATAGCCGCGCAACAACCCGGCCAACATCGTTCCAAGACCTCCAGGAGGTCGAGCTGACCAAGGTGACATTCGATATGGGCCGTAGTTGCCAATAAAAGTCATTGAATTTATTTTGGCTTCTTGATAAAACGCTTATTCAGCACCTGGCCGTTTGTAAGTAACAAAACGCCGTTCAACTCTTTACAGTACACAAAAACTCTTATAGCCGCTGCTTTTCAAGATCCCCGCCCGCTCATTTGTGATCAATTTAGCGTCATTGTACCCGCTGTTACGCCAGCCAATCAAGAAGCGTTAGAAACTGAAAGGATCTTTCTAGTTGCGGAGGTATTGTTGGAGAAGAAACGTTGCCATGATGCGTGCGTCCTGGAGGGGGACCATAGCCGAACATACTCTTATCAATATGGAAACGTTTGAATGACAACATTCAAACTCCACACCTGGTCGATTTGCAAGCTTTATAAAGTAAGCAACCCTGGCGAGACTCTATTGCTGTCCAGAGTCGATCGATCCGGCACAAGTACAAGGATCGTTCATCCCTTTTCCCTACCGCTCTCTCGTCACTCGCAGAATCAACATTCATTTAGTCTCCTCTCGATAGGCTCAACCCTGGAGTCTTCTCAAAATCAGCCAACCATGACGTCCAAGTTAACCAACACTGCCGCAAAAGGCGTCCCTTTCTTCACGCCTGCTCAGTCTCCGCCAGCGGGCACACTCCTGAGTCCCAGCACAGCGCCCACGCTTTTCACTCCGCTGACCACTCGCGGCGTGACAGCTCACAACCGCTTTGTCGTGTCGCCCATGTGCACCTACTCAGCCTCCAATGGACATTTATCAGATTGGCATATCGCACATCTTGGTCAGTTCGCCCTCGGCGGCGCTGGAACCGTAATGGTGGAAGCAACCGCCGTCGAGCCTAGGGGTCGCATTTCGCCCGAGGATTCAGGTCTGTGGCAGGACTCGCAAATTGCGCCTCTGAGGAGGATCGTCGATGTGATCCATAGCCAAGGCAGCCTGGCAGGTATCCAGATAGGTCACGCAGGAAGGAAGGCGTCCACTATTGCACCCTGGTTAGGGGGCACAACTGCTAAACCTTTGGCTGATGAGGCCATCGGCGGTTGGCCGAACGATGTTGTCGGACCTAGTCCCGTTCCCTACGCAGATGACCACGCTCCTCCCAAAGAGCTTTCTATCGAAGACATCAAGAGCTTAGTACAAAAGCATGCTGATTCCGCAAAGAGGGCAGTTGAGGCTGGATTTGACATCATTGAGCTCCACGGTGCGCACGGCTACCTGCACAATAATTTCCTGTCACCCATCTCCAACACCCGGACGGATCAATATGGTGGCTCCTTCGAAAATCGCACTCGTTTCCTCATAGAAACCATACAAGCTGTTCGGGCAGTGGTCCCCGACTCGATGCCGCTGTGGCTGCGCATCTCAGCGACAGAATGGATGGATCACACCGGCCAACCATCCTGGGATCTAGAAGAGTCCATTCGTCTCGCCAAGCTACTACCAGGCCTGGGCATCGATGTTTTGGATGTCTCTTCGGCAGGTAACACGCCCCTTTCTCGCATACCACCCCATAACCGATACCAGACCGATCTCGCAGGGTCCATCCGCGCCGCTGTTCGTGCCGCCGGGCTCCAACTTCAAATTGCAGCAGTCGGCAAGATTACCGAAGCAGAGATGGCGCGCTCGCTGGTTGAAGAAGGGAAACCTGTCAAAACCAACGGCAATGGCACGGTGGAGGTGGATGGGGACCACGGTGTCGCGCAGGCTGAGCTGATACTGGCTGCGAGACAATTCCTGAGGGATCCTCAGTGGCCGCTTAAAGTCGCCAATGAGCTTGGCGTGAGAGCCAAGTGGCCAAATCAATATGAGCGGGCGGCGAGGAAGCCCAAGCAGGACGCTGAGAAGCTTTAGCCTATGGCACGTACGTGCGGTAATGCCGCTTGACAGAGATGAGATAAAGATCAGGGACGGAGCAGCTCGGTATTGAGATAGACAACTATGGACAAGTATACGGCAATAAACCAATAAAGGTACTGTGCGCAATTTGCATTGGGGGTTAGATTTGGTGGCAAGGTGACTGTTTCGCCGTGAAGCTCAGCACGTGACTCCGTAACGTCGACACGAAGGGGAGGCGGAGATCTACTCAAGACATTCAACTTTACTTACAATACTAGTAAATTCTCCCTTAAGGATAGCTAATGAAAATCATTCAAGATCACATTATACCTACGAGCACGAGCGCACGACCAGCCAGGGTCGTAGATATCGACAAGTAAATATTTAGAAACAGTTATTTGAGCAGACAATTACTGACTCAAGTCCAAGTTGCCGTAGCACTCTCACTTATCTAAACAGACTATGCTTACAGCGTAAGGAGATCTTTGTTCTACTCTATCCTTATCTTTATTCGCGTGAAGGCTGGTAGTGACCTGCCGTCGTTGAAAGGATATGTCTTGGTGCAGAGGCAGTGTTTCGCGCCGCCTCAGTCACGGCTGTGCAGTTACAAGACTCAGCCACTCTCAGCAAGGTTCATCCAGGGAGCCTATTGTGATCAACTCACCCATTCAGGACCAGAAAATCAGTATACTACTTAGTAATCAGAAGCCGGAACTTGCTGCCGGACTGCGCGGGCTGATGGTGGACTCGACACCGTCACTTAGCCTAGGGCCTAAGTAGCCGTCGACGTAGCACGCATCCACTGTCATATAGCCTATCTTCTGCAGCATATCGCTGAGTGCAACAGGACAAAGTAGCCTAAGCTGCATTCGCTATAGCGGTCTGCAGTCACACCTGTTGGTCAACCACATCCGAGTTGAGAAAATTCGGTCCCATATTAGGGTCTTCCGGCGGGCCCCAAGGACTGGCCCAGTTCAAGTTGGTTTCTAGGAAGGATGAGAGCATTGGGTGGGTATGCCATGAGTCCTGTATAAACCCCGTATCCAGCTCTGGCATGTCTGGGACAAGTTCGTCGGGCATGCCGCCCGCCATAGCCAGACCCGGCATCCTTGAAACCCCGGCGTGAGTCTCGGTGGTATTGGGATTGGGGTCCGCACACTGGCCGCCGTCATCTAGAGAAGGGCCCTGCACGTCATTTTGCATGTTGGAAATGAGGTTGTCAAAGAGCCGCATCACCCAGGGCGCCGAATCCCAAGCGTCGCTGATGTTGTGCCATGCCATTTGACACATCATCATTGACGACTGCCCTAGCTGCGCCCGACTAGGGCTACTGCTCTTCATTTGCGTGTAAAATACAACTTCGGCCAGAAACAGGCCGGGGTACGCCTCATGCGGTAAGTTGAGGGTTGCCGATCTCCGAACGATGCCACAGGCAAGCGAAAGAATTCGCTGTGCTGCAGAATCAATGGTAGATGCACAGCCCTCGCCGTCTCTCAATGCCCCAGGCGAGACTCTAGAAAGGGAGCCAAAGCGGCCCTGGAATGGGGGGGAGGTTGCAGCATCCATACCGCGGCTGTGATTATCCGGAGATAGATGGCCCAGCATGCATAGAATGACATGATGATCGTAGAGGATAGAGAGACACCATGAGAAGACATTTGGTGTCTGCCCAACGGCGTCCCACCGCAAACTCGTTGGCAGCTCCTGTAGCCAGAGCTGCAGCCGGCTCATCGGGTCGGACTGTACCTGATTCCGCTGGGCGAAGCGTGAGGCGATGATGCTACGTAGAATGAGCGACAGCCGGGCCACGTGGATCTGATACAGACTGTATGTGGGCATGAGGGGATTGCCGGCAAATTCGGGACTTTCAGAGTCGGCTTTGAAGTCGTCCATGGTCAACATTTCAGTATCGCAAAAGTCCATGTTGATCCGAAAGGGTCGTCCAAAGAGGGCGCCGCAGGACGCATCACGAACGACAAGGGTCCACCACAAGCGACGTAAAAGGCTACGATCTTGAGGGTTGATGTTGGCCCTGGCCATGGAACGGTGAAGCCCAAGGGCCTCGGCAATGGTAACGCTGGTGCTGTTCCAGCTGTAGCAGTTCCAAAAGTCGTTTGGTCCTCCGGCCCAGAACGCGAGCAAGATGGTGCTTTGCAGTGTCACAATCTTGTTAACCTCGTAGCCGGCGTCAAAGAGAGCCTTAGCTCTGCTATAGTAATTGTAGCGTGCCTCTTTGCGGTTACTGAAGCTGGCCTGGTGTAGTATGGATATGGGGCAGAAGGTTGAGGCGATGAAGCAGACAGAGTGCATCAGGAGCCACGGCATCGTCTTGCTGCTGACTTGGGTGAGGAACTCGGGTCGATTGACGATCGGATACAATGGGTAGACTCGACTCAGGAATGCGGTTATCAAGCCGTCCAAAATCTCGGTGCGGGGATACTCAAAAGCGCCCTTTGTTGTAAGATTGCGTATCTCCTCGTCGTGCATGTGGGCCGGATGCTGCTCGGCAAGAAGATGATCTCGTTGGGGCGCTGGCTCGGGCATAGGAGGCCCAGGGTAGTGCAACTTGATGGACCCGCCATCCTCAAGATCCTCGAGGACCATGGCCAAAGGGAAAGACTCGCCCAGGTAAGTGATGGAACATTTGTCAATGAGACTCTTACGGTCTCGCCGACGGGTGTCGAGGAAGTGATCAAACATGGTAGGCCAGCTGATCTCACGATACGACGAGGCGACGGAGCGGGACACATCAGAGTCTGGGGATGAGAGATCCTGGCCCGCAACCTCATAGGGAGAAGGTCCACGGGGGGTCGGGTCAAGCATGGCAGCCTGGGTGACATTCTTCGGATCCGGGACGTTGGAAGGGCATGTAGGCGATTGAGTTGGCACTTCCGGTACAGCCTGTGCGGAGTCGTGACCGTTCGCCTGAATTTCTCGGCCCATGCCCATGGCATCTTGTGTCAGGGAGTCAGATTCTTCGGGGACCATGCTACCAACGCGGGATGCATCTACTGGTCGCTGGGCTTCTCGTGCTCGACTGGCTTCTTCTGCGAGAGCACTGCCGCTCACAAGCTCACCGCCGTCCCGGGACACCGAGGCAAGTGTCTGGTCTCTGGCTTTATCGGGACGCGCCCTGTTCCTGGGATAGGTTCCTCTTTTCGACTTGATAAGGCTGCAAGCGGAGATGCCATACTGCTCGCACCGCGTGCAGGGCGTGCCTCGCTCGACTGCGTCACACTTGACGCGACGGTCATGGCAGGCTTTGCAAGCTTTTGCGGCACGACAGCGAACGGGAGCAGCTTTTGAAGTGGTACCCATCTGATAGGGCAAGGAAAGACCAAGGCAATGAGTAAGTAAAGGCGTGTATATATATATACAGGATGGACTGCACAAACAAAGACACAGTTAGGTGATGACTGAGTGCGCAAGATACAATCGACAAGTAGCTGAGTTGAGGACGAGCTGAAAAGTGGCAAGACAAGTTGACTTGAATCGACCCTCATCTGACAAAATAGCTCCAGGTGAGTAAAAAAATCACCCTCCCCACATCAACGCCACGCGGGGACTGCCCTGGCATTGGTAATGTGCGGGGATTGCACTAACTGAGTCAAGGAGCGTCTGGCCAAACGTTATTGCTTGGCTGTTAAGTGAGGGGGACGCCCCTGCTGACCTCCCCCGCCTGCGCAGTGTGTGCTGGGTGTCATGGCAGCATTGATCATGGTTATCATAGATCCTGGGATCGATGGGCAGCAACGCTTGGACGACAATGCTTTCCCAGAACTCGAGAATCGCGAGAACGACGAGTTTAAATACACCTAGTAGGCGGCGCTGTGGGCAGACGGGGCATGTGTCGGTGAAGGACGGACAATTGAATGGAGACTTGTCGGGGTAGTTGATAGAGATACGTGTGCATGCCTGATCAGTAGATTTGCAACCTGGACAATGACCGATGGGATCTCCCTTGCCAAGTAGTGCTGAATGACTCATGTTAAACGAGAGACCAGAGTTCGGATGCTTACCAATGCTTCCATGGTGTACTGTACAATTCCCCGAGACGATGAACACCACATTGAACGACCCGGGCGATCTGGGGGACACGTGCTCTGATTCCAAGTTCTACACATCAGAAGTAATAATACATTTTATCAAGTCCGAAGGCTTTTTCAGAACCAGCTTGAGAGCTTCTTCAGCCTCCAGCAAATCGAATTTGTGGGTGACGAGTGATTTAACGTCAAGCTTCCTGGCAGCCAACAGTTCGATGGCTGTGGGGAAAGTGTTCGCATATCTCCATACTCCAAGCAGCTCAACCTCCCTGACAACCGCCAACCCCAGATTGAGCGTCTGTGTCGGTCTCCCCAGCCCGACGATCACCACCTTTCCTCCAGCGGTGGTGGCGCTGATGCAGGCATTCAGGCATGGCTCGGCCCCAGTACACTCGAAGGCTGCATCCACCTTGAACTCCTTCTGTCCCTCGCTCCCCGGAAGGCGTGTGAATGTCACATCGGCTAAATTCTTCTCCTTGGCAAACTGAAGCCTGGCCTCGTCAACGTCTACCATAGTTACTGACGCTGCTCCTGAAGCTTTTGCCACAGCAGCGCAGAGTAGACCAACTGCACCCGCTCCGGTGACTAAAACAGAGTGCCCGGCGTGTATTCTCGCCTTGCGGATTGAGTGAATCGCCACCGATAGAGGCTCGATCAAGGCTGCCTCCTCGTATGACACCCCGTCCGGGAGCTTGTAGACCAAGCGAGCCGGGTGATTAAGACGTCCTTGAAGCGAGCCTTGTACTGGAGGCTTCGCACTTGCAGATCCATTGAATCGCATCTGATTGCAGAGATTGTATCTACCATCAAGGCAATGTCTACAGCTCAGACAGGCTTGTTGAGGCTCCAAGGTGACACGATCCCCAACACTGATGCTCGTCACCTGAGCACCGACGGCCACCACCTCCCCCGCAGCCTCATGTCCTAGGATAAGGGGCTCAGTGACTTCGTAAATACCATTTCGCCCGTTTTGGTAGTAGTGCTGGTCCGTCCCACAAATTCCTGTTGCTCTTGGTGCGATCTGGACCTCGTTGGGTCCTGGAGCGGCCGTTTTGACCTGCTCGATGGCCAACTTTTGAGCGGCGTGTAATACAACCGCATTGTAACTGCTGGTATGCGTCGACATGCTGAAGGGTGTGGGTTGAGTAATTCGATAGTCTGACTGTTGTTTGGTAATGGGAATGGGACGAGGAAGCTTGTGTATCGGCAGGTTGACGCGAGAACAAATCACCCGTTATATCTTACCAGCCCTGTTCTGCCGCTTTCGCACAAGGCTTTATAACCTTGTATCAAGGGAAACCACGCTAGCAAGAGTTTTGTTTTGGCGGATCAAAAGCTGCTCGGCTATATGCCTTGTGTCTACATGCATTCCAAAAACGTGATCGCGCATGTTCATCCATCGCATAATGGTGACTGCTGGCTGTACGCGCTCTATAGCCTATTTTGAGCGGAGAGGCTCAGTAGTGAGTAGTGACATCCAGTCTATCGTGTATAGTGCAACGCATCAATCCGTGCTTATGGATGTACAGGTTGAACCGGCGAGCGTAAGTTTGAGGACGAATCGCGATTAACCGCTACAGACACGACTAAGAGAAAATAATGGATATAAACGAATATAATCAGTAATTTATTCAGTCTCCGAGTGCAGATGTCGTTTAAGCGGAACTATGACATGTAACTACGAGCTCCGTATCTACCCTTCCATCAAGCTAACTTAGTACGCAAGCCCAGAGCCAGGGAAGAGAGCAAGACTCCAGCTGCGACCCCCCAGAATGCCAATTTAGAGAACGGGCTAATGGGAAGAGTACCTTTCCCACCGTCAATGTTGAAATCCCTCCAGATAGGCCAGTAGAGCTCCCACCAGAACTTCCAGGTCGGATCATGGTAGTTGGTCGTGTTGCGTCCTGCGGCGTCGAGATTCCAGTTAGCGCATCCAGAGCTCCAGACCATGCTCTTGAGCTTCTCTTGCACAAAGTTAGCGTCCCTGTTCTCAGCAGCCTCCTTAACATCAATCACAGCAAAGTGATGCTTGACGATTGGGGCCACGAGTGTCTTGATGATGTATTCAGCCTGCGTCTCGTTGGAGAAGATGCATGAGTTGTGAGCGGGAAACGCGTTGGGCCCAAACACAATCCCAAAGTTTGGAAACCCTGTGACGAACGTCGCCCGATAGGCTTGAGCACCACGAGTGTCCTTCCAGTGCTCGTTGATTGTCTTGCCACCCCTACCCTTGACCTCCATAGGGGTCAGGAACTCTTGAATCTTGAAACCTGTGCTCAGAACCACTGCGTCGAACTCTATGTGTCTCTTGGTGGTTCGGAGGCCTGTTTCCGTGAACTCAACTATGGGTTCGTCCGTGAGCTCAACATTTGGGCTGTGTAAAGACTCGAGGTAGTCGGGGTCAAAAATACGGCGCTTGCAACCCAGGGGAAAGTCAGGGATCAGAAGATCATGGAACTTGGCTGGTGCAACTCTGCGCATGTACTTTTCAGCCTCTTTGGTTTGCACCGCCCGTTTGCGAGCTGCGGAAGGACTGTCGCCGAGGTACAAATCGTGCAGCCTGTCGGTTGTTTTCCAAAGATAAAAGCGGTACAGCCTCTGATAAAGAGGAAGATAGCGGAAGCACCACTTCTCAAAAGCTGTAAATTTGCGGTTTGGCCGTTCGTTGATCCACTGCGGCGACCTCTGAAATTGAACGACGTATGATGCCGTGTTGACGGCGTAGGGCATGAGCTGGGCCCCCGAGCACCCGTTGCCAACCACTGCAACAGTCTTGGCCTTCATATCAAATTGGTGATTCCACCGTGCTGAATGCCAAATCTGGCCCTTGAAGGTCTCGTGGCCTGGAATGGTGCAGTCCTTTGGCACGGATATCGTGCCCACGCAAGACACGAGCATCTCGGCCTCTCTAAAGAATTTGTGGCCAGTCGCCAAGTCGACAAGACTCACACGCCATACCGAGCGTTCCTCAATCCATTCGGCCGAGGCTACTTCGATCTGAAGTCGCACATGAGGCCGGATTCCAAATTTGTCGACGGTGTCATTAAGGTACTGCAAGATTTCACCTTGCTCGGCGAACCGCTTAGACCAGCCTGGGTTTGGGTTGAAGGAGAAGGAATAGAGATGCGAGTCGACATCGCACCCCACTCCTGGGTAAGTGTTGAGGTGCCAGGTACCGCCCAGAGCGCTCTCTCTTTCGTAGATGGTGAAGTTCTGATAGTTGAGACGTGTTTTGAGGCCGGCTGCGAGGGCGATGCCTGCAATACCGCAACCGATGACGATTAACCTTGGCTCTTGATGGGAAGTCATACCGACGAGAGTTGGGATTGATTGTTTGAGTAGGATTCAAAGTCGATTGATGTTGGCGAGTGACAGTGATTGTGATCTTATTCCTGCAGCACCTACGCAATCGTCGTGAAGGCTAACGCTCGGAGTCTCGATATGTTAATTATAGCCGCCACACAAGGACAGGAACCCCTGACCGCTGGATATTGATCACTTAGATCATTACTTCCGTTATTCGCATAAAGCCTGAAAGCTCCATCTTTGTTTTGAGCGCAAAGCATGTTGCAGTCGGATTCTCGAACACTCTGTGGAACATAAAGGCTATATGGCTTCTGCAACTAGCAGTTTACCATCAGCTACATACCATACTAATTAGTCGATAAGAAGTTGGTGTTTCAGGCGTTGCATAACTTAGTAGTATGCCACCATAAAGGAGACCGGAATACCAAGCAAGCATTGACGCAGAACTATCGCTCAAGTGTACTGAAACGCTCTTTTTGTTTCTCATCGAACTATCATGACTGCAACAAACACGGCACTTGGCAATGCTAGGAAGCTGACGCCTGATGGGATCGCCGTTCGCGACGTCAGAAAGCTGGTCATTGACTGCTGCCGACAGAATGGAGGCGGTCACGGTGGCTCAGCAATCGGCATGGCACCACTTGGAGTTGCTCTTTGGCGTCATACACTTCGGTTCAGCACGCAAAATCCCGAGTGGTTCGACCGAGACAGGTTCGTTCTCTCAAACGGACATGCCGCCATCTTCCTCTACACCATGCTCCACGTCGCAGGATACCCACACATGACCCTCGACGAGCTCAAGATGTATGCAGATCCCAAGGCTTTCAACCGCAAGACAGGTACATGGAAGTCCACCATCTGCCATGGACACCCGGAAATCGAAGTGCCTGGTATCGAAGTAACGACAGGTCCCCTAGGACAAGGAATCGCCAACGCAGTTGGTTTGGCCATCGCATCCAAGCATCTGGCCGCAACGTTCAACAAGCCGGGATACAACATGATACAATCCCGTATATACTGCTCAACCGGTGATGGATGTCTCCAAGAAGGCGTGGCAATGGAGGCTATGGCAATTGCAGGTCATCTGAAGCTGGATAATCTTGTTTTGTGCTACGACAATAACCAGGTCACTTGCGACGGACCTTTGGAGTGGATCGTCTCTGAGGATATCAACTCAAAGATGAGGTCTATAGGCTGGAACGTAATCGACGTCTTCGAGGGAGACACGTCAGTCGAGAGCATCGTCAGCGCGCTGAACCTGGGTAACGCAACGAAGGGAATGCCGACCTTCATCAACATCAGGTCAACAATTGGCTATGGCACATCAACAGCTGGCACCGCCAAATCTCACCATGGAACCTATACTGATGCAGACGCGACTCTATATTCCGAGTCCAGTGATCAAGTCACGCACCGCGTCTCTAAAGAGTGCAAGGAATATTTTGCGGAATGGGCAGACCAAGGCAATCGTCGCCAAGTTCTCTGGAATGAGAAGCTGCATCGCTATTGCCAAGACTTCCCTGAGGATGGGAAGCTTCTTCGTGCCCGAATTACTGGCGAAATCAACTACCAGGATGTGCTCTCACGCGTACAACTTCCTCCAGAGCCAGCTTCTGCGCGTTCTCTCAATGGCGCTGTCTTCCAGCAATTGATCGATCACATCCCTAACTTCATTGCCGGGGGCGCTGACTTATGGACCTCGAATCAGATGGGCGATCACTCCCACCGAATATTTGATGGATCACAGCCTGAGGGCCGAGTCATCCGTTACGGAATCCGTGAGCATGCTATGGCCGCCATTTCCAATGGACTAGCTGCCTATTCCCCCAACACGATAATTCCCATTACAGCCACCTTCTTCATGTTTTACCTATACGCAGCTCCTGGCGTAAGGATGGGCGCACTCAGCTCTCTCAAAGTCATCCACGTTGCCACGCATGACTCTATCGGGGAGGGGCAGAATGGGCCGACCCATCAGCCTGTAGAGGTTGATTCTCTGTATCGTGCGATGCCCAACCTGCTCTACATTCGGCCTGCCGACGGCGAAGAGATCATCGGCGCCTGGTCTACAGCTCTGGAGATCCAGGGCCAATCGGCCATTATATCCCTTGCCAGAGATCCACCAGCAATCGCAATCCCAAACACAAGCCGCGATAAAATATCCAAAGGAGGTTACGTTATCGTACACCATCCCAAGCCAGTCGTGACGCTCGTGTCGTGTGGCTCCGAGCTGCAGTTTGCTGTGACTGCGGCCGCCAAGCTCACAGAGGAAGGCATCGGCACCAGAGTCGTCAGCATGCCTTGTCTGCGTGTTTTTGAAGCTCAAAGCGCGGAATACCAGGAATCGGTTCTCTCTGATGCTCCGCATGTTATCTCGGTCGAGGCATATGTTCCCGGATTTTGGGCGCGCATCTGTACGGCTTCTATTGGCATGAACTCGTTCGGGTATTCTGGAGCTGGAAGGGATAACTTCTCCCGGTTTGGGATTGATGCTGAAGGTGTGGTTGCGAAGGTCAAGGCTCATATTGGAAGCGTCGGAAGTGGCCACGCATCAAGACGTTGGAAGCTGTTGACATAAGGCGAAACGTCAAATTTTCGAGTAGCTGCTGATGACCCCCGGCGTCTTTCACAAGACGTAGGTTGGAAGAGATACGAGCCAACCGGATATCTGGCCTGAGTTAGCTTTTATCCGTTCTCTTATCTTATGTACCTGATCAACTGAGAGCACCTTTCATGGGACAATTTATTGAAACGAGTATCTACGCATGACTTTAACAAACCATGGACAGCACGTCGCAGCTTTCGCCCTACCCATCATTGTCCTTGCCTAAACACAACAGGGTCACCGCGACCAGCTTCTGGGGGTGCGGAACTCGATGTTCCTGTTGCAGGGCAGAGACATCAATGGCGCCGTTACGATTCCCGGCTTAGCTATAGCTTATCTTCTACCAGTGACGATTTTCACATGCTGACTCCGTAATACCCAAGATTAACCGTACGTAGGTAGTCGAGTTTGACACGTCCAATTGTAGCGTGTCTTTTCAGTATTGGTACCAATAAGCATGCATAGGCCTTGCAATGAACTACGCTGCCTGATTCTGATCCCGAGACAGAGGAGCTCAACCTGTTTAGCCAAAACCGGCCGGAAGTGCATGTGCATAAACTCATCAACGAAATCTGGTTGGGGTCACGAGTGAGTTTGTCCGCAGCTAGGACATCAAGCATCATCGGATTGGCACAACCAATAGGATCTTTTTTTCCTTTCGGGCTTTCAAGATTTCGAAATTACAATGTACTTTGCGCTCTTTCACACGCTCTCTCTCCGTCTCCCTTGCATCTTGCCGAGTCAGCTCAAGTGGCATCCCCACCGCCACACGGATCCCTGGCTTTCATCCCCCGCATCGCCATATAAGCGCACATTACATAGTGAACTTGAAGGCATATAGCCGCTCCATTTGTCACCAATCTTAATGCGTCGCTCATTTAGCCGCCTTTTATGGTTTCTGTGCTGCTGCGTCCACGTAATTGCCAGTCACCTTGGTATACTACGAGATGAAGCCTATTTCATAATTCTACCCTTAATGGATGAAGCGGTCTGACCGTACAGCACGTCATGTTCCTTGGTTACGGGATATCATTAAGTCTCGGTCATCGTCCTTGTAGATGTGTTACATTCCATCAACCTCTGTGCTTGAGATTGACTCGCGAGCCTGGTTCCCTTAATAATGACTTGCTCTAGAAACCCGGCCAAATGTTTATTGCTCTATGCCCTGGCCCTGTATAGAGTCGCCAACTCCTTACTGTCCCTGCCAAAGATCAGCCTTGATACTTCACATAGCTAGCTCAGAATGGTCTCATGCGAATCGAGTTCCGAGATTAAACGCAGGAACGTCACGACTGCCTGCGCACCGTGTCGGACAAGTAAGATAAAGGTTTGTCAGCGAAATACAACAATCTCCATTATGAGTCTTTACTTCTACCCAAATGCTGTTGTTTCGCCTTGACCGACTGGCTTGCTGACTTGACAGTGTGATGGCCTATCTCCAGCTTGCACCAGCTGCATGCTAAAGGGTCGGGATTGTCATTACGCCTTGAAAGATGACAGAAGAAAGTGAGCGACCCAAAAATCAAGAGCTTGTGTGATTATACTAGCCTGACATTTAAGACTCTCACTTCGAGTTGCGGTTGAGATTCTAGCAGATCGTGTTACCCAGCTTGGAGACTTTATCGAAGATAACTCACTAGAGCTACCTGATATGGACAAAGACAATGAAGCTTTGGTCGTGAAGATCCTCTGTCAGGCAAAACTTGTTCTACCGAGGAGGCGAAATAGGTTTTCGAAGCCAACATCACCCACCATGCCACAGCAAGACGACACACCAACTTCCCTGCCGCTCAACTCGTCTGCTGAAAGGGAGAGCCACTCTCCTCCAGACACACGAACACCAAAGTCTCCGTCTCATCGAGATAATGGTAGAGACGAGAACACTACGACGGCAAGAAGCGAACACTCGAGCGTCAACTCTGCTGATTCGGTGTATACCGATCAGGGCTATGCTGATCGTGGAACTGTCAATGGCAATCACTCACTAGATTTCGGCCCCATGGGTCATGTACCATGCAGTACCAACGACCTTGGCGTGCTAGACTTCAACGCTCAGCTACCCTGGGGAGGTATGCTAGCTTTCTCGTCTCCAGAATCCATCGCGGAATCACGGACCAAAATACCTGGGCTCGGGCCACAGGCACCTATCAATGATATGGAAACCATAGACTGCCTTGCCGAACAGCTCGCAGCCCGAGTTGGATCATTCGACATAGGTAAAAGTGGCCAGATTCGCTATCATGGTCCCACATCTAACTTCAACTTGGTCCGCATGCCCGAGCCCGACAAGCTGACGATTCACCGTACTGTTCGAGAGCATGGTCAAGAGTGTTTGAGCGCTCTTGGCCTTGGGCAAGCTGTCCCTTTTGATCTCGTACAACATCTCACCAACCTCTTCTTTACCTGGCAGAATCCAACACTCTGTATCATAAATCGGCCTATGTTTGAAAAGGCCAGGATCGACTGGTTTAGTAACGCTCGGGAGACGCCGGTTTTCTCAGACGCCCTGCTGAACTCGATGTAAGTTCTTAATTTATCTCCTTTTACCGGTTATTATATGTTCTAAACAGCGCCTTTTAGTTGTGCCGCGGGTGCTACGCTTGAAGCACAGTATTGTCCAGATCTGGACACTTTTCCTCGGTCGCTCTCGGACTTCTTCGCTGACCGAGCCAAAGCTCTGCTCGAGATTGAGCTAGACGATCCAACTGTCGCTACCGTTCAAGCTATGGTAATACTTAGCAGCCACGAGATTGGCTGCAGAAGGGACACGCGTGGCTGGCTTTATAGCGGTATGGCGTGCCACGTTCATACTTCTATTTTACAGTGATAGGCTGACCAAAGCAGGTATGGCTGTGCGGCTCGCGTTTGACCTGGCGTTGCACATCGATCTGTCCCAGGACGTGGCGAAAGGACTTGTGCCACAGGAAGAAGCAGATCTCCGAAGGAATGTATTTTGGAGTACGTATAATGCTGACTGGTAAGTGTTTCCCCATCCCTTACATGTTTACCGAGAAGACTGTCCTAATTTCTTATAGCATGTGGAAGTACTCAGTTGGGCGTCCTTGCTATATCAACTTAGGAGATGTTACCATTTCCAGGCCTACAAAGCGCACAGATGCTCATGCCACTGAAGAATGGACTCCTTACACGGGCAGTGAGAGATTGACCGGCTTGATTCCGCTGCCGGATTTCGCCGAGGAGGTGCACCGTCAACGGACCATTCTCTGCGAGATACTTGCTCCTCTCACGTACGGTCTGTAAGTTCAAAGTAGCTTCTGACTCGTAGCATGATTATTCATCATCCCTTTTATAGATATGGAAGGCACACTGTTCCGCTATCTGCTATTCAAAACCTGAATGCCAGGTATTCTGAGGCGCTGCAGAATTGGCCGGATAATCTACCGCTCAATCTCAAGCTTCATCTTGACGACCGGGAAACGAAACACCTTCCCCATGTTTTTTTCCTGCAGTGGGTATACCCAATGCTTCAAAGGCCATTCCAGTCAATTGACCTGTTCTCAGCATTCAGTATCACCAGAGCGTCATTAATGTCTACCGTCCTTTCTTATCAAGGGTCGCAGACAATATCTTATTAAGCGACTATTCGAATCTCTTACAATTTCGATCGCTATGCATTGAGTCTGCCGCAGCTATCGCAAAGCTAATTGGAATTCACGGTACACACTACGGCATTCGATACCTGAACGCCCAAGTAGTAGGTAGCGTTTGCTCAGCTGCCTTGATGCTCATATTTGCTCTAGCAGACAAGAATCGCTACCCCAAAGCGGCACATCATCTTGGGGTTTGCTTATCCGCATTGGATGAGCTCAGTGTGTCCATGGAAAGCGCTAGAAAATCCAGAGTATTTTTGACCCTTTTACAAAGACAATGGGGAGCTCAGTTGCGGCGTGCCCGTTTAAGTCTCAAAGTGCCATACACAGCTTTAGACTCGAGCATTGACACGGTGTATACCGGGCTTGACATGGGCATTCTGGACCAGGTTGGAGCTCGACAGTTCCCTCAGCCGGGTCCTAGGCAAATGGATATGGCGGCACTTGTTGACAGTCGAAAAACTTCCCTGATGGATTGGATGCACACTGGCGACAATGGCCTGTTGGCCTAACTGATTCGAATATCGTGTAGCTATCGATGTTTACATATCATGTATAATTTTCATGTTCAGATCTAATCTCGATACCCTTACCTTAGATCCTTCCAGAAGTAACTGTCTTCCACTTCTCTCACCGTCAATATGCGCAAGACAACACCCAATAGACGAATTAACAATCCCGTATTTGTTCTCATCACATAGTCACTTCAAGTGCATTTTCATGACTGCTACGCCTCTCATCATTCTTCGTTATGCTTTCTGTCTGTGAGTCGAAACGGTAGGAGTTAAGTAGTTTATCAGCGCTTTAAGCTTGCGTTTCCTCAAAAACTGCGCAAGATGGAATGCTGGCATGTAGACATAGATGCTAGGTGAACGTTGGAACTTGCACATGAACAATGATCTTTTGAAACCATCACAAGAAAGTTTTATCGCTCGTCCCGATTTTCTAAGAGGCTGGGATCATAGATAAAGTTATGTAATAAACTTGCATCGGGGAGAGAGTAGCGTCGCCGCATGGGCTGTCTCATGTTTAACGCCTCCTCCCACTGCGGCACATACGGATGCATCCGACAACCGAAGTTCTTTTCTAGTAGCTGCTCTAATCGATCGTCAAAGGATTGGCACTAGGAGCAAGAATGTCCACCCATTTTGGCGACAGCAAATTGAGAAGCTGGAGGAACTTTGGTAAATGCCTCTCAAAAAGACCTAGGTAGCCAAGCTCATGGACACTTTGACAGAGCACAGATAGATTGACACGGAGAATTCTAACATGACAAACATCGAAATCATTCCATTCCTGCATTGTAACCATGCGCGCCACGTTAAGCTTATGGCAGAAACTGCCCGATCGACCCTAGCACCCAAAGTTCTTTCGAGGCTCAAGTACGTCTGAGTAAGCCTGGCAAGGATACGTGGCTATGCTTAATGATGAAGTAATTAGACCGAGGAAAAGGCCAATCGGAGCGAAAGAGAGCAACGCTAGCTCCCTTTCAATCTGCCCTTCTATTTCTGGCTCTCCAACACACCGAAACATGGACAGCCGGCCAACCAGCCTCGACCACCACCGACCGTGCCCCGTCTTCAATGTCTCCGGCAACTCATGGAGGATGACCTAAGGAAATTGCTAGCATCATTTTCCCAACTACCAAGACCGCTGATCAGGCGGGAGCGTTACAAAGTCCCTAAATGGGCAGCTGCCCAGCATTGCACTTTAGAGCAGACTCAGCGGAAACAAAGTCCCATATGCTCAGCCACCGAGAAACACAGTGGCTTTCCAGCCCCGCGTTCTGGGGTTGCACAGCTGAGGCAGCTGGCAGGCTGTGAAGGCTGACCAAGATCATCTTGCACATCATCTTTGGAGGGAAATGAACGCATGTTGGGGGGTATAAGAGCTCTTCCCGGCTCTCGCATTGTAGATAAGAAAGTGTAGCAGCAGTGTCAACCAACAATCTGATAACTTCGACAAGCCTTCTCAGACCCTTCGCTACCTTTATTCCTTCGTTGTGACACTCTTCGGGCTCTGACCAGCTCCAGCCGACATGGCGCCCTTCGACACCCGAAGCTCCGGGTACGGAGACCTCTGCACGACTCCAGCATGCATTCACCTTGCGTCAGACATTCTTTTCGCCCTCGCTCCAAATTACACCGACATTGATCCTTGCACTGACTTTGATCAACGTACGTGACCCTTTCCGCGACGTCCTGTTAGACAATACTAACCCATCTACTGTTCAGTCGTGTGTGGAAGTTGGGCTTCCCACCATGAGATTCCTGTAGGGGAAAACGCCATCAACTCCCTCACAGAGGTGGGGGAAACGACCCAGAACACTGTGAGGGAGATACTTGAGGGCGAATATCCCTCCAAATGGGACGCGGGCTGGATCACAGTCAACCTGACCGACGACCAAGTCAAGGCCGACAAGGAGAACTTCAAGAAGATCCAAAAGTCGTACGACGTTTGCATGAACCACACCGACCTGGAGGAACAAGGCCTCGAGCCTCTTGCTGCTTTTGTGAAGACGATTGTCGAGACCTTCCCCGCCTACAACGACAATGCAGAGGTCCATGATTATACTACTCCCCTGGGAAAGATCATCACCCTTTTCGAGAGCCTTGGAATTGAGACTACCCAGAGAATGGTACAGACTCAAAATAACTTTAACCCCGAAGAGATCCAGCTTATCATCATCCCACCTTCCAGCAGCGATATCCCTGCTGCCGAGGAAGACCTGTTGGAGTATTTGGAACTCTCCGCCACGCTCATCGCTGCCGTGCACCCGGGCAACCTCAGCATCAAGGAGGCTGTCCGCCGAATGAAGTCCATCATCAAGCTGCAATCCGTCTTGGCCGAGGTTCTTTCCGCCGCGAGCGAGGAAGAATCTACAATTGGGCTTGCTGAAATCAACCAGCTAGCTCCTCAACTCAACTTCGAATACGTCGTCAAGAAGTTGGCCCCCGCAGAGTTCGACGTGACCAAGACAATCACTTCCCAAACTTCTTACTTTGGCAACCTCTCCCAAATCATCACCGAGACTCCCTCCGACGTCCTCCAGACCTTTTTCGTGTGGAAGGCCATCGCTGCCCTCACACGCTACGTCGAGTCTGATGAAACTAACGCATACAACACCTTCAGGACCAAACAGGCTGGTGAGGATCCCGAGAGTCCCGCTCCTCGCTGGAAGAAGTGTGTCAGCCTGCTTGACAGTGGCGTTGCCTGGATCCAGGCCAGCGAGACCGCCTCCTCCACGATTGGACCCAGCGGACTGACATGGATTCTTACGCACTTCTTCCTGGACAAGGCCTACTCTAAGGAGGCAAGGGATCTCACCTCAGACATTGTCGACGCCATCGAAGCCTCTTTCCTTGCGCGCCTCAAGTCAAAGGACTGGGTCAGTGATGAAGTGAAGAAGGCCGCGGAGGAGAAGGTTCAGAAGATGCGAAGCGTGATCGCCTATGGCACTGACCCTGATACGCTTGACCCTATTTCGCTCAAGAAGTACTACGCCGACGCCGAGGTGACCTCCAACCACGTTCAAAACGTGCTGGGATTCGCCTACGTGAATGTTGCCCACTCGTGGGACATGCTCGGAAAGCCCCTCAACAGAGGCAAGTTTATCACCAGCACACTCGAGCCGAATGCCTTCCAAGCCTCTACACTGAACACGATGGTGCTGTCGGCTGCCATCCAGCAGTTCCCGCTTTACGATGTCGACTTCCCGGCTTACATGATCTATGGCGGCATGGGCAGTGTCGTGGGTCACGAGCTCACGCACGCCTTTGACAACAACGGACGACTCTACGACGCGACGGGCAACAAAACCATCTGGTGGGATGACGAGACCATCGAGGCCTTCAACGACAGGACCAAGTGCTTCGTCAAGCAGTACGACGAGTACACCATCACGGCGCCCAATGGCACGGCGCTCCACGTCGACGGCGAGCTCACACTCGGCGAGAACATTGCGGACGCCGGCGGTGTCGTGTCGAGCTTTGACGCATGGAAGAAGTGGGAGAAGGAGAAGGGCAAGGCCAAGAACCTGCCTGGTCTGGACAAGTTCACGCATGAGCAGCTCTTCTTCCTGAAATGGGGTCAGAACTGGTGCCAGAACACGCCGGCCGAGCAGAAGGTGGAACTGCTGTCAGACGAGCACAGCCCCAACGATGCGCGTATCAAGCTGCCGCTGGCCAACTCTGGCGAATTTCTAAAGGCGTTCAACTGCAAGAAGAAGGAACCTACTTGCGAGCTTTGGTAGATTGTGATATGAGACGGTTTAGATCAGACGGTTGTGGTTGGTTAGCGAGATAGATAATTGCTATGACGGAGTTTATGCAAACAACATTACACATGAGACATCCTGTAACTTTTGGTGAACAAATTGAATCTCGATAAAGAGACGTTTCTCAAGAAGGCCTCATTCTGGTCTCTAGAAAATGCTCCTCAAGTCTTTTTCATAACCCCAGCCTTCACCCAAACCTCCATTCCACTCAGACCCCAAGGCGATAGTCTAGGAATTTTAACTGCATGATAAGAATTGAGGAATCTAGTCCTAACTTCGTAACGATCTACCAGGATACTGCACAATGCCAGGCTCGGATGACTCGGCTTCTCTGGAGCTACCTGGGACCTATTGAGGCCGTTCGGATGAGGGATATCGCCTGTGATTTTGGCGGGAATATCAATAATTATGTAGTAGTCCGGCGGCAATAGAACAATCATCTCGTGGTCCCCATCAATTATGGCGAATAAGATGGCGGAAGAAGTAATCTAGCAGCTTCCCAAAGAGGTAGCCGAACTTTTGTGAATCCAGAGTCACAAAAGCGCCGATCTTTCCTATCGCGAGCCCGCTGTCCCTTCGCACGTTTCAACCATATCGATAAACTATAAGCTATTCTGGCAGTAGAAACAGGCACAGTCCAGCTGAGAAGCACTGCCGGGCCCCTGCCGACGAACATGCAACTGGGCACCTTCACTGCCGGTTATCCGTGAACATGGGCTCAACACCAACGACGCTTATCTCAATCAAGCTTCAAAGCCGCTTTTGCACTCGTCGGCCCCTGACAGCATGCGCCGAATGCTGCACGCACTTTTGCGAGTATGGAAAGTGGTGGATTGATACGAATACAAAAGACACCTCGCGCATTCGGACAAGTCCTAAATAGGGAGGAGTCTATCGACACGGAAGAATTTCATGTTGTGGGCGAGTTGAACAACACCTACATTTTTGTCCGTCTATCGTGTGATGAGAGCTGGGTAGGGTGGAATATCGGCATTCTGCAAATGTCACCTGCAGTTCTCAGTATAGTCGTGAGCGGAACAGAAGATAGATGGACAGAAGAGGTAATTATTCAAGAGAGGAAGTCGTCGACATAGAAATACTCCAATTTTGAAAACTATAAAGATTCTCTATCTTCTTGGCAAATAATTCAAATCACACTCATCACTCACTTCACTACAGTGCCAACAAGTCAGACTCCTCACAAACCTCAACATCTCCTCAGCTTTTATCATGAAGTACTCCATCATCTTCGCTGCCATTGCCGGCATTGCCTCCGCCGCTCCTGGAGCTCCTCTTGTCCAGAGAGATGCGTCTCAGTTGACTTCTCGCTCTGCCCGTCGCTCCAAGTACAACTCTTCTCCCATCCAGCGTGTGGAGACCCTTGACTCCCTCAACGATGCCCAGGTCAGCTACTCCAGCAACTGGGCTGGTGCTGTCTCTATTGGCAAGGGCTACAACAAGGTCGTCGGAACTATCACTGTTCCTGAAGTCAGCGGCTCGGATGGCGCTGCAGCCTCTGCTTGGGTTGGTATCGACGGCGATACCTGCCAGACGGCCATTCTCCAGACTGGCATCTCCTTCTACGCCGACGGAACCTTTGATGCTTGGTATGAGTGGATTCCCGACTATGCCTATAGCTTCAGCGGCTTCTCTGTCAGCGTCGGAGACAAGATCAAGATGGAGGTCGATGCTTCCTCCAAGACGACCGGCGTTGCCACTCTCCAGAACTTGACTACTGGAAAGAAGGTTACGCATTCTTTCTCTGGCACGCCCTCCACGCTCTGCGAGACCAACGCTGAGTGGATCGTCGAGGCCTTCCAGGAGAATGGAAGCCAAGTTGACCTGGCCGACTTTGGCACCGTTAGCTTTACTGGTGCTTCGGCTTCTGGCACTTCTGGCGCTGTTACGCTCTCCAGCGCCGAGATCATTGACATCTCTCCTGATGGCGGCAGCACTGTGCTCACTTCGTGCTCTGCTGGTAGCAGCACTGTTACTTGCAAATACATTGGTTAGGTGGCTCGAGACGATGGGATCGTGCATTCCTCTACTTGCATTTCTTGTATATATTTCAAAGACAAGGCGAGTCTGGTTTGATCGAGTGTTGACAGTGGGGCGCGGTGACAGGAAGAATGAGTTGGATGTGTTGAGACAGATGCGTAGTGGAATGATGAGTGGTTTCTAGAAGTAGGACTAGGTAGATTGAATGAGGAAATTTCTGTTAGTCTGTCTGAGCATGATTTGCCACGAAGTAATCACCCAGAGATTGAGGTTTGAGAGCCTGTTGATATGATGGCGGTGATATCCAAGTAGTGTGGCCAATAACAAGCATTTGGTGTAAGTATGTTGATAGTACACATATCAATCTTCACATCCAGTAGTTCGTTTCTACCAGTCATTTCGAACAAGTGATATCGCACGAATTTTCATTAAATGCACTATATTTGAGCCATCTTGATTTATCTTTTCTTCTCCTCTGTTATACTCGTTATTTCCACGCCAAGTACGCTCGCCACTACCGCAGACTGCCCCCTGGGTTGCGTAGAGACCACTCCATCTGCACCATATTCGAGCGTATGCCCATCAAGACCAACCGTTCCCGCATTTCGGCCAGCCGAAGAGTCACTCCTTCGTCCAACGTACTCGGACCCGACCAGAGGACTTCTGCCGCCGCAGCCACCCGGGGCCACAGCATGAAGTCGAGGCAGACCGAGTCAACCATTTCGCTCCACAAGTGCACTTCTCCGCCATGAACGAGGCCTCGATTCGCTTCTTCAATTCCCTCGAGGGGATTGTAAGCGTATATATGGCGCCAGTTCTTGTACGGAGGGCACCAGTCATGGAACGGAGGCTTGATGGGCGTGTCCGGATTGTTCGGGTCGGGCTCGAGCCAATTGCCCATGCCAGTGTCGAGATACCAATACTTGCTGGGACCGAAGAGCGCTCGATGGCCCCTCTTCACGATGCGTGATAGCGACTCTTGAGACCTCCATGATTGGATAATCGTGGACTTGGGGAACTTGATGTCCCACTTCAATAAAACCTCTTCCCATAGAACGGCATCCAAGCCATTCTCGTCGAGTTTTGCAATGCAGTGGTCAAAAAAGCTCTGCAGCAGCGGTTGCAACACCTCGATCGAATCGGACTCGACGCCCTCCTCAAGGGTGTAGGCCTTCTTGTTCAATTCATCTCCCCCGATGTGAAAGAGCGTCGAATGCTTCGCCACGCGGGGAAGCAAATCGTCGAACAGCCGAGAGATGAAGTCTCGCACAAGTTTCGACTTGAGCTTGAGCTGGCCCGCCGGAGGCTCCTTTGCGTACTGGGTCCAGGGCTGCTGGTTGTACGCCACGACGAGTTCGGGAAACGAGTGATGGACGGATGCGCTGTGGCCGGGCAAGTCAATCTCGAAGTAGACCTCGATGCCGCGGTCTTGTCCAAACTGTTGAACGTGTTCGACGTCAGCAGCGGTCCAGACCTGATGTGGACCATATGCGCCCTTCTCTGCCAGCTCGGGAATGGACGGAATCTCGAGGGGCCACGACTGCGAGTCTGTTGCGTGCACGTGGAGTTTGTTCATCTTGTTCAGCCACATGCCCTCGAGAACGCGAAGCACGTCTGTCGGGTAGATGACGTTTCTGCTGATGTCGAGGTTCAATCCTCTGTGCTCAAAGAATGCATCATCTTCGATCGTCAGTGGACAAGACGCACAATAAAGGCCGGACTGTCCATCTGGATGGGAAAGGAAAAGTTGCGCAAAAGTCGCCATGGCGCGATTGAAGGCAACATGGGAGCCAATCTTGATGAGACACTTTCCGTCAGTGCCTAGATGGAGATGGTACCATTCTTTCGGGTTGGAGATGACTTCCTCGACGACAATGTCCCGTACAATCGTTGCTTCAGCCGTCCTGATGGGGGGCTCAATGGGAACGTCTTGTCTGCGTAGCTTCTGCAACACCAAGGGGAACTTAAGAATCGATTCCTTGGTTCGCTCAAAGACACGCGCGACTGTGTTTGCCGTCTCTTCTGCAGATTTCTGATTGTCCAATTGTCGATATTGGCAAACCGCTTCAGGCGAGAACCAGACAACCTCCTCCGCCACGTCAACGGTTCGTGGTCTCGGCCAGACAGCAGCCATTTTTGATGATTCAATGGACAGGAACAGACGATGCTTTGATGTGGCAGAAAGTTGCGATGGTGGAACTATCTATTTGCCTAGGACGATGGTCTGCCAAGTTTTTGTACCTCACGTTGATCTCCATTCTGTTATTGGATCGCATCAGATGACCAGCAGGCAGCAGAGCTGTCCGGCGATTGATAGGTGGGTGACAGGGCGTGCCTCCGCAAGCCACACTCCGATCCGCAAAGAAAATGTCACCATGAATCTCATCGCCGATGAGAGTAACGTTACGATCTTGGCAGAATGTATGGACCGTTTCCAAGGCTCCCTCAGCGAAGACTTGTCCAACCGGGTTGGCTGGGCTGTGGATGAGCATAACTCGGGGGTTCCCGCCATCAGCAACAGCATTCCCAAAGGAAGCCTCCAGTCCAAGATGAAATATCAAAATGAGCATCAGGAACTCCAGTGACAGCGCCCTTTCGCTCTTTTTGTGCCATTTTCTGGTTCCCCTCTCCCGAAATAAGGTAGCAGAAGCAGGGCTTGTTATTGAATTGCAGATACATCAACATCGTAGTGGCTTGCGACCAACTTGGGATCGTCGTCATCGAACTTACGAGTGATACAGTACTACAGAGATTTGGGCCTGTTGGATGATATGACACAGATCGCAAAGCCCACATCTCTCATTCTAATTAATGCATCTTCTGAGGTGATGAGAGGATTGAATTGAACGATCCTTCAAGTCTTGACATATTCTGCCTGCCTGCAGATGCTGACACTGCTCAGTCCTGAATCTAGACAATTCTAGGCAATAGCCTCGGCATGGTTCACACCAGCTTCCACAGCCTTCTCATTCTGTTCAATTGTGCCCCTGTCCTTTGTCTTCCCAAACTCTCGGATCGGTGTCCCAGCCAAGAAGAGCTCGTCAATCTCTTCGAGCGTCTTTCCACCACACTCGGGGATGCAGAAGTAACTAAAGATGATGGCGCAAAAGGCGGTGCTGCCAAAGATGAATCCCACTTTGCTTCCCAGGCCTGCGTACTCGGCATTGATCAGATAAGGAATGCTGAATGATACAGCGAACTGAATAGCGATGTTGAAGACCGCGCCAAACGCGTAGGTAATGTCTCGAAGGCGAGTGGTCGGAATCTCGGCAGCGACGACATGAGACAATGGAGCCCAGCCAAGCTGGAACCCAACACCAAAAATTGTAACCATGGTAGCGATTCCGGTTCGAATGTGGAAGTCGGGGTTTGAAACTGTGCCAAGGCCACCCATGGTGAAGAGGGCTCCGGTTTGGACCACGGCACCGGCGACAAGAAGGGGACTAGTCAATGTTAGCATCCTTCTTTGCAAGCAGTAGAAACCTGCCACTTACATGCGCCCGGTCATATCCGTAAGCAGCTGGGTCACAAGAACCATGACAATACTGATGGCCGTGTTGACGGTTGTTAGGGTAAAGGGGTTTACTGTCCCGAGGCTCTTAAGGAAGATGGTTCCGTAGACGCTGACGAAGTTTTGGCCCGTGAGCTGGAGAAATACGTTGATGCCAACACTGATCAATGTTCTCTTCAGGTTAGTGCCCTGGAAGATTTCGACGAAGCGACCTCGTTCGGATTGGTTGCTGATGGAGTCTTGCAGTTCTCGGAATTCCTGATCGATCTCTTCGTCGGTAAACCTTCCCTCCCTCAGCGCTCGGAGAGACGCCATGGCCTCTTCGGGCTTGTCTTTGATGAGGAGGTATCGGGGTGACTGGAAAAAGTAAGCACTGAGCGCCAGGGGCATCGAGCTGTATCGAATACCTCGGGCATGAACCAGACGCCGCCGGCAATGATGGTAGGGATAATGAAGAATAATCCAAAGGGAATTCTCCAAGCTCGGTCATCTTGGATGGATGAGGTTCCACGGCAAATCAATGCCTGGATCAATTGGCCCAGCTGAGCAGAGTTAGATGCAACTCAGATGCCAGTGTTCGAAGTGACTCACGAGAAGACCAGACTGGTATGTTCCAACTACAAACCCTCGGATAGGGGCTGGTGTAAGCTCTGACTGCAAGACCGGCACGACGGCAAGTTCGTTGCCGATGTAGATGTAAGCAATGATTCGCCCAAGAAGGATCTGCTCCTTATGCTGAGCAGTGACCAAGAGAATAGCCGAGATCAGTGCCCAAATGCACATCGTAAACAAGGTCATCCGACGTCCCCATCGGGCATTGATGAAGCTGCCCATCACAAGGCCGCCAGCGAAGCCAATGTAGTTCAAACTGTTCAGGAGAGACAAGAACCAGCCAGGAATGGCATACGCGCCAGTCGCAGCATTGTACTCGCCGAATTTGCGCGTGAAGGCGTCCATCGCCTGGGTGCCGCTGAATGCGCCCTGGTCCATGCCAAAGTTGACTTGGGAGAAGGCGATCAGAGCACAGGAGTACAACAGACGGCCGTTGACACAGCGAGTGAAGCGGCTGAAGCTCTCGCTTAGCCGCGCCGGGGAGGCGCTGTCCGAGGTCGACATTACAGCGATAGAGAGAGGTTGCAAAGATTGATGCAGAAGATTCAGGTGGTAATCTAGATACTGCTCCTGCGTGTTAAGACAAGGTTACGCGGGTTTGGGGTTGGGAGAATAGGTTCTATTTATCAACTTACTCGTGTCAAGGTATACTTCAAAGGTCGAGACTTTCGTCCGAAGATATCCCTTCCTCCATAGTCTGCAACTGAACACACACATCCATGCAAAGTCGTCTCCGTTAATTGGTCATACCACGTCGGCTACCGAGAGAGCAGGCGTTCATAGGCTTGGCCCGGCAGTCACTCGGGCCTCCCCAGAACACCAATCGTGGGGATAAGGTGGTGACCCGTGGATGAGATGCGGGGGAATGGCAGGGGACAGGGACAAGGGAGATGAAGATTGGAAATCTTGGGGTGGCAGCTGAGCAACGGGGACGGGGATAAACGGGGAGATATCCTGTGGGGCTAGAGGAGATGACGGGGGTAGACGGGGAGGTTCGTTTGCCGTGGATGGAAGACGCCGCTAGGGATGGCATTGGACTGTGATTCGCTCTTTGTTGTTGTTAGCTGAAGGGGTTATGGGCGATATCTCCCCGTCTATCCCCGTCAGTCGTCCTCTGTCATGGCACCGGCAGTCCGGGACTAAGACTCGGCTTCTAAAAGCGTTTCTATTTGCCAATTCTTCATGTCTGGTGATCATGAGTTCTAGTCAGTCATGATGACATCCGGGCTTGCTGACGCGCAATCATTCCTTCATAAAGTCCTGTGCGTCCCTCTGGTCGTTCAAGCAGTTGACTCTTGAGCACAACGCGGCGCATTGTCTCTCCTTAGCACGACCGACCAAGGCATCATGGGCTCCCACGTCAATCCTCGGCCGAACTTCCTCATCATCGTAGCCGATGATCTGGGCTACAGTGATACGGGCCCATTCGGGTCCGAGATCTCGACACCGCACCTGGACCGAATGGCTCAGTCTGGTGTTCGGTTAACCAATTTCCACACTGCGTCAGCTTGTTCGCCAACGCGGTCAATGCTCTTCTCTGGAACCGATAACCACATTGCCGGCCTAGGCCAAATGGCAGAGCACATGGCCCACGCCGATGTGTACAAGGACAAGCCCGGTTACGAAGGTTATCTCAACTTTCGCGTTGCCGCCTTATCTGAGATTCTGCAAGATGCTGGCTACCATACCATCATGTCTGGGAAGTGGTATGTTTAATATCTTATTATCTGGTTCTTGGAACAAATCTCTTAACATAGCACAGGCATCTAGGGTTGAACAAAGAGACTTCCCCTCACGCGCGTGGCTTCGATGATTCCTTCGTTTTCCTCTCCGGTTGTGGCAACCACTTTAACTACGAGCCCCAACTCGACGACCCCAAACACGCGATTTTCACTCCAATGAATGCGAGCAAGTTTTGGATGAAAGACGACAAGTTCCTCGATCGAACAAAAGACCTCCCTTCCGACTTCTACTCAACGACAACCTTCACCGACAAGTTGATCGACTACTTGTCGGCCCGGCCGAGCGATGACAAGAAGCCATTCTTCGCGTACTTGCCCTTCACGGCTCCTCACTGGCCCCTTCAGGCTCCGAGGGAAGTTATTGAGAAGTACAAGGGTTTATACGACGGCGGTCCTGGCGCGTTGAGAAATCAGCGCCTCGAAAAGCTCATCGAACTCGGCTTGGTGCCCAAGGATGTCGAGCCAGCGCCTGCAACCGAGCGCTGGGAACCCATGACTCCTGAAGAACGCCGCGAGTCCGCCCGCAAGATGGAGGTGTACGCAGCCATGGTTGAGGTCATCGACGAGAATATCGGCCGTGTTCTTGACTTCCTTGAGGCCTCTGCCGAGCTCGATAACACCTTTGTCCTCTTCATGTCAGACAATGGCGCCGAAGGTGCTTTGCTCGAAGCGCTCCCTATGATGGGCGGTACCAGCAGCGTGACCCAAATCATTGAGAAATACTACAACAACAAGATAGACAACATGGGTATGGATGATTCGTATATCTGGTATGGACCGGACTGGGCGTGCGCGTCTATGGCGCCGTCGCGCGGCTTCAAAACTTGGATCACAGAAGGCGGCATCCGATGTCCATGTCTAGTGCGATATCCCGCCTTTGGGGGCGCAGGCTCACATACCGATTCCTTCTCCACCGTCATGGACATCCTCCCAACCGTGTTGGACCTCGCGGGCGTGTCGCACCCAGGAACACGATTCCGCGGAAGAGACGTCGTTGCCGCGAGAGGCTCATCGTGGGTCCCGCACTTATCACGCAAAACGGCTTCATTTCATGATGAGAAGATGCAGATCACGGGATGGGAGCTCTTTGGGTGCCGTGCCATTCGTCAAGGACCGTGGAAAGCCATCTTCATGGCACCTCCCAGGGGCAAGGATCGATGGGAATTGTATAATGTGAAGGAAGATCAGGGCGAGTTGCATGATCGGGCAGAGGAAGAGCCGGCGATATTGAAACAGTTGGTTGAGCATTGGGAAGTGTACTATGCGGAAACGGGCATGTTCGACCCGGGTCATGAGTTTGCCATGGTCAAGTATGGTTAATCCACGCTCAATGCCATACGCTGAGGGGATTAAGTAATGTTATCAACTTGTCTATCCTGAGCTACGTAGCGAATTCATTGAAGTGCTTCCCCACCCATTAGACAAGATTTTGATCTGCCCTGACTAGAATGGCCTGATACAACTCACGCAGCACTATGAGCATGTGCTGGATATCCGCAGCCTGGCTAGCCCAGCGGTCAAGCGCGGTCAAGGCCATATCGGCCAGATGGCGCCAGTTCTCGGGCGGCAAGACGTCCCCTTTGTGCGCGACAGCTGCGAGGACGAGAACAGCACACGTCCAAAGGTGACGCATTACAAACCAGGTTCCTCCGTGACGGTGGTGGTACATGTAACGAGGGATCATTTCAGCACAGACCGACATTCCCTTCTGCGCAAGTGCGATTACTTGTGGTCCCGTTGCTGGATCGAGCGGGTTGTGAAGAGCGTAGTAGATGAACGGCCGCAACAGATATAGACGCCATTCCAGGAAGCGACCTTGCAAATAGAAGGATAATTCATGTTCCGCAGGTTTGGTATCGGGAAACTGAATTGGTGTGGGTAAGGAAGAATGCCTATATCATTTCAGCTTGTACCAATAGGTCTTATTGGGGGTCATACCAGAGAAGGACTTGACGTTCTTGCTCCTCGTGCTGGGAAACGAGAAGCTTGATGTTGTTCATCCAATGCTTCTCATCTTTCCTATAGAGCAAATCCAGCGCATCATTGATGGTTCTTCTGAGGGAGATCTCGGCGAGGTAAAAGAACCACCCTCTCTCCTCTGCCTCGGAATGATCGGCTAGGAAACCATCTTCCGCATGGTGCGCTTGATCGATGCTCAGAGTCTCGGGTGGCGAGGGGAAAAGACACGGATTGCCAAACTGCCGCAGGTCGCTCGTCTGCAGGCCCAGTTCCGGTGCCAGCTCGCTGTCCACCAAGTCAGCATGTAACAAGAGCAATGCATGTAGGAATATTTCCAGACCTTTCAGCTTTGAAGCAAGACCAAAATACCCTCTGCTCAAGATGATGTGTATGAGTGTTCCTAAGCTTTGCCGAGTTCCATAGCTGCTGGCCTGAACCTAGTAGATGAGCCTGCAATCGCGTCGATGCCTGCTGAATACAAAACCAGGCTTGAAGGGGCCTGAGAGCATATTTCTCGTAGACTGATGCAAGAAAAAAGCACTGGACGTCGGGGACCGAAGTGCCTAATAACCCGATCCTCTTTTTCGCGGCCATGTAGTACGACTCTGCAGTGACCTTGGCCTCATCCGACACATCTTCAAGAAAGACAATGTCCTGTATTCCTCCCGGAGACTCGGGTGGTATTCTCCAAGGCACAGTGAAGTGCGCCAAAGCGCATGCAAGAAGCTGGTTGTGTCACATTGTTAGGGATGCAACAAGCGCGGGGGAGGACTTGACTTACAATTAGACATGACGTTGAATCCCAGCCAAGGCCATGCTCACTCGCCACCCTTGCGCTCTTGATCAACTCTTCGGGCTCGAGGATTGGATTCCGCGGGTGGACGTGTTTGAGAAACTTCCGACAAAGCGGGACAAGGTCTTCTTCGCGAATCCCAGGCCCCCTCCGAGAGCCTCGGCCGTTTTCATCCGATAAAGGTTGAGTGACACTGTGAGACTGGCTGACTGACTCAAGTAGAAACGACATGATGGAACTGTACTTCTCTGGAATAACGCCGTTGAAGACAGGCCACCGAAGTAGAGATTCGCAGCGGAGGGTGGCAAACGGCAACCGGACAGCCAGCGATTGCTCATCTCCAAGGCTAGTAACTTGATCAGACACGATCGACAAGGGAGTCGCATGTATCTCTGGGATGGCTGCCAGTGGTGGCAGGGCCACAGGATCTCTCGGCGCATTGCCCTGTTGCTTGAGCAGTTCCTTGATCTCATCGAGTCGTTCAATTATCTCCTGGCTCGCTTCGTCATATGGGACCTTGTCGTCGACGCTGCTCTCGTCTTCGTAGATGCATCTTGCCCGATGATACCGACAGAAGCCGCAAACGGGCCTCACGTTATCGCACTTTGTCTTTCTCTGTCGGCAAAATTGACACGCTGTTGATGCCCTCTTTCTTTTCGCGTAGGGTGGAGGAATGACGCGCCGCTTTCGTGAGGCTGGACCACCATCCTCATCGCTCATGTTGCCAATCGAGACCGGGCCTTCGATCTCTATGGCTCATCGATCGGGAATTGGTAAAATGGTATTAGAGCTTTATTCTGCCTTTACATGGTCGAAACCGCGCCTCAATTGCTCGAAACCGAGGTGATTAAGGCTCGATATAGGGTGACTGAAAGGGGCAAAACTCATCACTTAATCCCGAGGCCAGCACGTCAACTTATCGAGGATCACGTGCCCACCAGGTTCAAACCATGGAAACTGCCCTTCCATTTAAGGGGATAAAGACTTTAGAACATCATTTGGTATTCTCTATCTGGAGATATGGGAAACTCGCTGGATTTGACAAAGATGAGATAGCCATTTTCGAAATGCACGCGGCGGCTCTTGGGCAGAAATTGCGTGATCAATTGAAGGACACGAATTGCTTTGATGGTCTTGGTTGGAGAAGTCAAGAGTTGCACTCAACGTCTAAGAAGGATAGAAGATCTAAGTTGGTTTTACCGATGATGCTGATGCGTACCTCTATATTAGGTCATTTAAAGGAACGTCTGATACAATGGTACCTAGAGATCCCTCCAGGGTCAACACGATTATACGATTATACGAATATAGACTGATAAGTCGCAATATACGTCCACCGAATCCAATAATAAACCATATTAAATTGGACGCCTCAAGCGAGTGTGACTATGATTGGCCAGCACCTCAACAAACTGCACGTCGGTTTCATCGGTCTCGTCGGTTTCATCGTGTATGTGGCTCTCCAGACCCGGCGGACACCGTTTTTGGTCCACGTGAGTTCACATTTCCTCAAACTGACGCGGATTAAGCATGATTATAGCCTATTTACGCTGCTAATGGCATCTTGGTGTCCAATACCGCCAATCATGTTATATGCATTTTCCCGGTAATACGGATAAGCTGCCCGTGATCCCGAAGTGTGCATGGTTTGCTCGTAAGATACCACCTCCCTACTGTCTTGGCTTGGGCGGACCCAGGCTTCACTGAATCGATGTGCGACAAATGAGTCACTGCCGCCTAGTTATTATCAAGCCATTCATTTTGACGAATCCGAGTGCGATTATCTTTTGGGTGGATTGCGGAGAGAAACCTCTGGATGGATGTCAGCGGAAGATCGATGAATGCCATGATAGAACGCGGTGTGGTTGCGAAAATCTCATCCTTGTACAAAACATCAGCTGGTCCCCTGAATAATTTCAACGATTAAACGTTTTTTCCCTTTCATATAAACCACGATCAGGCTTTCCGCACTTTTCGCTTTATAGGTAGATAGGTAATGAGTGCTCCATTCTGCCACGTCTTCTACCTTCATCGCAAGCTGACGTTATTGAGAGACTAATAATTAGAGACATGGGAAGGGAAGACCTAGAAACGGTACTGAATACAGCGGATCGGAACCCGCCGGTGAATGATGAGCCCACTGTAGGATTGGCAGAACCGCCTGAAGGGTTGGACGACGGAAAGTATTTGCATGGCCTCCCACTCGCATTGATGGTTTTCTGCTTGATGGTGGGAGTCTTCACCATCGCGCTAGACAGCACCATCATTGGTACGTCGCCCTCTCGCATTTCCCCTTCGTCGTTAACGCAGATAAGCGACTGCCATTCCAAAGATTACAAACGACTTTGACAGCCTCTCGGACGTTGGTAAGCATCTCACCGGCATCTCACCCCGTCTTCAGCACTCACCGGTCCGATAGCGTGGTATGGCTCTGTTTACCTCCTCGCACAGATGTCGTTCCAGCCAACATTCGGCAAGATGTTCACCTTCTTCAACCTCAAGTGGGTGTATCTTGGGGCCATGGCCATTTTCGAGGTTGGATCTACCGTCTGCGCTGCTGCACCAAGCTCGCTGGCCTTTATCATCGGTCGAGCCGTCGCCGGCTTGGGCGCGGCCGGGCTCTTCTGCGGCGGAATGCTCATCTTGTCCCAAATTGTGGAAATGAGGAGACGGCCGCTGTTTCTGGGTATCATTACTAGCATGTTTGGCGTGGCTTCAGTTGTCGGTCCATCAATCGGCGGTGTCTTTACCCATTCTGCTCGGCTGACTTGGAGGTTCTGCTTCTGGATCAACCTGCGTAAGCCTCTCGACCATGTGATGAAGTCGTACTAAGAAATGGTGTAGCAATGGGAGCTGTTTCTACGCTCATCTTTTGCTTCTATTACCCCGCTTCATCAGGAACGGCGCCGAATAGTGGCGGTTCACTCCGGCAGAAGCTGGGTCGTCTAGGGTTCAGAAGTGCTATCATCTTGATAGGCACGCTGGTATGCCTCATTCTGGCGCTTCAATGGGGTGGTACCGTATATCCTTGGTCTGATTCGCGAGTATGGGGTTGTTTCTTGGGGTTTTGCCTGTTACTGGCTCTATTTGGGTTTGTGCAATTTAGAAAGAAGGATGAGTATGCTACTTCCCCCTACTCGGCTTCACATCTAACGTGTTTCTAGAGCATTGATCCCTCTGCGTATCCTATCCCAGAGATCTGTCCTCATGGGATGTACCTTTGCTGCAATGATACAGGGCGGTATGATGACGCAGGCGTATCACTTGCCGTTCTACTTTCAGGCTGTCAAAGGCGTAAATGCGCAGGAATCCGGAGTTGATATTCTACCACATGGAGTCACCGTGTCGATCGCTACGCTCATCAGTGGTACTCTCATCACCGTTCTTGGATATTACGTGCCGTTTATGTGGCTTGGGTCAGCTCTGTTTGTCACAGGCGGCGGCCTTCTTTCCACCCTGTCTCAATCAAGCTCTCTAGCAAAATGGTTCGGGTTCGAGGTGCTTGCTGGGTTTGGCTACGGATTGACAGTCCAAGTGCCCGTATTCGCCGCTCAGGTCGTCTTGAACGCAGGCGACCTCCCCATAGGCACGACACTGGTGCTGCTCTTCCAGTGCCTTGGTGGTGCAATCGGTCTCGCCATTTCGCAGAACGTCTTCCAGAATCTTCTCCACCATCAATTGGGAAAGATCGAGGGTGTGGACGTGACGGCCGTGATAGCAACTGGTGGAGTTGACCTTCAGCTTGTCGTGGCTGGCCACTTGCTCGACTTGGTTCGGAACGCATTTCAGAGTGCTGTTGCAAAGGCGCTGTTGGTTTCCGTTGGAGTCGGAGGAGCCGCGTTTGTGGCCAGTCTGGGGATGGAAATGAGGCGAATCAAGGCAAAATGAGGATATTGGCTCCAGATTATATTGTGAAGTAGATCACGGAGTAGCCATTCAGGGAATTTGGGACGCAGAGGGAGAGGCCGGTATTGACAACGTAAATACAAATCGGAGATAGATGTTCAGGGCAAGTAGATAGGGAAATACGAATATTCGGATATTAGACGGACATGTAGCAACAAGACAGACTTATCGCCTCACGATGCGCAGCTTAGCGAACTGGCTAGGTATCGAGGTAAGTTGGCTACGTAGTAGAACGCGTCCATTTAATGGGATACGTCATCTCCAAATCCCCGCTGGAAGCATGTCCCCTTCCAAGTTCTCCCTGTGGCGGCGAATTGGTTACTAACCAGAATCCCCACATTGTCGGGGAGTCGGAGTCGGTCCCTCAACTTCTCGCATCTTGCCGCTTCCATCAACTGCAGCCCCCCTGCCACTCATGATTCCTTCCATGCGAGCCTTGCTCCCCAGGCCGGCTTCGGCTTCGGATACCGGAGAGGGAGAGAACACTCCGGCTACTGGCGCAACGACCACGGAGCCAACGAGTACGGGGACCACATCGACAGGCACCCCTAGCGGTGCAGGAGAAACTGTCCGAACAGTGACGCCCAAGTCAAAAAATACTGCGTACGCTTGCCTGCCTTGTCGCAGACGAAAAACAAAGGTTTGTTGTTGTGCAAGCTTCTTCTGTCTCATTGACAGTGATACATCATGCATGCCCCCGGCTAGCCCTTCTGTCCGCCCTCGTCATACTTGGGCGCGCTCGCTACATTGCCCAGCATTTGCTAACCACCTATATGCATGGTAGTGCTCTGGCCAACGTCCAACGTGTTCCGCTTGCGCCCGTCGTAACCGTGCCTGCAAGTACCCTGTGTCTGCCACGCAAGTCGACGATGCTGCATCGAGGCTGGGATCAAAGGAGCTCGTCGAACAACTACGTACATTGCCCCACGAGGAAGCGATCGAGCTGTTTCATAAACTGCGTCTGGAGCCTACCGCTTCAGGGGAAGATTCGACGGCCATGGAAGGAATGCACCAGGCCGCAAGCATTCCAACAAGTCTGACATTCAATCCGGAAAACCACGTCTTGCGAAGCTTCATACCCCAAACTCGGAATAGCCTCGAATTTGAGCTCACTGTCCGACATCCTATCGCCTACCCCACCTTGTATCCAGTAGAATTTCAGTCCCTCCCGCTTGACACGCTGCTCAACCCAACCAGAATAAGTAGATCACAATTACAATCTTCGTCAACTTGGTACTCACGACTTGGCTTGCCCAGCACTTCGCAGCCAGCTCCTCTTCATATCGACTCCGCTTCAACAGAGCTGGTCGTGGGGCCAGCCCCTTGTCGGCCGCTTGTTGATGACCGGCTTCGTAACCTCAGCATAGCTTTTTGGACTGATGTCCACATGTCCAATGATTTGGCTGCTCGAATTATCTCGCTATATCTTGAGGTTGACTATCCAGTTCTACCTATTTTCAATGCCGAACTCTTTCTAGACGACCTCCTCCGCCAACGGCACTATTTTTGCTCCCGCCTCTTGGTGTGCGCCTTAATGAGCTGGGCGTGTGTGAGCCAAAAAGAGCCCCCGTTGCTCGAGTGTACTGAAACTAACAATCTCATAGCAAGCATTCACATCTATCAGTCCAGAGACGAGAGAATTATCCGTTGCTTTCTTTTCCGAGGCGGATACAATTTTGGCAGACCAGGCACAACTCAACACACTTACTACAGTTTCTGCGCTACAATTCCTCTGCATGACCGCTATAACACAGGGCAGAGATGATATCGCCTCGCGCTACCTACGACGGGGCATTGCCATTGGCAAAGCCATGGGTCTGTTTGGCCTCCACCCGGGGAAGGCGTCGGCCGACGCCTGGGTGGACGGGTATCGTGACTGGAGAATCGCTGCATCGTATACCTCATGGGGTGTCTTCAACTGGGCATCGTGCGTGGCATCCTCTTTGCGCCAGATCTGGAAACTGACCTAAACACGTCTTGCAGTATTTACGGTCTGCACTACCACAGAGCAGAGCTAGAATCCCCGCCCTCTCTTCCAACGCCAGTACAAGTGGAACACCAGTCTGCACCTCACGTCGGGTTCGTCAACACCCACACATTCCACATAGAGAGTTTCCAGGCTTGCTGCGAGCTATGGACTATCTTCAATGGCGTTCTGTGGACTCGCTATGGCGAGGATGGTGGAGGTTCTCTGTATCGACGGTCGCTCGCGTACGCCGAAGAAGTCTACTCTAGACTGCTGGACTGGGCAGGTCGCCTGCCCCTTGAATTGATCCGCTGCCTTGAAAGCAATCACGCCGTTATGATGATGCAGTAAGTTTCCACAAGACGAACTATTCTTTGAACGGATGCTCATACTTCCCAAGCGTCTATTTCCACGCCATCGTTACCGACGTCTTCCGGCCCTTCGTACATGGCACTGAACAGGATACCAGTCTATCCTCGTTCGCCACACCCCAAGCTTCAGCGGAAGGAGCCTATGCAGCTTCGATCAACCAGTTGAAGCGCCTTCTCCTGCTTTACAAACTGAATTTTAGGACAGCCACTCTCTCCGTGCACTGGCAGACTAGCATCGTCTATGTTGCCAATGCCATCGTGCGCGAGGCCGGCGCTACCAGTGTTGAATGGCGCTACTATTTATATCTTTGCATAGCGGGACTTGAAGACCTATACGGCTCATTCCGCGCCTTTGGACTTATCGTTAAGGCACTGTTGGGAATGGCGCTGGAGCACAACGCCATTACGCCAGAAGAGGTGAAACGTGTGAGGCGCGAACTGAAAGAATTGGGCCAGCCTTACGAGGATACGAACCCCCTAGGAGAAGACCGGGGGGTGGAAGTGGCGAGTTGGATCATCAATCTAGACCTCGCCTTAACAGATCCCGAAGCTGCTCAAGGCAGCAATCTTGCAGCCCGATTCGACTCGATGGTTTTGCAAGATGGGGAAGAGTCGAATTGAAACAATCGGGCTTTCGTTACTAGGAGATCACATTTGATGGCAAGTATAACTATAGGTGATGTTTATATGACGCCAAAGAGTCAAGTAAATGGGCAAGGACACAGCGACACTTTTGATGAATGCGGGGTTTCACGTTGGGCCCAACATGGTCCATTCGTTGTGACCAGAGTCGCATGCTCACGAACCGCTGCAAGCTGCAATGGACTCATGATATGATATGATGATGTGATATTAGCCGGATCTATGGGCCAAGTCTGACCATCGTTGGCAAAGGCTCAGGTGTCAGACTCGAGCACACCTGGCACCTAAAATGTAGGCTGACGCTCCTAGACGCGTGAGAACCACGCGGCTCATATGATCCCCATGATGCTGGCTGACTGGCGTCAGTGAATTCGACTCGCTCAAGTTGAGGCAACCCTCCATAACGGCAGAATGAGCCTGGGGAAACGAGTTAGACGACGGCGTGCCAACTAAGGAGTTATCGCTCCCAAGGAAAAGCCATACGTTAGTTATGTACTCCCTCGTTGTATGGACACTCGCTAATAAAATGCCCGTAATACGATGACACAACAAAGCGTTTATCATAGCTGCTGAGGCCAAGCTTTCTAACACTCATACGAAGTACGAAGACGCCCACTATTTGTCCAGGTTGAGAATCCTCCAGCACCACTCGCATGGGTCATTTTTGCGAGCATCCAAATGCGGTATGCAGGACATAACCCGGATCAACATAACTATCCGATACACTTCTACGGCTGGTTAGCAATCCGAAATCCGTGTGAGCACCAAATCACGCCACTGGCACTGTTCCGTGCTACAAAAAGGGCGTAGTTGGCGCACAGCGGCTCCTTAACCTCCATATTCGCTTGATCTATTTCAAGCTGTGCCCACTTATTAAGATGAAAGTCTTTATCGTTTTCGCTCATCCCGAGCCACAGTCTCTCAATGGCTCTCTCCTTCGAACCACGGTCGACGAACTAGAAGCCCAGGGTCACGAGGTCAAGGTTTCCGACCTGTACGCGATGCAATGGAAGGCCCAAGTAGATCGCGCCGACTTCCCTCACGTTTCACCCGATGCCCGCTTCAAGGTGGTTTATGCGTCGGCAGAAGCAACTGCCGCGAATACGCTCACAGAAGACGTGAAGCTCGAGCAGGAAAAGCTCTTATGGGCCGATACCATCATTCTCCAATTCCCGCTCTGGTGGTACGCCATGCCTGCAATTTTGAAAGGCTGGGTCGAAAGAGTCCTTTCACTGGGCTTTGGTTACGGCATCGGGGAATACAGCGAAAACCATTGGGGTGACCGGTATGGAGAAGGAAAGCTGGTGGGCAAGCGCGCCATGCTGTCCGTCACCGTCGGAAGCTGGAGAGAGCACTACTCTGCTCGAGGAGTCAATGGGCCGATCGAGGATATTCTTTTCCCTGTAACCCATGGAGTTCTCTTCTACACTGGCCTGGACGTTCTACCGTCGTTCGTCGTGTACAGATCTGATCGATTGGATGACGCGAATTTCAGCAAAACCGCCGACGAGCTTCGTGAGAGGTTGCGAACGCTGCCCGACACGAAGCCTATTGCGTTTCGTGCCCAGAACGGCGGAGACTACGAGATACCAAGCCTGATGCTAAAGCCAGGTTTGGAGGACCCTTCTGTCACTGGCTTCGCGATACACGTTGCGAAGGAAGCGGCTGGCTCTCAAAAATAGGGTCACCATGTGCCCCGATAAGGATACAAAGAATCGGTGGGTTTGTATTAAGGGACCACAAAGAATAGACAACACGTGCAGTTTAAAAAGAAACGAGTCAACTCCGTCTAGTCCTCAGTTCCCGCCACAAGAACGGGCCGTGAATTAGAGACAATGTCCAAAGTGACCTTTTCATTGCCAACGACAGCAGCTATTGTCGTGTTGTCGATAGTTACCCTTGAAAACCCACGGTGATTTCTCAGGCCCAGGCTTGAATCATCTTTCGCGAGGTCACTGAGCACTCTCCCTGCCTCATTATAACTGGCCCTCGAGAACTCAAAGCTGGGATTTGCGCTTATTCCAACTGATAAACATGCCGATATTACTATCAATCGCCTTGATATGCATAGGCGCGACCATTTACCGCAAAAGAGCTAGCCCAGATTAGTTCTCCCTTCACGGCCATGAACTCCCAACTGAGTACTTTGTCCAAGGCCCCTCTTCAGGCCACTATGTCTATCATTGAGTTTATTATCCGTCGCTCCGTTTAGCTTTAACACACTGTGGTTTGCTGAGATTATGAATCACTTTGAATATCCGGGCATCGCATCTTTCCAAAAGCTTCTCGTCATAGCTACGCCCGAGGTTCAACGCCATGTGAACCCGTCACGCATGTATATCAGATTGACGGTGCTATGTTCACGGTGTTCGTCCTCACAAAGCTTGGAAGCAAAAGTCGCTATACAGGCACATCTCTTTGGAGTAAGGCATGAATATTTTAAATATTGCACTCCTCTCCCCTTAGTGGGAGTTGGGAACGCCTTCCATCCCTCCCAGCTCTTCACCTAACCGTTTCCCATTGACCTCGACTTCCGCGGCAAAAAGGAGGACATAAATCATACGTGCCCAGGAGTCATTGGGGTTGATCCATTGATGCATCGTCCCTCTCTGAATAAGCACGTCGCCCTGGCACATCGTCCTTGTCTCGCCCGAATCCAGCAGACATTCCATCTCGCCAAATATAACGACAGCGTAGTCGCAACTGACGGTACGGTGCATAGGTGAGGCTCCGCGAGGCGGGTAGTCGACGAAGCGCACTACTGAACCCCCATGCTTAACTAGGCCGTCCTTCATCCGTCGGTCATGCGCCTCGGCAAACTCGGTGAGGTCCTTGTCACCTTTCAAGGGGACGGGTGTTGAGGTTGTAGTATAGGCAAGGCCAAAGCCTGCAGGATCTGACCTGGGGCCTACAGTCCAGAATGGAACAGTCTCAGGAAGGACATTAGAGTAAACAGCCTTGCCGTCTTCATCGTGGCTAGTGATAAAGCGACGAGGTTGAGGGAGCGGGTTGTTGAACGTGTCTGTGCCTGTCATAGCCGCCAGTGTTCATCAGATTGAACAATAGAGGGACAATTGAGAAGAAAAGAGCAATGGCTGAAAGGTGGCTGAGTGGGAAGAGTAAAGGAGGGAGGGGTTACGATCAGGAAGGGGTTTGCGATACTACCTACACTTTCCGTGGTAGATGATCGTATTATACTTAGATTATCCGACATCAAAATTTCGCCCCTCGGTAGCCAATACATCCGAAGAGACGAGACGAGAATGATAATTGCGTACAATAACACGGCCGTCCCATGTGGCGGGATGGAGAACCCCAGATGATGTTCGGGCCGAACAGTTCATCTAGCTGAGGTGCAAGCCCTGCACCACCCATGAAGACGCTTGACAAGTAAAGCCGCCCAGATCTGCTAAGGGTAATAGAAACTACCCGCGATGTGGAGTTCGGCCCGTGTCTTCGGGCCTGGAGAAATACTTCGGCGGAAGTTGATACGCAACATGCCGACAGTACGACCTAATTCATACAAATTAATTCGTATTTGCCGAGGAATATTAATGTTAATGGTATTATTGAATACAGTGAAATTTCAACGAACCAATATCTGCCCCCTTCAGGAGAGTACTGCATTACAATTCGGGACACCATCGCTGATCAAAATGGTATCCTGGCCAATCCCAGCCTCGTCCGGAAGCTCCTTTAATCTGGCCAGCTTGCCGTATGGCATCTTCAGCACCTCGCATAATGTAAGTGAAGGCTCGTTTCGCGTACCCAGCGCATGAACAACGCAGAACCCCTGCCTGGTTCTATCTGCTGGGAACACACAGTCTGCGAGATGGGCTCCAAGAGCTGAAATCTCAATAGGCAGAGAAACGAGTGGGAGCAGCCATTGGCGACTCTATCATAGACCTTCGCTCCCTTGAAAGCTCATCCAGCTTCCGGGCCATCCTGCCAGGCCTCGAAAATGGGAATAACGGCGGCTCCATCTTTAAATGTTCAGATCTGAGCAAATTTGCCGCCTTTCCCGCTTCAAAACGAAAGCAGTTCCGCCAAAAGCTCATTGATTGGCTGAATGATGGCACTTCACCTCTCTTCCAGGATGCTGCCTTGAATATGGCCGCGTTTGTGCCCATGAAGGACGCGACGATGCATTCGCCTTTTAAGATCGGAGGATTTACTGATTTTATGTGCTCGGATACCCATATTAACAATGTATGTTATCAGCCACTGACCAGTCTAGCATGGGCCGGTATCATATACTGACCATGATATACAGTGTAGCATATTGGCAGGTTCTTCGACTCCGCCAAGCCATTATGCCATGCCCATCGGCTACAACGGCTGCGCATCTTCGGTGGTCGTCGAATCAGCACCGGTCCATCGACCGTATGGCATTATTCGTGACAAGGAAACCAACAATTTTGCATTCAGGCCCAGTGCGATGATGGACTATGAGGCGGAGCTGGGCATCTTCATCTCCCAGCCGGTACAAGCTGGCAAGATGCTCACTGCTGATGAGGCCGAGGACCATATCTTTGGCTTTGTCGTGCTGAATGACTGGTCCGCGAGAGATATTCAGTTCTCCGAGATGACCCCGCTTGGCCCTTTCAATGGCAAGGCTCTCGCAACAAGCATATCGCCTTGGGTCGTCGGGATTGAGGCCTTGGAGAACGCACGATGCCCTTCGTCCTCAGCGGATTTATGCAGTGGCGGATCTGCTGGTGCATCACATTTGAGGCACCGTACGGCTGAATCAACATGGGATATTGAATGTGAGGTTTCAGTCATCCGTTAGACTATGCCGTGCCCGGGTTACAACCTCATTATTCACTAATTGCGTCTTACAGGAACCAAGTCTAAGGACGAAGTTCGTCTTCTGACGACTCGTTCGAATCTACGTGATCTTCGATGGTCGCCCGGCCAGATGATTGCGCATGTTGCTTCGTCAGGCTGCGGCCTGAAAACGGGTGACCTCTTAGGCACCGGAACCATTTCATCTCCAGTTAGTCATGCATTCACCATCGAGCCCTTCATATGCGGGGTCCTTAGTCTCTACATGTCATAATCAAACAACTGACCAGGCAGCCAGGGCGACTCTCTTAATCTCCGTACTCTCGGTTGCCTCTTTGAGCTGACAGAAGCTGGCAAAGTTCCCGCCGGCCAGTTTGAAGGAAGTGAGCTTGTCTTCCTGGAGGATGGAGATGAGGTTGTGATGACAGCGAGTGCGGCTGGAGGTGCCATCAAATTGGGCACATTGCATGGCCAGTTACTGGCGCCACGCGATAGTCGAACAGTGCTGGAGGAAGTCAACTGTCCTTGATTGTATTGTGTCAGATCTTCGCTTGTCTTAAAATTGATGACTACTCAAATACCACAGAAATCGTGTAGGACCGTATCTTGACCTGCCATTGCTTACTAACTCTGATATAGTTGATTGACACCCCTTGCTTAAGTTTGAAGTTCTTACCTCTATTGCTGATCCCTATTCCATTATTCAACTAACAAGACGTAAACTAGCAGTAAATACATACATTATCTTCTAAGCCTTGAGGTTAATGTCATTAGGAGAAGGCCTATACTTGTAGGTAGACTAACGTAATAATAGAAGAGCGACTCGATTACACTACTAAACGACTTAAATACCCCCTTCACATAGAAAGTAAAACGTTACTTTAAAGCTATCTACGCTCTGTTAATGTAACCACGCATTTAACAAACGGGAATTGAATTTTTAGAAGCTCATTTCTGACTATCAAAGTGAAGAAGTAGATGCTTTCGTAGTAAGCTGAACAGGGATGGATTCGCCAGTCTCTGGTATGACACTTTGAAAATCCTTTTTCGACGTGCGTTATGCCATTGAAAGACAATGCCTTACTTCTCAGTGGGCTCCTAGCCATGGGATTCTGGCCGTGACCGAGCGAATTCGGGGGTTGACAAAGTAAAGAGGAATGGCCAGACAGGCAACGCCAAAGAGAATGCCGCCAAATGTGACGTATGTCTGCATGAAACCGACATTTTTTATCCAGGTGCTGAAATTGTGGCTGTATCCGAAGGAGACGGCATTCCGACCTCCACATGTTAGCACAATGGCCGGGCCCGACATGTGAGGTAGCAACTCGCTGAGCCAGACAGCTGTGAGGGCCGAGATGGCACAGAAGCCAAAGTAGAACAGCGCAAATGCGGCATGAATGCCAACCCAGTTGTACTTCTCGGGGTTGGATCCAATCACGCCGTACAAGGTGAGACCCAGGAACGACATGGCAGCAGGAAATATGAAGTTGGGGAGAATGTGCTCGGGCTCTCTCACACCGTGGTTTCGGCGGGCTAGAAAGCGGCTCATGGGCTCAGCCATCTCACCAAGGGCAAGCCCGAACAGCGCGCCGATGGCAGCTCCGGCCTGGACTGTGCCGACGGTGGAAGGGGAGAAGTGCCACGGCGCCTCCTCGAGTATCTGGCTGTAGGTGAGGCTCAGGACTACGACTCCACCAAAGACAATACTATTAAAGGCCAGTGCCCAGAATGTGCCAGGAACTAGCAATGACAGGAAGATATCCCTGTATGCAGTAAGGAACCGCATATGAGGCGCCTTTTGGACTTGGAATGGAGCGAACTGGCGGGTATAGGATCTTTCTTTCTCGCAGCTCTCAAAGTCGCTCTCGTCAGGAACGTGAAATCCTGCAGCGCGGGCTTCCTCCACCGTGGCAAAGGCTCTGTGTGTTCCGTAGCTGTCTGTGACATGGACTTGTCCACTGAGCTGAGCTGCCTGGCGCTGGAACAATGTCTCAGGTACACAGAAGATGATGGCGAGCAATGATAGGGCGGCGAAGCCCGTCCAGAACCAGTAGCTCACTCGCCAGTCTCCGCCGGCGTGATCCGCGATGAAAGGCAGGGGAATGAGTAAAATAGAGGAGCCAACGGCCGTGAAAACCCAGTAAGCAACGAGGCGGGTGGATCGTCTGTTGAGGAAGGATATGTCGAGCACGATGATGGGTAACTGTTGAGAGATCGGTTAGCTTGACTTTTCAGCGTTCACTGCCAATGCTGACATACCAAACAGTCGGAGATGCCTGCACAGAGCCCTTGAAGGCAACGAGCGCCGAGATGGGACTCAAAAGACTCGGACTTGGCAGCCCAGATCATGGAAGCAAGTAGGATGATACTGCTCAAAATGAAGACGGCGCGACGGCCGATAGCCATTGATAGAGGCACGAAGAAGAAGTTGCCTAAGCCCATACATAGTGAAGGATAACTGGCTAGATCTATGATACGTGAGGGGTTGAAAGTCTAGATTCCTCGCATCAGTTGTGAAGACAAGGCAAAGCAGTGCTTGGGGTACCTGGGGAAGCTCAGGAGGAATACTCACACCATGCGTCTTCTGCACGTACTCATTGATGAGCTTGCCAAAGAAGAGCGGCGTAGACTGGATGGCGCCGAAACCGGTGATGCCATACACGCATACAGCCGTGAGAATCAGGCGCTGGCGCCAGAGACTAAAGTTGAGAGGATCGTTGGGATCAGACGAAGGTACGGGGAGCTTGCGGGTGGTGCCGTTATCCGTATAGAGCACGACGCCATGAGTCCTAGCGTCCTCGACCGTAATTGCACTGTCGAGATGGTCGCTGCTACTTTTGCCTTCCATATTTAAGATTTCGACGACAGAAGACAAGATGTTGCGTGGTAGGGACAAAAGATGACAGAGGCCAACAACGGAAAGTCTTCAGATCGACGCAACACCAACCTAGACTATTTATTCATGAGAATACTGCGGAGTAGCGAGCAAAGTCTGGGGTCCCCAGAGCCGTGCACCCAACATGGTCAACTGCCGAGCTGGACAGGACAATGCGGGGGGATAGACCCAATTCCAAATTCAGCCCACGTCAAACAAGCCCAGAGGTTCGGTCCGATGGCACGGGCGTGAAGAGGGGAGTTACCTCCATACTGTGTCAATCCACCAATTGGCGTCAAGTCCCTAACCTAATTGTCGCCGTTCGGCCCGAGTGTTTGGACTGGGTATGTGACTTCGTCCGCTCCTCACTTCAGCCCCTTCGCTCCGAACCCTGAGCCCGGCTTCCTCTTCCTATCTGTCGACGTCTGTCTCCCCTCCCGTGTCTTTCCCCGTCGTTGAGCCTACCGAGAGGTACCCACTGAGACGGGCCGTGTCTACCTACGTCTACCGAACACTAAGCAAGCCAAGGCCGAGATGGAGAGGAGACACGCTTCCACTGTGGCTTGTTTGCGTTGTCGTAGCCAAAAGGTCCTACCACTTTTCTATCTTCACCGGATACCTGGCTGATATGACATAGCTCCGTTGTGGCCGTGAGCGCCCCGTCTGCCAACGATGTCAAAACATCAAAAGCCAGTGCACCTATCCTGCTCCGCCCGATCGGAAGAGGCTGGCCTTTGAGCGTGCTCAAGCCAAAAATGCAGAAGCTGACGCTCGGCGTGAGACGGCGACCTATCCAGCACATCGGACCTATGACAATCCTCCCGCGCAGCGCCATAGTCCTTCAACTACGGAGAGATTACAGAAGGATGGCCCAGCTACATCGGCGGGAGATCTTGGCGCTGTCCCTGGGATGAACACTCCCCAACTGCTGGAACAGTCCTCAAAGCAGGGACCGGGCTGCGTAGAGGTCTCTCCAGAAGTTGCTTTGTTTCTCATCGAGATCTACTTCGAAAGGCACTACCAGGCCGATCTGCTGTTCTCCAAGCGGGACTTTATACAAAGTTACCATGCCGGACAAATCTCTGACTATGTCAGCCAAGCCATGTTAGCTTTTGCCTCCGTGTATGCGTCACCAGATCTGACTTTGTCCCAATCTCTTTGCTCATGGTTACCTCTAGGTTTCTACCTCCACTGTCAGGCGGAATCATTTCAGGGGAGATCGATATTAGTCACATATCTCAAGCGGATTGGAGGACAATTGGCGGCTACTGGGCGGAGCAAGCCAGCCAACGAGCACTTATGAATGCCGATAAACCCACTCTGGAGCTTGTCCAAGCCTGTCAGATTCTAGCCCTGTACTGGTTTGCCAAAGGCGAGACCATCAGGACCAACATGCATACATGTACGTACCTACTTTGGCCTTTGGTACGATGTTTCTGTCCTGATACTGATGCCCTCTATAGCAATTGCCTATCGCGCATCCCGGTTACTGCACCTGCACCAGATGTTAGGGAAGAACTCTGACGCGTATTGGTCTGCAGGCCGGGATAGAGGTTTGAGATGCTTCTGGGCATGCTGGCTCACCAAGTGTGCCAGTCAGGAGAACGCCAACTTCCAAATCGACTGCTGGGATGACGTGATAGACTGTCCTTTACCTGATGACGATGCAAACGGATCTCTGACGATACCGACGCGGTGCCTTGGCAAACACGGCCTGATCCAGGACGTTGGACCAACCCTACATAACTCGCCTCTGGGGTTCAATGCCTCCTTGATTATCATCCAAGGGCTTTGGTGCGTGTTTTATGTCAAGCATTGGATTAATGCTAACACATGTACAGGTGGGAGGTCCAACGATTTGTCCAGGCCGTCCATGCAACTTCCAGCAGTCCAACCGAGCGGGCTTTTGAATTTTGCTCCCTAAGCAAGCGCCTTGAGGAATTACCGGATAAGATGGACGAGTTTGCCAAGTACAAAGTTGACCGCGAACCCCCAAGATCCAACTCGGGGGATCAAGGCCGCGTCTTCTCTCTTACATACTTATACCACCTCTGCGTCGTGTATTTGCACTCCTCTATGGTGCCCGTCCTCTCCTGCAGCTCACAGACTCCGCCCATCTCGCGGGCTATGATTCGGCTTGCCGCCGAGCAGGCATGGGAGCATTCTGTCTTCATTACGACAATAACGGAGCAGTTTATAGCACGGAAAGCGTCCATCTCAAAATCATGGGCTGTAGTAGGGTATGGCGCGTATGTGTGCGCCGCAATCCAGCTACGGAGGTACCTCGCCCTAGGAATTTTGACTCACCAGCGGCTGAAAGACACAACAGTGCATCTGCATCTCGCAGGTGAACTGAGAAAGTATTGGATGACGTTACGGCCACTCGTAAGTCCATGTTCCTAACGACCTTAGCATCTTTCGTCATTATAGCTCACAGCCCCCAGCACAACGACATGGAACGGCAGTTCTCTCAAGCTGAGGCTCTCATCTCATCACAACCAGTCAATCGCCGTCAAGAAACAGACGAGCAACGCGGCCAGCTCACTCGCCTCATAGTCCAACCAGACTCTGGGTCATCGCCAGAGCTGTCCAGCCACCTTCGCCCGTACGCCGCCAGTGACGATATTCAGAAAGAGCAACAGCCGGTGCAGCCGAACTCCAATGTTCCTGTTATTGCTGTAGAAGCACGCGATACCTCTCCAGGAACCTCTCCAGGATCAAACGTCCCCCAACGGCCCCATGATACGCCCCCTGCTCAAACTCTAGGCCATGCTGAACGACCGCTGGTGGGCTGGGAGCCTCCCTTGGAGGGCCTACGAGAAGAATGTGTACCGGCGCCAAACTGGACATTTAGAGAAGACGGTATCTGGTGGAGTCAGGATCCCGAGTCGCTGGGTGATGTATTTGGAAGCGGATTCTTCCTCCACGACGATATTGACCTTCGGATGGATATGCACTGATACTAAGAATATTTATGAAGCTGAAAATCTGGTTTAAACGCTAGATAGATCGATCTGGCTGGCGAGGGCTGTATCTCTCCGATGATTGGGCACCAAGATTTCCAGAGGACACCATCATTACATAAACTTGTTGCCGGTGCACGTAGTAAAGCGTGACGCTCCAGCTACTATCCTCGCATTCCACAGGTTGACCCTATGGGAACTGGAAGTGTAGACTTGGCTAGATTGGCACCGTGACGAATGAAAGACGTATGCTCTCCCCATCTATAGCCTCGGCGTGCCTCAATTACCAAGCCAAATTATCGTTACTACATTCCATCGCCTGACATACTGTGAAATCGAATTAGCTGTACGATTCTTGCTGTTGGGACAGCACGCCAAACTCACTTCCTTCCGCCAGAGCAAAAGCCGCCGTATTGCAGTGCTGCACAGTCGCCGGCTTTATCTCTCTCCCTTCAATCCTCTCCCTCTCGAGGTGACCATTCACGACATGTGCGATCTTCGCTTGATTATCTGAGTGCAATGATTGTCAGCAATAATGCCTGCGAAATTGAGAATAAATCGAGTTGAACCTACCATAACTAGATGTCGGGGCACTGTTCAAGCCGATGATCCTTGCGTACGTCTTCTCGTAGTCTTGGATGTTGGATTTAATGTGACTCTCTAAGCCATCCTTGATTTTGCCCTCAAATTGAAAACTATCAATCGTTTTGGGCAAGTAAACGTCGCACCGTAATGTCGTCTGCTTGGCCGAATCGGGGGAGCACACGACTTGATACCAAAATGGACTGCCCGTCTCCGTGTGGATAGTAGTCAAGGGAAAGAAATTTAGCTGGCTCGTACGTGTAAGCTCACGAGTGCCAAAAACACGGAAAATGCCATGTGAAAGGCTTCCCGCAAAAGCCTGCAGAGTTCCACTACTGCTCTGAAAGCCGTCTTTCACTGTGACTGTCTTCAGCATGCGCTTTTGTCCAGTTGTTCGTTCGAGTACTGACCTGCTACCTTCCAGTTGAATTTTCCTTTGTATTCCAGACTGCATAGAAACTCCGAATTGCAGTTCACTCCAGCGGGACTACCCAACGTTGTTCCATCCCCAGGTTCGCTGTCGCCAGCCTCTTTGCTCGCGCTGAGGTTGACATGTAGAAACCCATACCCATCGACTTTAGTGTGAATTTCAAAAAGCCCGTTTTCGGCCTTGTCAAAACCTTCAACTTGGTCAAATTGAGGCGCTTTGGTGAGTTGGCCCTTGGTGTTGTAGCACCACCCATGGTATTTGCAGCCGAGAACCGTCGCTGATCCGGACGCTTTCTCTGTCACGGGGAAAGCCCGATGGCGACACACATTATGGAATGCGCGGACGACGTTATCCTTTCCCAGGATGAGGAAGAACCGGAAGCCCGCAAGTTCGTGTGAGACGTAGTCTCCGGGACTCGCAAAGCGGCTACGGTGGCTTACACAAAGCCAGATCTATCCCCGTTAAATGATGCCAAGCGGACGATGTGAGGGGAAGGGCCTGCCTTGCTGAAAATAGCACGTCGCTCGAGCTGGAACAGGTTGGGATCTGTCCACCATCCTGGAGGGAGCTCGAGTAAGTTGTGTGCTGGATCATCCGTTGCGATTGTTGGAGGGCGGGTGGCATTGTTAATCTTGGGTGCAAATTGGATCCTGCCAGATATTAACAGCCAGAGACTGAAAGTGACGGAGGCCGCGAAGGCGATGATGGCACAGAAGAAGGCGTGAGGGTGAAGGTCAACAGATGACAACATGTTGGTTTTCAGTAATCTAATTGAATCAGAGAAGAAAAGGGTGATGACGGTCAGGCGAGCCGATCGAACTACCATTGATATATGAACATCAGTTACATTAGACAGGAAGCATCTGAGTGATGCCCAATTCATGAGAGGGAACGGCGATAATTGGTGCAATGTCTAGCGCCTGACCTGCACCGTCCGATGCCTGTCGGCCAACTATGCCCTTCTTAGAAAGTCGATCCCGCAAGATGGATTCGTCGCGCCCAGCAATGTGAGAATGTGCTGGGTCAAGATAAAGATGGAGAGAGGACCCAACTGCAAGGGGACCAAATTTCCTAAATCTGATAAACAGACCTACGCCATGTATGTCTGCTGATTGGTCAGAAGGGGGTGGATTGATTTTCCGGAAATGGACATGGCTGCCAGAGTGAGGGACGTGGCTGATCGGATCTCATGACCGGGAACGGCAGCACAGTGCGCCGCAACTCGTGATGGGTTCACGCATCGACTTGTCTACTTATATATCTTTCGACCGTTCGGATTTGATGGCTTCAACATAAATTTGGAATCTCAATCATTGCATGATCATAAGAAACCTACTGAAATGACCGTTTGCCCAACGACTCTTCCCGCCTCATGGTACACCAGCTATGGTATATACAGCTTGGAAAGGCGAGCTGTGTTTCTCAAGGTTGGCCCATTCCCACTTCACCAGTTTGGCAAGCATCTCACACTTCTTAGACATGGATGTTGCTTGGCGCAATCACAAGATGGCCCGAGGTTGGAGAGAGCTACCCGTACGAAATGGCGCAGGTCAAGTTCACGGTTCGGCGCACATCTGCACACTGGACAAGCATCAAAGTCTTTTCAGATCTCGACGTACGTTGAATGAGTCACGGCGGATTGATGGAAAGATGCATACCTAATCTGATATACTTCACAGGGCTCTGAAATGCGCAGTCACTTGACGCGCACTGGGCTGCTCTTCATAACCCTTTCGGACGAGACAGTCGCTTTCGATGAGTTCTTTCCAGGACTCGAAGACCTCATCGCACATGTCGACTTTCAGCAGTTCACCCCCAGAAAAAGCCTCAACTACGGCGGCAACTACAACTGGAAGACAATGGTTGACGGGTTCCAGGAATGTCTTCATTGTCCTTATGCCCATCCCGCATTTTCAAAGGTGTATACGCCAACTACGTACAAGGTGCTCAACAATCACAACTACTCGCAGCACATCGCAGAGACGCAGAGACCCAACGACGGCCTCTTTCTCTATTTCTTCCCCAACTCGACTCTAAACTTGTACGGAGGCGGCATGTCTTCTTTCCGCGCTTGTCCGTCAGACGACCCAACAAAGTCAATCATGGATTTTGACTACTACCATCGGTCGCCTGCTGGCTCCGAAGAGTTTGAGAAATACTATAAGTTTGCGCGCACAGTGGCCTTGGAGGACCACGAGCTGTGCGAAAAGGCCCAGGAGAACCTTGATGCGGGCATTTACATGGGGGGCATCCTCAACCCCAACAAGGAGAATGGCGTTGCGTGTAAGTTGTTTCGTGCCACAACATTCGAAAATAAATACTGATTCAATGTGCTTAGATTACCAAGCTCGAGTTCTTGAAATGTGTTCTGCTCAGTATGAAAAGGAAAGGACCACCGTTGTCGACAAATTCGCTCTGGGCTCGAACTCACTCCAAGTCATTGAACCACCTCCTGCTTAGAGGCGTTACTTTTGTTTGAATGGTAATAGATACGTGATTTATTTGCGTCTTACTGTCACATTTGATTGTCTCATCGATCCCTTGACGTGATCTCTTATATGTATTGGGAATGCATTTTTTGGGCTGTTTCTCCTCACCTCAAGACGACATCGAATCATTATGTGTGCAAACCAAAATGAGCTTATCGTAAGGGTGTGTTATTGCTTATGGTCAAGTTGAAGACTAGCAGAGAGAGCTGCACGTAAAACCCAATCACCTTAGAAGCTTGGATAGACAACAGAGTCAGACATGGCCTCTCATTATGTTGTTAGGTCATGGCGATACCGGGCCTCAGTTAATGTCAAGATACGTATTTCCACGTCGCCTGCGCCCGCCTAGACATCCTCGCCTTAGATCCACCGTCGGATTTGGTTGGGATACGCACCAAACCGCCACAGGTTGCATCTGGTATCAATGAAGGCGAGATGCATCAAGAAACGAGCCCATCCCGCTACATCTGCTTATCTGTCGCAAGATGATCGTTAGTTTCATTGGCGCGGGTCACGGAGTGCCCTAGTTCATAAACGGATCAGTTAGCCGGCCTCATCAGATGACGGGATAACATCCCCACCGCCTTTACTGTCATGTATGTATCATCGTGACGGCTTTTCACGACGGATTCAATACGCTGCCAACTTCACCAAGAATTGCTCTGTTTTGCCCCAATATCCCGAATCTATACCCGATATGAGCGCTACAGCTGCACCATCCTTTGCTGCTCGAAATACCCGACCCGATGTCACCTCAGCGTCAAGCTTAACGAGCAAGCTGGATCAGCTGCGGCCGCTACTACCTCGCTACCCACACGAAAGAGCTGGTCAAAAGGCAATGCCAAAGCCCAGGCATGAAAAAAGTCGCAATGGTTCGTCCTTGTCCGCCTCGGTCGTCGTCCTGGAGACCAACTTTGTGTGATGATGTGATGGGTCGAACAGTGTTAATGATCAAGGTCCAGGCTGTGTGAATTGCAAGGCAAGACGAAGGAAGTGTGATGAGACAAAGCCGTCTTGCTCGCAGTGCCTTCGTCGTAGGGCTGTCTGTGGTGGTTACAGCAAGGATCTACGATGGAAAGAGTTCCAGAAGCCTCAGCAAGGAATCGCCTCTGCACGCCAGAGTACGTGAAGAATGAACCGTGAACACACAACACGGAACGCTAACCACGGTAGCCACTCGATACAGGAATAAAGAGCGGAATGAGCTCTTTCATGCTTCGCTATCTTCTCAACCTGATGGACCACCCGAAACCGCTAGACACGAAAGATCCGGAATTGACGAACTTATATCACAGTCGTTAGAAGATAACTCGCCAAATTCTGACGCTAATAAGCCGGTTCAGAATGACGGCCCTCGACATCTACCCAGGACCGAGGCTATGGCTTCTCTCAACATATTCCCGGGTTCACCAAAACAGTTTGCTGACTTTGACTTTGACATGCTTTTCTCGAATGACGCCCCTGTTGATTCTGACATCGATCAATCTTCATGGCAACTAGTCAGTGGGGGATTGGAAGCATGCGACAGTGCAAGCGAGTACCAAAACTCCCTACACCTTCAGCCTTCGGAAAATCCGGATCCTGCCACTTTAGATTTGCCAGTTGATCTGAATATTCGACCCGATTTGCTAGTACTTCAGAATCATCAAATATCGGCTTCAGAATCACCCAAATTGCGCTCTCCGGTCGACACGTGGACTTTGCCGCTGGATCTGTCTTGTTCGAGTGCGGACAGGCAGGCCGGCTTCTCTCTTTACCAACTGCCGCGAATTCATAACGATAGCCCGGAGAATATCGCTTTGCTCTTCGATCGTCGGATATGCGAGGTTCTTTCCATCAAAGAGGATCCCACCGGAAATCCATGGCGAACAATAGTTTGGCCTCTGGCCAGAGAACATGCCGCTCTTTACCACGCAGTGGCCGCCATGACGTGTTTCCAAGGATCCAACTACTTGCCTCAGTTCCGTGCAAAAGGGATCCGGCATCTCGATAGAAGCATTCGGAAATTCTCTGTGCGAGACCAAGGCAATATGCGCCCCGAAGTGGCATTGACTGCAACGCTCGCTCTCGGCTTTGCCCAAACCTGGTACTATCCGAGATCATCCACCGGCATCAGCTATATCAACCGTGCAAAAGTTCTTCTCCAGGAGACTCTTTCCGAGCATCTAGCCTCACGGCAACCCAGAGGCAATTCTGATTGTCTGAGCTTTCTTGCAAACACTTGGATCTATATGGACGTCATCGCACGACTCACATGCCATAAGGCGCAGGCACTAGACCTCGAGTTCATGACGGCTTGCAGCCTATTCAACTCCAACCCCGATTGTGGGCTCCGGGTTGATCCCCTCATGGGATGTGCCGGTTCGTTATTCCCCCTCATCGGTCGTGTTGCCGATCTCGTCCATCGCATCTGTAAAACACAAGACCGACGCAACTCGCTTGGGATTATTTCACATGCCGTTGAGCTGAAGACGTCTATCGAACGTTGGAATCCTTCCATAAACCCTACCACAGCATTTGATGGCGAGTCTTTGACGTCTGGTGCCTCGGACCTCATTCAGACGGCAAATGCGTACAAATGGGCCACCCTGCTTCTTCTGTGCCAAGCCGTCCCCGAACTTCCAAGCCAACTCTCTTTCTCGAGCATAGCGCAGAAAGTCCTTACACTTCTCGCAACGGTTCCGCTTGGATCTCGTGCCATCATTTTTCACATCCTCCCGCTCATGATGGCTGGTTGCGAGGCAACGACGGCAGAAGACAGAGATTGGGTCCGCGACAGATGGCAAACCTTGTCGACAGGGAATACCTCTGGAATCGTAGATCGATGCCTGGAGCTGACGTCGGAGGTCTGGAGAAGACGCGACAATGTTGAAAAAAGCTGCGAATCGATTCATTTATCCTGCCCTGAAACAGTAGCAGGCTCTCTTCCCGTCCTAGGGCCTGCAGTTGGTGACCTATGCATGGAATTTGAATCCTCGAAGAACAGTCCTAGAACAGGATCCAGGTTTCCAGACCATACAGTCAAGGGCAAAATGCACTGGCTTAGTATAATGAAGGAATGGGGATGGGAAGGTAAGGTTCCTACCTAGTCAACGATGCTGTATCAAGCCTAACCTGCCCAGTTATGCTAGGTTGAATGTCTTCGAATCCCTGGTAGGCCGGGACTTGAGTATAATTGTTAAACTCGTTATTCGGTAAGGATAGCTCTGGAGTTTCTAATTGATTTAGAACCAGGTGATGACAAAGCGTCTTTTCAAGGGCCCTAGGAATGAAGGAACAGTAATCGAAGTCATCATGATATACCTCTTGACAGGGTCTAGCTAATCCATGTCTGAAACGCAATATCCGCCACGCCGGCATTACTGTTTCGTAGATCATATTCGGCATCAACAGCCCGGCTTAATCTAACCATAAGCCATGACGTGAATGGTGTGCTCATTTGTAGCATTTGCCAATTAATGCACAACGTTTGGCGTGGATCTGAAACACAATTAGTTGCCGAGAATGGCAAAGTCATCTTTTGTGTCGTCGTGCTGTTGTGGGGTGTGTGTTCCTTCGGGGCACCCTTTTTGAAATGAAGACAAGGGATGGCTGACACTCTGAATAGATGATGAGACGCAAGAGATGAACATCATATGTTCTTTTCCCCATTTCAACGCGTAAAGTAGAGAGCAGTCCGCGTATTCTTGCGTCTAATATTCGATTCATTCCGCAACCCACCTCATAGGCTCGTCATTCTTTACTCTTCTTCTCTTCCTCGTCTTGACTTTCCCTTTCTTCGTGTGCTCTGGCCCCATTCAACGTCTTTCTCACTTTCCCTCGTGTTTTAAAGGCCAATGACGCGTTATGCTCCAGTCGACTATCTTGATAATTGGACTGATCTCAACATGGGACATTGGTCTAGCAAGCGCACATGGCTCCCCTATTTGGAAACGTGGTAGGTCATCTCTTCACAAGCCCTTAACAGCGTCAACTGACAACCATGACAAGCGAACAACCGAACGGCGGATTCAGCCCAATTAAAAACATGGTGGCATGATTCTGGCGAAATCAATACCAAAACTCCAGTGCAGAGCGAGAATGTACGCCAATCGCACTTATACTCGGTTCAAGTCGGTCTCTCGTCAAATCCTACCGATTTATACGATTCCTTCGTCTACGAAAGCATCCCGCGTAACGGCAATGGAAACATCTTTACCCCCGGAGACTTGGACTCGGTCTGCGATGGCACCAACTGCAGCGAGGATGACCAAATCTCCATTGAGCCTGATATTGGCGTAGACATGGCCTGGACTCAGTACCTGTCAGCCGCCGAGACGGTGATAAGAATTACTCGCTCCGACAACGGATCCATCGACCCAGACGATGTTATCATTCGGCCCAGCAATCTCACCTTCGACAAGAGCCAGAGTGAAAATGCTTTGTTCATCACTATCCCATATAGCGAGAATGGGCATCGCTTCTCTGTCGAATTCCGTGATAATCTGTGGGAGTACCGCAACGCTGGCCCGGGAACGGGCTCGCACTACGTGCAAAACAAGACTTCCAGCGGCCTAAACTATGTCGAAGCTTATGATGATACGATGCCTATCGTCGGGGTCGAGCCTCTAAACGCCCTAATGATATTCATGAGCCCCTTCCCCCGCGCCGAGTACATCCCTGACATTGATTCTGCCTATCATGTCCCGGCTGGCTTAGTCACTGGCCTCGACCATGTCACAGAGTCCGTGGTCTATTTTAGCCCCGGTGTGTATTGGCTTACTGGTTCGGCACATGCTATTCTCTCCAGCTCCGTGACCTGGGTCTACATCGCGCCTGGCGCCTATATCAAGGGGGCCATTGAGTACACAAGCGATTCCCTAGATCTTCGAGCCACGGGCTTCGGTGTTCTGTCGGGAGAGCAATACGTGTACCAAGCCAATACGGCCATGGGCTACCAAAACATAAAGAACGATACGACATGTTTGAAGATGTGGCGAGGACAGTCTGCCGTCGGCACTCATTGGACGCTACATGGACTGACTTTGAATGCTCCTCCCTTCAATAGCATGGATTTTTACGGCGACGATCTCAGCTCCTTCTCGGTGGACGCATCCGACTACAAACAAGTGGGCGCTTTCTTCGGCCAGACGGACGGCATCCAGATGTATCCAGGATCTCACGTACACGATGTTTTCTACCACGTCGGGGATGACGCCATCAAAACATATTACGGAGATGTCTTATGCGAGAGAGTGACTGTCTGGAAAACCAACAACGCTCCCATTGTCCAGTTTGGCTGGTATCCGCGAACCACTGATAATGTGACCGTGGATGCCGTCAATGTCATCCATACGCGGTACATGTCTCAAGAAGAAGCATGGCCCCGAGCACTCGTCGCGTCTGCAGCATCGTACGAGGATTCCACATCCCACGAGACTGCCGATGTTAGTAAACACTTATCCAACTATCGCATCTCCAACTGGCGCTGCGAAGGGATTTGCCCTGCGCTTCTCGGCATTAATCCGCTCGAAAACATCGACAACGTGACCTTTTCCAACATTCAGATTGAAACGCTATCGCCTGCGACAACCGAAGTGGGTATGAGCGAGTTTCGCGTCTTCACTGACAGCAACGGCAATGCTATCGCCCTCGGGGACAACTCGAGTGATGGCTTGGGTCTTATCATTGAAGACTTCTACGTGGGAGATCAAAAGATCTCTTATGAGAGTGGAAACTGGGACGCTACCTCCCTGGGGCACCTCAATATTGATAAGCATTACGAAGGACACTGGACTATCAGATAAAACTTTCACTACCGGTCAATCTTCCATCATCACTGTTGTAGGAATAAAACATGCCAGTCTCATTCATCGTGAATGTGGGAAGAGTCTGCTCAGTACTCTATATTTCGCTCGTCCGGCTATTGCTCAATGGCTCAGGACTCTGCGAAAAATCAACAACCCACGTTCATCTGATTGTACGAGGCAGTACCTAGCAGAGAGAATATCTCAACTTCAGCCGAATTGGATGGGAACACAAGCCCTGAATTACCTCCAATTTCAATATGAGTGCGGCCCCAGCCACATCATCATGCCAGTCACAAGTCAGCCGCCTCCAGGGAGAAACGTGGGATTTCTTACAACTCTCGAGCTGTCATATAACCACCCTATACTTTGGAAACATTCTCCTCGAATCTGGTCTACCTGGGATTGCAATTACCCTGCAGTCTCATGTCTAGTATTAACAGGACCTCTGAGAAAGAGAGAGAAGCCATTATTTTCATCTTGAGACTCACAGTTGGGACACGGATGAGCTGTATTTCAATTTGCCAGTCGTACCTAGGGTAGAGAGGTTTGAGAGAGGTTTGAGAGAGGGTTGAGGTGTTACTTGTAAGTCTAGAATAGGCAGGTCAAAAGATAGGCCATTTTGTTATCGTTATCAACCCTAAGCCATTGGTACGATAAGGCCTGGACCCATTGTTTCTGTCGGTTCAGTAGTCAACTTGCTAACGTACGATGCTCGACTTTCCCCGTCCCATCGCCTCATCTAACTTCACCACCGTCTCTTGCGCTTTTTCTGTCTAATTTAGTGTGACAACCTTCATCTGAGATACTTCTTGCAAGCGATTGATTAAGTTTTCGTCTGGTCCACCATGTGTGAAGACGAACCCACCCGCCCAGCGGTGCCAGCCTCCACGGCAGCCGATCCCGAGACATCCCCACCAGCTACTGCAGCCATTCTTCCCCCTCAGCACTGGGCGCAAATCGCCCGGGTTCGTCAAGTTAATAAAACCAAAGCATTGGACGCCATTGCTAACGTCGAGCTAAGACACAGGAATTCGCCAATACCGACGCCGATTCGACCTTCACCGACGATGGCTCCTCAACGGAGTCTGTCACCTCCAGTATCCTCGAGTATAGGACGATCCACGGTAGAACCTACCACAGCGAGCAGGGAAATGCGCAATACTGGTATGGATGAGCCTCAAACTTTGCCTACGTATCTCAATTCGAGGTCGTTAATGCGCTTCTCAAGGGGATCCAACGACGAGCCGCAGAAGGAATTGATGGACCTCACGTAGGTCGGCCACCAGCCCACTGACCGAGACCATACCGATCTGATCCCGACCATAGCCACCATATTCTTACCATTGGACTTGGACATAAACTGCATCTGGCGCCTTTGAAAAAAGATAAAGTCCAGGTAGGCCAGCCATCCCATATTCTGCGTCTGGCTAGGTCAGTGCTGACTCAAGCTAGCAAGTCATCGACATTGGAACTGGAACTGGTACGGGCCCATATATCGTATAGACCACCATCAGTGGAGCGAGGCTAACTTGTCTGTCAATCTAACAGGCATCTGGGCCATGCAAGTTGAGCAAACTACACGAGATTAGCCCTTTTCTCTAATGAGTGTTACTAGTGACTTCGCCGATGAATTCACTGGCGCACAAGTCATCGGAACCGACATCTCTCCCAGCCAGCCTGGATGGGTGCCGCCGAACTTGCGGTTGTAAGTTAAAGTTATGTCCCGAAGACAGACGCATCTTCGGGAGGGTTTGAGCGGCCTAACAATGCACTTTAGTGAGATCGAAGACTGTACTCGGGATTGGACTTTCGCATCCGACTTTGCCGATTACATCCACATGAGATGGCTGATGGGCAGTATTAAAGATTGGAATGCCCTAACCTTCGAGGCATTCAGAGTCTGCAAACCTGGTGGATGGGTTGAAAGCCACGAGGCTTCCTCTACCATCAGTAGTGATGATAATACTGTCGATCCGGACTCGGCCATGGGCCAATGGGGAAAGTTCTTCATTGAAGGCAGCAAGAAGATAGGATCGAGCTTCACTATCGTGGAGGATGGTATGCAAAGGAAGGCAATGGAAGCCGCTGGCTTTATTAACATCCAGGAATTCGACTTCAAGGTGATATCCCCTTTCTCAAAACTTTAAATCGCATCTAACTTGTCAATTAGAATCCTATTGGCGGCTGGTCGAAAGATCCGATTGAGAAAGAGATGGGTCCGTATACCCAATGGGGCCTCGAGACGGATAGCGAAGGGTTTGTCTTATTCATGGCTCATACTTTGGGCTGGTCAAGGTCTGAAATCCTGATCTATATTGCACATTTCAGACGGGAGATGCGCTCTGGAAAGCATCATGGTTATTTTGCGCAAAAGGTTGTTTGGGGCCAAAAGCCTGAGGCGGCTTCTGAATAGTCGGCTTCAATACGATGTTCATGTGATGTTCGATTTCATTGTTATTGCCAAGCAAAAGCTGCCATCGTTCCCCACCTCTAACTGCGCCGCCCGCTGAGATACAATACATCGCCAAGTTATTACTTTAGTACAACCAGTGAGCTGGAGGTTTTTGGATGGAGGTATCGGCGTATAGAAGCTGTCTATACTCTAAATCTTCCACCTTGAAGCTTAAGTTAGATATATTTTGCCAATTGCAACCGACCGAAAGGATATTCGCTCTTAAACCAAACTGGATGATAATAACAGCAAGGAATGATGTCTTCATAGGTAGTTCAGTTAATGCGTTATCATCGGCGTCTAGTAGACTGCCAACCAAAGTCCAAAGCCATGTTCTTTCTATCTCCGGTTGCATTTCAATGATTAAAACTTGAATATTCCACCAAATTGGTATCAATTCGTTAACTTACTGGAAGAAGATACGTTGTATTTCCCATGTCTGAGGGCCCTCATCCTCGACCAATTGCGGCTAACATTCACGCAAAATCGCAAGGTCGATTACTAAGCTGACACCATGCTCAAGACTAAACACAGCGCCGTACCTGTTCTTTAATTACCAACCTCTACTCAACACACGTACAAGCCGAAAATAGCCACAGCACACATAATCTCTCAGCATGAGCAGACCACTCCGGAGCAAACAAGGGTGCTGGACCTGCCGGCTGCGCAAGAAAAAGTGCGACGAGCGTCATCCTGACTGTTCGACTTGCGAATCGCTTTCCATCACCTGTTTCGGATATGGGCCAAAACCGGACTGGATGAACAATAGCGAAGAGGCACGAGCTATGGCGGAGAGTATCAAAGAGACGGTGAGACAGACATCTGGGCGTAAAATCACAGCTCAGGCTTCGAGGCGGCATGCTCCAGTCATCAAAATAGCGCCCAAAGGCTCCAGCGCTTCGAACGACGACAGGGAAAGCTCATCCTCCCGTTCTGATTCGAGCCTCCACCAGACGAATGCTTCCACCGCTACATCAGAGGATGGGGCACTGCAAAAAGACGGAGTTCGGATCATGCAAGATGAGTCCATTGTAAGCAAAGTTATTTCCCCTGGGCTCGTGAGAGCTGACGATAGCCAGGGTCCCTCGTTGGCTGTCCCTGAGGATCATATGGCGGGGCCGCGATCAATCATCCCTGCGCACGAATCCGCCCTCATGATGCATTTTCTCGACAGCGTATTCCCATTGCAGTATCCCATGTATAACCCAGATATCACGAACGGAGGAAGGGGCTGGTTACTCAATCTTCTTCTTGGGTCGAAGCCTTTTTATCACGCTGCTTTAGCTCTCAGTGCACATCACCGCCGGATGACTATGTCTGCATCAAGCAAAAATCAAGTTGCCGCCTTGGTCCAACAAGAGCAGCACCTTGAGATCTCCTTGAAGGCGATGAAGGTATCCACTCAAAACTCATGCTCAATCAATGGGCTTGGTATCGCGAGTACGGTCGCCCAGTTAGTGTTTTATGAGGTACACCCTCCAGTCACGAACTTCAAGAATTGACGCTGACAAATGAGCAAAGCTCTTTACCGGCGATATCAACGCATGTCTGGCTCACCTCCGTGCAGCCATAGGCATGACCGGGCAGGCCTTCGAGCAGAAAAACTTCGGAAAACTTGGTCTGGTCGAAACTGCACGGAAGGTTGTGCACGAAAATCTCCCTATTCCAGAAAACGAACCTGAAGCTGCAGAACAGGTTACCAACTTCAGGTTCCTTACCGGCGCAACGATTTGGCTCGATATCACCTCATCCATCACCACGGGAATCGCGCCACAGCTGCTGCCTTGGCATTCTACCATCATCGCCTCCAACTCTCAAACCAAACTCGAAGACATCATGGGTTGTCAAAACTGGGTGATGCTTCAGGTTGGTCGCATTGCTGCGCTGCATGAGCGTTGTGCCCAGGCTGCAGGTCGAGGAGACTTCAATTGCACCGAGTTTCACCAAATTGCATTTGACATCACTCTGAGTATTCAGGATGGTTTGACACAAGCAGCTTTGGAAGGCTTTGGCATTTCCGAAAATGAGTTGGCTGGGATGGTGGATACGATACCAAAGGAGCACACACTCGTCACTCACATTTTTGCTCTCATGGCATCTACTTATCTCCACTTGGTCATCCATGGCTTCCAGGAGCTGGAAGTACTGGATAACACTATCACGAAAGCTATGAGTATTCTCCAAGCCGAGTTGACGAGACGTCTTTTGCCAGCCTTGGTCGCTCCGCTATATATCATCGGCGTTGTTGCACGGCCAGGAGACAAGCCTTTCTTCCGGGAGGTTCTATCATCCTTGCCACTGCTCGATTCATCACTAAAACATCGAAAGAGAATTTTGCCAGTTCTAGAAGAGATATGGCGAGAAAGGGAAAGGGCGGTTGGTCTGACGTGGAACGACAGTCTCGGACTCGCAACGGATATCTTCCTTCTTTAATAGAGACAGCATCTTCGCTTGCACTTTCTCTCATCCGATTTTGCTTATGCATCAATTTCAGACTGTTTATTAATTGAGTACTGGAGATGACAAAACAATGGGCTGCTCCCTGGTCCGCAGGCTGTTTCTCCCGCCAAAGATTCCTCTGGTGTGGACATGGGTTACGAATATCCAGGGAACGCATGGCGCACGGCGATGTGGAGCTTTGCACACTCCGCGGATAGCTCTCTGATTGGTTTGAGCTGCGGTCTATGCTATGATTGGCTGCGAGTCAGACTGCCTCGAAGGATCCTGGTGCCCGGGCACTTTGTTGGTAAGCCTTCCGAGATGTAGCAACGGTTCGTGAAGAATGAGACTTGCGAGAAAGCATGGCATCCAGATTCCACACATCGCCTTGTACCGCCCCATTCTCGGATCTTGTCGTGACGACTTGTTGATATGATGTCAGCGCCATCATCCATTTGGGGCAGAGAGTGCGTAGCCATTTCTGACCACCAAGCTCCCGCCTGGAGTAAACTACCCACCTAGGCAGTTGCTAGTACGGGATGCGATGTGGGCTCTGCGCTACGTCTTGTCATTGGCTACTGCTGCGCTCCCATTGCTCATTCGTCTTCGACTACCGCCTCAGTCTTCTCTTGTGTAAGTATGTATGGTAATTAGGTATAAGACCCGTTACTTCTCTGGCAAGAGTGCCTTGAGCAGGTCCTCAGTATCCTTTTCAAATTTGTTTGTTAGAATATAATACCATACGGTTTCTACGTCCTCGACGATGAAAAACATCGTTATCCTCGGAGGCTCCTATGCAGGAATCAGTGCCTCACACCACCTTCTCAAGCAGAATGGGAAGACTCCATCACTCAAAGTCACCCTTGTGACCCCGAACACCCATTTCTTCTGGAACATGGCTTCTCCTCGAGCCGTAATCCCGGGCCAGATTGCGGACGAGGGGCTTTTCCAACCAATTGCCCCCGGCTTTGATCAATACCCATCTGAGGCGTTCGAATTCATTCTCGCCACTGCCGAAGCTCTCAACTTCGAGGCCAAGACTGTGACGACTTCAACCTCTAGCGGAAACAGGACACTCAACTATGACTTTCTGATCATTGCAACTGGCTCCAGCACCAAGGATGGCACGCCATTCAAAGGGCTGGGTTCCACAGAAGACACAAAACAGCGTCTGCATGACTACCAAGCGCGAGTGAAGAAGGCCAAGACGATTGTTGTGGCTGGTGCTGGCGTCACAGGAGCTGAGGTTGCGGGTGAGCTGGCGTACGAATATGGAAAACAAAAGGAGATCATTCTCGTAAGTCAATTTCTTCTTGCAGCTTGTCTGGAAGTCTGTCTAGATCTTCTAACCACTCATAGATTGCACGTGGAAAAACAGTCCTCGAGGGAAGCCCAACCAGCGTATCGAAGATTGTAACCAAGGATCTCCTCAATCTGGGCGTGGACATCAAACTACAGGAATCCATGACAACATCTACGCAACTGCCAAATGGACAACACGAACTGACGCTCTCGAACGGAAACAAGCTGACCACCGACATGTACATCCCGACATTTGGTCTAGCCCCCAACACTTCATTTGTCCCTGCTAAGTTTCTCAATGAAACTGGAGCCGTTGTGGTCGACAACTATCTTCAAGTCAAAGGGGCAGGGCCGGTTTGGGCCATTGGCGATGTCTCGAGTGCGGAGGGATCGCAGTACGTGCCGTGTAACAGACAGTCAACCCACGTCACCAAGAACATCCTTCTCATGACGACGGGCAAAACCCCCGTTTCATACAACCCATGGGCATTCGGTATGGTAGTCTCCTTGTTGATCGTCGAAGCCCCGCTAACCATTGTAGATGCCAAGGGCCTCCAGATTGGAAAGAAGGCGGGAACTGGCCACTTCGGATCATGGAGGATCCCAGGTTTTATAATCATCTTTGCTCGAAAGAACTTGTTCATAGATAAGTTGGCTCCTACGGTAGATGGCTCCTTGTTTTGAGCATACTTGTGAGCACTATATTTTCAGGGCTATTAGAGGTCTCATCACACAATGTAACTTAATTACAGAAGCTTTTTCTCCATTCTAATTTAATCTTCTTCGCCTAATAGGTATCTTGCTAGTCTATACTATCGTAACCGTCCCAGGCCGGAATTCGCACGCCGTCTGAGCATGCTTCTCAACAAACCCTAGCTTCGCTCCCCAAACACCGACACGGGTGTAGGTGCCGTTCGCGAGTCTGCGCAGCATGAGGCCGTAAGTTCCCGACCACCAAAACCCACTAAACTTGGATTCTGCGTCCAAAATCGCGACGAAGATCAACTCGCCCTTGGATAAGAGCCAGTTCTCGAGCCACTCTTCATGCCAAGACTCGACGCCACTCTCATCGGGAACCAGGGTCACATGCTCGCCCGAGGGAGTTTTCAGAGTATCAGGCGGCGTTGGCAGTCCAGGGCGGCCCTCCTCTTTTTCGCTCGGTACAATTTCGCCGGTTAGCAACGCCTTGGAAGAGACGAGCGGCCCAGTCAACGTCAGTGACGCAGCCTTGACTTGCCCAAATTGATTTGTCGGGTCAACCAAGTCGATAGAAACGTCGTTTACCTCTGCCATGGCCTTTCGGCTTCCCCATGGGCCGAAGTTCACACGACCGTCAAAGCTTGCCCAGCTCCAGGATGGCGCTCGATAGGTAACCGATCGTTTGTCAAGTGCAGGCTTGAGTAGTGAAGTTCTCCAGAGAAGCGCCCAGGGCATCGATTCGCGGAAAATACCAGCGCAGTAGGCTCCGCCGATGAATGAGGCGGCTTGCTCCGCGATGGCGGCAAAGGCAACTAGTTTGTCCTGATCCGGAAAGTTCAGTTTTCGGTCCGAGTATTCGACTACGTATTCGTAGAAGAAATCTGTGTCGGTTCGCCTTGGGTGGATGTTGTATTCGTCTTGAAACAAGCAGTCGAATCCCCTCCAACTGTTGCTGGCAGCGCTTTCTGGCATGTATTCGGATAGACAGCGCTTGTCCTCGCATTCCCACATGATGCGATCTTTTTGGAAGTGTAAAGTCCTTGGAGACATGAGTTTTTCTTGAAGAACCCAGGCCCGCTTGCTCAGGGGGAGAGACCGCCGTGAGTAAGAGAAGTCATCTATATGGAAGATGGCACAAGGAAAGACGGGGCATGACTTCAAATCCGGTGGTTGTTGTTCAGGCTCCGGTATGGCTGATATATCTTCGTCAACATTTTTCTTGAGTTGTGATTCAAAAAAGGGCGTCCAGACGCAACAGTCTTGCAAATGCTCAGGGTTCCTCGATCGAAACGCTCCTTCATGCGGGTTCTTGGAGACTTGAATGGCAATATTCAATTCGCAGTTCCGGTAGACCCGATGCATCTCCAAAGTGTGGAGGAGCCAGTCTTCCTGAGAGTCTTGTCCAGATTGCAAGATGCAAAGCGAGTCGATCCAAAGATACGGGATATCCAATCGCCGACAGGTGATGATGGTATCGCGAAAACTGGCGGCGAGGTTGTCGATCAGTATTTCCCGACGAAATTCCTCCAAGTTGGCCGAACTCAACTTTAGGAACTCGGGGTTGTCTCCCCAGCAGTGGCTGAGAGCTGCATAGGCGCCGTCCAGGTGATCGGCGTCTCGCAAAACCAGACGGGGAGTCTGATGCTCGTTGCCTACGTGGACGAGACGTTTCGGATACCAACCTGGCTCCCGTGGCCCGCATTCTTCCTCGCACTTATGTTTCGTCTTGCACGTCTGCAGCCACTGCTTGGCTAACTCGGCGACTGCTATGTGTCCTGTGTTGTCTGGGATGTCTCGCAGGGTCGGCATGTCTCTTTGGACACGACAAGGATCCGTTTCCAGGTCAGTCATAGCCGATCTAATGAACTGATCGTACCCAACCGGCAAGCTCGTAGCCTCTGAAACATGAACATAAATGGGATAATTTGAGTTCCATTCTTGTGCTTCTTGTCGGAAGTTTATGCACCAGTGAGGCCTCCAGGTGGTTGTCCACGTGAACTTGTATTCGATTTGCCTCAATAAGTGTGGACGTTCTTTGGTTAAGATATGGCAGATACGGCATCCATTCTCTGCTGCCATGCGCACAGCGTCTCGGTCCTTGTGATGAAGACCGCTCTTGGCGCTGTTCTGGAACATGGAAAGACAGACGGCGCAGAGCATTATCGGAACGGGGATTGGGCACTCAAATAGAGACGAGGATAAAGTATGAAAGGTGAGGGTCGTTTTGATTCTCTGGAACTTGAAGGAAGCCGGTGATCATTGTTAAAGAGAGCGTAACAGTCTCATAGAGGTTTTTATTTCACTCACCTTAGGTTAGATATCCCAGCACATTCAACAGCTGATACAAGCGGGGCGGTTTGGGGGCCAAAAACAGGCACCCATGACGGCGCAGTAAGTTGAAGTGTATGAACATCTAGGCTCCAAACAGACAGATCAAGCGATAGGATGGGGAAGTTGAGTTAAATGTATTTATGCAGTCAGCACCCGATCCTCACACCCTGACTCTCATAGTGGACGTGGCATTTGAGAAGATCAGTGTTGGCAATCACACCACACAAGGCATTCGTGGAGGCAGATTGAAAAGTGCAAGGGGAGGACATTGTTGGCTGATCAGAAGAAGGCAATCGCTGGTTGTAGAGATGTCAGCGAGACCTGTTGTCCCATCTTGTTTCTACAGTTTATCCCATTCTCGCCTCACGAGGGCATCATTCGCATAGGTAGCGCAGGCAGGGTTATGCAGCCAGGGAAAGTACCCCTGTCAAGCATTCAAGAAGTCAGGGGAAAAGAGGCATCATTTATTCAATCTAAAGTAATTCGGATCACCCAAGCTTCCACAGTTCAGATATACACATACTGAAGCGACTGTCGGGGTTGTTCAGCTAACTGCGCCCAGCGGAAGGCCACCAATTCGTGCACCCAGGATCATACTCCGACATGGGATACAGTTTTCCCATCTCCCTCTCTTCAACCTCGCGATAAATGAACCCGATTTTCCCAATGGGACACTGATCCGCCCCGGTCGCGTATGTAGTCTCAACTCCTTTTCCAACATGGCAATGTTCCCCATTTGGCCAGGACGGGTAGTTCCACAAGCGGTCAATCGCTTTGACAGTTACGCCAATAAGTGCCTGCTTGTCCCCGCCAGCTTCGGCAGGGAATTCGACCTCTGACAGTTCCAGAATCTTGGCCTCATCCAAAGCAAAACAGAAAGCGAAGCGTGGATCAGGGCCTAAGGGCCGATTTAGGCCCTTAGGGTTGCGTCTTTGATAGGATTCGCTATGCTCGTCTTCTTCGCCAAGTGGCCAAAGATTCAAGTGCCTGACATGAGCGTTGAATTCTTCCCGGATGCGGTCGTCTGAGGCATCCTCAAGTATATCCTTATCTAGGATCACATCCAGCTTGAATCTCTTCACCACTTCAAGCGCATATGCTTCGGAGTGAGAGTCGACCTGCCGGAGGAAGTCTCGGCGCACTGCTTTGATGATCTTATACAGGGCCGCATCGAGCTTCTGCAGAGCCTCTTTTGTGTAGGATGTGATGAAGACGCAAACACCCCAAGTTAGATCTGCGGGACCATCGCGGTACTGCCAAGCTGCCTCGCCTTCAGACTGGACGTCTTCCAGAAACTCCCTCATTGCCTCACGGTGCGAGAACTCGAGTTCGAGTTTATAATGACGGAGCAGCTCGTCCCTCGGTGCGGCATTGCCAGGCCATGATGGAAGCGGTTCATAGCCTGTGAGGGCATCAAGCTCTGTGTAGGAAACGGCCTTCTGGCGTATGTCAGGATCGGCGCCAGGGCCATAAGAGCGAACAGAGAATTGACGTGTTCGTGGCACGGGACGAGTTTGAAGGGAGGGATCCATTGGCGGAAGCCTCTTTAGGCCTCTGCGCCCGCGACTGGTCATTACAGCAAAAAGAAGTTGTCGTGATGGAGGATTGTTCGAGAAGGATGCAGCAGATTGAGAAGCGAAAATGTCGACGTGAGTTGCATTGACGTTGTGTTGGTTTATATTATGTTGAATTGTGGGATTGACTAGGCAGCTGCCTGGGATGACCAGGGCCCAGAATAATTACTTGCAAGCACACGTAACAGATAAAATTCACGGTCTTTCACTCTGTGTTGGTCGTGGAAATCGGTGCTCATTCTTCCCCCTGTCTTGCAATTATTAATAGACGCTTCGCTTGAATATGCAGAGGTAGGAATTTGATAGATGCATAGTCAGACAAGGTACCTGTGAATACAGCTCCCATTGCAGATGAATATCTCGATTGAAATACTATCCAAGGCAGATATCAAGTCCAAACGGGCTCATGCCTTAAACCCAGTGGTTGGCTTGCTCATCGCCGTCTCCTCTACATCCGGAGCATGTCGTTCAGCGTGGACAGCAGTCATAAGGTCCGGCTGCTCCGCTTTGAGTCTCGCAAAGTTCTTCTCGGCATCCCAAACCCAAGGAGAAGGCAATAATGAGCCCGTAGAGTCTTGAAGTACCCGCCTTTCAGCATAGGGAGAAGATATATTTCGCCGCTTTTCTCATGTAGCAGAGCACGCCAAGAATCAGGTCCGTTTCTCAATGGTTGCAAGAAAGTGGGCTGTTCTTTGGAATAGCCGGGGAAGGCCTCGAGTGGACGTGGGTCCAGAATTACTTGACCGTTTGAATTGGTCGGTGAGTGCGCCAGTACTCTCGCAATGGTGCCACTGAGGGTGATGGCACCCGTGTAACAGGACAAGGATGTCTTGTCGGTTGTTTGGGCGGAAATATGCTGTAGAGATGCACAAGGTGATGTAAACTCCACGTTATGGTCGGCACACCTCGCAAAAGGGTGCCAGAGCCGGTACTGGATGGGGAACGAGATTGATGCCCAGGACCAAGAAGGGACACAAACTGAGTTGTTATTTTTGGCTGGTAGGGCGTCCAGATTCATTTTGTCGCAGAACCAGATAAGTGATCGTAAGAAGTCGCCCTTCCAGATTCCCAGAAAGCACTCGTTCAACACAGCCCCTATGCGGTGAACCACACCCTCTATAGCAACGATACGGTCTCGGGGGTGGGAGAATTCTCTCCACGTATAATTTGCAGATTGCGTTCTCCAGAGCAGGTACAGTTCGGGTCGAGAAACTGTACTGTCATCCCTGCTCCCAGTAAGCAGTTGCGTATTGATCTTTCTCTCGTCTGAATCGCGAAGCTTGGGTGAAAAGTCGCCTCGTAGGCCCAAAGGGCGTGTGTCGGATGCGCTTGATTGACAACAATCCCAGAAAAGGCCGGCCGCACTAATAGTCAGAACTCGTTTTGACAGAATTCTTTCTTGGAATGTCCACCCGCGCTTGTCAAGCTCACTCGACGGCCTGGTGGGAAAGTTCCCGTTGGACTCGAGCCAAGTGTATATTGACTCCGGACTTCTCCTTTCCAAGTCCGTCATTCGACCCTCCTTGATGAAGGGCTGGGCTGCCGCTTGAGTTGCATCGCGAAGTGAACAGCGCCGCCAAACTTCGGCCTTCCCAGAGTAGTTCAACTCGGGGCCATCGCCGAAGGCGAGGGTGAAAACAGCGTTGCCATAGACTGACGCCATTTTCGAAGCCTCTACGTGCCAATCACCTCCCATGCCTTGCATGATGCACTTCAAACCGTTAGATTGCCTCTGGGCCACAGCTGTATGTGAGATGGCGGATAAACTCACCAACGCATCAATCCAAACATACCTAAAACCCAACATCCTCGCTACTATGAAAGCATCGCAGTAGACTAGAGGAAGATCTTTAGTCGAATAGCCCATTGAAAAATGGTCCCATGTTCCCGAAGTCAATTGGTGGTCTCGGTCAGGGTGTCTTGGCCACTGGTAACTGACAGCAATGCACTGAGGTTTCAGTTCGCACCCAACATCGATCAAAAGCCACTATGATTAGGCTTGAAATACCCGAGCGCAGTGCATGTGTAGAGAATTACAAATGTGGTGGACTGCGTGATCAAGTTAAGTTGTTTTACCAACTCCTCCTTGCTCCCCGGCTCGTCGAAAAGGCTGAGATCAAGAGTGGCCAGCTCAGCCCAGTCCACTAACCTGCAGCATCAGTGGTGAACTTGGAAGCATGCGAGTGTCTGCAGTCTTACGATTCTCTTTGGTCTCTGGGACCTGTTCATATCGTTCAATCAGTCTTCCTGGCAACTTGATTCACTACTACGAAAACTATTATGAGGTGGCATGGTAAATGAATTGCGGCGTTAATGTGGAGTTCATATGTATATAATCCCAGCCGATCATCTTTCCAAACCATGACTGATCAGAGTGAGCTCGAACAATACTAGATACTGAAGCACGCAAGAAATGCCCCTTCCCACGTAGATCGGGACTCCCACTCGGCCCCGTTATCTCTGGGACCCGGCCGCCTTGTTCCCCGGGCAAACGACAGTCTACCCACCTCTGGTAGATGAGGAAATTACATAGTATTTACGTGTGGTTGAACAGATGTTGATCGACTTGGCTGCTGGGTTGTGTGGAGATGCGAGCACGTAATGCCTCAGGAAAGCACACCATATCTATAGGGAACCACCAACAGGCGACCTGAAGGTGATATTGCGACTGCTTCAGGAAATGATCTTCTGCTCAGGGAGTAACGGGATGCCGAGATACCGATTCCCTAGCATAGATAATAGTCGGTAAATGATCGTGCTTGACGACACCTAGAGCACGTCTTCGGTACACCGTCGAGCGCCACTCGATTTCCTCTCTTTTAACTTCTTTCAGTATTCACGCCCGCATTAACATGACATGACCCTTTTCGACGCAAATCTGTCGACTATACTTAACATGCCTTGGTCTCAGTCACAGGCAGGTAAACACTCAATCAATTTGGTCGCGATCAAATCACCAAGTGAAGAGTCCTAGGTTAGAGGATAGTGAGTTAACACGATTAGGGACAGCTTGCCGGACCTCACAATGTCAACGGACGATATCAAGACAAAGAGGGCGACTCCATCGGGGGTCTTCAAAGAGGTGTTCAACTGGTATCCTTCTGATTACCCCGCAGAAGAGAGAAAGTAGGAGTAACTCAACACCTCGTCAAGACCATTTGCTAACCAGTTCTAGGCTCCTCTTTAAGTTGGACCTTTCGATTCTAGTTTTCGCATGCTTGTGCTGTAAGTGATGGATAACTTCAAGGAAGCAAGTCTCATGCGCTAACTTTTATAGTCTTTGTCAAATATCTAGGTCAGTCCTGCTATGCCGAGACCCATTCAACTCTGACATAGAAAAGACCAGACAAATATTAGTAATGCATACACGAGCGGACTCAAGGAAGACTTTGGTCTTTACGGAAATGAGCTCAACTATTTTAACGTCTGTTACTATACAGCATACGTTGTGTTTCAAATCCCTGGTCTGCTTTTGATGTCCCGGCCGAAATTGTAAGTATTCAATGTCTTGGCGGCCTGAACTCGTTCTAACATATTATCAGAGCACGATGGCTTCTCCCCTCGTTGGAAATACTTTGGGGACTCGTTACGTTTGCTCAAAGTCGCGTCACGAACGTTCATCAATTATACGCGATGCGTTTTTTGGTTGGAATGCTAGAGGCTCCTGTGTTCGCAGGGACGCACTTCATCTTGGGTATGTTGTTCTCGTCCGAATAAGCTCGATATCGTAGACTTACTCCAAGTAGGTTCTTGGTACAGCGGACCCGAGCTGTTCAAACGCGCCGGGACCTGGTTCGTCTGCAACCCGCTCGGATCAATGGTGAGTGGGTATCTTCAGGCCGCAGCTTACACGAACTTGTCTGGCGTCGGCGGAATGCCTGGATGGAGGTGGCTCTTCATTATCGATGGAATCTGGACGATTCCTGTCGCATTGATTGGCTTCGTCATCTTTCCCGGAATCCCAGATTCCCCGAGACCGTTCTATCTAAGTGAGAGCGAGATCGATCTGGCTAAGCAGAGGCTAGAGAAGGCGCGTATTCGTCGTCCGGGAAAGCTTGACAAGGATGTCTTTAAGCGTACCCTGTCCAGATGGCACATATGGGTGTTTGTATTCTGCTATATGTAAGGTACCCTGAGCTTGTCTCTTTCCATTACGTTCACTAACAAGGCTTACCAGCTGCATGATTATTTCTTCTTATCCATCCCAATACATGAATCTTTGGCTCAAGGCGGAGGGATACTCTGTGGAAAAGATCAACACGCTGCCGACCGTAACGTATGCCATCACGATTGTGGCCTCGTGGCTAGGGACGACCTTGGCTTCCATTTTCCCGTCATGGATCATCTATACGATTGTGGAGGGTTCTTGCATGTTTGCGACAATCTGCATGATTGTGTGGAATATTCCTACAGGTTTAAAGTAAGGTCCCCTCAGATGCCATCTGAACATTGAACTCATGTGCAATAATAGATTCTTTGCCTGGTACCTCTTTGGTGTGTCGGGTTGCGCAAGTCCAATTTTGTACTCAACCGTCAACACCATTGTCAAGGATGATTCCGAAGAACGTGCACTCATTCTGGTAAGTCATGATAACCAGATACATGAATATCCACCAAACTAACACTGTTACCCGTCATTAGGGATCCATGATGACATTTGGCTATTCCTTCAACATCTGGGTTCCTCTTCTGTTATTCCCCACAGCTGGGCATTGGGGAGCTCCAAGGTGGCGCAAGGGCTGGCCAGTCACTTTGGTGTTCTTCTTTCTGCTTTGGGCTGGTTTCATGACATCTATCGTACTGCACAGGAGAAGGTAAGAAGCCCTTGTCGGTTGTGATATCAAGTCTAACCTGGCATCCAGTCAAAAGAAGCGACAGCAGGCTCCTTCGGTTGAAGAGGCTGATTCAATTGACGCAGAGCCAATATATGTTGAGCAGGGAGTAGACCCTAAATAGGCTGTCCGTGCCGCGCGAATCGCTTTGCCTGGAGCCCTCCAGAAATTGGCTCTGTTTGTGAGCACCCGCAAGAATTGTAAAGTACATTTATTGGGCTCTAGATAAAACAAAGCGAATTCATATTTCGGAGTGGCCCTAATGCCATGAAAGATGGAGAGAATGAACAACAAGGGGGTACAACTGGCGCAGCCTCTTCTAACAAGGTTGTATTTTATTTTTATCACTTTATCCAAATCGAAGGAATCAAGGCCAGCAGAGCGAAACAATCCAACATGGCGTGCATCGATCATAACCAGTTGGCAGTGCCAGAGTTACGGTGGAGACCTTATTCCTCCAAGAAGGAGTTAGGCATTATCCTATGGGCTGACCCAAGCGGTAGGAGTGTTTCATACATTGCCAAGCCAACAGAAGGATGGTTTACTAGCCGATGTAATGTTGGAATACGAAGAATTCGCAAGAGATATAATATGGGGTCGACAGACGCGATGAATCTTAGTTTGTACAATCTCATGAAGGAGAACCTGGTGCACATCTTCGGCTCCCCACCATGGTCATGTTTCTCAACACGGTCCTCGCCGTGGCATTACTGCTAATAGCCACAGTTGACAGCAAAATTGTCCAATATCCCCGTCCATCCATCTACGAAAAGTCTGCGCATTTCGGACTAGAAGTTGACGGTACCGACATGTATACAGTCAGCTATGCTGGCTACGACTATGTTCAGCTTTCCATGAATGAGGGCTCTCCCACCGAATTTCGCATTCGCACACTAGACAAGAAGCCGATTACTTCGTATACCATTACTCCTCAAAAATTGCCCATTGTCGCTCAAGTCGAAGGCAATGAGCTCGTCTTCTCTGTCACCAAGGCACATTACCTTATTGTGAAGATTAACGACAAGAAGCAGTTTGTCATACTGGCGGACCCTTCCGAGACAGACGCTCCCAAATCTTCTGGAAAAGGAATTTACAATGTGCTCGAATATGGCGCAGACAAGACAGGAGGCTCGGTTACAACAGGGATCCAGAAGGCTATGGATGCGGCGGCGAAATCTCCGGGCAGCATCGTCTATGTTCCACCTGGTCTCTATACCATTGGCAATCTCCTTCTCCGCGACCGGACGTCTTTGTATCTTGCTGGAGGATCAACGTTACGCTTCACGGGAAATCCGAGCGACTACAAGACTCTCTTCACTAAATCAGACCTTTACCCGGGCACTTGGTGGATTCAGACGGAATTCGACTCTACTAACGTCAAGGTGTATGGTCGTGGCACTATCGATGGCAATGGATACAATACTCGCAAGAAAAAATTCATGGCGGACCTACTAGTCCCGGTTGGAACAAAGAACTTTACGTGCGACGGCGTGCTGGTCCGAGACAGTTCCTTCTGGGCTGTGCCAATCATTCAGGCCGAAGAAGTCACCATCACCAACATTAAGATTCTTAACCGCTTCGATGTGACCCAAGACGATGGAATCGATGTGGTCGAGTCACGCAAAGTCAGAGTAAAGCGAGCCATTGCAATCGGCAAAGACGACAGCTTCTCAACAAAGACATGGCCTTACAAGACGGGCACAACGGTCCCCTATCCAAATCCGCCGCAGCCGTTGAGCGATGCGTTCTTTGACGACTGCCTGTCCTGGACTGATTGCTACGGTTACAAGGTCGGTCAGGGAGTCTGGGAGGACCAGGACACAGTCACGTTCCAAAACAGCGTCGTCTATACCGCGGCCGTGGGAATCGGCATCGATCACAAGTTTGGCACCGCAACAGCAAGTCACATCACTTTCAAGGACATGGACATCGAGCGTCTTCATGGAAACGCCCACGGTCAAGCCTCGTGGCTGACCATTTTCGTCGAGGAAGTGGGATCAGGGGCGGGACCTGTGAAGAATGTCTATGTGAAGAACATCAAGGCGAGGGCCAAAGGATCGCGCGGTGGCTTCATCCAGGGCTACAGTTCATCTGCCATGGTGAGCGGCGTGACCTTTATGAACGTGTTGATGGGCACAAGTGATAAACCGGCCGAGACGTTGAAGGAGATGAACATGCTCGAAACCAAATATTCGGAAAATATCAATTTTGTCAAACCTTGAGTGCAGAGGAAGGGAGGGTTTGGTCATTGGGACAATAGTTTATTAAAACACTAAACTCGGGCCAGATCCGCCGAATCGGCCAAGACTTGATTGCACAATTTGCAACTCGCCATTCTTGTATGCTTGATATGCCGCGTTTCCCATTCCACATCTGATAATTGCATCGCCGCGGCCCCGACAAATTCCTCGTTTTCCCGGACATTCAGGACATACGCGATCAAATCTCGACCCCAACCAGCTCGGCTATACTGTTTGTTGGAACAGATGTGGTGCGAGAGATGGGCGAGAACATAACACAAAGCATGGGTGTGCTTTGCTTGATGCAAGCTCGCTGGACTGCAGCGGAGATATGGCAAGACTCATACATGAGGACAACACTCTGATAACGGACTTGAGCTTTCCCCTTGTTGAGACTCTTAGTCATCTACGGAAAACATCAACGACTGAAAACGTCATTGTGACAAAGAGTGGATGGTTACGAGGTATTGGTATCCAAGATGCCGGTTCGAGCGGGAATTTCTCAAGCCTTGCTTTTTAAACACTCTCACATTACTGTGCTACAAACAACGTGTTCGTCACGCAAGAATGCTACGCGCATCTTCTTGCCATGGCTATCACAGATGGATTATCGATTCGTGGAGATTATAAAAAACACCTGCTTGATGTTGACGACCTGACACTTAGCGATAGTCCCCCACCTGGAAAACAAGACATGGTACTCGCAAGTGTGTACTACAGGTACAGGTACGCTTATTTATTTGATAACAGCATCACTCTTGTGTTAGCCTTTACTGTGTTACTCTTTCACGTTTGTCTAGCACTCACACATTTCGCAATCACCATGTTTTCTCCGACGTCATAGCACAGCTCCAGCTGGGGGAGTCTTAGGCAGATGCTGGTCCTCGCACTGCAGTCGAAAAGTCCCCGAGGGGCTCAAGAACATAGCTAGAGGCGCAGTGAGATCTCAGACTTGGAGGAAGGTTATGGCGGTCAGAGAAGATGGCAATGATGATCGATTACACATGATGGTTCAGGAAAACACCAGGGAACAAACAGAGTTGGGCAATTCTGCGGACATAGAAATGCGCCATGTAAAAGCTGGAGTAGTCTATGGGTCGGCGATCGGACACAGGCACACGGATACAGTCAAAATGGTTTTTTGTCTTAATTATCGAACACTTCTGCTCTTTGTTCTCCTGGTTGGCTCCTCGCGGCTGAAGGGCATACAATCACGACTGCGACCTTTAGCTCCTGCATCGATATGGATCTCCTTTGGGCCTGGAGAGAAAAAATGAGATTAGTTAAGGGGTATCTACAGTTTTCTCAGCTGGCACCATAGGAGGCTAGTTGCATATTAGTATATTTTCTGATATATGCTCGGATGGACAGTCATCTGTTAAATCATTAAGACGCTTGAAATTGTAAAGTCTAAAGATATCTAAAAAAACAAAAAACCCAAGAACCTGTCAGATTCTAGTCCACCTCAATTAGCGATACTACTCAAGTACAAAGTATGTGGAGAGGGCCAACGTTGCCTACAACCAACATACCTGAAGCTTCAATTGAGTGACCTGATACATGTGCAGACTCTACCAGCAACGCAGATTCTAGTCCGTGAATAGGCACAATAAACCAGAAAGGCCTTGGGGGTGCTGGGCGCAGCATCTGATGGTCAACTAAAAAATTCAAGGCTATTAGTGTTGGTAAAACTTGAAAGCAATTTTCATGATAAATCAGACCAATGTGTTGGCTCTGTCTTCGTGGTCGAAGGCAATAAGCCCAAATGGTAATGATGGCTGGAGGTAGAGTTACAGCCACACCTACAATTGCAACAATACCTTCCGTGGACAGTTTCATAGTGTTGGAACGATGAAGCAGCAAAGTTTCCTGTGTCTGGTCCCTGGGCTGAGGATATGTAGAGAATAATGGATACACTGCGAAGAATAACCAGATGCTCATCGGGATTATATACACGGAATCATGCCGACCTCTTTTGACAACTCCAGTCCGACATTGAGACACCCTGGCAATCAGTACTTTTGCATCTGCGATTTGATTTGCCGCCTGCGTACTAGACATTCGCTTTCTGTACGTTTGTTAAGCCACTCGTCTAGCGTGATGTTTTTATTTCCGTACTTTTGCTCTTGGGCTCTGATTTGCTGTTTCGTTTGCTCCGATGGCACTGACCGCTTGCCATACGACTGTTCCTGTGATTTCATTTGCCCGCTGCGTCGATACTTTTCCTTTTCGTACTTTTGCTAACCCGCTTGTTTCAAGGCACTTCGGCTGTGCACCAAGTCTCCTCCACTGAGTCGATGTGTATATAGGGCACTACTGGGCACCACAGCGAGCCTCCATTCCACACATGCATCCCGTCCCTCATTGCGATGGAGCGTCCAAAATCTTCCACCAATGCTGCAAAACGCGGCAGGCCAAGTGCGGTCAATTTTGAACAACATCGATCCACAATCACAATGCTGTGGGATTCTCGGGGGTGGAAACTCAAGGATGTCATGAACTTCATGAAAACAAATCACGGCTTCGCAGCAAGGTATGGCCATCACCGAATTTTTGCACCATGGCTAAAACTTGTGATAGCGAAAAGATGTACAAGGATAGGCTCTCTGCCTGGGGACTAGGAAGAAACATCAGGAAGAGTGAGATGCAGCACATGGCCGGCATCAAATTGAGGCGCGATGCGGCTGGTAAACGGACCAAGTTCCGCTTGCGAGGTTGTCCCGTCGAGACGCGGAAGATTGATCGATGGATCAAAAAAGAAAGGAACTCCCTGGGTGACCACGACTTCAGGCCATGCGTCGATTCTGAAGGTACGGCTGCGCTAAACACTTCATGTTGTTCTGGATACTGATTGTAATTAGTCTCCGGCTTTCCGGATATCGAGTACGAGACGGCAGACGAAAGTGATGAGACAATCAGCACACGCCAGCATTCGGGATCGAGTGATATTTCGGTACCGCTTACAACAGGCCTATCCTCAACCTGCCGTTGCGTAAGCAAGAAGTTCCGCCTTATCGAACACCTCCCCGAGTAAGTCGCCTATATTTGAAGACATGAGAATTCCCAATCTGACGAATGTCCAGTGGAACATGCAATGAGCGCGATGTCATGAGAGATCACGCCAATTTACTAGGGGTGTCTTCTGGACATTGCCGCAACAGACAGTGCAACCCACCAACTATCTTTGAAGTTTGCACGATGCAAGGTCAAATGAGCTTGACACTGCTAAGCGAAGCACTCGGAAGGGAGCTCTGTCTTCTTCTGCCAGCACTGATTCCATCAACAAACGAACCGATCGACGGGGCCTTGCTCCACGATCAGCACCATATACTGAGAAAACGCCTTGACACGATGTGCTCCTCTTGTGGAGCAGACCCTGCCAGACTTGACCTCGTCCAGGAGCTGGATCTCCTTGTTGGCCAGTTTCTCGAAAACAAGGAGTTCTTCGAGATGAGCGACTCTGAAAAATCAGATGAGATTGAAGCCGGGCAATCCATGGTCACTGATTCTTTGATTGACCAGATGGGTCAAATGGAGAGGAGCCTGGATGCATGTCACGCTATCTTGAAGGCCATCAACCTTGAAGAGATGGCTAAGCATGAAACTCCGAACGATGAGCGAGATGTCGAGCTTGAGAGAAATGTGAAAGCTCTGAATGATGCATTTCTCAGGGTCGACTTTTTAGCAACTATGCCGGCCACATTGCAGACTGAAGAAGATGAGGCGTCATCACGGATACAGGCGTTGTATGGCACACAACAGCCCCCATCTTGTGACCCTTCTACGGATTCCTTTCCCCAGGTCTTTGTCAAACCATTGACAGAGACTTCTCAGAAAGGGAATTCCCCGAACAATCGGATGACCCCAGGCCAAGAAGCTTCCACGCGCAACAATATGTCATCTGACACGCTCACGGAGTTCATTCCGCCTATCGAATCTGGCGAAATCATTGGCCCCTCCGAAAGATCGTCACCCCGGAACGTCTCTTCAAATCCCCAACATCACAAGCTTTACGAAGAGCTGGTAAAAGCAGCACGTCGTGGGGATGTGCCGGCCGTTCAGTCACTTCTCGATCAAGGAGCCCCCACTGACATGAACCCGGTGCAGATGCACGCCGCTCCGCTAGCTGTCGCATCATATCATGGGCGTCGGTCGGTCGTGGAGATCCTTTTACAACGGGGAGCTAACTTGAATCAGCTGCGAGGTTGGAGCTTTCTGGGCGCCCCCTTTTTCAATCAAAGACCTACCTGCCCTGCTTTGGGTAGAGCGATCTACGCTGGCCATGATGACATAGCAGATCTTCTCATTCGGGAAGGAGGAATTAGAGTTCCTCGGGAATTGCGTCAAAGGCATCAAGGCTGGAGAGCCCCTAAGACTTCGAGGGAGGCAAGGCCCTTGATAACCGGACCAGACAAGGCTCAGCCGGAATCGAACCAGTACCGTTTCAACGGAGATATCAACAAGATCAAAGACCTACGGCGCAACTTCGTCATGCAGTATCTCCAGATGAGAAAGGCTACCAGGAAATCGGTCACCAAGTTTAGGATTTGTATGGGGACTTTCAGAGACTACAGAGATGTTTGGAACGACGGGATACAAGTATTGCGAGGTCTCTGCCGTCTCAGCCTGCCCCCATCTCTGCGCGATACACTGTCGTTTCTATGCATTGCCAGAGCCATCGCCGAGACTCTCCGAGATAATATGGATGACTACTTCGACGAGTTTGCATACGACTTGGCACACTGGGAAAGCACATTTGAAACTCAGTCGGATCGTAAGGCCTATTTGGAAGCCCTTAAGCTGACATGGGATGTGACATTGGACTGCTTCAAGTGGCACCATCAGTCACCTAGTCAACACCAACTCTTGCTAGATCTGCGAGATTATGCGGCAGAGCTAGTTCTCCAAGCCAACGGAGCTCTTGGAATCGATTCCTCGGGCTCATATCTTCACCAAGACGACTCGCAACCAGGAATCAACAGCCGGGTTCCCGAGCAGATGGGTCTTCTCGACAGCATGGTCGCTCCACACATCAGTCAAATCAATCACAGGGCAAGCCACGATCCCAATTTCAACCCCCTCATCGTGTGCTTAGTCACGGGTATTATTTTCGCTCTTGTCGTCTACTTTTCTAAAGGTATCTCATCCCGTATTCACGATATCTAGTTCTGCGCTGACCTTTTGCTATAAGAGTTTATCATTACGTTTTCCGTCCCATCCCAACAAGACAACTGGAAATCAAATGACACAGCAAACCCAACTCTCTTGTCAAGGCCGCAGACTCCCAATGAAGATGCCCATATGGCGTTTTACGACATGTTAGTCTAGCGGACCCGTCATATCAGGTGGTGCGGAAGTCGTGGCGAGAGCTCCTGGTCCCTCAACCCTGGGCCACCAATGGACGGCTTTGTGGGCAGCTGACCGGAAACAGTAAATTCACCTAGGTTAGGACATTTCTTCAGAGAAATTACCACCGTCTTCCGCTCCCAGTCCCTTCCATCTTTGCATCAGGACCCTATCTCGGGTGACTGCGGCTTTCGAGCTCTACAGAGTATGACCACTATCCACATGTAACCGCGAGTACAAGTCCCCAAATCACCGACAGCCAAGCGATGACACACATGAAAACAGAGGTGCATATTCTTTTGCATTAGCGCTACTCAGCATCTCCATCCATAGTTACTCGCGCCATTAACTCGCCTTGAGGCACTTCAAGCTGCAAGAAGGCACGGGTTCCCTGCACAACCTATCTCAAAAGTAGCATTGCCAAATTATTTTCCGCAGCAGTTACCATCTACACCGTTCACACAGTTCTTTATATATTCTATTCAGCACAGTGGTCTTGTCTAATGCATCATGCATTCTGGGGGGCTTTTTCCTTACGCAGCAGTTGGCACATGCTCCTGACGGGTTATCGGGGCTGCATTGGTCCTGTTTGGGGATATTCGTTAGGTCAGTTCGTTTTTATGAAGTGATGGCAGATACACAACTGACGGGCAAAGAGAGCTCCAGGGGCGGCTGCTGGAGGAAGAGCAAATGCCATGGCGGCGTATGCCACTGTGAGGAGTGCAGACATCTTCATTGTAGTTGCAAAGAGAAAAAATGGAGGAAGTGATAGAAGTATAGGTAATGAGCGATCTGAGAGTGTTGGAGCTGATACCGTTCAGATGAATCTCCCTGACGGCGGCTGGCGAGGTCTTATATAGTGGTGTCTAGCAAGCCCCGATAACAATCTCCGCGCCTGTGCCCTTGACTATATCACAAAGGCCATGATTCGGTTCTGAGTCGCCTTGCGTATCCTGAAGCCAAGACTTCTGGTCCTTTTGACCATCGGCGCCACCGGACCGGCAATAATGGGTCTCACAAGTCTGCACCAGGGAATGTGTTCCGCTATTGCAGGAGCGCGCGCAGTTGCTTGCCGATCTTTGTATCAGATTGCAAGTTCTACTCGGTATACTGAGTTAAAGAAACAACTGAACACGAGAAATAAACTTCGTCTAGGTCATGGTTCTTTCTCACCTTCGCTGAGATATTTTCCTAAGGTTCTTCTTGTATCATAATCAGCTCCACTGACTGTTGTTCTGGTTCGCCTCATAGCATTCATTATACGATACATGCTTTGGAAGCTTACACTCTTTGTTGTATAAAGGCTCGTCTAGGATAGTTTCGGGGGATGTGGACTGGCTTGTTGTAAAGCGACAGCCGCAATCGGTTGCTAGGGTCCGGGTAGTCGAATGGCCCGAGGGTCCGAACCTATCATTCTACGAGAACCAATGATCCTCAATTTAACTCAGACATTACATAGTAAGAGCATTTCAAAAGAAAATAAGAGACGTAGGTGAGAAGAATATAAAGCTCTTGGAATAGTGAAGGAGGCCTTCCCGTATCAAGATATGTCACCGTCCACGTACATTAGCGGAACCCATCAAGGGGCAACTCTATTTCGCAAGACGGGCTGATACGTGGGTTCGGAAGATAAGGTCGCTAGTTTCGATTTGATGGGAACAATATAAAAACGTCGCAGGTCTTCACAATGGCGGGGCGAATTGGATCGCCGGAGGGCGTTCTTGAAGTAACGGGCCGCTTGTGCACCGCGTCGGCTGCAAGGATATTGGTGATGGAACTCGGCCCCTTAGATGCTTAACGTAACAACGTGTAAACGTTACTACCTGTGTTCGAACCAGGTGTAGCCACTTCGAAATAGTCCGTCATGCGATGCAGCGATCCTCTAAGTAAGGGCAATACTTACTCGTACTTGATGCCTTGAATCTTCCTACTGTATTCCTACTAGCAGCCGCTCCTGCTCACACAAGTTAACAATCCCAAATCTCTTGGATATGAATCCCATCTAGGATGTTTTGAATTTGTCCTCGATACGGAGGTTCAATTGGGGACAAAATTTAATTCTCGAGCATAGAGGCGATGGTATCGACTCTAGCAGCAGTGATCCACCATGGGCATCATCCGGTCTGAGGATGTGCTTTCACCAGACGTCAGAGGGCATCGCCAGTTTGGGCACGGCCATTCTCAGACGATCCGATAACAAACTCCGTTGGGCTTAATATCCACAGCCGGTTTCGGATCGAGCTTCCCTTTGATTGCACATGCTCGATTAGAACCACTGGCACAACCTTGGTCTGGTCATAGGCTGGCAAGTGGCATATCTTATCCACCAGCTCATTGCGTATTTCGCTAGCACCAGATAGGTAGCCGCCCGAGACATAGACAATTCTAGGACGATTCTTTGATCGTAGAAACCCATGAAGGAACTCGTATGTACTAAGAAAATTTGTGCTGCGAGAGACTCGTAGGGTTCAAGCCAGTTGACAAATGCCCCAGTAGCTAGCTTCGATGTCTACTGCACAACTCTGCCAATCATGCCCCCGATTACATCTAGAATCTCCTCTGCTCGGAGAACGGGGCCAACATGGCCTTCCCCTTCAAGACGTCTCAACTCGGCGTTGGGCAACAGCTGGCTAGCCTTTTCGGCCATTGCAATTGGCACGTGGACATCCTCGGTACCATGCCATATAACGAGGCGGCCGGTCTCGGTCTGCTCTTCCAGCTCCTCAAATTTAAACCCCCAATCCTTAGCTAGCAATGTAAACTCCAGCGCAAACGTCTGACCGCCGGGTTTCAGAGCGTCGCGGGCGCTCGCAAGTATGGTATCACTGTAGCCACGAACGTTGTCGACGAAGATCACGCGGTCCGGGGCCGGCGTGCTCTTGAAGAGCTCTATCATCTTGTTGTCGAAGACTTCAGGGTGTTGCTCGTCTCGTGCGGCCGCCGATTGAGTGTAATCCACGATCCAGGCGACGAGGGAGGGGACCCAAGGCGTGATGTTGAGCAGAAGCCGATTCAGAAACTTCATCCCAGCGAGACCGAATGTGACCGGGTACACACCAGAACATATAGCGACACCGGCGAGCCGGTTTTTCGGTAGGGACTGCAGGCAGGCCAGGGCGTACGGTCCGCCGCCGGAGACGCCTATTATAGCAAAGTGGGTGATGCAGAAGTGATCCGCAACGGCCAGAACGTCATTCGGCCAGTCGAGGATTCGCCGGGCGGGCTGGGGCGTGGAGCCGGCGTATCCGGGGCGGTCGAGGGCGACGATTTGAAGGCCACGCTCGAGGGCGGCATCGTGCATTATGTACGCCTCGTGGTGGCTGCTGGGGACGCCATGCAAGTAGAAGACGACGGGATGTTGCTCTGCTCCGGGTGTTGTATCCCTGCCGGCGCCGTAGACGCCAAAGGTCAAGGTGCGACCGTCTGGTAGCGCGACGTGCTGAGGTTTCGTACGGAAGAATGAACTGCTCATGGCGGGACGGATCAGCGAACGATTCGAACTAAGGTAGGGATAGGGATGATGGAGTCCTCGTTAGACTAGGAATTGTGAGGAGATAAAAGTCAAGCGGGCTTCATCAGGCCACAGACAACTGAAGGTGCGGGGGTGGCCATGATCTGACGGTACCTAAGATTGGAACAAGAACTAGTAGAGTGGTAACGAGAGTGAATGAGGGTGGGCTACGGTCAGCTGAAACTGAGCCGAGCCTGAATGTCCCTGGATTTAACCTGGCAAAAGCGGCGTCATCCTATCAAGCAAGAGTGCCTTACAGTGCCCAGACTGGGGTCACATATTATCGACATCCACGCCCTACATTCGTAGCCTCCATTTCCCTCTTGCGTGGTTCGACCACTTGTTTTGTTCTATTTTCACTCACCTTCTCTTTCCTCCTGCATGGGTCTGGGAAGGCTTCCCTAACTATTGATAGAGGACCTAAACACTTGGGACGCGATCCCTATTAGCCTCCACTTCCCAATGTCAATACATTTGGAAGTGTCTTATGCCTTTGCTTTCCAGGCGCTTGATTGATGTCTTAATACTCACAAGCTGTGCGATAACTTGGCGGATGCATTTATTCATCCAGGCCCTTGAGGCCAGTCTCACCGGGAGCTTCACCACCGATGGTGCTGTTGGCTGCAACACGAGCCATCTACACTCAACCGACACAGTCAACTGTCTTCGCCGTCTCAACATGGAAACATTGCTCAATGCTTCAGTTTCTCCATATCAGAGAGATATTGCACACAACATGGATGGACATCCGTTCCATCCAACAGCCGGGAACTCGTAGCTGAAGCCTGATGGAGAGAGGGTCTAGGCCATGGTCAACCTTTGCCAGCACTGGCAGGGCGTGATATTTTTGGAGGATTCAAGCCAGCTTTTCCTAGCAATTAATAGGCCTTTGTCTTTGTTGCAAGCGGGCCTCATGAAGGTCTCTCGGCTTTCGGCAACGCGAATAATAAAGCTCCCTCCTGCTCCTAGAATGCTTGTGGCCCCAATGCGATTGATATTGTCTCCAGAGATGCTTTCAAACAAATACAAGCATCTATTGGTGAATAGGTCCCGAAGGAAGCTTTAGGTATACAGCCTTATTCCTTAGGCTAAGAACAAACACAAACAGTATTATAAAACAGGCGTCATAGTCCTTCCAGTATCGTCGCAGGGGATACTCCCAGCCATCAGGGCATAAGTAAAGCACGTTGGCGAAGGGATCAATCCATGTAGGCTTCGTCATCTAATTTGTCCGCATCCAAGACCCATAATGAGAAAGTTGTCTCTAGAGTCGGTCACCGCATCTAACTAGCTGGTGAGACATCCGGGTCCCAGTCGCGCATTATGATACCCTCAATCGTTTGCATAAAATTGATCGAGCTGGCTTCTGCCACTTCTTGGATGTACCCCGAGACCTTCTTACTCTTGGAGTGAGTCTTGATCTCGACGAGCATCTCTTGGGCAACTTCACCCGTTCAGCCGCCCCGACTCAGCCACCCATGCAGCTAGTTGTTGTCAGCCTCCAGTCTAGGCAGCTTTTGATTGGCTAGCTTGGCCACATTGCGGGCGCGTAATTCAGGTTGACCAGATTCTCGCCCTAGGAACCGTCAGAAACCAGCCTAGAAATCAGTTTAGTAGCATCCATGGATCCTCTTTCTTGTCTGAGTGTCGCCAGTAGCGCGATTCAGATCGTCGACTTCTCCGCAAAGCTCTGGAGCCAGATCCGGGAACTTTCTGAATCCCAGAGTGGCGCGTCGGCAGAGCACGAGCGCCTTCGTGCTGATGCCAAAAGGCTCTGCGACTTGAACTCGGGGCTGGGCAAGCTGCTAACTCCTGGAAACCTGCAGCGTGACCTCACTTCGACAGAGCAAGCCGTTGTTTCTTTGTCTGCGGAATGCGACTCTGCCGCCGAGCAACTGACCGGGGCGTTGGAAAAACTCTCTATCAACGGAGACGACGAGGTTTGAAGAATAAAGTTAGTGGGATTGGAAGAACTGGGCTCATCACCATCTTAGGATGTCTCTTCGTTTCCTAGCTGCGACCTAGTAACAGCAGAGCACGGTCGAAGAAAACGAAAGCGCCCCATTGAAAGGAAGTGGGATGCAGTCCGCGCTGCCGTGAGGGAGGTTTAGATGCGCAAGGATGTCAACAGATTGTGTCAACGGGTCGGCGTCTTGAAGGCGTCACTCACTACAGCAATTCTGACCAACATCCAGTTCATGCACCCAGCATGACTTTATCCTGTGTCGATTTGCTAACCATCCCATAGACATGAAGTCATCGACACCAACCATAAGATCAACGAGCTTACCTCAAAATCGGCAAAGTGGGACACGGCAAAATCCTTTGGGGATTGGATCCAATCCCGGAATCCCGACGGCCATCAGTGTCAGATCAATCTCTTGAATGCTGTCGGGTCCCTGGGTGATACTGGTCCTGTTCAAGACGCACTGAGAGGCGACCCGCAGATACAGCCATAGTCTGCAGTCTCTAGGCGCATCATTGACCGGCTGCTTATGAAATTGTCCTTTGATGAGATGTTTGGTCGACAGGAAAGAATCTCAGATAACTTCCAAGGCACATTTCGGTGGATCTACTCGGAGCCGCAAGACCCTGACAAGCCATGGGACAGCTTCTCATCATGGCTGACACAGGGCCGTGGCATCTACTGGATCACGGGAAAAGCTGGCTCCGGAAAATCAACCCTCATGAGGATGTTGCTGTGTGATCCCTACACCGACGAGCTTCTGCATCAGTGGTGTAAGGGTGATTCGCTCATCACAGCCGCATTCTTTTTCTGGAATTCAGGTTCGAAATTACAAATGTCTCAAGAAGGCTTGCTCCGCTCTCTGCTCCAACAATCCATTGAACAAAGGCTCAGGCAGGCTTCTAAGCGACTCCACAGAAAACTAGATGCATTCACTCTCACCATCCAGGCAACAGAGCGCATCCAATTCAAGGAACTCGAACAACTTTTCCGTCTTCTAGTAGAGGAGGATGACGAACCGATCAAGTACTTCTTCCTCGTCGACGGCCTTGACGAGGTCGACGGTGACAAATCCGCGCTGGTATCCCTTATTCACACGCTTGGAGCATATCCAAACGTCAAAATATGTGTGTCAAGCCGGCCATGGGTGGTATTTGAGGATGGGTTCAGACAGCAGCCTAGCTTGATGCTGCAATTTCTAACATACAACGATATCACACTGTACGTGCGCGAGAAGCTCACAGCGCAACCAGCCTTTCGCGAGCTGGCATGGGGTTACCCGGAGAATGCGGAAGAGCTGGTGAACGACGTCACAGCCAAGGCCTCTGGGGTTTTTCTATGGGTGACTCTGGCTGTTGATTCTCTCATTCAAGGCCTTGCCGACGGTGATCGCATTGAAGATCTCCGGCGACGACTGGACGAACTCCCAGAGGAACTGGAGGAGCTGTTCCGGAAGATGCTGCATGGTCTCGAAGGGAGGTATTTCGCCGACGCCGCCCGACTCTTTCGGATACACCGCGCGTCGAAAGAGCCCCAGTTAGGGTTCAGCCAAGGACTACCGCTCTTGGCTCTGGCTTTTGCCGAGGAGCTGACCTTTGACTCGGCGGCTAAGCGGCTGGTCAAACCCCTTACAGGGCAAGAGTGGTTGATGCGCTCAATAACCATGAAACGCCGTCTCAGCAGTCGCTGCAACGGTCTCATCGAGATCGAAGACCTGCGAAGAAAAAGTGGCAACATTTGGAATGCGAAGGACCTGGATCGTCTCATCACGGACGCGGGAGATGGTGACCCTCTGCGATTCCGACCCTTCACGCATACGGCCGCGCTCTAGCCAAGACAACCGTTCAGTATCTCCACCGGACAGTCAAGGACTACCTGGAGTCTCCCGAAATCTGGCAAATTATAGAGCAAGCAGCCACAGAGAATAGGCCGTGCCCGCGCACCTCGCTGTGCCTCGCACATATCCTGCTCTGGAAGACCTTTGAGCTGAGTGATTCGATCGCGGATTCGCAACTGGAGACGTTCAAAACCATGCTAGAACGATGTTTCAGCTCCGCTCTTGCTCTGTCGACTGTTGACGAGAAGATGCATATCAAAGTTCTGGACACCATCGCGGCAGCCATGTTTCAAGGAGACTCAATCGCGCCAGTCTGGAACAGGCTCTACATCACTCGCCCGCCTGAAGATTTTCTATGCTTGGCTGTCCACTGCAACTTCTCGGTTTATGTGCGGGCAGAACTAACGCAGGCGCAGCCCAGAGTCTCGGTGGCGCGGCGTTCGCGGCTGCTTCAAGTTGCTGTGTCCAAGAGCAAACCAATGATCAATATTGAAGAGGAGGATCCACACGAATCCGAGGCAGAGGGCGAGACTATAGCCTCAGAAGAGGAAGACTGTGAGAGTGTAACCTCAGACGACAACAAAGAAAGTGAGAGCATGGCCGTGGACGATGATGATTGGGTTGGATATCGACGTCCAGGCGCTCCAGACTTGGCTATGGTGAAATTGCTGCTGCACCATGGTGCTGATCCCGACCTTGTCATTGAAGGCATATCTAGTCGCCGGATAGTGATACAGCGGATTTCTAGTTTGGGAGAGGAGCTACAAGACAACTCCAGGTATATCAGTTATGTCTTGAATAAGATTCTGAGCTGGTTTAGGGATAAGAGCGGAGGGAAAAGCATACCTCGTGATTTAGCTGGCAAGGCGAAAAGGCTTTTTAAGTAGGACAATGTAGAAGCATTTTGATAAGGAAATGATGACAACTGTCCCGACCTCTAGCCAAGGGAAAACAACGAACTGACCTCTAGGAACCGGGCTGCAGTGTCGTTTACAGCAGCTAGGAAGGTATATATTGAACTAATCGAGGTTACAAATCGTAGTTGTATATTCAAAATTATACACTTAAAAACTCAAAAGACAAATAGGCATCCTACAGCCCCTTAACTCTCGCCGGTGTTTTCGACATGCACAGGTGGGTAAACAAGGGATATGACATAGAAGCTGGTGGCAGAATGGAATTACGTTCAAAGTTGATGGCCGATCTTAAGCCAGCAAACTGTGTGACATGTGTTGGACCTCTTTCCTGAACCCCATCGTGGGTCCATGAACTGGTCATGAGACGTGTTGGTCAGCATAGAGTCCGATTCTTATAGTGAGTCAGGATGGTTAATGGACATAGTAGACAGGAGGACATACCTGTAGTACCATGGAACATTGCATACGGCCCCGTCTCGCGACAATTCTCCAATGCCTGCTAAACTGACTAGGAGCCAGCTATAACGCATCTGATGTTTTTTGCCTTACAACCTGAAAATGCAAGGTTCTCGCAGAGACTTCGAGTAATCTTTTAAAATACAGATCCATACTACTAATAGAAAGTGTAGCTAAAGATATTAAATACTAAATTGAACTATTTTAGAAGATGATACTGCATATCTATTTGGAAAGGTGACAACAAAGCGTGATTTTCGCTAAACCTCAAGTCTCCCAGAAGCTAAACAAGTTTGGAAGAAAAGTGCATTCTCAATCTTAAAGATAGAGGGCTTCGCAAGCATTGTTGTAAATGCGGCCGGAAAGTCGTGGCGGGTCAATATGTTAGAACCATGCTGCTTTTGCTGTTCACGCGGGAACCAAGATACTAGTAGTCCTTTAAAGAAAGCGAGCAGATCAGGTAGCTGAACTGACATCTAGGTCACATCATGGAAAGTTGAGCGTACAATGCTTTTGGTGGGTTTTATGCCTTGTATATTGCCTCTAGTTACTCTCTACTCCGTATGCTCCTCCTGAACAACTCCAAGTCTCCGCCGCCGGGTGGTCCGTTGTCAGAAAGGGATCCCAGAGGAACCTCTTTACGTCTGGGCAGTGATCTGGCCACTATCGTTGTGGATGACGCGGACGTCAGAAGAGCTGTTCTTGTTAAACGGGATAGTAGCTCGCTCAGAGCCAATCATCTCAATGTTGACGACCTGGCCGCCCCTGAAGTCACCGTAGGTGATGTACCAAGTGTTGACGGGCTTGATCTGGTACTTGCACCCAGGCTGGGGAATGATCCTCTGGGGAATGATGATGGCGGCAGCAACAATTCTGTTGACGACCTTTCCGAGACCAATGGCCCATTTGTCTATTAGAAGCTGAGTGGGTTAGAAACCAAAATATCCCGAGTTTCTAGTCATGGGTTCACTTACTCTGCTTGGCCTTGGCAAGGGTGAAGCCGTTATCCTTAGTTCCAGGAGCAGTGGTATTGCCAAAAGCATTGAGCTTGCCGCTGGCCGTAGCCTTGCCGGTAAACTGAGGAGCCTCGCCGATGACGTCTATGTTGAGTGTGATACCCTTGGTCTCGTTGCCCTGGAGGTCCTTTCTGCCAAGGTCGACGGGGGCGGAAGCAGAGACAGTTACAGCCACGTTGTCCTTGCCAGGCTCGCCGTCGGAAGAGCCGACTTAGGCGAAGAACTGCTCGGTGATGGTGAAGATGGCAGAGCCGCCAGGTCCAACGGGGGTAACCTTGAGAGCGTTGTTCCAGATCTCAGGCTGGACAGTGGCGCTCACCTTGGGAAGTTCGTTGAAGAGGGCATACTTCTGGGTGTTGCTAGACTCGTTGGTGACGGTGGTGGTGTAGATGTTAGGCATCTTGATGAATGATCTCGAAGAGAGAAGAGAGTTGGTAAAAGATGACGGGGAAGTGAGTTATGTTGGCGTGTGTGAATGTTAATGTGATGATGGGTTGTCGAACTGATTGAAGTCGTGATGGTTCCTCGCTTTATAGGTAGTCACGGACACCTCGAGACTTGATGTCTGAATATGATGAGAACTGATCGATCCCTGATTCCAAGACAGCATGCGAGTTCCATCCACTTCCATCCATGTGTTGGAGGCCGCATGATCATCACAGTGGAACTCCAGCCTCTGCACCTGACCGTTTCAAGAGTCGAGAGGACTACACTCCCCGCCTATGTCAATCCAGACCGTAATGATGAAGTATTCAGCCAGCCACTAGCTCCGAATTGCACTTAATATTCGGGCTTTACCCAACCCATCATGCTGTTCGTGTCGTTTTAGGAAAGGTTCATCCGGACCGTCCCACTCCCGCCTTTAAATCTAATAATTAGCTTATTTATTATTATTTTTCTTTTTATCTAAATTATATTATCCTGCATGGATAGTAGTTATAAGGTCCGGCTGCTCAGCTTTAAGTCTCGCAAAGTTCTTCTCGGCATCCCAAACCCAAGGCGTATCCGCAGCAAAGAGCAGATCCATCTCCTCGAGCGTGCGCTGGTTACTTTCCGGGTACAGCGCCCACACCATGGGAATGGCGAGGATGTTGCAAGCACCAAAGATGTGAAGCGTGTTCTCGCCAATGTGGTCAAACATGACCGGGCAGAGCAAAGTCAACCACCCGTTTCCGATACTCCAGCCAAAGACACCCCAAGCGTTGCCCTTGGCACGCACTTGAAGGGGGAAGATTTCGGCGGGATAGAGCCAGGGGACGGTAAGCCAGGTCGCTCCAAAGACGGATGTGAAGATGAAGACGAAAGAAGCTGCCGCGGCACCGTATGAGTTCGCCTTGTCCGTGTCGCCGTTGGCACTGGCTTGTTGGCCGAGTTTCGAAAAGGCGGCAGCTAAGAACATTGCAATGCCCTGTCCAACCGCTCCCCAGTAGAGCGTCCAGCGTCTGCCTATTCGATCCAACGTGAAAACACAGATGAGCGTCGCGAACATGTAGAAGATGTTGTTGAGACCACTGATCCATTGGCTCTTCTCCGAGTCGAACCCAGCGATTCGGAAGATGGTTGGCGCGTAAACCGTCACGCCAGCGATGCCGACCCATTCTTGTATGATTTGCAACTTCACCCTTGTTAGCGACATTTTTCACCTTAGAGAACAATGGCATGACGTACCCAAATGACGAGCTGGACGCGGCGGCCGGTGTGCAGCTCTCCCGAGCCAATACCAAACAGCATGTGATAGTAAGAGTTCTTCTTGGACTCCTTGCTTTCCAACTGGACAATGTTTTGAATGTCGTTGTACTCTGCCATGGCTCGCGCGGCGTTGGTCTCGTCAGAACCTCGAAGGCGCTTGAGGATGAACTGCGCCTCATCATCGCGACCAACCTTGACGAGCCAACGAGGTGACTCCGGGAAGAACCATACCACAGACAAGAGAACTAGAAGGGGAAGGATCTGAAATGCGATAGGGAATCGCCATCGGATGGGCGAACGGCCTCCGTCGATGAAAGAGAGGCCGAACTCCAGCCAGTAGGCGACGACGACGCCGAAAATGTTGAGGGTGAACTCGATGGCGATGAACTGGCCACGAGATGTGTGTTCGGCGGTTTCGGTAGCCCACACAGGAACGATGGCGTTCAGAATGCCCGTTCCGATGCCGTTGACGGCGCGAGCTAAGCAGCGTCATGTCAGTCCACGATCCAACGCCAAGTCCTCGACTTATCGAACCCAAGGATAACATACCACAAATCATCCAGTTAGCGTTCTGGGCCGAGCACTGCAAACTCGCACCAATAATGGCCCAAACAGAACCGAGCGCGATAGTCTTGATACGACCGATCTTGTCACCAACCCAACCACCAAGCAAGCAGCCGAACAGAGTGCCAAGATAGTACACGGACACAATACCGCCTTGCAACAAACTGTCCGTGACAACGGGATCGCCACTCGCTTCGTCGATATATCCAAAACCCATGAGGTTCACATAGTCCTCGGCGTTGTTGACGCCGCCCATCATTCCCTGTGGTTAGGACAGAGGTTAGAACAGGGGATGTGATAGGTGTTGGGCTGGAGTTACCTGATCATATCCAAAGAAAAAGATGGAAAGCGCCGCAACGCAGTTGATGGCGATGAGAAGCTGGCGCTTCTCGAGGTGGTTGGCCACATTGATGCCCTTGAGCTGCTGCATGATGGAAGCTCTCCTGCTGCAAACTATGGCAAGCAAGTTGTGTAAAAGTCAATGCTGGTTACGATGCAGATCTGCAGGTTGGCGCATTGCGGCCAACCCACATCCTTATATAAGTTTCCCTGACGAACGAAGACATCGCTCTCATAGAGTGAGGAGACAAAATCGAATAACCGAACACAACCGACATCCACCTCTGAGGAAACGACGTCAAGCGCGGAACCTTGCGCGCTGCAACGGTAGATCCCCATTCCTTCCCCATCCCCAGGTCACAAGTGAAGCTATGTCACCGTATGTGGAACAACCTAATCATCATTGTCGAGAAATGGTGCGTTGGGTTTGTTGTTTACACTGGGTCCGATAATAACGCGCGGGTTTAAGTGCTATGCGCACGAATCAACGCCCGAGACCTTGTGGGAACAGGACCCATGTGTTTGCATCAGAGACATCAGGCAGCAGAATAAGGATTTCTGACATGGAGTCTGGAGACTCCGCATTGTGTTTGACTCGTAAAAGACGCTTGTCTGGGGGTCTGGGGACCTGAACGACGACGTTGGATTGGACTGGTTTACGAGGCGGCTGAGACAAGACGGTTTCTCTCAGTCAACATCCCAACTACATGCATATTGAACATCAAACACACATCTTGGCAGGTCCCGGTCGCGGAGTCTTGTCTCCTTCTTACAAGGACTGATCAACTGATCATGTGGTACCGTTGCACGCGAGAAGGAGCGGATCCGCTCGCCGATGATCCTGCGAACTGCTAACTTCCTTTGTAGCAGAAAAAATTGATATTTTGCGAGTCTTTGCGTTGGGTTGCATGGATGGGTCACAAAACCGAAAAACTCGGGTTTCGGCTTTTGGATCACAGGTGACGTCTGAGTTACTTTTTAAACCAGCGTGGCGGCAAAGGCAGCAACGACATGCCATGATATTATCACCGAGATTATTTGTCTTGATTTGACTTTAGACACTCAATATGTATTAACCTTCTATTGAACAACTTTCATAGAAGCGGACACATATCAAGGCGTACGTGTTTCGGAATGGCTTTTGTTGGGTACCTAGGTAGGTAAAAACAACAGAAATTATAGAATTCCATAGGTGGTAGGTTAACACAGGGAATTCCCATTCGTACTTAAAAATGCCGATATAGTACAACTTTTCTCAATATGCTACTAACCTGTATCAAGCCACTGTCTCAGTCATCCAGGCCGTCTCCTGTCATACCTTTAATCTTTCTTTCCCAAGTAGTCGTACTCGGCGTAGTGGCAGGGATGCGGGGTTCTATTTCAGTCGAAGCTGCTCGCCGAAGACGTGGATGCTAGATTATCAAAGAAGCTATGTACTAGGGAGCCATTGACGCTGCCTTACATGAGCTCACTAGCAAACATTTGTCGCTCTATCAATCAGCTGATAAGCAAAACTCTCGTTCAGAACGAAGCGAGCGAGCGGCAATCTCTGATGAACGGAGCACTTCCCTCTCGAAATAGAATGAATCCCCCGTCTGCACAAAACAAGGCGCATCGTCGATGGAAGACAGAAATGGCCAGTTGATACAAGAGTCGTTTTTGAAACTTCGACTCGCCACCTCGTTTTCCTCTCGAGCAGCGAAGACAGCAGGACCGGGGCAGATGACGACAGCAGCAACAGCTGTGGTCACCAAAGCGAACTCCCTAGAATCGGCAAGCAGAGCGCAAGCAACCTTGTGGGTAGAACGTCCCGCAGGCGAGGAAAGCATCTACGAGAGGTAAGAGTCCAAAATGTATAATAGACAGCACGAAGCATGTTGAGAGAAGAGAGTTCCTAGTCGCCAATGATAGCAATATGCATCTATCACCGGAGGTCGGGGTGCTTTGTGGTTGAAATAAAGCGCCGCATTTAATAATAGAGCTGCGGAATTTGAAGACAGAAAAAAGAACCTAGATACATAGGCAACAATCAGATTCCATTTCGTTCCATGAATCAGGAACAGCCTGTACTATGAACAGCCGGGGCTGTCCCCACTGCAGATTGGCAGCATGATCAGCATCTAGCATAATCATTGGAACTTACCAATAGGCAGATCTTTCAATGGGATCTCTATCAGAGCTTCCATGAGACTACTTAGGTTACTTGAGCTAGGAAGCTTACGCCATCATCATGTTCTGAAAGTGCCTAGGTCCGGATTGATGGTCCTGTAGAATGATTGATCCGCGGCCAGGCTCGGTAAAGTTGGTCATGGTCAATGCAAGTCCGAACTCGGATAATTGCCCAAATTCTTCGCAGAGGCCACACAACCACCGCCTTCGCTCAACATGTGCACAACTTTATTTGTCCACGAGACTATATCATCGGGCTTCCAATACTTCAACATGACCGTCAATCGAGAAGCCGCACATCCAACGTGCCGAGGCTTGACTATTATAGCGTTGCCGTAGTGATCCACCTCACGATTTGGCCGAGGCACAGAGGTCTTAGTCGGCATTATGTCATGTCCGATCTCGGGCTAGCAGCCAATAAATCATCTACCATCTCCATCTCATCTCGCTCTGAGGATCTGTCAACTTCCTCATTGCGACACCAATTGACGTTCTCAACAATGCCTCCCCCGAATCCAGACTGGGTCAAAGCCCTCAAGCCCTCGGGCCCCCAAGGATCCGAGCTTCTCGAGCAGGAGAGAGCCAAATCTGGTCTGAACGTGGACCAGCTCGCCGCCTTCCTGTTCACCAGCAAGGTCCTGGAGAGAAACGCCAAGCTCCTCGAGATCCTCCAATCCGACCCTGTCTTCGACAAGTCGCAAAACTACTTCCGGGGCAGGCAGGACAGATTCGAAGCCGCTCTCGCGAGAGCAAAGGCGCTGCGGCTGCTATCCGTCAAGCACCAATGGAGCCAGGACGAGTACGAGGCCGCCAATGACCTCATCAGCGAGCCTACTCCATACGGCCTGCACGCGTCCATGTTCTTGAAGACGCTCGAAGAACAGGGAACGCCAGCGCAGCACAAGTTGTTCCTCGAGCCAGCGCGACGCTACGAATTTATTGGCTGTTACGCCCAGACGGAGCTCGGCCATGGATCCAATGTCCGGGGTCTGGAGACGACCGCCACTTGGAACCCCGAGGACAAGACCTTTACGCTGCACTCTCCTCACCTTACCGCCTCCAAGTGGTGGATTGGGTCGCTCGGCAAAGCTGCAAACCATGCCGTCGTCGTCGCGCAGCTCATTTTGCGCGGCAAGTCATATGGCCCGCACCCATTTGTCGTCCAGATCCGAGACCTCAAAACTCATGAGCCTCTGCCCGACATCCACGTCGGAGACATCGGGCCCAAGTTTGGATACAACACCATGGACAACGGGTTCCTGCTCTTCAACCATGTCAAGGTGCCTCATGTCAACATGCTGAACCGATTCTCTGGTGTCGACCCAGAGACGGGAAAGTACATCAAGCCTTCCAATCCCGCCCTCGTTTATGGAACCTTGACATATGTCCGATCCAACATCGTCTTCCAGTCGGGCTCCGTGCTTGCTCGAGGCGTAACCATAGCCACGCGTTACTGCGCGGTCCGCCGCCAGTTCCAAGATCGCGACGCCGCAGAGGGCGAACCTGGCGAGAACCAGGTCCTCAACTACACAATGGTGCAGCAGCGCATACTACCCCTGCTCGCAGCGTCTTATGCATTGTTCTTTACTGGCCGCTCGATGATCAACATCTACACCCAAAATCAGGAACGGATGGCCCAAGAGCGTCGAAACGATGTCAAGCGCGGTCCCGGCCCGGAGGAGCTCAACCCCGGCAGCGATCAATTGGCTGATCTTCATGCCATCTCGTGCGCTCTGAAGGCGTTTGCTTCCACCACCGCCGCCGAAGGACTGGAGGTGTGCCGCCGTGCCTGCGGCGGTCACGGTTACTCGGCCTTTTCTGGCATCGGCAGCTGGTACGCGGATTACTTGCCCACCGTCACATGGGAGGGCGACAACTACATGCTCACCCAGCAAGTCGCCCGCTATCTGCTCAAGTCTGCCCGCGCCGTTCTCTCAGGCGACGCCGCCGACAATAGCATCACCCGCGTCTTCAAGGAGTTCATCCGGAGACAGGATGTCGGCGCCGCCTTTGATGTCCTCGACAATGACCAAGATCTCGTCGATGCTTTTGCCTGGCGGGTGGCGTTTTTGACGTTTGAGGCTCTCAAGCACAGAGACGAGGACAAGCAGTCTTGGAACAGCTTGCTGGTTGACTTTTGGCGTCTGTCCACTGCCTTTGCGCAGTACCTGGTGGTCAAGAACTTCTACGAGGCGCTCCAGGATGAGAAGACGACGTCATCACTCGAGCCTGGCACGCTGTCGGTGCTCCACAACCTGTTCCAGCTGTTTGCCTTGCATCACTTGACATCGCATGCTTCCGAGTTCTTCACCAGTGCTGCCACGACTGTGCGTCAGATCCAGCTTGCCCGCACGAAGCGGACGCTCTCGCTACTCGGAGAGATCCGGCCGCACGCCGTGAGGTTGGTGGACGCATGGAAGTTCCCGGACTGGCAGCTCGACAGCTCGCTGGGTCGGTATGACGGCAAGGTGTATGAGGACATGTTCTACAGGGCTTCCGAGGTGAACCCGCTGAATGATGTTGTGATTGATCCTTATCCCGAGTCACCAGTGTTGTTCCGAACAGATGGAAAGGGAGCGGTGAAATCAAAGTTGTAGTGAATAGTGTTGCGATTATACCTTAGCTTGAGTTATTTACATATATAATTATGCGATTTTCTTTCGTAACAGTTTTATGAGAATCTTCCAAACCGAGTAGTGAGAGAGCTTTAACTGTGGTGTGTCCCGTGCCGCCCATCTCGGCAAAGCTGTCGGAGAGTTCATGATACCGAAAAGGGTTGTATCCTCTAGTCACGTAGCAGAACTAAAGGCATGATCTTCTTTACCTACATCGATTACTAGCAGAAAAATTGAGTAGGATCGACACGTCCTCTCGTATCAAACTTATTGTAGGTGTTTACATAATGAGGGGCTCTTCGAAATCGATCGCTTGAGTGAATGGGGAGAGACTGCAGTCAGTAAACTCACTAATACCATGTAACTCGGAGACAAAACTCAAGCACACCAAAATCCATATCCGTTTCCAGAGCTCAGCTCCTATCGCTCTAAGCTGAGCTGGTGCTGAGTTCAGGCTGAGGCGGACTGGGCTTAGGCTGAGGTGCCTGAGCAGGCCTATTTTGGGATCGCATAACACTGTAAGGGTCCTCTGCGGGGACCAGATCTGGGGCCAGATCCCTGTTTTGGGCCTCGGTTGAATCTGACGTGCGTGAACCCATATCCTGACGATGGATCCCAGCTCACATATTACACTCATTGAGATCGACATTACAACTATAGTCGCTTAGAGTTATCAGCCAAACATAGAAAATATAGCAGCAACAAGACATCAAACGCAAGGAAACATTCAGGCACATGCCAGAGCCAAGACCAAAAGTACTACAGCCGCATAGACACTTCAGTAAGAGATTTATATCCAACACCAGATGCCAAGGACTCGTACAAACGACTTCTCCTCTAACCGAAGAGTGCCAAGAGTTACAGACCCGAGATACGACTGTGGCAAAGGATAACAAATAGTAGCCTGCATCCTACTCCGATATAGGAAGTATGCCGCAACCCTGAATCAAGAACTAGGCCAATGTTAGAGTAGCAGTAAAGATCGTCAGGTTCATAGAACAAACCCAGATCCTTGGACAATTTAGGATCCAACCATAACCAGACAAAGTCAGGTTAAGGTGTGCACTGTGCCCGTACCTGCAAGCACTATCGTAAAAGTGCATTTTGATCAACTTAATTCTAGACTCTAGCTCTCCCCTTATGTTTCCTGTATGCCGATGACGTTTAGTCATAGACTTTTAAGCATGTACTTTGTAACAGTGAGGTTTCTTGGCCTCGGTGCTAAACTACGAAGTCAACGGCGCTGTGTCCATCCAACACTGATCCAGTTAAGCTTATAGTCTGAAGGTAGCGGAACTGCATGCCTGCGGTGGAAACTTGGTGTTGGGAGAATTCCTCCCAAGGACACGTCTTCCAAAGCAAGCTTCCTGGAAGCAGATGCTTGGTTACGGCGTCTCTTTCACAGTGCCCTGCGGAGCGACACTGCCTGACTTCGCAGGCCCGATTTGAAGCTGACCATGGCGCCGTTGGGAACCAAAAAGGAACACTTCCTGTTGATCACCCGTGAATGGGTTTACCCACGCATACGTTAAAAAAATTGCAGGGTGTATTCTACTATTGCCCTATACATCATATCCTTTCCTGTCTTCTAAATTCGTAGCTTCCTGAACCCTGGATGGTTTTATTCTAGCTGTTCCCGCTAAAACAGTGATTAACAACAGGATATGATGTGTCGTTTCCATACGCGCTCCCTCCATAATCGAGGTAGCCTTGCGTAAAGGGTACCGTAGGAAACCTATGCATAATAGATGCAGCGTCACCAAATACCCATACAGTGGCCATGCCCATAACCGCATGCTGAGCCACATGGCAATGCATCATCCAGGCGCCAACGTTTTCCTCAGTGACACGGATCCTCCACGCCCTCCAGCCCGCGGTCGTGTGCGGCACGCCCTTTGTGGCATACCGGTACAAAATCGTCGTGTCTCGGAGAACAGGTGTAAAGTTCTCGAAATGCCGCTCGTTTCGATGAGCGTCGTAGGTTCCGTTGCCGGACCCCAAGTCCCAAACGTGTTGTCCATGAATGTGCATGGGATGGAAATCCCAGCCACCCGTGGGCCCGTTGTTGTTCTCCCACACAATATCCAGGACCTCGCCGACTTTGGCCGGGAAGGCCCTTGCCTCAGGATCAAAGCCACCATGCTCTAAAGCGAGAGAATAATTGGGGGTCTGGCCGGTTTGGTAGACTTTGATGAGGTATGGGACCTGGTTGACTGCGGCTTGGACACTCTCCTTCCACGGAAGCCCGTTCTGTCTAATTGCTGTGTTAGCATGGTTGGCCGAGTGGCAACTTGAAAGATTTGCTCACGCCCAGGCCACAGTTCCGTTCAGGGTTCCATTTTCATATCTTCCGGTGGTGAGGATCTGATTAATCTGGATGGTGACTGTCCTTGTAACCTCAGACAAACGGGGAAACTTGTTGCCTTTCCGTTCAGACAGCCCTTCGAGGGTGTACTCAAGATAGTCGTTGGTGGAGTTGGGAAGTATGACGGGTGGGGAGGCAGGCAGGGAAGCTGGCAAGTCATGCGATTGGTGGCATCGGTATTTCAGCAGGGCGTAACCGGTAATCTCCTTTGGTCGGTCACGGCTCTCGTAGCGAATCCAGAACTGCGATCTTCCGCCCTTGCAGACGTCCTTGGCCGACTTTGTCTTCAGGAGGTAGCTGAATCGTTGACCAGAAGAAACTTGCGAATGATCTATCGTGACAGGTTTGGTGTATGCCCCATCGACCTCGATCACTTCGAGCTTGTCATGGTGCTCAATACCCAGCTTGACCAAAGATAGAGCAGTTGCGCCTATGAGTCGAATTCGATACGTCTTGCCGGGATCGACTTCAACGACGTGTGGAGCGCAGGTCTGATCAAGGGCAGCGTTGAAGCTTCGGTTGCCACTATTGCCCTGAAGAGTGATAGCTAATGGTTCTCCAGACCACTTGAAAGGGTCTGCAAGGAGACCGGCCTCGATCTTGTCGTCTTCTTCAGGGTAATGATCGCCCAGGATGAGAGTGATATCGTCATCATATTGGTACGGCGGCCGCTCGGCATCCCGGACGATCAAAGCTCCATGGGCTGTCAACTGCTGAAATCCAACATGTGAATGATAGAAATACGTCCCAGCGTCGCCGTGCTCTGGTCTTATCTCGTAATCGAAAAAGTGTTTGGCAGGTATCGGCCATTGGCTAACGAGGGGTGTTCCGTCCGAGAAGGGTGCCGCTCTTTGGCTGAGGCCATGCCAATGCTATCAATGTCAGACAGCAGGCCTGGGGTCCGCCGTAGATGCACTCACCACTGTGACGTTTTTGTCTGACATGCGATTATAAACCCGGATCCATGTTGTTTGTCCTTCTGTGAGGTAAAGAGTTGGTCCCGGATGTGTTCCGTTCAAAGTGACCGAAAGCCGGGTTTGGCAGTCGATTTGAATCTTGTCCAGAGAAGCTTCTAGTACGTAGTCGGGCACGAAGCCATCTTCATGAACCTGGCGCTCAGCAAGAACGCCGGCCAGGAACGGCAAGAGAGACAAGGTGCCGGCCAGCATCTTTGGAAAGATTTAGTTGTTGCCGCTGGGCGCTTACTCGTGCCAGCCTCCAGAGTCGTGGCGGAGGCGGCATGATACTTAAATATCAGAATAGACACAGATGAATCCTACAGACAGACCAGACCCATGCGGGTTTCTATTCGACACCGGAGTGGACAGCTAGCGAAGTATATAGTACGTGGTAAGCACTAATACAAAAGTGCTACGTACTCTAGAGCGATTGACGTCTTGTGCCTCGAGGGGGTGAAAAGGTTGATGACGTGAGGGCGTCAGTACAGAGCAACGCTAGATGTTTCGTTGCCGCTCTCAACTTGATCAGATTCACATAATGGTGTTATCGGGTAGCATCTAGTCAATTTCCGGCTGCTCCGGCCTTGAACTTTCTTTCCCTCTGCGCCATCTGTGGTACAGTGGGTACCCAAAAGTTCCAAGCAGTCCTCGATACATAACCACACCCACGCCCCAACATATGAACTTTGAAGTTATATTTCTCAGCCAAATGAAGGTCAATTGATTCATTAAAAATAGCATTATAACAGCAAATGATAGGACTTTCTTCTGGTATAGATTAGTATTTAGTATACTAGCCATTTGCATCTCTTACGGCCTTTAACCTCTTGGGTATTGATTTCCATAGGCTGGCTAGGACCCTATCTTCAATGCCCTCCCAGGCTTCAATAGCAGCCTGCATAAGCAGCTGTTTAGTTCTATCCATACAAGGCATCTCATTCAATTCGGGATATGCCTGAATGATCTGGGTTTTTATTAGGGGCCAGATGTTTTCGATGGGGTTGAGGTTAGGGCTATAAGGGGGGAAATTGGCGATAGCGACCCTATTCTCTTTAGCCTAGTCTTAGAGCCAGATTTGAACTATTCCAGCTGTAAGTATGGGTGTATTATCTTGTTGGAATGTATAGCCCGGTTTAGCTATAGTTAGGAGGTTTTCTTTAAGGCAGGCTTAAATTTAGCGGCCTGTTACTCCCCCCTAAGGTGCCTTAGGGTCCCCAATTAAAGGCACTAGAGATGTGCGTCTTAAGCCTGCAATTCCGCCCTAAAATATTTGAGAATGTTATGACAGCTTCTCCTTTAGCTGTATATGCTTTAGATATAATCGCTCTCCCTATATCTCTATTAGTTGTTAAGAAATTGTAGAGTTTAAAAGTCGCACCCTTCGGTAGAAAACCCACTTCTATCTCTCTTCTTATCCCCTGATAATAGTGACTTTATTTGTGAAAATCCAAACCTTCTAAAAGCTAACCGGCTTTTCTAAATAGCTTCTTATAAATTCAAACTGTATTTAAGCTATTTCTAGTATTAATTTAGGCTGCTGTAGAGCTGTTTAGTATTTAATACCCTCTTTTTGAAGGTACTGGCTTATAGTTAGAATTAAACAGCTTAAGCTAGCTTTTTTAATTAAATCCCTATGCTATATAAAAGGGTTGCTATTAATAAGTATAAAGATATATCTTTTATTACATTTGGTTAATACAGAAGGGCGGCTAGAGCGAGGTCGGTCTTGTGCACTCTCTTAGTCCCTATAACGCGCAACAATCGCATAAATAGCTCGGTCGGAAATGCCTTCTTTAGCCCCAATTCTGCGCGCTATTTTGCTTAAAAAATAGGATGTTGTAATCCTTATTCTTTTATGAGGTGAATGATTTGGCCCTGACCTCGGCATGATTAAAATTGACTGAGATATATGCGATTGAATTTGATGTGTGATATTGAGGATGTTGGTGTTGAGGAGCGGGGTTGCGGAACTGCTCGGAACTTTCGTGACCCACTGTACTACTTTAGAACCAAGTTTCAATCGCATAAGCTAAAACGGCTAAAACTGCCGCTGTGGCTCGTGAGTTGCTAGTCATGTCGATCAACATCAGCACTTATCTCAACATCTCACCCAGACTAAGCTCAAGCCGCAGCAAGACTAGCAGGGCTGGCGGGCTGTGCCGCCTCACGATTATAGCACTAACAGCATGGGGCGATGGAGTGGTGCTCAGGCGATAGAATCTTAGCTTGCATGTCCACTGCCATTTGGGGGAAAACCATGCGACAGCGGTAGATACCATACCCAGCTACGGTCGTCAATGCTCAAACGAACAAGCACTGGCGTTCTTTCTTGAAGGCGTGAGATGGCATCGGTAGTAATACAGTATGTCTCTTGGGACCCGCAGTCGAAGTCTATCCGAGCCTCGGCGAGGTAAGAACTCACCCTCTCGATCATTATCAATCTGGCTTTAATTCCTGCTGCATGGCATTAAACGAACTCGAAATATGCATTCTGTACCAGGCCCCCTTGTCCTCTGCTGATATATGGATAGACCTACTCTGTTATATCGAAGGGTATAGGAATCAGAAAAATAAGTACAAGATTCTACCAGACATTAAGAACTTCTACCCTAGAAGCAATCGCGGCTTCATTTAAAGTTTCCCTTGGTATCGTCTTCCAGCTTCTCAAATCTGTGTGCTTGTTTCATGCTAAACCTTCAGAAATCTGCCTCTCCTCTTGCAGCTGATGAAAAGGGAGGATGGATCTCGTCGAGGTAGCTCCCCAGCCACAGGAATGATCATGCATGTCTCTGACGAACTCCTAGCAACCGGAAATTGGCTATCAGTCGCAATGAACTGCATGTGGTACACTCCACCCACGATTTATCTAATGAAGCCATCATGGGGAAGTTAGTGTCGGCAGTAGCGAGAAGCGACAAGGATTGTAAGAAGACATAGAAACCCAGGGGATTTATCCAGTGTACCTCGATGATTTGCTACAAAAGCCTAGTCCGTATCTTCAGGTAACGCATCTTCCGATTCAGAATAATCTCCTCCATATTCCACATAAGGAAAATCATCGGCCCCAAACTCTGCAGGCACCGGATGACGAGACTTCAGGTCCTCGTCTTCCATCGGGTCATCCGCTTCCTGATAGAGTACCGGTTCCCTGTATAGATGACCTATTTCTTCCTTCGCTGGCCGGCCGCTTCCGGGGCCTGCCCGAGGCCATTCTTCAACAAAAGATAAAAAGTGCCATCCATACGGTGTGGCCTCTGCCACGTCGCCAGCTTCACTCCCCTCCCAATCAGACCAGAACTCCAACGGATCATTACCGTAAGCTTGCTCTCCATCGCGATGAACAAAGCGCCACATCTCGGTCGGATAGCCAAAACCGTTGTTGCCAAGGACTTCCCAGTACCAGATATTGTTTTCGTCATCCCGTCCCCAATCCCACCTGGGGCCTGCCGTTTTCCGAAGGATATAGTTGTCATCCTCCTCCGTATAGAACGGCTGCATATCGTGGTCATCTTCCGAAGTCATGTCATGGTCAAGTCCTACCGCGGTCTTATCAATGCCATGTCGATCGACCGCAAACTTGTGGAATTTTCCCCTCGTACCAGCACCTGAATCACTCCAGAGTCCCAATTCCCAGTCCCATGTTCGTTGGCCTTTTACGATCCAGGAGTTATCCTCGCTCTCGTAGTGCCGCCGTTCTGGCTCAATCATCTCCTCGTCTGTTCTGGGACTATACCAAATTCCCTCACGATCCACCCATAGGCCTATTGAAGGGTTATATACCCTAAAGGGGCCGAGTTCATGTGCCAGTCCATCCTCGTCCCTCCATTCTCCAGCTTCTTCGTCGAGGGCCATTACCTCCCAATCCTCATAGCCCCTCTGTGACCACCCTTTCTGTCGCGTGTCGAGGATTGCTGCTGTTGTCCAGCCTTGCACGTCGAATACTCCAAGGTGCGTGCGTACTGGATCTGAAGGATGTCCGCTCGGCTGAGGCGTAGGCTCATCAGGTCCAAGCCTTTGGTTTAAAAAGGAAAGAATGGCTTGTTCGCTGGTTGGCCAAGGGTCTTCTTCCTCCATGTCCTCATTGGGAATGATGACAAATCGGTCCAGCTGTAAGGAGCTCATGCTTGCCAGTCGGAAGAGCATACCCTTTGTGACAGTTGAAGTAGTGACGTAAACCTTTCTGAGGGTCGATGCATGGCGCCACATAAAGTCCACGAACGCCGGCTCGGGCAGCATATCTTTAAGTCGTACGTCGTCAAGATGTACTTCGGTGAGGCTAGGCAGGGTCGGGATCAAGCGAAGCAAGCTCAAAGGAACGTCTTCGTCGATCCTATAGGCTGATTCTTGGCAGATGTGGAGATGCGAGAGATTGGCAGCATGACGAAGGCAAGCAATCAACCCATTCAAATCCTCCACGCCTGGCTGCGAACCGGATATACACAGGTCGAGATGTTCAAGTTTCGAAAACGCAGCAACATCGGCATGCGTGAGACGAGTGAGGGAAGTAGCTGTCCTCACCCCCTCGTCAGCAAATAGGAGCCGTGTCACTCTGGCACTGGGCTGTGTTGCCAGATGCCGGAGCGTAGGTATTAGAATGGTGGTAAAGCCTTCGTTGAAGATGCAGTTGTCCTCATCGTGGTGGATGAGCCGTTTGATAATTCTGGGAATTAGAGGATAGTTGGATGAAATGCCCTGCAGCTGGCGTTCAGGGTGCATGGGCTTGGAGACAAGAGTATGAAGGTTCGGCATGCTATCCACAGCCGATTGAAACCGGGGAAGAAAGGCAGAGAGAGCAGCTTGTTTATCGTATTCTGGACTCTCCGACTTTAGCCAGAAAAGACTTCTCATCTGAGCCAATATGTCGTCCATCAGTGGCCATTCATCCCAAGGGGGGAACGAGTGGGAAAGCCAAGGCCTGCGGTGAAATCTTTCATGGTCTCCGTTCAACTCTTCCCAAACAAGTATACGGACATGGTGGGAGAGGTGAGCAGAGCCAGCAATGTTGAAAAAGGCATCACGATCTGCTGTGAGGCTGGATATTCGGATTCGATAGAACAGAACCGACGCTGCCTTGTGGGCGAGCGGGCGACACGCAAGCCTAATGGCCTTCACATCTTGTCTTGAGATGGTTGGAGATGAGAGGATCGGTTGCAGGAGGTCAATCGGTAGGTTAGCGAGATTGGCAGCATCGAAGCTTGATGAAGTTGAAGGTGGATTCATGGTAGGCTCCTCGTTCTGAAGAAGCGTCTCGTCATGGGCTTCACGAGATGTAGATGGGTGAAGTATGTAGGCAGAAACGAGGGGAATAGAGGCGTTTTGGCTTGCGCTGTCACGTGACGGCGGCTGTCAAATCACCTTGGTGAGGATTAGGACCAACACTTCCTTCATGCTGAGGAATGACGGGGCCGAGGAATTGTGCAATTTATAACCTGAAGATGGAGGATATGTATATGCTCAATGATTTCTGGTCTGCCAACGTTGGGCCATCGTGTATCACGGCGCAGATATCAACGCCCAGGGAAGAGATGGAGTAACGCCATTTCATTACGCAGCAATGCATGGCCATCGGCTTGTGTTGCGCTCGTTGGTCGAGGCAGGACCAACTATTCACATTCTAGACGCTATGAGGAATTCGCTACTTCTCTGGGCTACATTCAGGGGTCATGAGGATGTAGCCAGCTACCTATGGCCAGATGCAAGCACAAGTCTACGAGACCACAAGGGCAGGACCACCTTGCATCTAGCAGCAGTAGGGGGGAGCAGAAATGGTTGAAGTGCTTCTCGAGGCTGGTGCTGACAAGAATGCCAAGAACGGGAGAAACTGGACGCCACTGCACTTGGCAGCATTAAGAGGGGGCACGATGCCTTCGAGCGGCTGCTCGTCGAGGCCGGAGCTGATAAGGATGCCAGATACAAGAATAGCTTGGTGACTTTGCATTCGGCGGTCTGAGGCTGTTGTAAGCTTACTCATGAAGGCCGGTGCCGAGAAAGAGGCGAGAAACCAAGCTGGCGAAGCCCCTTTGCACTTGGCCGTCAGATGGGATCGTGAGGGCGCTGTAAGACTAGGCGGCCAATCGATGACATCAATGGCGTCCTTGTCGGTCCCTTCTTTGTCGAGCAACCTCTCCATCTCCGCAAAACCCCATTTCGCGGCCATGCTTGACGGGGTCTCGCCGGATTCATTTCTAGCATCTTGCTCGGCGTCTTCTTCGATCAGTCTAAACAAGGCCGAAAAGGTTAAGAGGAAGCCGTTGTGAGGCCGAGCCACTGACATGATCTCATGGAAGTGAATAGGCCGCCCAGATTTATCGAACTAGAAGCTAGAGGCGATACTGCGTTAGACATTCCTGGTAGAAAGCCTTTGAAGAATCCTACTTTCGACTTAAGCCATCATTGATAGCTGGGTATTTCCATTGAGTCACAAAGTAACATCACTTCCAACTGCGTTGAAACTGCCTCACTCAAACTTGGAGTATGCCGATTCCGCAACAGTCCCGACTCCGATGGCGTAGTCACCAGATGGCTAGTCATTAACAACTAGGTAGGCTGAAAATCTACCTCGGCACATGCAAATGTCTCCCTCCCTGCATATAATTCTCGAGTCGAGACCAGCTTTTACTCCACGTGAACCCTTCATTCAGCCCTGTCCGACCCCCCAACAAATCCCCGCGGGGCCCCATGGGGACGGGAGACACGAATGAAAGGTGTCAAACTAGCCATTGAGCGTGGCTCTAGTGCAGCAGCTGAGTCTTAAGTGAGGCGGGACAAGTTAATTCATCGCTCAGCTTATGTAGCCAAGATAATAGTCTATAGTGGCAGGGTACGACAACACATTCCATCCATGCAGCCCGTTCTTGGCTGCGCAAGCGTCCCAACAAGGCAGATTTTGGTACTGATACTGAGAAGAGCCCTGTTCTGGTTTGTTTCACGACACAGCGTTCACCATCCTCTTCCGCGTATCTCGCGTGTCGATCGCGCTACATTGTTTTGGCACTCTTCAAAAGTCGCGGAGACACACTTACGCTTCTTTGGTTTACCTTATGTTCTTCTAGGAACTATGGGCTCTTCAAATGTTGTCATTGTCGTCACGGCGGTCCTTTGTTCATTCGCCGCCATTGTTCTTGTGATTGCCGCAGTGAAATGGCCTCCCTGGAAGTCAACTGCTCGCCTCAGCCTTTCTCTTCAGCGTTCTTTGGATGCTGGAGTGGAAAACGCAAAGCAGCGCTATCTTCAGCAAGAGACATCTGCTGGTGAAGGCGATGAAGGCGAGGCCGTATGGTTCTCGCATCATGTGCACTCTGGTCAGTTAAGACACTGGGTGCTCATCACGCACGACTCCAAGTACGAGATCCGCCGACCCCGTTCGTTCGCCAACTTCAACGTCGACATGGAGGGCGACAGTGCCGATAATGCTGGCTGGACAGCCGTGGGCACTAGCGAGGCGCAGTACGAGTACAGAATACAGCCCTGCACCATCAACACGGAACAGGTTGCGACCGCTACTGTCGACTTCTCTGGCTTGCCGTCGACAGATAACTTACACACGACTGGTACAATTGGCTGGACAGATTTATCAAAAGATGAAGTGGACACAGCATGGATTGCCATGTTGGAGAAACTTGGTGACTATGACATTCTCTGGAACAATTGTCAGCACGTCCTTCGCGATTTTGCATCCCTCATCACGCGCAAGAAAGCAGACGACTGGGATCAGTTCATCATTCAGGCATCGTTGAGCCATCAACGCCGCTTGCACGGAAAGCCGATAGGCCCGGATCTGGTTGCTGTGATGGCATCATTGGAAAGGCTGAAAGCAATATTGCCTCAGGTCGAGGGCGATGACAAGCGAAGCGTCGAGAGCAACATTAAGCATGTAGAAAAGAGGTTTCAAGAACAACAAAAAAACCTAGCAATGTCGCATCCCATCGATCTAGCTGATGCGTCCAACTTGTCCCGGTCTCAGGCTGCACAGAAAACGAGCACGGCGGAGTCCGAAGAGGACATGGAGGGGTTCTGGGGAAAGTATAACGAGGTGACGCAGACTGTTGGTAATTTCCTAGGAATCTCTCCAGATTCGAATAATTGAGGGCCCTCGCCAACGACCACAAGACAAGAAGATCACGCCGTCTTCTTCCTGCGACTTTCAATTTCGACGCCGACATTGGCCAAAAACAAACCCCGAATAACAGCGACTCCTCCCGTGTACAACAAATTCCCCCAGTCCTGCCACCTCCATGTCGCCAAACCGAGTCGACCTTGATGGTCAAGACTGACAAACATGCTTGCGACGATGGAGAGGTCAACCATCAACACGCCCGCCACGATGACTCTCCACACTATGATCTCTTTGGTAGCGCGGAGAACCCCGCCAAGCGTGAGGGCAAGAAATGCATACAGAGCGGCGAGGTGGTGGAAGAGGAAGCTGTGGTCGGGGTTGGGGACCGACATGGTGGCGGGGATGAGGCCTTCCATCATGAAGTTGGGCTTAAAGAGCAGCCCGAGGACGGTGGGAGCCAAAGAGAGGGGATCGACGGTCGTGAACCAAAGGCGGTAAAAGGGATGAACTTTTGGCTGAGTCATTGCATCGAATGCGCTTTGAGGATAGGTTGGGTTTAGGCTGTTGTTGGAGAGGTGAGATTTGGGGAAGCAAAAGGCTCAGATGAAGCTGACATTTTCTGGGGCATGAGTCTAGAAGGGATCCATGGACGGCAATGGGACTGACCGGGGTGAATGACATGGACGATCGTTACCCTGGAGCCGAACTATGAACGAAAGTTGCGGTACTGCGGCGTGCTGAACAGGCGTCACTCGCTCTCTGTCTTACGAAAATGCTAATCATGATGAAATTGATCGCTCTGTATAAAATATACTGGCTGTCTTGCAGGCCATGATAATGTGACAACTTAGTTGACTTGGTTGAAGCTTACTCCTCATGAACCCCTCCCCTCACTTGTTCGTCTGCGCTGGCAAAATACCTTCACATCGCCAGACTTTTCGTCACTTCTTAAAACGCAAGCATGCCAGCAAGAGCCAGGGCAAGGCCAGACACGCCCACAACGGAGCCAGCCAGCTGTCCAGCAGCGCCACTGCTGCTGGTCGTCGCGGCCGACGTCGTCGTGGAAGTGCTTGACGACTCCGAAGTCGCCGTGGCCGACGAGCTGCCCCCGGTGCTGCTCGAGTCGCTGCTGCTGGAGCCGTCCGACACGACACCACCATACGCGGACTTGGGGCTCACGTTGGACGAGGCCTTTTCAGCGGCGCTCTTGTAGTCGTCCAACGTCTCGTCGCTGCCCTGGTTGATGACGCCGACCATTCCGTCCTGGCAGTGGTCACCGACGCCGCAGTAGTAGAAAATGGGCTCGGTGTTGTTGATGGTGACAGAAAAGACCGTCTACATGGTGCGAATTAGCTGGGGAGCAGATGAGAATGGCGGCAGTGGAAATGGCTTACGTTGTCATCGCTGGGTAGATCGCCGCTGAAGAAGCCTCCGCTGGAAAGGGGATTGCAGGGCTTCTTGAAGTTGCCTGCGACTACGTTGTGGTTCGAGTCGAAATGGAACTCGACCACGTCGCCCTTGGCGGCTTTGACCGTGTCGGGGTTGAAAGTCAGTCCTCCCTTGCCGACCTCGATCTTGTGAGTCGCGGCAGATGCACCGGCGGCGAGCACGGACAAGATGGCGACGTTGGAACCTAGGCCACGCATGGTTGATGAGTATGAGATGAGATGTGGGAAGTATGTGATGTGAGCGATAGGAGGCGATTATTGAGTTCTCGATGAAGAAAGCCACGATCGGCCTCTTGGGCCTATATATACACGTCTCCTTGGGACAAAGAGTAGCCGCTGCGGCGTCGCTTCAAATGGTTGAAAGGTTTCATCTCGTCCATTGACCACTACACCCTCCCTCGGGGCAGCTTGCGGAGGGACCAATCACTCGACGGCCTAGTCCCATGGGCGTTGTGGCTGTGACGAGCTTGTCGGGACTCGGCAGGTCGGCCGCCCCCTGGGATAGCTTATTCTCTTGTTGTGTCTCATTTATGCTTTCTAGCGTGCATCGCTAATATGCTTCACAGGGGGACTGGAACTCTACAAGAGTACGAGCAACGACCTAGGGACGAGACTAGCTGCGACCTGGAGGTGCATCGTGTTGTTGTCCGGCAGTGCACAGCCATTGACATCGTGGCGACCGGGGTTTCGTTCTCCAGGACGAGAAACTCTTGACGTTTGAACGATACGAAATGGGCCGTTGGCTGCTCTGGATATTCCCCTTTCGTGCGTGTCAGTGTGTCAGCGTGTCAGCGCCTGTTTCCCATCAGAAGGGCTAACTTAGTCGAGTCTGTTGCAGGCGTAGATCATGATTCATCAATTTAGCTACCAGGAATCCTGTCAATACCGGCGCGTTTGCTTTTTAACGGGTTTGATCGCTCTGATCCGGTGCGTTTTGAGGTTTCCACAAACAAGCTTCTTTGTCTGTGCCGCTCCATTGCCCTGTCCTTGCACGGTAACAGGGATAATTATAGGCACTCCAGCACTCGGCTCCCTTAGCCTCGCTGACAGCAAGTGCCGGAAGGGTGAGGAGCCGAACGTTGATCGGCTGCGGGGTTAAGAGTGTGCTGGAATGTTTGCATCCCATCCCAATGACAAGGCAGCGGAGGCCTCATTCGGCACATCTAACGTGCCGCCCTCCCGCCCTTTGTTTCGACCGGTGCTGGAATTCGTCCGGCGGGCAAGGGCGCAATTGAACGGACACCACGGCAAAGCGGCAAGGCGGCATTTGGCAGCCGTGAAATGAGGCTTCTCGCCTGCGTTGTTGCGGATGGCGCCAGTGCACTGCCCCGCGGACATCGAGTTGAGTTGGGATGATTTGATGAGTAACCGCTGAGAAATTCAAGGGGAGCAGCTAGCCTGCTACGACCTGGGCGTCTATGTTCAAATCCAATAATTGTATGCGAGTAAGAAGTAACATGGCTAATTGGAGGAATGCATTGCCGTGCGCCCGTTTTGAAACGGGAGTGACGCCAAACCGTCCTGAAGACCATAAGCCTGCAGACCTGAGACCGCCACGAGAAGACGGCAGATTCAGGTGTGATTAAATGCATAAGGCTGGGCGGCTGCTTCAGAATGCCTGATATGGTCTACCCGTAAATTTCCTGCATTTTGGACACACACCGCATAGGTAGGATATAAGATTGCAGGCCGACCTCCCCAAGACGCCTGCGTCTTGTCCGCGAATGTGTCTCGTCACGGAGCCGTCGGCCGGAGCGATTCCAGTGAGGCGCGTCACGGAGAAAAGCGTCACCATCATCACTCTTTGGACCAGTGCATGAGAACCGCTTCGGCCGATGTAAAAACAAGACGCAGAATAGCATTGCTCGAAGTCATTCTTCTCCAGCTATGGCGTCCCATGTCACGCATCGCTGCATCTTCGGCACTCATCCGCCTGGCTTGTCGCCTGTGATATTCGTACTTTGGGAAATGGATATAATCTATCCCCTCAGTAAGATCAAGATGGACGACTTCCTGCGGATTACCGGCCCCTATCATAGATCTCAGATCTAGGAGACCTTCTGGAAGGCCTTCGTGAGCGACTCGCCTCCAGTCAATGGCCTGTGAGTGGCTTATCTGCTTCCAGTGGCTCCACACAGGTGCTCTAAGAATTTCATGACACCGTCACCGCGTGAGTCAGACAGCATTTGCAACCAGCTATTGCTAGTAAGTTACCATATCTTTTCTTCTTGCCTCGTCTGCCTTCAAACAAAGAAGAAGACAAAGTGCAAGAATGGAAGAAAATCCCAAGCTTCTCGGCGAGGAGCCGCCCAAGTCACTTGCCACACGCATGAAGGACTACGAAGCCGCGACGGAAATCCATCTCGCGCCATCCCAGCCCGCCATCCTCCGCCTTGACGGCCATGCCTTTTCGAAATTCACAGCGCCATTTGCCAAACCTTTCGATGAGCGGCTACACACAGCAATGGTCAAGACGTGCGCCGATCTGCTGGATGCATATCCCGCAGCCACTCTCGCCTACACACAGTCGGATGAAATCACCCTTGTGTTCCCAGAAGGAGTTGGTAGCTTCAACGGCCGTGTCATGAAAATTGCCACGCTCGCAGCGGGCGTTTGCTCCGTTCACTTCTACTCACACCTCATGGCCGCACTGGCCGAGACGCCTGAGCCGGCCGTCAAGGGATTTGCCTCGCTTCCCCTCCCTTACTTCGATGGTCGCATATGCAATGTCCCGAGCGTTGAGGAGTGCGTCAACAACATCCTCTGGCGATGTCGTGGCGATGCCGTCCGAAACAGCGTATCGGCCTTTGCACGGAGCCTTTTCTCGACGAAGCAATTGCATGGCAAAAACAAGGACCAGATGGTCGAGATGGCAGAGAAAGAGAAGGGTGTCACTTACGAGCAGGCTGTGCCAAAGTGGGCGCTTGAGGGATCGATTGTGAAGAAATATCTCGTCAAGATGGAAGCGGTAGACATGAAGACTGGCGAGCCAGTCACTGTCGTGCGGACGAGAACAAGGTGCGAGGATAGAGGCATGATGGCATTTTCAGATGAGAACTTGGCCCTGGTGAGGGACAGGTACTGGCCTGAAGCCTGAATGAGTCAAATGATTATCTTTCGAAAAGCATATTACCCGCGACTTTCCATCTTTGATCACGGTAGTATCAACCGCAATATGGATTATCTAGACATATTGCACCTCTCAATGCAACTTTCGGACTCGAGATCCATATGTCGGTTCTTGTTCGTACAAAACTTCCACTGATGGGAAGGACAGTTGAAAACAGCGATGTGTGATGTCTCGTCACTGACGAAAGATCCAGACCCGACTTGGAGATAACGGAGATTGATAGCTGACCCACTTCTGACTTCTTGGATACCCGAATACTCGTGGGCATGATTCCGGGTGCTCCTCCGTTTGGTTCACTCGCAGAGGCATTCATTCTTTCATGGAGGTAGACCTTTGAAATGCCTCAAAGACACGGCATCATGTGTCTTTTCCAATGCCGCCTCGACAATCATCCCAGCTGGCGAGAAGGTGAGTCTTTGATGCCGAGAGGCCCTTCTACTGTCCATGCTGAGCAATCCATTTCGTTTTGGATCATTCCTATTGTCTCGTCCCAAGATTGCAGGGCGGAACTAGGTCTCTCTGAGAGGCGCATATACCCAGGCCGCGACCCAAGTTGAAACCAAGATCTTCAGTCAATTCAGCCTGACTGTTCCTGACACGGAATGCCGCGGAGAAGCCGCCCACGATCAAGGTTTGTTCCTTTGCCGTAACTGGAAATTGCATCACACCCTCTTGATCTTCGTACCTCTTGATGGACCAATCAAGCGTTATTCGTTTCAATACTTTCTGTCTCGCAGACTTCCCCTCACTTACACAACCTAATCTGTGGTACTTGATGGGGATTGCCATGCTTTCGACTTCTATATCTTGCAGTTTTGGACTACAAAGATGAAAAACCTCAAGCCGAAACCCTCTCATCTCTTGCTTCATGTCTTCGTTTCTTTCCATCATCTAATACCGTGTTGTCGTCTAATCCCGTCAGGTTTTGCACTGTGAGCACCGTTGAGCCTAGTCCTCAGCCCCTCAGCCACGGCGCCTGTACGTGAAAACCCTCGTGCCACAAGTCAACGTCCTCAACTGCCGAAAGAGGCTTGCTCGTATTGTCCTTCGTCAACATGAAATCATGTCGTCTGGTCTTCAGCCTCTTGCCATCCACGCCCGCACACCACATCTGAGCTGTGAAGATGGGATTCGACGCTGGTTCGGGGAGAAGTACCGAGCTTGGAGCTCAGCGGCTTGGGATAGCGCTGGTAATTTGAGTCTCGGCCCCTTGGGCCTCCCTGCAGGGTTGAACGCAGCTTAGGTGAGTTTGAAGGCCAGCTGAAGACATCACAACTATATAATCCCCCTCTTGGATCTGAGTAGTTTCATCGTACGCATACCGGCTCTGATCCGCGCTTGAGCACGCACACTCGGCTCTTCTGTTCATTGAACGGTCATCATGAAGTTCACATCGACCCTTGTGGGACTCTTCCTCCTCCGCAGCGTTGCCACCTCACCTCTCTCCGATGGAGGTGGGCTAGAAGGTCTATATTCCTTCAACCTGTTTAAGCTATGTTATTAGCTACCTGCTAACTTCCGCAGTCCGGGGCAAGCCCAAGTGCCAGTACAAGGACAAGTCTTGCTGCAGCTACAAGGATGACTACAGCCCCGACTACGGATATGGCAAACACTACGGCTACCGTCATACCATCTACGTTAGCGCCCACAAGAAGATCCAGAGCGCCATCAACAAGGCCTCTCCCGGTGATAAAATCGTCGTTGCTGCCGGTGTCTACGCCGAGCAGCTCACCATCTCCAAAGATGGCATCCAGCTCGTAGGCAAGGGCGCCATCCTAGTCCCTCCTAAGAGGGCTGTCAAGAATAAGTGTTCCGGGCTGAGTGGTCCCAAGACGGAGGCTGGTATTTGTGTGCAAGGGAAGGGCATCAAGCTGGATAAGTTCGTCATCGAGCACCGCAAGGTTCTTTCGGTGGAGAGGCCAGTCGAAGGCGTTTCTATCAGCGGTTTCGAGGTCCGTAACTTCTCTGGCCCCAGTATTGCTATCCTTGGTGCCAAAAACACCCGCGTCAGTGAAAACACGCTCACCGACGGTGCCAAGTATGGCTGTCTCACGGCGGGCTCGATCAAGACCCTGGTCGAGGGCAACAAGGTCTCACACACAAGCCTAGCATTTCAGGCGATCGCTATCTGCATGGACAACTTTTCCGATGTCCACGTCAAGAAGAACAAGGTCACCAACCATGGCATCGGTCTCTGTGTCCAGACAAATGGCGCGGATGTGCACCACAACGAGGTCTCGCAGTCCTGCTTTAGCATCTTTATCGATCCTGGTGTTACCGGCGCGAAGATCCGTCATAACTACATCGGCCCGAGCAACCCTGCCTGCCAGGCCACTACGGGAATTTTCATTGACGGCGCGGTCGGTTCCAAGGTTAGCGACAACGTGATTGAAGGACAGAAGCACAATGGCATGGCTGCGGGCTTGGTGGTCATTGACGAACAATGCCTCCCTACTGATCCTCTGTTCGGCCTGTCATGTCTCATTATCAGGCGCAAGGTTGTCTCTTCGGACAACCTCTTCCTCCGGAATACTTTCAAGGACAACGACATTGACATCTTTGTCAACACGACCGGGAAAAATGACTTCAAATGCAACTCTTGCAAGACTTCATCCCCCAAGGGCTTGTGCGCGAAATGAAGGATGATCAGTGCCATGTCCGGAGACAGCTTGATGGAGAAGGTTGGTAAGGAGGAGAATAAGTTATACGAGATTGACAATTGTTGAGATATCAAGTGGGGGTTGGAAATTCAAGTAGGGTTGGTGCGAGACTTGACAGCTGTTGGGTTTCAAATTTGATCATCTTAATATTTATCTGAATTTTACTGTGCCATCTTCTTTAGATGTTGATTTCTATGTCACTCTTCACCACCTGTGGATATTTATCTGCCGTAGTTATCCTCACCATAGGTGCATTATTGCCTATGGCTTCCGGTGCCGTTCTTGTAAGCGAAGATCTTCATGAACTTGTTCAGCCAACGGGTAGATCCATCAACATCCCATGATCTGGGCCCGAACGGTCGCGCTGGGTCGTCCGTTGGTGCCGCATGAGCGGCGAAATCCTTAGCCTATTGTGCGAAATAGCCAAGTCGCTGCAAACAGTTGACTTCCTAGGGGATTCGGCAGTCCTTCAATAGTGGACAATCCCTAACGACATGACACCGTTGGTCAACGAGAAAGCCATCAAAGGGGCGACTCTTCTCACTTGGAGCAACGCATGAGATGTCAAGGTGCCGGATCACCCGAGCCGCATCTTCATGAACTGGTACTCTCTTCTGGAAGGGTTGGACATGTTATGGAATGCATCGCCGACGGCCTGGCAGCGCAACAACGGGAGCTCGCCCGTCAATCAACCTCCACACTTCACTCTGGCTGGCTTGACATTGCAGTTATGTACCCTTTTGGAGAGCAAAGCCGTTGCCGTGAACAGCGCCTGCCAATCTGCTATAATCAATATCCACTGGGAGCCACGTGACAAGCGTAAGGTATAGATCAGCTTCTGGGTGGCGTCATTGACCTTCCACCTGACGCAGCGCCAAATGACGTTCTGAGACAGCTTCCTGCCGCGCCGGAAGGTAATCTCTTCCCAGAATATGTCCTTCCACAATCCCCAAGTAGCCTTCTTCAGGCGTCTTTCTCAGACGGCAAGATTCCTGCAGCTGTCCAATCCGTGCTGACAGACCAGACCATCTTTGAGAACGTATCTGCCGACTTGCGACCACTGTTGGAGGCCGCAGGGGACTATTTCGTCAAACAAGGGTTGAGCAAGGATGATTCGGTCAGCGTTTTGAATCAAATTCACGACGGTTATATCTTGACGGTGGCTGGAAAGCTTCTGGAGGCAACTGGTGACAAAACGAGATCAAGGCAGTTTATTCAGTTGAGTGGGAGCCAAGCACGGCTCGATTAGGATATGACGTAAGTGCTAGGAAATGACATGGCTCGTAGAAACCAAGAGCCATCAATGGAAGTTTGCACCTTCCAGGTGCAACAGGTGTTTGGCTGCTGATGATTGGCAAATCAGATGTTTGTGTCATTGGTGGATAGAGGCAAGTAAAGAGTTGCGCACAGTGCTAATTCCCTTAGAGATGTGCCCTTTCACGGTGTGCTTGCCCGGCTGTCTACGCCCTCTGCCAGGGACATGAGAGATATCGGGGCTTGTTCAATTTCGCAAGAATAACAAGATCATGAATTATACCACAGAAATGTACTGATATTTTGGTGTTTTGTTCCGTGGGACCTTTATTGTTTCCTTGAGGTCTTTCATCGCAAGATACAGTGATTGGAGACTCATGGCACACAGTACACCTTCGTCGTCCAAACTCTCGCGGTTCTCCCCATGGCATGATAGCCGGCACCTGCCTGCGGTAACGGGAAAACAAAAACAACTTCCGAGCCGCGCCTTCCCAAGACGAAAGCTCAATCTGTTGTTTGGTCCCGTGACTCAACCTCGTTCAGCCATCTTCTCTTGTTGTTCCCCCCAAACAACCCTCTGGCGCTCGCTTCTTCCTGCTATCATCCGCTTGGGAACTCATTCATCTCGAACACCCTTTTCATCCTCTGTCACTTGTCGCTATCTTTACACGCGGTGTCGACCCCCCCTGCCCAGTCACCTCCTCAGAGCCGCCTCACTCTCGCTTTCTCGCGTTTTCTTGTTTTGTGGCTTCTCCAGGTTGAACCACATTCCGTCTCACTGCAACCACCGTTTCCCTACCATTTTCTTGACCATCGCCTACTTTAATGGATCTTCCTAACCATCTCAAGATGCTACCCTGGCTCAGAGAGCAACTATCGTTTAGATACTCGGCTGATCATGGTCAACAAGGGTCAGACGAGGATGGTTCATCGCACTCCTCAGATTCTGCTAGCGACGGCGCGGCTCGCGTTGCTCAAACCAGAGCGCTCATCGCCCAACATGGAGTTACAGACGATCCTCTTGACGTGGAATGGGACCCTCTCGATGAGGCCCTCGACATATCATCGGCATCAAGCTCCTCCCACTCCCGATCTTCGAGTGTTGGCAGCGCCGCCAGTATTTTCACCTCCACTTCTGGGTCGGGAACGGCCATTACTGTGCCTCACAGGGTACCGACTGACAATGATATTCCATACTTGGCGCAAGCAATCGTCGATTCTATGGATGCTAGGTTTAGGGCGATACAACTCCCCGCACAACCGGCCGCACAGCCCGCCGCGCCTGCTCTTCCTCCTCCTCGCCGTGTCCCATTAGCTCTGTCCAGGGCAGTCTGGCGGATGAGAAGGCTGAGGCCGCCGCGGCCGGCTCCAGGATCCGTCTCGACAGGGCCGACTCCAGCGCCCGTCCCGACAAGGTCGACTACGACGGGGAGGAATAGAAACAACCGTGAAGTCTGTCATCTCTGCCACCATGGTGTTCATACCCCGGACAGGTGTTGGTTCTTTCGAGTTCCCAGTGAGTGTTTTCTTTGTTTGCGTTATCCTAGCCTTGTACTGACCAGTCTACCAGCAGATGTCCCAGGGGCTGTGGAAATGCCCAATATGACACCGGAACGTCTGACAATGGTGAGTCTCTATACCCTAGCTACTTTGAAATAGAACTGATCACTGGTAGGCTCAAAACCAAGGGCATCCGGCCTTACCTCAGAACATGACCATGATCAGTGCGCCATTCATGTCTTCCCGTGGTGGGAGGTCTTCGGGGCGCAGGGAGCATAACAGACGTGGCTCGATCTAGAGGCGCAGGAGGAAATTCGCGTGTCAGAGCATGGTCACTGAAGGTTCTGTCAAATTACGCCAAAGGGCCTGTAGAAAGTTCTTTCGCCATGCAGTAGTGAAAAGAGGTTCCCCGCAACAAAATTTAGGGAAATATTGTCCTACTAATACTGGGCCAATGATGTGATGAGAAGTCGACTGTGAAGGGCATGAAGAGCAGTTGGGGCAGGGAGGCCGTGGTTGAAAGGTCGAGCTTCGTTAAACTATGGCCTAGATAGTCCCTATGGGATGCAAAGCACTGTGCTCTTCAACCCGACTGGCTAAATTTGCTGAGTGATTGCTTAATTGCTACTTGCTGAATCTGAAACAGCTTTGAACGTTGGTCCTCCCAGCCGCCGTCTGCCAGCAAGGCCTCTCCAGGTCCGATTGCGAACTGCTCGTGTCCCTTTTCGAGCTCCTTGAACATAGCCTCGGTGTAAGCATCAAGGGGCATGCCAATTTGACCGCCGTTTTTGAGATCCGGCTGATGGTGTTCGTCGTGCAGCTCAGTTTGGACAGCGGGCGGGAAGACCTCGACGATGCGAGTCTTGAGCTGTGCGTCCTTGAGTTGTTGCCTCACGGCCATGATGAAGGAGTGGAGGGCGGCCTTGGAGGCGTTGTAGTTGGGGGTGCGGATCATGCCAGGGACAAGGCCGAGAGTGGCGCTGATGTAGACCAGATGGCCTTGTTGCTGGGCATTGAGATGAGGCAGAAAGGCGGCTGTGAGATGGACAGCCGAGGTGTAATTCGTGGTGACCTCCGCATCTAGCTGGCTGAGGTCGAGCGAGTCCGCTTTGGTAAAGTCAAAGGCGCGCTGGATGCCCGAGTTGACGACGACACAGTCCAGGTCGGGGTTGTCTTGGAGGACCGACTTGGCAAATGCGGGGATGTCGGAGAGGTTGAGGACGTCGAAGGCGCGGCCGGTGGCGTGGGAGGGGCCGTGTTTCTGGATGAAGGCGTCGATGCGGTCCTGGCGACGGCCGGTGACGATAACTTTTGTGCCGGTCGAGATGAGCTTGGCGGCCAGGGCTTCGCCTATGCCGGAGGTGGCGCCGATGATGAGGGCTTTGGAGTAGAGAGGGGCCATGGTTGGAGGTAGGGGTTTGAATGGAGAGGGACAGATCAGTGTTAATTGCTGATTTTGACCGGAGATTATGTCGGTTTTTATTCAAGAATGCTATGTACGCTAGACATCAATTATCTGAGGCCTGCGGAGAGATCGGATCGATGAAGCTATCGCGAATCGCGCAAGACTCCCATGTTGCAACCTAATGCAGCGTTCGGTGAATGGTGCCCAAAATGGCTTAGCGCATCCTGAATCAGCGTTAACGCTGCATACGCTATGACACGGCAAAGTTCACGTAGCTAGCACTGCAATTTTAGGCTCTCCAAAGGACCTGAACCGACATGTACCTTTGGTAGGTTTCAAATCCACCCGGCCTCCATGACGCAATGCCAGCATTGATGACCATCACCCACTCAAAGTGGACTGCTTCTTCATGTCTGCGAAACAATGTGCGAAATGGTCGGAGTGCCCAAGAACAGCACCTGTCACACCTGTCGGAGGCGGAAAATAAAGGTACATCGATCTTAACGCAACATCGATCCCGTGTTTGCTGACGAGGCAATAATTCCAGTGCGATGGAAGGAAACCCGTGTGCAAACAATGCTCCCGCGCCGCCCGAAGATGCGGTGGCTTTGATATCGTCTTTCTCAACACCTCGCCGCGCCATTTCGCTCGTACAGCTGCAAATTCCCGACAGCATTCTTCATGCCTAGTACAAAGTCTAAGTCACACAGATGTGCAAACGCGGCACATGTTTGCGTTGCTCCTCCAACAATGTCTCCCTCATCCATCTCAAGCCAACGAAGAAGTTCCTCTCCGCTGGATGAGATGCGTTCCCCGCATGTCTAGTAGCAATCTACTGACGAGCGTCATGTCGACTTTGACTTGGGGATGGTATGGCAATATCGATGGACGCCGGGATCTCGCACATCGCAGTCGACAGGAGTACGGTCGAGCCCTATCAACCCTTCGAAGCGCCGCGTCAACTGTCGGCAACGATGCCGGCCGAGACCTTGAAGTCCTTGTCGCGGCCGAGCTGTTGGTGCTCTACGAGATTTACGAGTTTGGAGCGAGAAGTGATCGAGGTTGGCTGACTCATCTTGCTGGTGCTGAAAACATCTTGCAAATGAGGTGTGGTGAACTGAATGACAGCGGCATGTATCGCGATATTCTGTCATCTCATCGCTTGATATCTGCAAGTTGACGACCCGTGCCTTCTGACTGATCACATTTCCTGCTAACTGCGTCTACAGGTTGTCAGCGGCTTATCCGCGCGGACCCCGACGAATATCTCTGTGTCGAACATCTCCAGCTATCAATGCCTGCACTCTGGCGACAAGTTTCACGACCTCTTAGATATCGGAGCACAGGTTGCACAATTTCTATCGGACATCGATTACGCTTCGACTACATCACCGGACCACACCCTTTGCATTGATTACCCGCGCTTACTCAAAAGGTATCTTTCTCTGGTGGAAGTTCTGGAGACATGGAGGGCAACATCAGGAATTGATTCTTGTGCAATCTTTCCCATTTCCACTCCAAGCTTCGACCTTGAAGATGGTGAGGGGAATTCCGAAACAGATGCGCACACCCTCTACCCGAGCAAGCATCCGCAGTCTCTTGGGATTCCCTTCGACACGCTGCAAGCCGCACGATTTCTGCACTTGTGCAGCTCATTGCTGCTCGCTTTGGACCTAGCTGGGCTGCGTTTTGAACAGTCAACTGTCCATTCTCGGGCCCACTCGTTGGAATCATGGCTAGAAATATTGATCGGCCAGATGTTGCCTGAAAAGAGGTACAGGCTGGCAAGAGCCAAAAGTCTCGCCGATAACATCACATTATGGGCCGATATTTGCATCCAGAGTGCCTGGCAAAGCTTTGGCCCTGTCATGGGAACTTTTAGTCTTGCAACTGCGTTGGAATGGTACCAGTTTGAGACCAATTACACAGATGCAGGGACAGATGAGACACGGGACGAAAGTCTGAAGACGAATATGAGCCACTGTGCGCGACTCTTGCAACGGTTACAACCCAGGTAATAATGACAACGAACGAAAGTTTACATTTTGTCGTCACCTCTACCGTCTACACGTTGGGAAGATTCCACAAAAAGTCCCAAGACCGATCATCAGACTCTGGTAAATCAGGTCCCCCATTCCAAAACCCAAAAGGCGCAACACTCGGATCAAAGGGCAACGCCATCCAGTCATCCATGCCTCCAAACTGCATACCTTCTAAGGCACTCTCTGCATGATTCATACCGCTGTGGAACTCCAACTGGTTGCTTGTATGTGCTGGAGAAATGCCCTGCGGTATCGAGGCTGCAATCATTCCCTCTCGGAACTTCTCGAGGTGCATCTCCAATAGTTCTCCATAACGACACGCCAGGTGCATCTCGTCCAAGTTGCTCTGTTGCAGCGCTTTGATGACAGTCTCCAACATGTCGAGGGATGCTTGTAGGTCCGCCGTGCGCGTGCCCAGACTGAGCGCCTTGAGCAGGAAAATTGAAGCGGTGATGATGCGGAGGAAGATTCTCATCGGGCAGTGCCGAAGCGTCCCGGCTTCGAATATTCGATTAACGGACTCGAGCACTTGACAAGATCCATCAATGACTTCCTTGATGAATGCATAGTCGACTGACGTGATGGAGGATTGCAGAATATCGGGGTTCGTCACTCTTGGCGCTCCCTTGCCGAGGACGCGCTCGACGACAGCTTGGATGCCGAGTGAGTTCATAAACGCCCGCAGGTGGTTGAACTCGATCGAGACGTCTTCGAACCCGTGAGCAGACAGTTCTGAACACAATTAGTCAGCCGACATTGACATGGGGAGTGGGTTGAAGTGGACATACTGTCTGGGTGCAGGTGCGTCGCTTTCCAGGAGGAGAGCTGCTGCTGAAAATGCTTAATGATGGTGACATATCGTCCGCTGTTGATCGAGTCTCTCGTCACCGCCGCAGACGGGAACAACACATCGATGATGGTTCTCAAGAGTCTCGTGAGGTCCATCCACGCGGTAATCATGGCCGAATCTTGGTTGGAAATCCCTGTTGGCTCAGAAAGCAATTGCGATAGGGACGCGGGAATCATCGAGGGGCAGCCCAGGCGACTGGACTGCTGTTCCATAAAGATGTACATGAGCTGCCGCAACCGGGCCTGTTGGGCGCGCAAGTTAGGGAGTTGACTTGGCGTGGCCGAGGGATCAGATGGTTCTCCCACGTCGCAGATTCCGAGCTCGAGGGCAAGTGACTGCACGCATCCGAGCAACATCCAAGACATGCGATCGGAGATCTTAGCTGGCGTGATGACGTCCCTGAGCCAGTGGCCGTTCGTGTCAGCAATCTCGGCCTGATTTCCAAACGGGTCGTCCCGAGGATCCGACTCTGTCAACAACACTGAAGAATCCCAGCCGTCAGCAGCAGGCGGGAGATGGATCGCACGCGGATGCCACTCGATAATGAGGAGCAGCGCTTCAATTGCTCCCCGCGTCCTCGTCTTTGCCTTGGAGCGTTTCTCGTGTCCGAACATGAGTCGCATGATAAGGTGCTGGCAATGTTCCCACAGACGGTGGTGGATCAGCGTGCTCCGAGCAAGGCCGCCGGCGCCCTCGAGGACGTGGTAGCGGGACGAGATCATCAAGATGACGCAGCAGAGGAGGGGTTCTTGGGTGATGAGCTTGAAGTGGCCGTCGTGGCTGGGGTCGAAGGCTTTTGACACGGGTGATAGCGGCGCGAGGTTCTTGTGGAAGCTTGAATCGTTGCATACATTAGTCTGGGTATACCATCCAAACCGATGATGACTTACAGATCAACATATGCAATGGCCTCTTCGGCTGTGAACCAGCCCATCTTTGTGAATCGGAACGCGCGCCACAGTCTCAGCACTTCCGGAGACGGCGTCGAGGAGCACAATGGCATTGCGTCTCTGGCAGTCGAGGCTGTTGTTCCCGGCGTGGCCTGCTCAGCAGAAGCATTGATCCGGGTCCGGGAGGTCGGCGGCGAATTCGTCGTCGTATCGCCGCCGTCGGTGTCGGCCCTCTCCACTGCGGCTTGGAAAAGCAAGTTCATGGCGTCCTTGCTGTTGGAGACGAGGGTTCTCATAAGGCTGTCGGTGAGGTTCCCGCCGTTGCTGTCAGAAGGTAATGAGGCATCATGGCCGTCAGGCGGGGGTGGGTCTCCGGGTTCGTTGCTTTGCATGGTCGTGTCATAGTTCTGGTCGCTTGTTAAGAGTGTCTGCTCCCCATGGCGTTCATCGTTTTGATGTCCCAGCGGTGGCGGTGGTGGTAGTGGCGAAGGGCTTTCGAGAGGTGCATAGTCTATTCAATTGGCAGTTAGCAACGTGTCTTGCTCAACTCGGTGCCATGGGAAACAAACACCAAATATGACGTTCCCAAGAATGAGATCTTACCATAGTCATCCGGCTCTCGAGATGACGACCCGCGACGGATGCTAGTGACGGACTGTTTCCGATGTGATCTCTCCTCGCTGAAAACGCACGCCTTGGACTCTCTCTGGCACCTCAAGCAAGATGCACCCGGATTATCGACGATGCAGCGAATCTTCTTCTTGCGACACAGCTCGCAGGCCTTGTAGCTCCTCTGAAAGTTGCGAACGCGGCGGCCCCGCAGCGTGGATCCATCGGTGCGTGGGAATGCGGGGGACGATGGTTGGTCATCCATGAAGGCCGGGGTAAATGAGAGATTGGGTCTACGGGGAACTGTTGGTTAGTATGCCGTGAGTATGACGGGGGGTTGTTGAGGTTCGGTTGTTGAAGGAAGTATTGAGGCGAGTCCGGAAAGTGGCGGATGGTGACGGATTTATAGCTTCAGGCCGCCTCGACGTAGTTCGCACTACCCCGCAAAGTGCTCCATGCTGCCGCCGGTAGGGCGATTTGCCGATGGGTGGTCATGGGTGTGTTGTCATTACTTGCGGTGAATGTGATTGAGCGAGGAAAGGGGCCAAAGGAAGCCAAGCATCTCCTGGGTCGTATAGGTAGTTCGGAGACTAGGCCATCTCTAGGCGGAAGCATGGATCATGAAGAACCCAAGGGACATGATCAATTAATCGCATTTGAAGTCATCTTCCTTCTCCCAAACGCCGTCAATACTATAGCAGCATACTGTGGGAGACATGGTGCAAGTCTGATCGATGGCAAATACCTGAAGCATAGAGGCAGGTCCTTCATGTACTACCTATTAAAAGTGTGAAACTATCTGCAACTTCCTACAAATCGAGCATCAGGGCATCGTCCGAAGCCATCCCCGCGAAAGAAAAAAATACCGGCATTCCTCCTTCAACAAGCAGTCTAAGTCAGATAGCGGAAGTTCTCGTGCTTGTCACCAAGCTCAGTCACGTCGACGGTCAAATTGGCATCCACGGGTCCGTACTCCCGATCTCGCCTCTTATTCTCCCGCTCCAGCATAAAATGCAACCCCAAGGCCAGAACGCTAATGAGGCCGGTGAAGGCACAACCAATGGCCGTTCCACGTAGATACATAGGTCTGCAGAGTTAACTGTTAGTGCTTGTCCCTTGACAATGAAAGTTGTCAATATTGGGATCCAACTCACCCGTCTGAACTCGGGAAAACAACACTGCTGACAAAGGACGAGCATTGGCCGAACGTGGCGAGAATCGCAAGTCCCGCGCCCTTCTTCGAGTCTCCTCCCTGGTTGTTGAGCAGCCAAGTGATGTTGATGGCAAGTGCGGGAAACACGCCGCACGATGCAAGGAAGACGCCCGCGTACCGGGCTGCTTTCTTGGACTCGTCTTGAACGAGCACCAGGATAAGATACCCGGTAAACCCAACCAAAGAACTTCCCGTTACGATGAACCCTCGCTTGCCGTACCGGTCGCTAACAAAGGCAGCAGCCACGCAGCACAAAAAGGCCAAAAAGTACGGTGGCGCCGTCAGTCCCTGCGCGGTGACGGATGAGAAGCCCATGTCCTTGACAATGACGGGCAGAAAGTTGGACAAGCCGGCAAAGGAATAGTTGCAGCAGAAATGAATCAGAGTGTGGACGTAGTTCTGGTAGTCTCGCAGACCAGCAAAGATCTGGTCCCAGCGAACTCCCGTCTTTTTTGTTCGGTCGCGGACTTGAAGGCGCTCGACGGCGAATGTGGCGTCTTCTTCAGAGAGGTATTTGGCCTTGTCGGGAGAATCGGCGAGGAGGAACCAGACGACGACCGAGAAAGCGACGGTCGGGGCACCCTCTGCAGCAAGCCATTCGTTAGAATCATTACGATGTTGAGGAAAAGGGAGTGGGGGCAAAACATACCAATGATGAAGAGATATCTCCAGGGCTCCAAGCTGCCGTTGATCTGGGTGATGCCGTATGCCAAAGCAGAAGCAAAACAGTTGGCCAGTGGCGACATCCCAAGCAGGAGAGAAACGCGGAAGCCGAGTTCGTTGCGACGGTAGAACATGGACAGGAAGTAAGGCGCACCAGCTCCAAATGCTGCTTCAAAGATGCCGAGCAAAGCCCTGGTAACGATGAGATGGCTAAGACGCTGAGAGGCACCGGAGCACATGGCTGCAGTTCCCCAGCTAGGTGGAGAGTCAGTGAGTATAGCATTTAAGTGTGAGGTTAGGATTGAGGTTAGGAGCAAGGTCAGGAGTTTGGGTAGGGAGTGATAATGCCAGACTTTTGGCTTGTCACTTTACTATTGGTCAGATACTTACAGAATGCACAGCACAGAGACATATTTGCTAGCGGGGAGAATCTTCCAAAACAGATTGGTCCATTCAAAGCAGACGTAGCAGATGTAGAACGCGTTGAGGACCCAGGCCCAGTCAGCATCGCTAAGGTGAAGGTCCTCTCGTGCACCCGCAGCCTTTGCATTGCCAATATTTCCCCGGTCGAGATAGGAGAGGACATAGAGCATGCAGACAATGGGGAGAAGACGGCGATCAAACTGTTATTCAGGAGTTAGTTCAAGCACCTATGAGGAATGAATCGTGTGAGACGGACAGTTCGCCTGATTCTTCGGCTGGCCTCGTCGGGAACTGGGACGGTGCATGGCTCGCTGAGTCCTGCTTTATGTTCTAGTTCTTCCGCTCTGATAGAGGACTTGCAGTCGGGGTCTTGCGGGCTCATGTTGGCAGTGCGGTATTGTTTGTTAGTAGTGAGATAGGTAGACAAAAACAAAGGCCCAGAGCAAACTCTGGTGTTTAGTTAGGCTCGAGCGTCTGTTGAAAAGGGGATGAAGGCCATTACTGGGGGATGCGTAAGGTGCTCTTAAATAGCCGCGATGCTACCATGTACACCGACACTCTCCGGAGTTGAAGGCGCTTCGGATATCGTCAAGGGGCCAAACCACCAGCTGACCGTCCGAGCGCCAGCATGAAAGCATCCAGATACAATCGAACCAAGGATGAATCGAGTCCTCGAATGTGCGGGGTCCCCGCATTCCCCAGATGAGATTCCTTTCGCCCCGGCTGCAGATTCGCCCCATCCATGGCCCCATCACATCGATAGCCCGGAGGCGTCACTTTCCGGCAGTTTCCTGACATATCCGAAGCTGCTTGACATGGCCGGGACGACTCACCGAGGGCCGATTTGTCACGTTCACTTGGCCATGGGCTATATAAGATGAAGCTGTAGTCTTGCATCATCACAATCAAATCAACATCATTAATCCTAACCACTCTACCCCCCTTCAGCCAAGAACAACCCTTCCCAACACTCACCATGTCCAAGTCCATCGTCAACACCACCCCTTACCCCTTCAAGTTCGAGCCTACCGTGGTTGAAAAGCCCGGCAAGCCTGGACAGAATCAAGATGTTAATCTGCCACTCCAGAATGTCCGCGGCAAGATTCCATCTCTACAAGCTGCGCGGCTGAGGACCATGATGCTGGAAGCCCACAAAGACCCCAGCAAGATCCTCGCTCACTGCTGCAGCTATGACGGACTGTCGTCTCGCCTGGTCGAGGAAGCCGGTTTTCCGATGGTCTTCCTCGCTGGATACACCGTGGCCAGCTCGTATGGTCTTCCCGATACCGGGTACATCGCCATGGCCGAGGTGTGCGACAAGATCCAGGAAGCCGTTCGCCAGGTCTCTGTGCCAGTCATGGCCGATGGAGATACCGGTTATGGCAGCCCTCTCAACGTCCGAAGAACGGTGGAGAGCTTTGCGCACGCTGGCGCAGCTGGCATCATGATTGAGGATCAGACTTGGCCAAAGAGTATGTGAACATGGTCGCTGAAACGGCTCTTTAAGAGCGATGGGCGCAAAGCTAACTTGTCGTTTCAGGATGCGGACACACTAAGGGCAAAGCTGTCGTGTCCCGAGGAGAGGCTTATGCTCGTATTCAGGCCGCTTGTGACGCCCGAAACGAGGGTAAGGATATTTTCATCCTCGCTCGAACTGATTCCCTTATCCACGGATGGGAAGAGGCCCTGACCCGCGCCAAGGAGTTCAAGAGAATCGGTGTTGATGCGGTTTTTGTCGAGGCACTTCCCGACCGTGAGTCGATGCGAAAGTGTGTTGAGGAACTAGATCTCCCAACCTTTGCCAACAGTAAGTAATTTTTTTAAAGCAAGAAATTAGCCAAAACTAACGGTTTTGTAGTCATCGAAGGCGGCAAGACTGAGAATCTGTCGGCCAAGGATCTTGCTGAGATTGGATTCTGCGCCGTTGCCTATCCCTGGACGTTGGTTGCAGCCAAGTTGAGGAGTATCCGGGAGACTCTGGAGGAGTTGAAGAAGAGTATGACTGTTGGGGCGCCGCCGATGATTCTGTCTTATAGTGAGGTTTGCGAGGGCGTTGGGTTCAACAAGTATTGGGGTTTGGAGGAGAAGTACAAGTTTCACGAGGATGGTTTGATCAATGGGGGCAATTAGACATGGCTAAAGAGATCTAGTTATACCTGGTGTTAGATTGAAAAGGTCTCAATTGACGAGGTAGTCAACTCTTGGTATCTTGACTTTGGTCATCATGTGATAGCTTCGAGTATGCAGATTTGCGAAATCCTTCACTTATCTCTATCGTCATTCAACCTTCAGTCTCTATCAGCAAGAGGCCGATATCGCGGCGGTGAGTGCCAATGGCACCATCGCCCTGTGGGGCCGAGTACAGCTCGACACAGTTCAAGAATACTATCACTCCGACACAGTACTAGAATACCTCGACGGCACAATATGGACGTTATCAAGCAACTCAGTAGCCCTGAATATGGAGCCATAACATGTGTCGAAATGCACACTGTTGGCATGCCGACTCGGATCGTCATGCAAGGCTATCCGACCACAACAGGCACTCTTCTCGAACAAAAAGAGGAGGCGAGAATGAACCATGATGACATTCGCAAACTCTTCCTCCACGAGCCCCGAGGCCATGCAGACATGTTCGGCGCCATTCTACGGCCATGCACGGAATTAACCACCGCTGGGAAAGCGCACATGGGTCTTCTGTACGTTCATGGTGACGGCTACAGCAACATGTGCGGGCATGCTACGATTGCCGTCGGCCGATTTCTCATCGATACACATGACCTTGATGTCTTTCCGCGTAGGAACGACGTCAGGTTTGACGCGGAAGGCAAAACCGCGCAGCTGGTTCTCCACGCTCCCGGCGGTTTAGTCGAAGTGACCGTCCCGACCAACTCGGACGGCTCACGTTCAGATCCGACGCGGCCCGTCTCATTCATTGCTACTTCGGCTTATGCGTTGGCTACAAAATTGACAGTTCACATCCCGCAAGAATACAGATGGCCCGAGTTAGGCAATCGCGACACTGTCGAGGTTGAATTGGCATATTGCGGTGCCATCAGTTGCCAAGTCCAGGCCCTAGGCGGGCTCGGTTTCTCAGGAGCAACTCTGTTAAAACCGATCAAAGATTTCAGTTCGCTCAAAAATGCAGCGAGGCAACTAAGAGATGCAATCAATGCGAACCCGGAATACCGTCAATATCTCTGTGTCCCAGGTCAAGAAGCGCCCGGCTCGCTCTACGGGGTCATGATAACAGACAGATATCTCCGCACTCCGCCTGAAGGCAGCCGAGCGGTCCATGCAGGTCTGTATTTCTTTGGCGATATGCAAATCGATCGATCTCCGACGGGCAGCGCAGCCGCGGCAAGAAACGCCTTGGCCTATGCAAATGGGGCGCTGAAGGTTGGAGACTCTTGGGCGTATCAATCGCTGGTCTCCCAAGCTTTCGTTACGGAGGGTCTTACTGCGACAATAGTACACGCGGAGGGGAGGCAGGAACACGAGGCTGGACATTCTGCTGGGCCAGTTTGGGTACGGGTAGCGGGACAGGCATTTTACACTGGGACTCACACCTTTGTTGTAGAGACCAAAGATCCTCTTGGTGAATCTGGGTTCCTTCTCGAGAAGATCAATCCTGGGCTGACGACTCGGTATTACCTAGGCGAAGATGAAGAAGAATGGATAAGGCAAAACAATCCATAATGGCTCACTCGAATAGATAGTCTATATGTTAATACTTCCAGACAATACCACCACTCTCTCTAAACCTATGCCGCCAGAAACTTCTCCACGGCATTTGTGAATTGGTTAGGATCCTGAAGCGGCGCGAAATGGCTCACACCAGGTAGGATTTGCAACTGGCTACCCTTGATCGCCGCGTGTAGCTTCGCCGGCACATCCAGATTAATCGCCTCCTCATGCTCAGCTCCGACAATAATGACCCTAGAACCATCTATCCTTCCGAGCTGCGCATCGGTGAACTGCGGCAACGTGGCTTCCATTGTGCCGACCTTGGTCCCGAAGACGGTGAAGTTGGCGTTGGGCTGCAGCTCGGCGTACTCGGTACGACAGCGGGCGACAAATTGACCAAAGATGGCCGTGTCGCTGAAGGTGGCGTTGGTGTCCTCGGGCTTTGCAGCGCCGCCAAAGACGAAGGCCTTGTGGATGGGCGCTGCGTTGGTAGAGTTGATGAGGGCGGCGAGGGTAGTTATGGCCCCGTCTGACCAGCCGACGACGTTGTACTGCTTGACGCCTGCGGCTTTGAGCTGCGCGTAGATATCGTTGGCCATCTGGTCGTATGTGAAGACATCATCGGCGTTGAAAGTCGAGCGTCCGTGGCCTCGACGGTCGACGGCGATCACGTAGTGGCCGTTGGAGACGAGGCGGGAGATGACGGCGCCGAAGTAGGCCGAGTAGCCAAGGCCGCCGTGGTCCATGACGATGGGAGTACCGCCAGCCTTCTCATTGTACTTTTGCATCCATAGATGGACGCCGTTGATGAGTGTGGTTTTGCTGGTGATTGGCGAGGGAAGCTTGGGTGTTGCCGGGAGCGTGAGCCAAACGGGAGTGGTTTCGCGAATGGCCAGGCCATTGACGCTGCTCACGAGAGCGATACAGGCCGCAAATGAGGGGAAGAGCATTTTTATGTTTTGGTGTGTGCAGGGACAGCCAGTTGATAGACAGAATGAGTCTCAGGGTCATAGATATATAGGTGCCTTCATCTGAGCAGGTATGATCTAATAGCAACACGGCGAAATCGGTATGCCGAGAGCGAGAGTATTCGGAACTTGCGGACTCGGCAAACCCGGGAGTTTGGGGCTTTTCAAAAGTCTAAATGCCTTGAAACTCGACAGTTACTAGGGTGCCTTGTTCGAAAACTACAAGCGTTAAGGTCTATTCATGCCTGGTAAGGGCTATGCGCAAAGAATAGGTGAGGGTATCGTGCGGGTCTTCGTATTTGCACGTCCCACGCTCATTAAACTGTATTTAAGCGACTATAACGGTTTGGAACGTTAATCGAAGCGAGAATGGAATCTTCTATTTGACGAATACTCCGAGCACCGGACCAAGGTTGGGCAAGACGGACTCGTTTCGCCCGGCCCGCCCCAGGGAGATAAAGAAGCGCGCGCGAATTAATTTGCTATTAACTTCGTAATACCGTGCAGCAATGGAGAGAAACGTTAGAGAAGACTGCCAAAGCTTGTTGGCCTTTGATCGTATTTGGGGGTTCAGAAGCCCCCAGCGGCTAACAGAGTCAAACATAGCAACAAGGCTAACACTCACCTGGCAAGTCTACCATCATGTCATGATTGAGACCTATCGAAGTTATGACTGCCTCAACTCCGGGATGCACGGCCGACACTCCCCTATGTCGACCCCACACGGCGACCGGATCCGGGGCCGATTGATCGGCTGCGCCAGCCGATGATCCGTCGATAACATGCGAACTTGGAGATGGGATAGTGATTGCCGCTTCTCGACTTTGCACCGAATCACCACCAACATGGATAGCACAAGCTCTTTCTGGATTGAGTCTGAAGATTGGCACACAGCTGGCGAGCCCTTCCGCATCGTCAACAAACTACCACCGGGCCATCTTCCTGATGCACTCACAGTCGCGGAGCGTCGCTTCGCAATCATCAACGGCCATGGCCATCCGCTAGATGCGCTCCGTCAGTCGCTTTGCCATGAGCCTCGCGGCCATGCTGACATGTACGGCGGCTTCATCACGCCTCCCAACGACCCCGGCGCTCACTTTGGTGTCCTGTTCTGGCACAAAGACGGGTTCTCGACAGCTTGTGGCCACGGCACTATCGCTCTGGGATATTGGGCCGTCGCAAATGGACTGGTGAAGATCCCAGAGGACGACGGTGTTGTCGATGTTGTTATCGACGTGCCATCAGGACGCGTTGTGGCCAACGTCGCCGTCAAGCAAGGGAAGCCCGTTCACGCCGACTTTATCAACGTGCTGAGTTACCAGCTCACAGGAGAGCTTCCTGTCCCAGTCCCTTCCCGCGATTGCGAAGTGCACCTCAATCTTGCATTCGCGGGGGCTGTTTACGCAACGCTGGATGCGGCGCAACTGGGGCTGAAAGTCGAGCCAAGCAATGTCAATGAGTTCATCCAGCTCGGGCGAGAAATCAAGTCTTCTCTCGGCGAAAGAGCCAAGCACAATACATATGACTTGTACGGAGTCATTTTCTACAACGAGGAAGGCGATGGTGGCCGGGACGAGGGTGGAGTTGTTCGACAGAGGAACGTCACCGTCTTCGCCGACGGACAAATCGATCGCTCACCTTGCGGGTCTGGGACCTGCGCCAGATTGGCAGTTCTTCTTGCGGCAGGACGGATCGGTGCTGGACGTTCTAAGCTATTGCACCGGTCCATCATTGGATCAACATTTGAAGGGGACATTGTATCTGAGGAGAGAAGCCCTATTGGCGACTTCCCGGCCTGTGTCCCTCGGGTGAGAGGCAACGCCAGTCTTGTTGGACGCATGAACTTCTTCATCGATCCAAGCGATGCCATCTTCCCGGGCTTTCTGCTGCGATGAATAGATAAGATACAGTAGTCCAACGGTCACAATAATGTGTTACGGCTTGTCTCGTGGGTCGCATACTTGACGGTAGACAAAGAAGGACGAACTACGCAAACGGATAAAAAAGAACAAGCTCGTGCAATTAGTGGTGGTCTGGTAAGTCAACTTGGATATATCAAACAGTTGCAAAAGGGCTTTGCTTTACCGATGAAGAAGGTTTGATATGATATGAACGCCGGTTTGCCTTTCATCTAGGTAGATAGGTGTAGGGTGGTTTGAGGTGTCGCGAAACAAGACGGCATTTAAACATGTTGCTTTCCGGGACGATGTGTCAATTCAAATTTGGGGTTTGGATAAAATCAGATCATATTTCAACAAAACCAGTTAAGAGATTCAGGAAAAGGTACAAATAGAATTGAAGTGAAATAGCCTGTGCCTCAACTCCGTCCTCCGTGTTTGGTGTCCGATTTCCAGTTGTCAAGCAGCAATTTCAGATGACCCACAAGTGCCGATCCCGGATAAAATGAGCCGAGAATGAGATGCCTGTTCAACGCTCCGATCGATGTTTGGAGAGCCATCAGTGTTTCATCTTGAGAACTGGCTTCGTTCTCGAGCCGTTTCGAATGTTTTGCCGTGGTATTAACCACTATCCATGGGCAAGCCGAGAGAGCCTCCTTCTCGTGCGCAGTCGAGCAGCTTATGGAACCACAGATTCAGGTGTCTCTGCGTAAACGTTGGCCGCTGTTGTCGAAGAGCTGATGACTTCTGGTGTCTCCGCGTAAACATTGGCCGCTGTTGTCGTAGAGCTGGCGGGTTCTGGTGTCTCCGCGTAGATGTTTGCGCTGGTGGTTGTGGTAGGATGGCAGGGCGAGGCGAGAATGCCTTGGCACTGGAGGCCAAGGAAAAGGAGCGTATGAGTGAAGCGCATTTTGAGAATGAGAGTGGTGGTTTTGGTAAGGAATGAATGTCTCTATCAAAGAGGAAGAAATGAAAAGATGGCTGAATGTCCAGAACTGCCTTCACCAGAGTGCTGCTGACTCCGGATTATTATGTACTTGGTGATGGTCGAGAAGCTGAAAAAACGCCCCCTGGCGCTAGATCACCAACAGTCCAAGCCAAGCAACGCTTCACGAGGCTCATTACAGCGCCCCGCGCAAGCTCCCCTAGAGTTATGTTTCTCAGCTTCGGGTTGGTCAATGGCGAAAAGATCCCGGACGGTGGCTTCGAGAGCTGATGGTGGTGCACCCAGCCCTAAGAGCTCAAGACGCCGTCCATGCGGGGTGGTCCAGAGCGCTCGTAACTCGTTAATGAGTGGCTTTATGCTTAAACGGTGACTGGCGAAACGGTGGGCGGCGAAGCCCTTAATTACAGGCCGTTAGGCTGGAGAGATGCTGCCAATGCTGACGGCGTGCAGAGGTGAAACCGCCAACGGGACGGGGCCTCACGGATGTAATTTGACGTGTTTGCCAAAGGACCAAAACAATTATTCACCCCGACATGTTTTTTCATCATCGGTTTATCGCGCGTGTCAGGTGAATCGCGGCTCTGATCGCCGTGTTTGGGGAAAAGCCTTGGGTATGCACGACATTGCTATTACCCCGTATGCTCGGACGATGGACGGCAATGCAATGTTACATGAGGAGAGAAGGTTGAATTGAGCATCTTTCTGATCCTGATCAAATAAATGAAAACTCCTAACTATGTCTTAGCTCGGTCCATCCATTGAACCTCGTGTCCGTGTCACCTATCTCTCCTGGAAGTCTATGAAGTAAGCAGCCCTTCGGAAGGACTGCGTCTTTTGCAAGCTAGTGAAGTGTGTGTTAGTGCACGAAGCATGATGCAGGGGATTCACGCAGTGACACAAACATTTCAGACCCTCATCAACGATACGTTTCGTCCAGCCCACCAGCTGCGTGGCGCTCAGTTGCCGGAACTCGCCCAGCGATTGGAGCTTCTCCGGCCGACGTTTCGAGAGCTGGTGCTTGGTGGTGACGCGCTTGGTGTTGAGATTGAACAGGGACGTTCTCAGCGGCCGGAAAGCGTTCCGTTGCAGGGACATTGCCAGCAGCAGCCGGCGCCGTCACCCCCGGCGCTGTAACCCCCGGCTCGGCGCCCGCCTTTCGGTTCCATTCATGACGGGCAACCATCTCATCCACGTTCCGCACATCCTGCTTGCCCTTTTCCCTGATGGCCTGGTTCTTTGTGTTTTTGGCTACTGATGTTGGGTCGGTAGGATCCTTCTCGAAGGCCTTGTCGGTGGCGTCGAGAAGGTCCCCGCGAACGGCATCGCCAGCACCCTTGACACCCTTGAGCGTCGTCTTGACATCGTCGACTAAGCGGGACATGATTGTGATTGTGAGTTGATATAGGCTTTGAGAGACGTTATTTTTAAAGAAGAACTCAAGGGAGATCTGAAAGAATTATCTGGAGTCCTGTTCTTGGTGGTCGTCCAACTTATACCTACCCAAAAGATGAGAGATCAGCTGGCGATCAAACGGAAATGGTGATGACGCACTTCATCAGCGCTTATCCAAGTGCCTCTATGATGTAATGAGCTTGAATGTCCACTTCCAACATTTCTCCCCATCAGGCATTGGAAATGTCGCCACCACCAAACTGTCCGAAGGTCGATCATGTAGACAAAGCTATCTCATGGCAACAATTAGCTCATTTATATTTTCGAAATGCCTTGCCGCATCTCCGAGGCCTTCATCAGCGAGCCGTCTTCTCAGCTCTGTTTTTCTGATCATGACTTGGCCAGTATGCTACCGCGAGATGAGCCAGCTATTAATCTAAATTATATGCTCTATCAAGAATTCGCACACGTTCTGAGGCAGCTCTATCTCTCTATATCTTACAATATCACCTTCAATCGCTGGTGAGTCCACCTCCTACACATATTCGGCGCAAATGAGATCACCGCCCAAATCCATCACCTCCCGAATCGTGGCATTGGGCACAATCCCGACCATCCAAAGGTTGTGGTTCAACGTAGTCGTATTGCCAGCATCTCCATCATAGTTGAGAATTGACGAGCTCGGATAGTCCATTCCGTTCTGCGTCAAGTAACTGGTCAACGGCACATTGCGGCCGCCCATGTCGGTGAGACGCGACGTGAGATTGGCTTGCTGCCACAGCCACCAGAGTCGGTCAAGGTTGGAGTGGTGGAGGAAAAACAGCGGCTCGCCAGGGCTGCCGACGACATCCATCATCTACGTCGCTGTCAGCTCTCTTGGCGCTCTAATTTTTCATGGCCATCTTTCTTACCGTGCCTCCAACAGCGGAGTGGCCAGCCGTGTGAGGATTCGCCTGATAACACTCAAAAGCGTCGACATAGGTCGTGGTGTTGAAGCACGCATCGATGTACTCCTGCTGACCGGACTGGAAACCCTGTTGGTTGAAGGATCGCGACAGGCAGTAGCTAGCATCGGTAGAGGACGAGTTCAAATGCAGCGTCAGGTTGACAAAGGGCCCGTCAGTGACACAATTGCCATCACCCTCACCACCAAAGCCAGTGTCGGGATCAAAGAGGACGGAATTGTTGAGAGCGTCCATGTCGAGCACCTCGTTCCAATAGGGTTGGCCACCTTCGTATCCGCACTCGGACTGGAGTAGGTATTCATGTACGCGCATGAAGTACCTGTGCCACGGTAGGAAAGCGCCCTATAGACGCGTTAGAATGTCACCTTCTTTTGTTGAGAAGTGCGAAGCTTGAAGTTTGACGCACCACATTGTGGATGACATTCGACTGCGTAATATGAGCCCAGTCGAGTTCATCCCACCGGTTCTGAGCACCAGTGATGCCAGCTTGAGCAGGGCGAGACATCAGGCAAAGTTCAGCATCAATGTATGCAGACTTTTCAGTAGTGGTCATGTTGTTCCTGTGATTTTTAGTCATGCTTGAGCTTTTATCCACGGTCCCGGGCAAACCCACCATGCTTTTCGCTGCGTCTTGCTGGTGCAGGTTGTATTCCATGATGCAGCTGTGGCCAGACTGGAGGCAGCGAGAACAAAAAGTAACGAACGTAAGATGGGGGCCATTATGATGACTTAACGAATGAGTTGGCTTATATTAGTGGTAATGAGCGACTGAGACTTGAGTTTGCTGGCTTGTGAGGATGGATTTAAACACCAAAGCTCACCAGCTTCGATGCAGACATTCTTATAGACATTCCCTCATCAAGTAGATCAGATTCGGTTCAAGGAAACACAGAACCTATTCTCTAGTTACGCAATCACGCCATTGCAAAATCGAATCCGCGTCACTAAGTTGCGGCAGTCTGATCGTCTGGTTACGAGGCGATGTTGCATCGCCAAGCTACGCGTCACAAGAAGCACGAAAATCTTCATAAATCATGACCATCATGGGACCCATGTAACAATGCAGCAATCAAGATCCCTTAAGCCTCACATCCTCTCAATTTGAACCCTAGTCTTGGACATACGTACGCGGTCAGTGTGGAGCTGAAACCCCTTTCTTGGGATGTGGACCTGGATGCGACGCCGAAAAGGGGAGCAATTGATCTCAACTTGGAATCTTGAGAATGCGTCGAGGGTGTTTATGTCTTTTGAGATTCAATTGATAGTATGCGTAGGATAAATCAACCGAATTGTTACTAGACCGGTCCAAATTGGACGAGACCATTGCATGGAGTCCCCATCAAGTCAGCATTGGCTTTAGCAACTCAGGAGACCCTCCAAGGACAAACCAGCCCTACTGAAACAACTCGAGTACGTTACGTAGGTTGCTCAGTCTTCAATGCAACTCTATATTCACAACGCTTTGGCCAATGCTGAAAGAGTTTTAAAATGAAACAAACGGCTCATTCGTCTGGGTCTCGGGCTCTTTAGTCTTTACGTCGTTGTGGTGCCACTCCCTATGCTCAGTATTTTGAGATCACGTTCACAAGAATAATTTTTCGCATCGATCCATACAATATGTTGACATAGATTCTAAATTTGCCTGCTTTGCGAACTTGCCCCTCGGTAGATCTAAATTACGCGCCAAGAGGCCCCCGAGAACTAACCGAGAACCAGAAGAGCAAGGAGAAAATCTGCACTCAAATCACCACATCTATCCGACCCCAGCCTAATAAGTGTATAGGAAGCGCGGGTTGTGCTCGCCCAGCTCCTCGATCTCCTCCTGCGCCATGCCTTGCACCTTATGATCGTCCTTACCAGCCAGCTTTCTCTTGTTCTGATGACGGAACCATGCCCAGAAGGAAAGATAGATGGCAGCAGACACGGCAACCATTGCCATGGAAACGGCATGGCCCTTGATGAAGCGAGGGCCGTCGGCGGTTGGGTACAGCTATCAACGCGGCTCAGTCAGAAGCAGAACTTTGAAAATATGTTATGATGATGGATGTGACTTACAAATGGAGCCGGAATGCCGGCAGAGTTGCCAATGGTAAGCTGCAAGCCCGTGGCCACCGTACGTTTGCCGTATCTCGGGTTGTTGCTGGGGAGCCATGCGAGCGGAATGCCAACGACCACGTACAACCCCATCGCAGCGAGGAAGCAGCCAAAGTACTTGACGTTTCCAGGGGCAGGGCTCGTCAAGATCGCATAGCCGCAGGCACATACGAAGCCAGCGCCCACCGCAAACACGGCGCGGCGTTGGGTGCGGTCAGAGAGGTAGGCAACGACAAGATAACTCACGGCTCCCAGCCCGTAGCAAGGCACGGTTAGGGCTTGGACCTGCGGCACCGTCCAGTCGCCAAGGCCTCTGATGATGGTGGGCAGGAACGTCGAGTAGCCGTAGAGAATGACGTCGCCGCCAAACTGGCCGATGCAGAACAGCCAGATCTTCCAGTCCTTGAGCCCCGCGTACACGTCCTCCTTGTGCATCTGGTCGGACGACTTGGTGTGGCCAACCTGTCGGCGCATGCGGGCTTGGATGAGTTCCCGTTCCGCTGGGGTGAGATAATGCGCCGTCTCGGGGCTGTCGGCGAGCCAGAACCAGATGGCAATGCCAAGAATAAAGGTAGGCAGTCCTTCGATGATGATAATCCATCGCCATCCTCTGAGGCCTGCGACTCCGTCCATGTGACCAATACCATAGGCGAGCAGGCCACCCATGGACCCAGCAATGGCAGCGGACACGAACAGGTATCCAATTCTAAGGGCGTATTCGCGCTTCGTGTAAAACATTGTCAAGTAGATGGTCAAGCCTGGGAACAGACCGCCCTCGAGGGCGCCGAGTATAAGACGACAGGCAATCAAACCTCCATAGCTCTGAACGACACCAGTCAGGGTGGCGACGATGCCCCAAGCTGTAGTGATGAAGGCAAGCCAGCGGGAGGGAGTGAAGCGTTTGATGACCAGGTTGGAGGGCAGTTCAGAAAGAACGTAGGTGGCGAAGAGCACGGAGACGGCGGTTTGGTACTGGTTGCCCTCGAGGCCGAGATCTTCTTCGAGGCCGTAGAGACGGGCGTTGCCGATGTTGACGCGGTCGAGGAAACTCAGGAGGTAGAGGAGCATCACGGGAGGGACGATCCAGAGGTCGAGTTTGCGGAGGAGCTTCTTCTCGGCTTCCTCGTCGATGTAGATGTCGTCTCGGGGATCAATCGGCGTTTGTTCAATGTCTTTGTTTGCGCTCTTGCTCTGGAACTCATCCGGGTTGAGAGAGCCCGACGGCGGGGCGTCTGTTTTTGAAGCCATTGCGAAAAGCAGATTGATAGTTGGAGAAGAAGGGGGCCGTTTAGCATGCAGTAGCAAGAAGGCTATGAAGCTGCCTGTTGGTTGAGTGATGATGTGTGTTCAGAAAAAGTGGAAGATCATGTCAATTTAAGCAGATGATGTTTCATGACCTCAATCTCCGCTATCTTCTTTACCCCAGATGTGGAGAAGGACGTCACAGGGATGAGGATGCCGGCGCCAGCAAAAACGACGTGATGTTGATAGCGCCCTGCGAAGATACCGTAGGAACCATGTCTCACGCGGCGGGAGGATGGGATCAGGCAATGAACCGGTCCACTCGGAGGGTCGCTTGCATGTCAGAGTTCCACGCGGTGTCGACATTCCTACGTTAGCGGGGACCTTTTCTGGAAGGTCGAGATCACTCCTCGGCTGGAGCGTGGGTTTGCCGTTGGAGGAGGGGGGAGGGATGGCTCAGACTGACTCGGCAACTTTGACGATGCCGATCTGCCTCGAAGCACCGACCACTTGCGACTATAACTAATCCCTGGTGGTCGGTGACTTGGAAGCGAGTCAGCCTGGATTTTCAGCTTCGGGATCTGATATGGATGGGCAAAGTCTGAATACGCGAGACTGATCAGGTGCGTTGGAGCTGAGAAGGGCGTGACTGTGTGACAGAATCCTTCAAGAGATGGGCAGAATCCAGAGCGCTGATGGAGTGAAATGATTACTCCGGAGGCATCAGAAGTGCCGAATCTCTATCCCCGAGCCCTTTCCCGGCATCTCATCTATCTCAAGGCCTCCCGGCAGAACGGAATTGAGGGGAAGTTTACTCATTTGCCGGATTAAGTCCTTTTGGTTTGTATTAAGCAAGGGGAGCAAGGGTTGACATCATCGTGTCTCGCAAGGGCTGCTTTGCAAGCCGTGGGAAATGGGATGCTGGTACTTGTGAGACTCTATCGGAAGGGTGGTTTGCCTTGTATTGCAATGGCTTGCCCTCTGGCTTGTCATCGGACGCGATCAATAAGAATCTGCACAGGTTGCTCAATGTTCGCCCATCTTGGCGTCGCAGAGAAGACGGTGAAGTCATCGCTGAAATGTCATCATATTATCGCGCCATTCATTCGTATCACTAGCATGAAAATCTAATTCTACATATGGAACAGAAACTGCTCCTCAATCTCTGAAGCAAACTCCTTCAACGTCCCGTCCTCTGTGAACAACACATCCGGCCATGGCCCCCTATTGTCATCCAAAAAGGTACCAATCAGGGGGTTGCCGAGGATATCGACGTTCCCATAATTAAGCGGCGGCCCTCCACCTCCGCTCCCTCCACCGTCATGCGTCCCCATGGCCATTGGAAAGGGCGGCACGCCAGTTGCCATGGCGGCTTCGGGCGCGGCCCCTTCGGTACTAGTGGTTGGCCTCGCCTCGGCGAGAGTGCCATCAGACGAAGGATGGCCTTCTACTTGACCCATGGCCCGTAGACTTGCCACGCGTGATTGAATATGTGACAACCTCTCGCAAAAGTCTACGGCAGGGACATTGCCGTCCTTCTTCATGGACCGCAAGATGCTCAGAAGCGTCTCCAGTGCGTCTGATGTAGCAACGGCGGGCTTCATGACGGCAGACATGATGAGGATAAGAGCCGCCGAGAAGAAGTGGTGTGCATCCCAATATCCATAAGTCGCAAGGGAGCCATCGAGAAACAGACTCTCGGCAAGACGGCTTGACGCCTGTGCTGCGTTGACACAGCTCTCGGCGAGAGCGAGAGTAATTGATGAAAAGGTCTGCTTTTGCTTCTTCTGCAAATCCGTCGCCTTGTGACCAAGTTGGAATTGCGATTTGAACATGTATAGGAGAACCGGTCGCGTGGTTTGAATGATGCATTGGTTGTACGCCAGATGGAGGCTTGCTGCCGGACGGGATGTTCCTCGTTCTTTGACGCGCATGTCTGGAGGCATCTCTTCGTTCCATGCTCGGAGTTGCTTCAGGATCCCGTGAACTCCATGGATGCAGAGGCCGTTTGCCCTCTTCGGTATGCCGTAGATGTCGGTAACTACAGAAGACGGAGTTAGGTAACGAGTCGATGAAAGAGAAAGAGAATGGAATTTGAAAACAAAATACGTACGGATATTGCCAATAATACGCGCGAGTTTGATGTTCGTGACGATGGGAAGAGGATCTAAGAACTCCGCCCTCTCTTCATCTGTCAAACCGTCCATGCTCGGGAGCTCGACATCGATGTCATCGTCTCTCAGAGTGACAGGTTGGCCAAGCTTGGAGGCGGAGAAGCGTTCGAAGAAGTACAGCACCCACCACGTGCGACGACGACACTCTCGTTCAACTGGCGTTAGTGTTGTCAAGGTCGAGGCTGCTCTGTGCATTCCCATGCTCGTCGCTAGTCTCATGGCGGTGCCGACGTAGCAGAATGCCGTTCTGACGCGTCCGAGAATATTGGATGACCATGCCTTTTCAAAGTTGTTAGATAATGGTCCACCAAGTGGTGGATGCTAAGACTCACCAAGAGTGTCAAGACTTCCACTTGCAGCAAAGAAGGCTCCTCGTATGCTTCTCGCAGCATATTAACGGCTTTGAGATAGTAATCCGTCCCCGGAACCCTGTTGTCGCCCACGCCCCTTCGATTTGTATAAATCTCCCCCAAGCCCATCAACGCGTAGAACTTGCACATCCAAAGCGCTGAAGGCGTGACTTCCCTCCGATAAACCGTGTCTATTTCTCTCATAAAGGAGACTTTGAGGAAGAGAGGATGATAGTTGCTAATGAAGCGTTGCGCGACATTCAGAAGAAGTTTTGCGTGCATCCTCTCTGGAAAATCGTTTCTTTGATCCATCAGGATCCGCGGGTCGATGTTTACGCGATAGTAGTTGGAAAAGCCCGCGGTGCTTGGAGTGTAAGTGTCGTCGAGACATTGCAGGAGTCTGTTGCTGAATGCAGCGCAAGACGCTTCACCGATGAAGCCTGGCTCCGAGGCACGTTCGTGGACGAGGTTGCTTGATTGGCCGTCAAAGAGAGGATTGAGCATGTTGCTCTCCTCGGGGGATAGAGATTGAGATTCGAGTTCATTGTCGTTTGCCGGCGTGTTCTGTTGCGTGACTGGTGTCGGATTCTGTGTAATTCTTTCCAGCCGCTTGCTGTCTGCTTCAAGTTTTCTCAAATAGCTGTAGTCAAGAAGATGGAAAATCAGTCAGCCATGAGAAGGATGGACTTCCTTGACGTGCGCACAAACCTCTCTGGTATGGTAATCTTGCGCTCTTTGGCGGGGAATCGACAGCCGTCGGCTTCGTTGGAGGAGACGCACGAGCGACACGGATGGTCTCCAGAGCACTTAATCTTGTGCAAATGGCAGCGATGGCAACTGAAGCAGCATCTCAGGAACACGATCCGTGAAGGGTCTCAATCATAGTCACTCACGCTGCCAACAACCGTCTTGGTCGTCGGGTATTCTGGGTGGCACTCATCGTTGATTGTGGGGTAGTCGATAGATTCCTTGACACAATTTACAATCAATAACATAATGATAATTGTTCCCTGGGCCAAGATCAATCTGGGGTCCGGGGGTGCATGAATGAGAACGGGTGGTTTGTCTGGTTAAACTGATGCAGATAATTAGTCACGGACTCTTGTGGAGAATGGACATGACAAGTCTGGAGTAACATAGCCGACGCGGACGTGACCGAGTGGAGGACACTGGAGTAGTCCTGGACAAAGGATCCTAACGTATCATAGTGCGATGGACGGCCAGAGCTGTTAGAGGGTCAAGTAGTGCCCAATCAGTTGCGATAATTCCGGCCCCCGCACCCATTCCAGGGTTTGGGCGCTTGATAACGGCCGGGGGCCAGGCGAGACGAGGAGATTCCAGGCTCCCATCTCATCGACAGGCTCACGAGTTGTTCGTGACACACTGACAGGGACAATGATGAGATAGAACGCTCTGATTGGGCTTCCTGCATGGATCAAGCAGGGAAACCATGCACGAAGAGTTATCATGAACCGATATATTCCTTGCGCCGAAAATGTGGGCATGCCGGTAACGCAGTCGACTCGGCAACTTCGAACTTGCCGAGCTATGATATCACAGCTTGCCGAACTGACTCGGCATCCTCGTCCGCTGCCGGTGACGCTCTAACAACTCAAACGAGAAACGGACTCGGAGGCTCGATGCCGCTCATTGAAACTCGCGAGGCCTCAGGTTACTATTCGTAACATCAATTGGATTTGGCTCTCAATTCTTTCATATAATAAGTCAATTATTTCTCTCACAAGCCACTGATCAGCATCATCATCATCTTCTTCCACTGATCAATTGTGTCTTCAACTCCCACACTATCTTCTATTATTCCTCCTGCCACCACCTTCGACATCTTTTGACACTTCTCACATCTCCTTCTCATCAACAATTATGTCTGAGATTCCCATCGGCCTCGAGCCATCAATCACCATGCCTCCAAAAGGCATTCGCATCGCCATTGACCGCGGCGGCACCTTCACAGACGCCTGGGCAGAAGTGCCCGGACGAAAAGACCACATCGTTTTCAAGACTCTCTCCGTATGCCCTGATGAGTACGACGATGCGCCAACAGAATGCATCCGACAAATCCTCGAGATTGCCACGGACACCAACATACCTAGAGGCTCCCTTCTTGACCTAGAATCTATTGAGTCTATCCGCATGGGCACCACGGTGGCAACCAACGCGTTATTGGAACGAAAGGGAGACCGAGTGGCCTTCTTGACGACCAAAGGCTTCCGAGACACCCTTCTCATCGGAAACCAAACCCGACCGGACCTGTTTGATCTGTCCGTCCGTCGACTAGAGCAGCTTTACGAGACTGTGATAGAGGTTGACGAGCGCATCACCATTGAGGGTTTCAGCGAGGATCCAAACCCGCAGCCGATCGACTTAAAAGAAGATCCAGCCTTGGTAATGGGCCAGACGGGAGAAGTGGTGAGAATCATGAAGAAGCCCGACCTTGAGCTTGTTCGGGCCGATCTCGAGGGCCTCAAGGCCCAAGGTTTCGAAAACATCGCCATCGGTTTTATGCACTCCTACACATACCCAAACCATGAACTGCAGGTCAAGAAGCTTGCAGAAGACATGGGTTTTAAAGTCTCTGCCTCTTCTGTCCTCCAGTCCATGGCCAAGTTTGTCCCGCGCAGTCAGTCAGCCGTGGCGGACGCTTACCTCACGCCTATGACCTTTGCCTATCTTGAAAGCTTCCGAAAGGGTTTCAAGGGACATCTAGAGGACGAGAGTGCTAACAAGCTCCTCATCTGTCAGTCTGATGGTGGTTTGACGAGCTGGACACGGTTCACTGGCTTGAGAGGTGTGCTAAGCGGACCGGCAGGAGGCGTTGTGGGCTTGTCAAGAACATGCTACCATCCATCTGACGGAACCCCCGTCTTGGGCTTTGATATGGTTCGTCTTTCTTTCCGTAACACCTTTGTGTTGATTCTTGAGCTGACGTGATACACAGGGCGGAACTAGCACAGACGTGGCAAGATACTCTGGTGCTCTGGAACACATTTTCGAAAGCACTCTGGCAGAAGTCACTATCCAGACTCCTCAGCTAGATATTAACACAGTTGCGGCTGGCGGCGGTTCCATCCTGACGTGGGAAAACGGCCTCCTGAAGGTTGGCCCAAGCAGCGCCGGTGCTAATCCAGGACCAGCATGCTACGGCAAAGGAGGCCCCCTGACCGTCACCGATGCAAACTTCCTGCTTGGCAGAATCATTCCAGACTTCTTCCCTAGACGTCTAGACCTCGACGTTGTCAAAGCCAAGTTTTCTGCTTTGACAGAAACGGTGAACAAGGAGAAGGAGGGACAAGGCGAGCAGTTTACCCCCGAGAGCCTCGCCCTTGGTTTCCTTTCCATCGCCAACGCTACCATGACAAGGCCTATCCGTACTCTCAGCGAGGGGCGAGGATACGGAGCAGCCAGTCACAACCTGGGATCCTTTGGGGGTGCTGGTGGCCAGCACGCTGTCTTCATCGCCCGGGATCTCGGCATCAAGCGAGCCATCATTCCACGCTACTCGAGTATCCTGTCGGCATACGGCATGGCGCTCGCCGATGTCGTTGTTGAGAATCAGGAGCCCGTGACACTGACCTTCTCGGAACATGTTCTGGACGAGTTGACCAAACGTCTCAACGCATTGTCAAACCGTGGTGCCGATGGTCTAGAGGCACAGGGTTTCGATGAAAAGTCCATCGAGCATGAGTGTTTCCTCAACATGAGGTATCAGGGCAGCGACACTTCCTTAATGATCCCCCGACCAGACAACATGGCCGACTTTGGTACCACCTTCACGGCAAGACATACCCAAGAGTTTGGCTTCTCTCAGAACCGCGACATCTTGATCGACGACATCCGCGTGCGAAGCATCGGCAAGTCTCGCGTCTTGCACATCTCAAACCCTTTCGAAGAATTGAAGAACTATGACTCTCAGGGCCTCACTCCTGTTCCAACTCCCATCTTTAGACGCAAGATCTTCTTTGACAAGTTTGGATGGACAGAGACGAGCGTATACCAGCTTAACACGGTCACCCCCGGCGTGCACATCCCGGGTCCCGCCATGATCATTGACAAGACTCAAACGATTGTGGTCGACCATGCGAGCAAGGCCATCATCTGCCCCGAACATGTGATCCTCGAAGTCTGGAAGGCCGAGCAGCAAAACATCACAACCGAAACAGTCGACCCCGTGCAACTCAGCGTTTTCGGCCATCGGTTCATGACAGTCGCCGAGCAGATGGGACACACAATGGAGAAGACGTCCATCTCGGTCAACATCAAGGAGAGGCTAGACTACTCGTGCGCAGTCTTCTCTGCAGATGGCGGACTGGTCGCCAACGCGCCCCATGTCCCTAGCCATCTTGGATCGATGAGCACGGCCATCGCCTACCAAGCTCAGCGATATAAAGCTGGAGAGTTGAAGCCCGGTGACGTGGTTATCAGCAACCATCCACAAGCAGGCGGCACGCATCTTCCCGATATCACGACCATCACTCCCGTCTTCGATGATGAGGAGAACCCCAAGGAAATAATCTTCTTCGTCGCAAACCGCGGGCACCACGCTGACATCGGAGGCATCGTCCCCGGCTCCATGCCGCCCAACTCGACTGAGCTCTGGCAAGAAGGCGCTGCGATTGAGTCGTTCAAGATGATCAACGAGGGCGTGTTTGACGAAGAAGGCCTCATTCACCACCTCTACGATGTCCCAGGCTCCTATCCCGGCTGCAGCGGGACGCGCACTTTGGCGGAGAACATTGCGGACCTCAAGGCCGCGGTGGCTTCCAACAAGAAGGGTATTGAGTTGATTCGGGCTCTCATTGATGAATTCACTTGGCCTGTCGTGCAACTTTACATGCACGCAATTCAGGATAACGCGGCCCAATCTGTTCGCGAGCTTTTGAAGACATTCGCAACCCGGTCCGATGGCAATGTCCTTGAGGCAACGGAGTACAATGATGATGGTATCCCGTTCAAGCTCAAGGTTACCATTGACAAGGACTCGGGAGAGGCCGTGTTTGACTTTACTGGAACAGGCCTGGAGCATTCGGGTAACCTCAACGCTCCTCCGACTTGCACATACTCGGTCATCATGGTAAGTATTCACAGCCCCCTTGATATCTGACAATGACTAACACACAGAAAAACAGTACTGCCTTCGCTCCATGATTTCAGCCGACATCCCCCTCAACCAAGGCTGCCTAAGACCCATCAAGGTCATCTGCCCCGAAAACACCATCCTCTCTCCCTCTCCCACGGCCGCCACCGTCGGCTGCACCACCGAAACGTCCCAAAAGGTGGCCGATCTCGTGCTCCGCGCCTTCAACGCCGCCGCCGCGTCCCAAGGCACCATGAACAACCTGAGCTTCGGCTGCGGCGGCACCGACCCCGTCACGGGCAAAGTCACAAAGGGCTTCGGATACTACGAGACCATCTGCGGCGGCGCGGGCGCGGGCCTGGGTTGGCACGGAGCCAGCGCCGTGCACACGCACATGACGAACACACGCATCACCGACCCGGAGATCTTAGAGAAGCGGTACCCTGTGATCCTGCATGAGTTTTCCATCCGCCGGGGCAGCGGTGGCAAGGGATTGTACCGCGGAGGCGACGGCTGCGTGCGCGACATTGAGTTCCGGGTGCCGTTGCAGGTGTCGGTGCTTACGGACCGACGAGTGACGGCGCCATACGGTCTCGAGGGCGGAGGAGATGGACAGCGGGGCCAGAATGTCTGGGTGCGTAAGGATCCTGTCACAGGGGCGACGAGGCAGGTCTCTCTGGGGCCAAGGAAGACGTCGCTCTTCGGGGCTGGAGATCGTGTTATTATCTTGACGCCCGGGGGTGGTGGCTATGGAGCTGAGTCAGAAGTGCAAGGTAACGTGTCGACGGCTGCGGGCATGGGATTCAAGCTCAAGGATCAACGCGATTCGCGGTCGTTGATGACGAATGGGTCTCTAGGGACGAGGCACAGCATTGCTACTGGGAATTAGATTATCTTAGAGGTTCAGACAGCTACGGTTGAATATTATCATGGCATGCTTTCATTCAAAACAAGAGATAATCGACGAGAGTTTGGCGCAGAGGGTATGGTCTTGAGAAGATAATGCATGACTTATAACTTGCAAGCGACTGAAAGACCTCCCACGATGGAAAGATGACAGTATGAAGTAGACTCACCAAGGTTATTATGTTTGTTCCTAGTATCTTACATACCCAGGTAGGTAAAACCACCGATGGATCGCGAAGTTCACTGCAATTTTAGCCTCGACAAAGGACTTCAAGCAGACCCGGAGCTGTCCACAGGTCGGACTGGGACGCCCAGTTTGTGGATCTTCACTGCAATTTTAGCCTTGATCAAGCATATTTCAAAACACCCCCACCCTGCAGCTATTGGGCTACTCAACCATCTATGTGAGAACTGCACATCTATCCCGTTTCCTCTTTTCTCTTTCAAGGACAAGGAAGCACTGCAATTTTAGCCTCGAGAAAGCACAGTTCAAAGCACCACCTAGCTATTGCGCTACTCAGACTATCTAAGAAGTCTCACTTATTCCCTTCGCTCTCTTTAACTACCTTGTTCATTCTTGGATAAGTCTTAAATGCGTCTTGGCTGCCAGCTTGTCCTACCTCTAGACTCATGACCAAAAAACAAAAAACCACATCCGATGTGTGAGAGTTGATCTCGATATAGCTATATATCACGTCGGGAATTTCCTCTCTGGCGCCACGGAAGGAACTGTGTTTGAACCAATGACTAGAGAGAAAAGAAGGAAGGGATCACTAAGAAAGGATGATCTGGATATCAATGAATTATGGCTAGATTCATGATCAACACCGGGATGCAGTCAACGCCTCCAGGCGACTATGACGTAAATGTGGCTATACAGATTGGAATCCTTGTCACACAGCCTCCATCTCACCATCTTCACCTTCTATAGCACCCTTCGAACCTCCACCTCTCCGCAGTTCAACATACAATGTTTGCAATATCACACCCTCATCTTTTTCAAAAGTAACGCAAAGGCCACATTTTACATCATTTAAACAGACGACTGGCAGCGGATCGCCATGCCTCGCACCACCCCCGCATCCAGCACAAATCTAGGCATCCGTCTCGAAAGCATCCAATATGCGCCAGGCGACACCATCATCGGCTGCGTCTATCGCAAAGGGCACATAGTCAGCCCGAAAGCCTCAGTAACAATATCACTTCACGGAAGAACAAAGTCCAAGATGGTCGTCAGTCGCGGCGGGAACAGCTCCAGCACCTACCGCGGACGCTTCAACGTGCTCGGCGGCCCAGACGGGACGCAAAAGGTCTTTGACGGGCCCCTGCATATTCCCGCCGGTGGCGAAGAGCAGGTTTGGCCGTTTGCTCTCGCGTTGCCGACGCACGTTGAGAATATTGGATTGGGTGTTCATGTGCCCAAGGATCACAGCTATCTTCCGCTCGACCCTGAGGTGGTCGCGACCCATGAACTCCCGGAGACGTTTGCGATTCATCATCATGGGTTTAGCACAAACATGGAGGGATTCGTCGAGTATTTTCTCCGCGCTGAGATGAGGGCCATGGGTCATAGTTCAACGGGGGGCATGCACGAAGCGACTCTCCCATTCACCCTGCGAGCGTTGAGCTCTGAACCACCAATAGTCGACTCTCGTCTCCGAAAGATTAAAACATCTTATTCCATCACCTCATATCGGCTTGTTCCCGGAATGGAAGAAGCCGAGCTTAGTCTTTCGCAAAAGACGAGGCAGTTCTTTAGTTCCTCCAAGGTGCCGACTCTATACTTCAACTACCAGATCGATACGCCGACTGTGATTCAACTAGAGAACCCCAACGCAGTACCATTTATTATCCGTTGCTCGCCGGATTGGGGCAGGACAAGTGAGATTATCAACGGCCTTGAGCAGCAGGCCAGACTCAAGTCCCTTTCCCTCAGAATCGCGTCAGCGACCGTGGTCAGATGCGAAGGGTCGTTTAGTCCCCACGACGCAGATACGGATGACAAGCTGGATCTCTACATCGACCATGCAATTCATGCACTCGGCGAACCCATATACATTCCAATAACAGACGACATGCCACCTGTGGACATTGGCGAACTGATCAATTTGCGCATCGGCTACCAGGGCCGGGTTGGTCCCAAGTTCCGTCAAGGAACATTACATCCAAGCTTCACGACGTACAACATCAGACACATGCATCAACTCAAATGGGCCATTTGCGCGGAGATTGCGGGTGAAGATTTTAAGGCGTCGGGGTCACATCCGTTGACCTTGCTGAAGCCTAGCGACGATTCGGTGCCGCGCAAGACGACGCTGATCGATGGTCCTTCACAAGTGCCTGTGTCATTAGGAGAGGTCAGCTCGGAACCGTGGATGAGGCCACCGGAGGACGATCCAGCGCCTCCGAGTTTTACACAAGTACAAAAGGAAGATGCGATGCAGGCTGTAGCTGAAGTTGGCGACATGAAGAAAGCACCACAATTCCCGTGAACTTGGACAAACCGGCGAGTTGGATGGAGAGTGTCACCCTACATATAATATCACATTCTACCTACTAAAGTTACATATACCAAGTCATTCCATACCTGTATCCATCTAATAGAACATCTAATCGTCCTTGCCTATCTCTAGATCTTGCCTATCTTTATAATACCCATCCCTTTCTATTCTAATCGAAAACATCCGTAATATAGCGCACATTCCTCAACCCCTCGAACCACTTCTGCGTGCCCACCAAGTCCACCGCCTTACCCGCCCTCTCCTCCATCTCAACCTTGATCTTGATCATGGCGTTCTTAGCCGACTCGGCAACGCCCCGCGATCCGCACACAAATACTGTTGCGCCCTTCTGCCAGAGCTCAATGACGTCCTCGCGGTCCTTCCACATGCGATCCTGCACGTGTTTGCACCCTTCGCTCTTCTTAGGCACGCGGCTGTACGCCCGACGCACGTCGACGGCACCTAAATCCTGCCATGCGAGGAGCTCGTCACTGTAGAGGTCGTCGACGTCGGGGTATCGACAGCCGAAGAACAGGATTGCGGGCGCAAGCTTGCGACCAGACTCGAGCATGGCGGCACGTTCTTGGATAAAGGAGCGGAAAGGTGCAATGCCGCTTCCTGCAGCGATGCAAATAATAGGCGCGGTCTCGGCTTCCGCAGGGAGACTAAAAGTTGCGTGCGATGGGCGGATGGCGACCTGCACAGTGTCGCCCTGAGAGAGCGAGTCGAGGTATGAGGTTGCGACGCCGAGATAGGCCCCCTGCCCGGAAAAGGATGGCTGATTGAGCATGGAAAAGGTGATAGTGACGCGGGATTGATCCACCAAGGGCGACGAGGAGATTGAGCTACTCAAAGATTAGATGGCTTGTACGAGAAACACTGGAGACGATCAGGGACTTACTACTGTCGAATGCGCATCGAGGGCATCATGAACAAGAAGACTCCAATCGGGAGATCAATCGAAGGATAGCGTTCCAGAACATCAAGCACAGAGACACGCTTTGCCTTGATCTCATCAGCGTAGTAATCCTCTGACAGATTCTCCAAAGCCGCCTTTGTCTGGTCGTTGTCCACATAGTAAGCCATGGTAAGCAGGTTCCGTTTCGTAGCCGGCTGCGACAGCTCAACATACGAGCTGAGAATGTCATACGCGGGCACCGACGTGTTCACCGGAAGCGCCAAGGGCCCGTTGGTGTTGATCTCCAGCTGCGCGTCGCGGGCGACCTTGAAACGGCGCATAGCCCGGTGCACACTCTCTTGCGGGTTGATAGGCAGCACGGCGACGTAGTCACCCGCCTGGTACGTCATGTCCTTCGGCAGCTGGATCTCGATGTGTTTCTTGAGGGAACCTCTTTCGTCGTCGCGCGCGAGAATCCGATTGTCGATGACGGTGGCTTCTCTGACGTCTTGCCGCAGCGTCGATGTTCTAAGATTCGACACCGTTACGTCGATGCCCTTAGCCCACCCCTCACTCGCGTCGGCCGTCTCGTACCGCGCTGTCAGCGCAGGCCACAACTTATTGTCCTCCCACGCCTCAAAGTCAGTAAAGACGTCGCTCGTCGACGCGTCAGCCAGCCCAAGCTCGGCCAGCCTCGTCGCGCCCAGCTCCTCGAGCGTAGTGTCGACCAGCTTGGGGACCCTGTGGAAGGTCTGCACCCAGTCTTTGTGGCCGCAGCCGAACACGGCGTACTGGACGTCCTTGAGCGGGTTCTCGTCGGGCTCTGCGTCCTCGAGCCAGGCGACGAAGTGGCTCGCGTTGTCGGGGGGCTGTCCTTCGTACGACGACGTGACGATGACAACCGGGTGGTCAGTAGGGAGCTTGCCTTGCGCGCTGTCCATCGAGGCGATGCACGTCGCACGGAACCCGTTGCCAGCAGCGTCAGTTGCGATGCGCTGTGCCAACGACTCACACGTTCCGCTGTTCGATCCGTACAGAATCGTCAAAGGAACGAGGCTTTCGTCGGCAACGCCATGGGCGGCCACTTTCAGGCTCTTGGTCTCCGAAACAGCCATTCCAGCCAGGCGCCGCTCCAGCGTCGTCGCTGTCAAATTGCCCCTCAGAATAGCGCGCATCTGCATATCCTTGGGCTTGATGGTGAGCGTCTGCTTGTACTCCAGCTTGTAATCCGGATCAAGCACGAAACTGAAGTTCTGGAGAAGCATAACCATGGTCAGAAGCGCCTCTTGCCAGGCGAAAGCACGACCGATGCAGCCGCGCTGGCCGTTTCCAAAGGGCTTCCAACAGTTGGGAAACTCGCGCTGGATGCGGTTAAAGTTGTCGTCAAACATTCTCTCGGGAATGAATTCTCGCGCGTCGTCGCCGTAGACGAGAGGGTCGGACATGGATTTCGGGAGCACGGTGACGATGGTCTCGCCGGCTTTGACGGGGTACTTTCCGCCGAGGAGAGTGTCCTCAAAGGCTTCGAGGGTGAAGAGGGGAAGTGTGGCATTGAGTCGCAGGACCTCTCGAAGGACACCATTGATGTAGGGAAGCTTGGAAAGGTGCTCGACCTGAATGGGGCCCTTGCCAACCACATCGTCGACCTCTTGCTGCGCTTTTTGGTAGCATTCGGGGTGTTTGAGAAGCTGATAGAAGGTAAAGGAGAGAAGACCAGACGTCGTCTCATGTCCGGCGATGAGGAAGGTGATCAGATTGTCCATGATGCTCTCATCCGTCATCTTTTTGCCCGTCTTGGAATCGACGCTCTGCAACATGGCGTCCAAGAGGTCGCTTCTGTCACTCTTTCCCCCGGCCTTGCGTGCATCCAAAACTTCTTTTGCAGTGCTTCTCAAGGTGTCAATGTCAGTCCTAAACTTCTCGTCTCGCGTGCGGTAGAGGAACGAGGGCAGCGGCGGGCGACGAGGCTTCTCGCCAGCTTCAGTCAGGAAATCACCCATGGCTGCAATGAAGGGGTGAAGCTCGGGGGAGTAATAGCTGTTGAAGCGGTATCCCATGGAACACAAGGCCAACGTATCCAGAGTCAGTCGGGTAAAATCTTCGGACACTGAGATGGGCGAGTCGGGGCCGTATCTAGCCCATTTGAGGGCGAGTTGGCTGGAAATGTCGTGCATCTCGTCGAACATACCTTTGACGGAGAGGGGGCCAAAGGCTGGCATGAGTACGCGATGGGCAATGCCCCAGTTCTCCTCGCCCATTCTAGCCTATATCCAGAGTCAGAGGTCATACAGAGAGATTCCAATGGAGAGTCAAGCTTACGGTAAACAGGCCATCATTGACGCCTTCTCGGACTTGCTGCAGTGAGGTTAGAATGCAGCATTACAATAGGTGATGATTGACAACAACTCACAGTCAATGCAGAATTGACCGACTTCTTGAACCGCTTCTCATTGCATACTTCGTTGACCAGCGCTTGGGTGGAGACGAAGACGACGGTACGTCCAGGGAATCTCAAACGATAGACCTCGCCTTGACAATACGACCAAATCAGCTTTTTCTCTTGTCACAGACAATCAATTGCATCAATTGTACACTCACCAAGCTCGTCCGCCAAAGAAATCATCGACCCAAGAGGAAAGTCGGGATCGAGGGTGCCGACATGGCCTATGAACGGCAAGCCCCTGGGCTCTGGAATCTCAACAGTTTCTGCCATTGCGTCGTCCAATGCCTCAACACGTTTTCTGCTGCAAATCGCGTCTTTAAGAAGGGAATTGGAGTGTTATAATACACTCCCCTTGGTAATGCTGCAATGGCTTGAATATCCGTCGGAGGTTATACCCTCGAGAACGCGTGGGTCCCTACAATGGTCAAAGGGAAAACTGATTTGACGAATGCTTCATGAGTGAAATCGTAACCTGACCTCCCCCCCCCACCCTTGTATTTGCTAAGCACTAGCCAAAGGGCAAATAAAATAAAATAAATAAAATAAATAAAATAAATAAAATAAAAATAAAATAAATAAAATAAATAAAATAAATAAAATAAATAAAATAAATAAAATAAATAAAATAAATAAAATAAATAAATAAAATAAATAAAATAAATAAAATAAATAAAATAAATAAAATAAATAAAATAAATAAAATAAATAAAATAAATAAAATAAATAAAATAAATAAAATAAATAAAATAAATAAAATAAATAAAATAAATAAAATAAATAAATAAATAAAATAAATAAAATAAATAAAATAAATAAAATAAATAAAATAAATAAAATAAATAAAATAAATAAAATAAATAAAATAAATAAAATAAATAAAATAAATAAAATAAATAAAATAAATAAAATAAATAAAATAAATAAAATAAATAAAATAAATAAAATAAATAAAATAAATAAAACAAATAAAATAAATAAAATAAATAAAATAAATAAAATAAATAAAATAAATAAAATAAATAAAATAAATAAAATAAATAAAATAAATAAAATAAATAAAATAAATAAAATAAATAAAATAAATAAAATAATTAAAATAAAATAAGAGTTCGGATGGAAGGGGTCACGCTCATCACGATACTCACCAAATCCAGTTGGAAATGGGTCGAAGGAGTCAGCCAACAACTGGAAGGCGAGGGTCCGTTCGAGGCACAGGAGTCCCTCATCTATCCCCGATTTTCGACACATTCTCTCAGCAGAGACAATCCAGTTGCAAGTACTTACCTCACTCCCTTCTTAGAAGCATTACTAACCGTACCTAGCGCTACTATTTACCAGAGGACAGGTCCTGCAAGGTTCAAGCTGGTCATGATGTATGCGCCAATGACGGGCTATGGGAATGATCTCTTGGGACAGGGCATGGAGCCTTGGCATGATAGCCTTCCTGAGAGGTGTGCGCAATTCATGCGCCAGCTTTTGCTTTACGATCCGTATGTCAAATGTGCAAAGTCATGAGCTGGGCAAAGGAATCCAGACACGAGATGTCACAATTTATAATCTATCCCTACCAAGAGAGTTATTGATGGTATTAGGGCCATGGTGTTTGATTCAGAGCAGCTCGTTGCTGCTGTGCTGTCGCTGAGAATGGTTGACCTATGTGCGTCCTGCAAGACACACCACCATGGAGCCACTGACATCAAAATCATTGGCAATGGCAACCAAAAAGCCCCGACCGGCATATCTGAAACCATGGCGCCTAGCCGCTTCTCGAAGGATTCAGGAGGAGGGTGGGTGGTTGGTTCAATCTGGCGGGGGCAGTGCGGAGGCAGTGAGGTGGCTGTACTTAATTAATGAGAACATAGTAAAAGAGGAGCGAAGTAAAAAACGCCCAACTCTGCAAACCACTGCCGTTTCTGCGAACTTGCCCGACTAAACTGACTGCTCTGCTTCCTCCAGCTCGACCCATCACTCTGATTGATTTCATGAAAGAGCATGCCGTGGGGACGCGCAAAAGACAAGCCCGCCAAAGACGAACATGGCATCAACTTCGTCAACGGGCCCATTCAGCCAGTCGCTTCCCAGAGCCAACTCATAAACCCCCCCGCTCTGCCTCCCCAGCCTCGTCCGGTAGAGCCACATTTCATCGCTACGCCAAAGGGCCTTTCCGTTGTGTTTGACACGAGACGTCCCGTCGCATATCGAGGCCCCGGCCCTGTACACAGTTGTCATAACTCTTTTCTTGAACGGGTAAATCATCTATCCAGTACCCGTCCCCGTCACCTTCATCCCTCCGAGCCACAGAGCTCCATAGACTCTGGTCTTCAAGATGGACTTCCCTCTCAACAGGGCGATTCCACAGACGGTTTTGTCAGACCCTTGTCCGACAATGTCGCGTCAATCGACCCTTCGCTACTTGGGCGCCCATGTCAACCCCCGGCTGTTGGAAAGTTCGTGTACCAGAGCCTTCTTCACTCAGACTCGATAAGACTCATGCGGATCGAACCCGGAACTCGAGAAGAAATTACCATTTGCCTTGAAACCGCAAGGCTTGGCCAAATCTCTCACTCGTACGATGCTCTGTCCTACGTCTGGGGGGAAATCACCCAAAAGGTCCAAGTTCGCACTTTGGACGGGGCCATCAAAGTAAGATACAACCTGTGCGACGCGTTATACCGACTCCGGCTCCCGGACAAGCCTCGATATGTCTGGGTGGACGCCGTCTGCATAAATCAGGACGATGTTCATGAGCGCGGGCAACAGGTCCGTCTGATGCGTGGAATATTCAAGAGCGCCACCTCAGTTATGATTTGGCTGGGCAACGATGAGAGGGAAGAAGCCCCCGTTGCATTTTCCATTGCTCGCAGAATTGCATGCGGTGGCGAGTGCAATGGCCGCCACGCTGCGATCGGAAGTGCAGACGGCACATCTGAGATGCATTGTGCCACCACCGTGCAGATACCTGCGGACTCGCCGCTATGGCAACCCGTTGCCAACCTTTTCAAGACGCCATGGTTCTCGAGGGTATGGTGCATCCAAGAGGTGGCGTTGGCATCTTCCGCTACTGTCCTTTGGGGGCGTTCAGAGATCTCCTGGAAGTGGCTGGGCTTGGCGGCAGCTCGCATGCACGTCAACCGCATGCCTATCTGTTCAAAGCATGACGTGAGGGGTCTCTTCAACGCCTACTTCATGTACAGGATCTCGCAGGGAGATGTGACTGTGAAGCCGCATTTGCTTCCCTTCCTTCACCTCCTGGCCATGACTCGCCAGTTCGGGGCTACAGACCCTCGAGACCGGATTTACGGTCTTCTTGGGCTGGCCACCACTGACTCGGAGCTCGACAATGGACTGTTGTATGTGCAACCTGACTATTCCTTGTCGCTCGAGGACGTCTATCGCCAGCTAGCCTACAGGGTCATCGGGACGGATAAGTCGCTTCGGCTTCTCTCTTGCGTTCAACACGGGCCTGAGATTTGCGAGAGTTGGCCGTCCTGGATTCCGCGGTGGGAAAAGGTCTACAGTTCTTCTCTTACGCCATTCAACGTCGACGATACTACATCTCCGTCCACTATCCCTACAGAGCATAGGCTTGTAGGGAAGGATATCCTCCAAGTGAATGGTGTTCACGTCTCTACCATCCAGGAGGTGCTACTCCCGTTTCCGCGTAATGACAAGAAGTTCCTTCCTTCCCTTGATGAAGACCAACGAGAGAAACTCAACAAGTTCCTTGAACAGAGCGGAGGGCTTATGCAATTCTCCCTCACGCTCACGGCTGGTCTGAGCTGGCACGGCGACTTCGTCACGGACCACGACGGCCACCTGAAAGACTTTGCCAATTTCATCAAGGATAATGAGCCAGAAATATATCCCCACTTCAAAGACGTACCCTGGGGCTCTGGTAGCCGAATTAGTAAGGCTGCCTACAACGCCTGCGCAGGGCGGCGGCTGTTCTTTGACGCCGAGGGCCAGCTCGGTCTGGCGCCCGAGGCCGCGGAGCCGGGTGACTGGGTATGTCTTCTCTCTGGGGGGGACGTTCCATTTGTTGTTAGGCCGAAAGGTGATTTCTTTTTGTTAGTTGGGGAATGCTATCTCTACAAGTATATGGAGGGACGGGCGGCGATGCATTTGCTGGAGTTCGAGTCTCAGAGGCGGGCGTTTGAGTTTTGTTAAACATGTTTTACATATCTGTTAACCTTACTTGTTCATGGCTTCTTCCTCTCGCCGCTATTAGATTGAAAGGCCGAGTTGGACGGCTGAAGCCCCATCCACGGTCAAGAATGCCAAAGTTCTCTCGAGCACTCTCATGGCCTCGAAGTGAAGTACTACGGCTCATATTCTCAACCGGGAAAACGTTCCGAGAGAAGCCAAATCCAGTCTCCAGGTTTGCTGCTGATCTCAACATATCCACAGGAGGGAACCCTCCAAAAGATGGATGAATTGGAACACTTTGCTGAGAACTCTTCAGCTGATCAACAAGAAAGTCCACCATGACAGCTCTGTCTCAGACAATCACGGTGATAACTCGGCATGGCGCCTCCTATTCCGAGATTCCATACATTTCCATCTCTTGGAGCCTCACTCCACTGGGTCGTGAATTATGCACAGCCGTGAACCCTTTTAGGAATGACGTTTATTAACATGGAGATTCGGGTAGTGTCAGGGCAGTTAGGTTTAGGCATAGGATGAGTCCTTAGAACGTCCCAACAGGGTTTACAGCTGTGCAAAGTTCAGATTAGGCCGTGCATGATTCACATTCCTGGCGACTTGTCCAAGCCCCCGACGCCCGGGAACAAGACAGGCCAACTATGCAGCCTTTGGGGAATCCGGTGACGAAAACTACTGCATCCATTGCCTTGTTCCTCGGAAATTCCGTTTCCCCGCAAATGGTCTGGAACCGTTGATGCATAACATTCCGTGGTGGTCTTCCCCGCAACTTGGCTTGCATATCTATATCAGTGCTAGGGCAGCCCGGTAACGACGGTCCAAATCAGTTTTGCGTCATTTAGCAACAGAAGCGAAGGGTGATTGACTCCTTTGATCCTCCAGAACAAGCTGTTTCCGCCAGAAAATATGTTAAACTTGAGATCCAACACGGCCGAGTTCCTTCACTCCGCCTGGCATCGGCCAAGCCCAGCCCAGATTTGCGTCCTGGTAGTCTCGGTTCTCCTCCTGCACTGGGCCAGAAACAAATACTTGACCCGCCTTCGGCATGTTCCTGGACCATTCCTCGCTGGCTGTACAAGACTATGGAAGTTGTACCACGTCAGCGGTGGCCAGATGGAAAGAATCCAGATTCAGCTTCATGCGCGGTACGGCCCAGTCGTGCGAGTTGCCCCGAACGAAGTCCTGATCTCCGATCCCTCTGCCGTCAAAAGTATTTATGGCCACACCTCGAAATTTGGAAAGACCAAGTTCTATATCCCTTTTGGGACTAAAGACAACGACGACCTGTTTACCGACCCGAATATTGCTCGACATGCTCACAACCGCCGAGAGATCGCCACGGCGTACAGCATGACTTCCCTTGTGGAGCTGGAAACGTTTGTCGACAAGTGCACAAGTACCATGGTCGAGAGGCTTCAGAGCCTGTTCGTTCAAGAACATAGACCAGCTGACCTTGCAAGCTGGCTACAGTACTACGCGTTCGATGTAAGTCGAGCAAAGAAAACCCTCACCGTTTATGTCTGACTTTGCCTTGCGTAGGTCATTGGCCAAATCACTTTCTCGCAACCTTTTGGATTCCTGAAAGAAGGCAAGGATGTGCAGAACTGCATAGCAAAGCTCGAGCGCTATTTGATCCATGGTGCGATATTCACAGTGATACCTGAATACTGGTCTTTGTACTATGTCGCCACAACTCTCCTTTCGAAACTGGGCTTGATCTACCCCCCCGGCATCGGCATCTTCAACGACTTTGTCGGTGCTCAGATCAAGGATCGACTGGATCGCGGAGACAACGGCCAAACTGATTTCGTATCAAGGCTACAAAAGATGGGGCGTTCTGAGCCTACCATCTGGCGCAGCTGTTTCGCCAACGTCGCTGCGGGGAGTGATACCACAGCTATCAGCTTGCGGTCAATCTTGTACTTTCTACTCAAGAATCCCTCCACATACGCGCGCCTTCAGGAAGAGGTAGACACGCTCAGCGACGAGGGAAAAATCAGCGATCCGGTTACGTTTGGCGAAGCGAACAGCATGCCCTACCTCCAGGCGGTACGTACTTAAGCTGTTATGAGTGGCTGGTCAGTGTATTGATGGTATAAATACTAGGTGATGAAAGAGGCAATGAGAGTGCATCCCGCCGTTCAATGGAGCCTGCCTCGTTATGTCCCCGAGTCCGGCCTCCAAGTCGGCCAGTTCACTCTCCCTGCTGGCTCTGAAGTCGGCGTCAACCCGTACGTAATCCATCGCAGCAGATCAATATTCGGCCATGATGCGGACCAATTTCGGCCGGAAAGGTGGTTAGAAGATAAAGACAAGGCTCGAGATATGGATCGATTCATGATACAATTCGGGATGGGATCACGTCTGTGTTTGGGGAAGAACATCTCCTTGATGGAGATGTCTAAGCTCCTCCCACAGTTGCTAAGAAATTTCGACTTTGAGCTTGTAGATCCAGGGGCGGACTGGAAGGTGTCTAACTTTTGGTTTGCGAAACAACGTGAAATGGACTGTTATGTCACGACGAGGAATAAATAGTACTAGTATCGGCATCGAGGTTGCTTCTCAGCTGCCAAGACACAAGAATACTCGTAAGCTCAAGTCCCAAAAGTGACCAGCTATAGAGCCACAGTTAGAGTCTTCTCGGAAAGATAGCGAGTACTGAGTTCCTAACCAACACGCGCAGTGTCTATAATGCTCGGCGAGACCTCCAGACAGCAGCAGATTCTTTCAAGAAGCCCCCGTGGCCTTTGCTTCCTCCACCTCCGCATTCCTAGGCGTAGCATCTGATTCAGATTCAGATTCCTGACTCTCAGACGTCTTGCACCGAGGATTATATGGGCCTTCATAATAACACCTGCAAGCATCTCTGCACATCTGCGAATGCGAGATGACGATTGAGGTGGCAGCGCATCGAGCATTCCCCTGAAAGCTGCAGAAATTATAAGCTTCACCAGAGGAACAATTCGGATGGTAGGGATTCCGTTGTTTGGTTTGTTGGAGCAGCCGTGGAGAGACAATGCGAAGCGCTTGTTCCACGCGTTGCAACCATGGTTGGCATTGGGGGTTCCCAAATTTATACCTCCATTTCTTTGAGACGAGAACTCAAAGGCTTGACATGCGGCGCAGTGAAATTACAACGAGCTATTTCTTGGTCACGGACAAACATCACTCCGATGTCATGTTGATGAATCAGACTCTGGTCTTGCGTTTTGTTGTTGGTTCGATACGAGTACCATGGTTCGATTTAGTAGATAGCGACATTAGGCTACCAAGCAAAATGGTGCGTGAGCACAAAGGCCGGCTACACGGCTCTTTTCCTCCTTCCACATTGGAACAAGATGTTGTTGGTCCAGCGTTTTCCTCCTTGGGCTTCTTATCTTAGCAGATGACAATCATGATGCCCGTGATGCCGAGGACCTTTTGGATGTCATCGCGGTTCTCTACTGGACACGGTTATAAGTTTCCATCACTTGTGGCAAAGCACCTGTCACAACTTCAAATCCTCGTTACCCCGTACCCAAGAACATTCAGAGATTACAGGCTACTTGTCCATTCATTCGGACACTAAGCCAAACAACATCCAAAATCTATTATCCTTCCTTTAAACTTCTCGCCCAAGTCCCAATAATATCCCACACGATGGAAAGTGGCCGTGAGACGAGAGCTGTTGGCGAGCCGGCCTTGATCACCCATCCTTCCCCAGGTCAGAACTGGACGCTCAGCGGCTACCCGGTAGTGGATGGGAAGTACCTGGACGGCGCCTCCGGAGCCATCAAGACCGTCGGCACAGACGAGGAGTTCATCTCTGGTCCCCCAGGTGTCGACATCTACTGGCACAATCGAATGTTAACTGGACGCGACGACCAATTCTTTAGTTTCGGCGCAAGCGGCCACGTGGATGTGACGGAGTACGTGAGGCGTATGGGAAACTTTCTTGCCAAAGGATCTTGCATTATAATGGCACTCAATGCAACCAAGTTTTCTGTCAATGTGGTAGTCGCCACTGAGCTATCAAGAGATGAGATGATGGGCTGGCTGAAAGAGTACGGCCTTTGCCCTGCTCTCAAGGATTTCAAGCATCCAACTCAGTAGTGTCAATAATTTGATTCTCGTTTGTGCGTCAAATCAGGGCTCAAGTTGGCAACATCTTTTTCATGGCAGTTCTAAACGAAGATAGGCTTAAGAAAGGATGTTGACTTCTGTTTTCCCCTTGTGTGTACCAGCAACTCGCCCTTGATGGAGCGGGCAGCTCGTACAATAATAACAAGAATAATAATAGTACAACTTGGCGTGCCGCACTGGTGTGAGAGACCTCTTCGACCGACAGTGAAGCCAAGCTCAGCTGGTCCACGTAAGGCGCATTGCTACCATCCAATTCGGGAATAATAGTGTTTGCGAGTAAGGCTTTCACGGCCGAAGTGAGCCAGCAGATCATGCTCCTCCTTATTACCATAATTCTAGTACTCTTTGAAACTAAAGTCCGAGTAATGAAGTAGAGTGATGACCCTACCTTCCTTACTGGCTGACCTTAGTCTTATGTGTAATTCGATAGTAGAGAGTATGCACACTGGTAGTAGGAGCTGTCTTTTCCTTTCTAGGGGAAAAAAACTAAAGGCATGGACAAAAAACCTGGGCTTTGCTTCCACGCAGGTGAAAGACACGTCGCATAAGTAGTTAGCTGGCCGAGTTTCCAAATCAACTGCACAAAAGCTTCAAGTCAAGTGCAAAAAGTATGGAGGAGTCCCCAAAACCTGGCTCGAACAGGTGACCTTTCGGTAAACGACAGGGGCAATTACAGCCGAACGCTCTTCCAGCTGAGCTATTTGGGGATGGTTGGTTGACAAGCGCTACACTATTGAAAGACAAGAGAGACAACCACTGGATATTGCATGCAAGTGCCCGGCTTTTGTGAAAAATCATCATGGAAAATTGCTGGCAAAGCTGATCGCTTGCCAGTTCTGTTTCTAAACTTATTAAGTATTTACCACCTATGTATCTTTTACGCGTATAGCTTCAGTCATAATACGCTATACGTGTGAAGTCACCGATTCGGGTTTATCTCCTGGCTCCCCCGATGGCCTCCTATCTCGATGCTGAAGAATGCTTTCTTGCGACTCAACATCAGTCGCGCCCAAAGACGATGAGCCCATATATTTTGCGTTTTCGTTTGCGGTCTTGTTCTGGCTTCGGCTTTGTTGACTGTGCTCAAGTTCGATGTCGGATCGATGCGGCGCGCCGGTTCGTGAGCTATAGTTTTTGTACCCTGATCGGCCGGATGATCCGAGGGCGCGGCGGCCGAACAGGAACTCGACAAATGGTTGGAGGGTAGGAATGCAGCTCGCGATGATGATTGTGCTTGCTTCGAGTCTGTGGTGCTCAATTAGTTTGGAGCAGTGGCAGGGGAAGGGGCAGAACTTACACTGTCCATATGGTAAGATCTGACGTATCATCTTGAACAGTTGCGTTAGTACGAGTGTGCAATAAGCCAAAGCCACCAAAAGACTCACATGAAAAGTCCATACTTGCCAGCGAAGGCAGCCTTGTGCACTTGTAAATCGCCACGACGGTAGAGCTTGCGTCAAACAAGTCAGCATCACAAGGAGCAAGTGTGGCAAGGCCGAGGTGTCACAAATACTCACATGGACCCTACACCCAACGCAACTGACAAGGCGATCTTCTTGCGGATCCCCATCTGCAAAGACCAAAGAATGACGGCCGGATACACGGCGAGGTAAAGGTCCGTAAAGGCCGATAACGCTGCACAGCATGGTCAGGACTTATCTCTGTTCCCTTTCCCCCTCTCGAGCGCAGACACTTACCACCGGCGAATATCCCAAAATTAACAAGAATATGGGGGCTCCAACACTTCCCATCTGTAATCGAAAAGTCCCACTGAGACTGGACTGGCGAGCATCGCACGAAGAGAATGACAACGCAGACCAACAACCCGGCCATGCAGACACTTGGCAAGACCCAGAGGATGATTCGATGTTTCCTCTCGGGGTTCATGATTCGGATCAAGAGGGCGGCGACAGCGAGCTTGGGAAGACCAAAGGCAACGATGCCAAATGGGAACCCCAATACGGTGTAGAAGATGGCGCTTTGCTTTTGTTCTAGGTCGAGCGTGTCGAAGTGTCGCCCGTTGCCATTCTTGACGGCTTCAATGGTGATGCCTATGCACCCCCACTCGGACAGCTTGCAAAAGTAAAGTAAGAATTTGACAGGTTGGGGTCGGATGGAGGGAATGCTGACTTACCACGGCAGCAATTGTCAACCAGTCTTCAACATTGAATGTGCCCATAATCAGCTTCCTCGTGAACAACCTCGCAGCAACAAAGACGGTGCTCAATATGCATACTGTCAAGATGACCGCCACAATGACCGGCCCCTTGTCGTCGTTTAGGTATTCCTTGGTGTGAGCAGTCGTCGACATGGTGTCTTGGGTAGCTGGGGCCTGAAATGCTGAATCCAGAACCAGCAGATGGAAAACGTCAGAGTTCGCAGGCTTTTTCCAAGTTCCAGCGTCTGGGAAGGATGCGATTATCCACGCATTTAACAAGCGTCAAAGGAAGCCAACCGAAACGCGCACGAGCACAATCTCCCCAAAACGGCATCTGCTAGGGAAACAATCAAGTCCATACGCCCAGGGAGCCGCGGCTGTGTCTCGCCCTGTCATCCTCCAACCTCCAAGGGGACGTATCGCCTCGCTAGCCTCCTCGGAGACCTGGAATAAAGCGCAGAGGCCCTTTGTGCACCATGATTGACATACAGAAACAACTAAGGGCGTGGCTGGTGCCATGTTGGCAATCCCACCACAGTTGATTCGGCAGACCCTGGACCAGGGATGAGCTGTTGAGGGCTGAGCGCTGTGCACGAGTGTGCAGTAGTTCCAGCAGACGGCAGCATCGTGTGACGCTTGTCCTGGTCCCAGGAGGGACGCACGGCCTTGTCTGAATCACTCAGGGCTTTAAACCGATTTAAGGACGATTTCAATTAAAAGTTCCTCCAAGGCCACGATAGAGTTACGGATGGGAATAGTCCTGGGAACAGACGTTCCTTGAGGTTGGGGTTACATGGGAGGCGTGTGAAAGCGTTCCAAGAAGGGTCCGCATCCGTGCATGACTCTCAGGCTCATTGTTCCGTCCTGTAGAAAAGGCTCATTCACATCGCCCAAGGCGGGGGTGATTGTCGTTCAGGGATGGTTGCTTTTTCTGAAGACACTATCAGATATCACAATGGGCAATCGTTCAGCTAAATGTAACTTACCATGCACTTAACTGCATAGTAGATCGTCAGTTGATGGACAATTGGACGATCAGAATAAGGCGGCATATTGAGCGTGATGAGTAGACTCAGGGCCGCCGCGACAGCCGCAGCGCCTCGCTCCTGAAATGCCATGTGCTACTTAGTTTCAGGGGTCGCGCTCTGATGGGAGTTGTCGCATTGGTTGAGTCGGCTTGGTCCTGTAAGCCTGTAAGAGCTAGAGGTCTTACCACTGAGTCTTGACTCGTGGCATTGTTGGCTGTTGCGTCGTTGGTCGTGGCAGTCAGCACTGAGCATATCGTCTTACAGTTCCGGTTGTTCTAGTGTCGAGCCCTGTGCAGATCACTTGTTTTGCCCCTCAATGAGGCTCACGGATACACGTGTACTTGTCTCTTTTTTACACTAGCTATGTGAGAGGCCGTTCGAGGTGGTGTCGGATGCCGGGATTTGCAATTGTGGTGTCATGGCTACATACTAGGTACAGTAGCATCAAGTTGAATACTAGATCTAAGCTAGTTCGGGCGTGGAATCCAGGCCGGTTGATTAACACCGGAGCCGCGTCTGCCGGGCTAATAATGATTCGGCACCGTTTTGCAATGGCAGGGATATGGGCGCACGTTAGATCACCATTCTCCTCACCATGGCCCTTGGTCCCTGACGCATTGAGCCCAAGACTCGAGGGCAGAGGCGGACATCCAGGGTCTCGACTTCAACGGGCAAGGGCTCGGGCCTTTTCGTTAGCCCAGGGATCGACAGACGGAAGGGGAACCCCAGAACCCCGATCCTGGTTCAAGGCTGTTCAAGAGGCTTGCTGACTTGAATCATACCACCTAATGTCCATGGAGTTAGTTACTGCCTTCACCTCCCCGCGCCTCTGGTTCAGTACGGCAATGATCGTTTCCGGGTTCCATGTATGTAACTATGTGCTGTGCTCTAGTCGCTTCCACCTGCAGAGTCGTAATGAAGATTGGGCAAGGGAAGCATGTGGCAAGAGTGCAATCGGTCGTTGCCGGCCACGAGACTCTGCATTAGCTGTACGAGAGTGTCATGGCTACGTTAGTTCATCATGGCAATTTGTTTCCCTATCCAGATCTGAATTTGCCATGATCCCCATCTCCCGTCTTTTGGGGCGTCAAGCTCCCAACAGGGGTGTTGGCCAATAAGAAGATGGCCGCTCAGCGGTACTTGATCTTATGTGTAAATTGGCTGGTGCTGAAAGCCGCCAAACGGCCCCTTTTCGCCCTGTGGGCCCTTGGGGCACTTAAGGAGATGTGAATTCTTCATCTGCCGACATCAGAGTGGTCCCTTTCCCATGGGGTAGTTGACGTGCTTCTGTGGTCCATTATCAGAGTGTGTGGAGTTGAGAAGGGGGCCCAAATCATATCGTATGACGGTGCCTTTTCCATTGGGGACGACATTAAACCTACCTACAGAGTACATAGTCTCTGGTCTCAGGGCACAAGCGCTTAATAACAACTAGAAACTATTACGTAGTACAAAGTACATCATTGCTCGTAGTTTCGTACCTTGGTTTGTTAGTTCCGGGTAAGAGTCGAGTGCTAGGGTCCCGCGAGCCAAGGGGCAGAACCAACAGTGAGTTACTTCGTCAACACCCGTCCGGGGCCCTGGACCTTGAAAGGACCGGTCAAGCAGACATTCAGCCAGTCTTATTTGCTAATTGTCTCATGATTTCACGAACGTCTTTAGCTCAGGACGGCTGCTTCTTGATCCTGCGACATGTTAATCACCAAATCGAATGTTTGATAATGGCGGCCGACTTATCTGAAAGAAGCAAGGGACTCCTCGCATGTGGCTCACCCTAGGCACGACTCGCGGCAGCTTCTCGTTTTAGAGATCATGCACCAACACCAGGCAGAAAGGAGAAGTATACTGGCCTGATCTGAGCAATCGGACGTCTGAAAAGGGGAAATGGGACTCTGCGAGCTGCTGGTGCGAGCGTAGCGTAACTACAAGTTACAATACGCAGACATCCCGTTAACTCTCCTCTCTGTCGTTGCAGTACTACTTCCTTCACATCAGCTTCTTACTTTGACCCCTCACACTCTGCTCACATTTTGAGCCACCAAACGCAAACATGACTGAAACCAATGGCACCAACGGAACACATAATGGAACATCGAATGGCACGAACGGCACGAACGGAGCCGTTGCCGCAAACGGTATCGATCAACACAAGGTTGATGTGTCGATTGCCTTGAAGGCCAACGATGCCGCTGCTGTCCCCGACCTGATCAAGGAAATCACGGCACTTGGTAAGGGCTTCAACGCCGATGATGACCAGGCGAGAATCAAGCTCGCCATGAAGGCCAGGACTTTGTGGAAATCATTGGAAACACCCCGCGAGACAATGATCCGACATCTTTGGGCTGAGGTCAGTACATTTTGGCGTTGGATGCCTCAATGGAAGCATACAGCACCCATAATGGGTATTTAGAGATGTTGACTGTATCATAACCTAGCCGTCCGTCATGTGCGCTTTGAACGGTACCTTTGACAAGGGACTCTGGACCTACCTTGTCCAGAAGGACGAAGTGTTTACTATTTCCGAAGCCGCCAAAGCTATCAAGGCCGACCCAGTTCTTCTAGGTACGTCTGTTGATTTCATAGGTTCGAATATGTCTAATAGAGTACAGGTCGTCTCTTGCGCCACCTCTCTTCCATGGGATATCTCAAAGAGGTCGGTACCGATACCTATGAGCTCACCAACTTCACTCGATCAATGTCCATTCCAATCATTGGTGCAGGCTATCCATGCGTGTGAGTTGACTCTGGTACACGATGGCTCAGTCAAGTACTAACTTGTTGCAGCGCCGGTGCTTGTGTCAACGCTCTTGGCAAATTCAGCGAGTGGGCCGACCTCAACGACTGGAAGGACCCTACTGACGTCTACAACGCTCCTCTTCAACTCGGATACAAGACCAAGCTCAACTTCTTCGAACACTTGCACAACAACCCTCCGTGGGGCGAGCAGTTCCATCTTCACATGGGTGGATACCGGCAAGGTCGCCCATCTTGGATGGATGCGGGCTTCTTCCCTGTTGAAGATAGACTGATCAAAGGCTTTGAAGCGACAGAAGACGCAGCGTTTCTCGTGGACTTGGGTGGCTCGTTTGGCCATGATCTTACAGAGTTCAATACCAAGTTCCCTGATGTCTCTGGACGGCTGATTCTTCAGGACTTGCCTGTTGTCATTGACCAGATCCAGACACTGGATGAGAAGATTGAGAAGATGAAGTACGACTTTTTCACACCACAGCCCATCAAAGGTAAGTAAGGCTCCTCATGAGACAGAACATACCTAACACATGTTCATTAGGAGCGCGAGCCTACTACATGCACTCTGTTCTTCACGACTGGAACGAGGACACTTGCCTCAAGATCCTTACGACAGTGATGGCCGCCATGAAACCTGGTTACAGCAAGCTGTTGATTAATGAAAACGTCATTCCCGAGACAGGTGCGCAGTGGGAAGCGACAGCGTTGGATGTCATGATGTTGACGCTGCTGGCTTCGAGGGAGAGAACTCGAGACAACTGGGAGGTGTTGCTGGGCAAGGCGGGCTTGAAGATTGTCAATGTTTGGACGGTCGCTAACGGCGTGGAAAGCTTGATTGAATGTGAGCTGCCTGTGGAGGAGGCTCCCGTGAGTGAGTTGGCATAGGATCACCCATTGTCAAGCTGGTCTGTACATAATTGATCGGTGAGGCGATGGTGCTCAACCACACATATTGTTGTTGCAGCAAAATCACCTTTCTACGTGCTTGATATTATACGCATAATTAACGTAGATTTCCATTATTCCAAGCAAATTAATTTCGTCATCATGACAGTCGTCCTGTGATGTTTCATCTCCTGTCCTGTTCTGTTAGTGTTGCTGCGCTTATCCGCTGTGCACCAACAATATCCTACACCTGCCTGTGGCCTCGGCCCCACCCCAACTTCTTCAGCAACCGTCAGCACTCCACCTTTCCACCGGCCCAATCTCCACGCCACCAAAGCCTCAGCTCAACCTCCCTCCCACGAGACCAGCGTATCAGCGCCGCAATCGCCCATCACCGCCCGCCTTTTCAGCATGCGACTAATCGCCTCCTAATCAACGAGCCCGATGGCGTCCCGAGAGACGCTGACCCCTCTGAACAATGTATAACCGCGACTCCAAGATCATGCGCAAGCTCCTCGGCAAAGCCGCTCCCGAAACCCCCACCGGTGACCCGAACCTGTCCATCACGAGCGCGCCCGCTTCGTCCATTACCGCGACCTATCGCCCGTCGAAATCGCAAGACGGCGTCTATAAAGCTGGTGTCCCCATCCTCAGTCTCGATGTCTCGCCCGACCGACGAGCCGCCGTCCTGGGCGGTGCGCATATCCTCAAGACGCTGATGCTCGACGACCCGCAGAGCTTCAACTTCAACTTCCACGAAGGCGTTGATCTGAGGGCCGTCATCACGGCGCAGGCACCAGGTCCAAAGGGCGGATCAACGGCTGACCAGTTGAGCATTCGTGACGTCAAATGGCATGGTCATTCGACCATCTTCACAGCCTGCGCAAATGGCAAGATCTTTACCTACGATGTTGCCCGCGTGGGATCTGGTGCCGCCGAACCGTTGGAGTATATCCAGATGCAGGAAGACTCTCGGCAGATTAATACGTTAGATGTCAACCCACATCTGAAGAGCTGGCTCCTCTCTGGTAGTCAGGATGGTATGGCTCGCGTCTTTGACACCAATGCGCCTCTGCAAGGACGTTCTGGCGGTATCACCTTCCGGCAACGATTCGCACCTCTAAAATGTATCGACTCGGTCAGACAGGTCAAATGGTCGCCCAAAGTCGGCCACGAGATGGCATGTTGCACTGAAGGGGGTGTGGTTTTGAAATGGGACGTCCGACAGCCCTCGCGGCCTTTGCTCAGGATTAACGCCCACGAAAAGGCGTGCGCCTCTATTTCGTGGCACCCAGATGGAACTCATCTCATCAGCGGAGGCTGGGACACGAAACTACATGTATGGGATCTCGGAGGAACGGCCGACAAACGCCAGAAACCAAAATACACAGTCTCAACACCCGCCCCGATCTTCACCGTCGCCTGGAGACCAGGTCTCTGGTCAGCAACAGCCCAGAGCAAAAGAGTGGCGCAAGTTGCCGTGGCGTATGACGATAGTAGTTCTCGACGATATGGAACATCTGCGGTGCACATCTGGGATCTTGCGCGACCAACAATGCCATACAAAGAAATTGAGAGGTTCGACAGCTCTCCAGCTGCCTTACTTTGGCAGGATCAGGATATGCTTTGGACTGTAGGCCAAGATGGCCAATTCACTCAATGCGATGTTGCGTTTGCACCAAAGGTTATCGATCGCCAGTCAACCTCATCCATGGCATTCTCGCCCAAGGGTGATGTTCTTATGTTTTTGGACGAGAGATGGCATTCTCAACGACCACGCCCTGCTATGAGCCACCACTCTGACAAAATACCTCGAACCCCGTATGGCTCGAGCCCCAATATGCCCATGCTGAGCATTAGCAGAAGTGACTCTGAGGAAGACGTCGTCGGTAGCTTCCTGGGTCCTCGGAAACGCATGAATCGCAAACGTGCAAGCGGAAGATCCGGCCAACAGATGAGCACTACTCCACCGTCAGGCTCAGGCTTGCCCGATGACCAAAAGCCCCTAGGGCTTGACCAGGCAATCAAAGTGACAGGAATCTTCAAGTCGCAGCAGACCATGGCATCGGGACACATTCCCGCCTCGAGAACAACGCAGGTCTACCAGTACCTTGCAGCCATCTATCTCGAAACGCTCCAACGTGAGCTTCCATACGTTAAAGGCGGCAAGCCGCTCATCCAACGCGTCGCTCTCATCATGGAGCAGTACGCAAAAGCCGCCGAGACTGTGAGTCAGTTCCGACTCTCACAGACCTGGCGCATCTTGTCATATGCCGTCGGCCTACTCCTCGAAAGACGCGCGCAATACCATCTCGAATTACGAACGGGACGGTTTCAGAAACTCAAGGTGGACGACAAAAAGGGCAGTGACAAACTAAAGCCAGTCGATCTTTACTCGTCGACTAAAAGCTACGGTGAGGAGACCCCAAGGCGGTTGTCTGCTCAATCAAGCGCCACGATAGGTCGTTCCATGTCTAGTAGATCCCTTCTCGCCGAGGAGATAGAAAGCACTTCGAACCAGCCGACGCCGCTCGCTAAACCCGTGGATGGACATCGCTCCGGTTACGCCGAACATTCGGGATCGATCGGGAAGAAATTGACGGCTGTGATGGAGCCAGACGAGCTCAGCTTGGGACCGGCGGTTCAGAACCCTCTCGGCGATAGCCCCCGGAAGCGTCTTGACTCTGTACCATTCTCCGAAGTCAGCCATGATAGTGAGCTCTCACACATCTCCAGCACAGAAGGTTACGACTTCTACGATGCAGACGCATTGTCCACGGCTATGGATGTCCCCATGCCCAAGAAAAAGGAGCCGCTAACCCTCGACTATCCTGGTCTCCAAAAAGCTGACAATCGCAAAGTCGTTAGGCACGATTCCGACGAGAGTTTTGCTCAGATGTTTTCCACTTCGGATGCGACCAAGGAGGGCCCGAGTACGTCGTCGGTGGGTAACGGGAACGGGACGTTGAGGTCCAGCCTAGCCAGGCATGCGTCTGACATGTCGAGGGAGAGCCAGGAGTTCCAGAGCCGGATCCGTGGAGAGAAGATGGAGACGACGGAGACCAAGGAACCTCCCAAGCGGCGTAAATCATCCCAAGCCCCTGAATCTGTGGAAGAGGTTTTTTTGATATCGCAGACGACTATGGGTAGCACCGACGATACCGAGCCTTCTCAAACCTCGCAGCTGTCAGAGCTGTCGCTACCCGAGGCCGCGATTTTGCCCAAAGGAGTGAATCAAGCATCGGCTCTGCCTCAGATATCCAAAGAGTCGAAACAGCAGCAGCCGATGATCCTAGCACCTACAAGCCAACCGAGCCGATCGCCGAGCCCCCTCAAGGGGCCTTTTGCTGCGCAGCAAGATGCCAGACCTTACATCCTAGAAACCGACTACCTGCCTTGGGATGAAGACGCTCCCTATCCTCAGCCAACAACTGCGGATGGCTCGACATCGGTGATTTCCCCCCTTGATCCGTATTCTCTGATCACCAGGGCCTTAGACTACGAATCCCGAAGCTCCGCCATCAACGCCTCGGCCATCATCCTGCTTCTCAAGCCGCTCGTGCCAGACTCGGTCATCGATTACCACCAAGCCAGCGCCGTGCTACGCCAGCACCACTCACGCCTCATGCGCATGAGTCTTTTTATCGAGGCCTCGCTGCTGCGCAACGTTTGCGTGCAGGGTTGGCCCAACGGCTTGCCTGAATGGGGCGAGAATTACACGGCTATTTTCACACCCGCTCAGCAAGGCGTCAAGGTCGGCTTCTTCTGCACATCTTGTCGGAAGCCCAGGGAAATTGATCCCAAGAGCGGAGCAGCGGGCATTTGGACTTGCGAGCGCTGCAAAAAGGCAACAACCCCCTGCGCCGTCTGCGGACACAGAGATCCGGCGCAAGCGACCAACGTTCCCAGCGAGATCGCCAAGGCCATCGATGCTCCCGACGCTTGGTTGTCGGAGTGGTGGTATTGTCCCGGCTGCGCCCACGGCGGCCACGCTTCGTGTCTTCAGGCCTGGCACGCGCCCCTCGACGCCCCCGACCCGTCTTCGGGATCATCCACCTTCAGCGATGGCTGCTGTCCCCTCGACGGCTGTGGCCACGCCTGCCTCCCCGGAAAGTATCGCGGCGAGACCACCACCGCCCGCGCCGACGAACTCGGTCGCGCAACCGTTGAAAAGTCCCGCAACAGAGAAGATCGCTCGGCTACAGTCACAGGAAGCAGTAGTCGACGGTCGAGTCCTCGGCCTGGCATGGACCGCGCCGTCAAGAGCGACGGGAACGATATCCCGCAGAGTCGTGCTGTAGGCATGGCGAGGGAGGTGCTCAACAAGGGTACCGGCGGAGCCGTTAGTGGAGGCATCTTGAGTTCAAGTCCGGGACGAACACCGGTAGAGAGGGAGAGGAGGAAGAGCGTCAAGTTCGCGGGGCCGGATCGATGAGACGATGTGTAATCTGTTTGTGTTTTTAATTTCATTGTTGGGACAGGATGGAGTTAGTCTTTGGTTCACGACGGCGTAGTGGTCTGACATTCAACATATATATATGTGGACGGGCTGGGGAAGATAACCGTTGGTCAAGGGGGTTTATTTGTACATGAAACGCTAAGATAATACATAACAATGTTGATACCCAAGTAATTCTACTTGAAGCAGGGATGAGGAGCTACTCTCTGTTCAAGCGCTGGATGGTCCCGATTTAAAACCCCCCTGCCACGCTGGGTATTCCGTTCATGTACTCCGTGTCTCCCAACGCCAACGCTCCCTTTACTTGGACACATTTTCCCTCAAACCCTTTGTTCTCAGCGTAAACTTGGCGTCGCCCTCGCCAAACGGCAGCGAAACCACATCGCTCAAACTCTCCACAGCAACTTCGTCTGCTTTCCCGTTCCCGTTGCTCCTCAGGAGGGCCTTCCTAATGGCATCTCCGTGCTGATGCATCAACTCGCTCTCGTTGCTTCCGCGGCGACTTCCGGTAATGCTAGCCCCATCGCTTTCGGCCTGCGTTGTTGACATTGTAGACAGACGGCCTTTGAGTCTCCCGGCCCAAAGGCCCCTCACGCCACCTTTCCTGCGCTCTGGGACTTCTTCGGTGCCGGCGCTGCAGACGTACAGTAAGTATTTCAAATTTGGGAGGGAGTGGCGGATGTCGACCACGCGAAGGCTCTGCGAGGAGCAGAGTGCTTCAATGTTCTTGTTGAGGAGAAACCAGGCGTACTCAAAGCGCCATTGTCCTGCCGTCGAGCCGCCGCGGGGCAGATACAGTGGGAATTCTCGCCGAGAAACGTTCTTTTCCGCGAGTTGAGAAATGTCGTCACGAATGTATGAGCGAGAACCAAATGCGTCGATGGGGTAGGGTAAAGGGTGAGTGAGGTAGAATTGCAGATGCCTGGTCAAGAGGGACACGAAGCCCAGGGCAGCGGAGAGGACGTCTTCGTTTATTTTTCGAGCGGTGGCGGCGTCGTAGGTTGAGTTTGGTAGGGGGATGTTGCAGATCTGGAATGAAAGGGGTGGCGCGTTGGGAATGGGCATAATGGGGAATATGTCGGCCAGGTCAGAGCATATGCGCCTCCGTTGGCCGCGAATCTGCTGCTCCGTCGTCTCGAGGAGCTCTTTTGAAGCCTTTACTTTATCTTGGTCTTGCGCCATGTCTTCTTCAGCTTTGGCTTGGAGCTCTCGTCCCTTAGCGATGGCTGCTCTTCGACTGCTGAGAGATGCGCGCAGGTCGTCTCGCTTTGTCCGCGCGTGGTGGTTTGCGCGCTGTTGTGTTGCGACGTATTTCTCGGCCAAAGTGACAGCTTCCTGGGCCATTCCTGAAGTATCCGCTGGTGTTTGTTCCAGAATTTCGTTAATCTCTTTCATGATCCGCTGCTGTGTTTCCATGGCGTCTTCGATGGAGCTCTCGAGGTTGGCAAGTTTCATGAGCGCATTGTATGATGACGTCGCCATCGAGGGTGCTTGTTTGGGGTCGGATATCCGGTTGGGAAAGTCGATCGAGTATATTCCGTCTTCGAGGTGGAAAACGAGGGCATTTGGGGGAAACCGTCGATCTCTGAGTGTTCCGATAAAGTTGAGGCGTCGCAGATCGACTTGCTCGTCCAGCAGGTACATCCATGACTTGTGCTTTGGTCGTTTGGCCCAGAGGCGAATGGTCAAGACGGAGGTTCTCGAGATGGACGGTTCGCGATCGGTTAGGCTGAAGAAACTGAAGTTGAAGTTCTAGGTCAAGTTAGTCGCCTGATCCCACCAGATGCTCCTGTTGGTGTGCGCGTCATGTCTACTACTTACTGCCGACCTCCCTCGCACCTCGCTCAGATAAACAGGCTCCTCCGACCCGTCCACATGCAGCGAATAAAACACATCTCCCACGACCTCCTCGACGGCCGTCTCCAGCTTCTTCTGCCTCGCCACAGGGCTCACATGCGCCAGGCTCAAGCTCGTCCTTCGAACACCTTGAGGCCGTCTCGGCTCCTGGCGCAAGCCCTCGGTCCTCAGACTCTCCGACGACCGCGACGGGTGCAATTGAGACGACTCGCGCAGCACGGTGAGCTTCTTAGGACTTCTGTTGTTCAGGTCGGCGTCGTCGGCAGATCGCAGCGTGGTGGGCGCAAAGGACAGGTTTCGCAGCCAGATGCCGCGGAGGTGACGTAGCTTGCGGTTGTGGGCGAGCAGACGCGGACGGCGAGGTTCGGCGGCGAGGGACGACATGGCTGCGCGTGCTTGCGACGCTTGTGGTATGACTGGTTATAACGACATTTGAAAGGCAGCTAAAAGGAATTATAGAGCTGTTTGGGCGGGTGTAAAGAAGAGCGAATACGAAGAAGAGAGGGGCGTCAGTCGTTCCGTCATGGGGAAGCTCGGAGCTTAAGCAACGCATGCCAAGCCGCGATAGTTGCATATGTCCGTTAGGTTTTTAGCGATTCTTAAGAAGCAGAGGCAAGACAGTCTATGGGAAACATCAAGCGCATCAAGCCAGGGGAGTCCTCTTCCTTTTTTTCCGGTTACTTTCTTAACTTCTCTCTTCAGAGATCAAGTCATCTGATGACGACGTGCACCCCTCTGTCTAACTGTCTTGACTCAGCCAAGTGCAAACTAAGACATCCCCATCCCACCCTTCCACAGGCCATTAGCCCAGCCACAATACGACGCGAGACATGGACCATCTATGTAGATTCACTCACCTATTTCACGAGTTGATCATTCATAAAGGGACGATGTATTGGGTCATTCCCAAGCAATCGAAATATCTCTAGCGAGGAATTCTACTTACTCTCCACTACAGTCTCAGATCGCTAAAGTCGCTCCTACTCTCAAGCAAGCTCTTCAAGGGCAAAAACAGCTCGTCTCCCTGATGCGAGGGATCCAAAAACAGCCTCAACTCGTCCCAAGTCTTCCAATACCACCCCTCGCACTTCTCCGGCTCCAAGACCTGCGGTTGAGCCTGTTCATCGTCCATTCTGCACAAGACGAACAGCGTAATGTAGTGCTTCCCGACGTCCTCAAATACGGAATTTGTGACAGCGGCGATTTTGGTGGCATGTACTCTGAGGCCCGTTTCCTCCAGGGATTCACGCTCGGCGCAGACGAGGGGGTCTTCGCCGTACTCGAGATGGCCGCCTGGCAACTGCAACGTGCCTGATGAGTCTATTAGCTATGCAAGTCAATGACGAGTGAAAGGTGGTGATAAATACCGGCTCCATGGCTCCCAATGCGTTTGCCCGTGATGAGCTTGCCGTCGGGGCCGTAGATAATGGCAGCGATGCCGACTCGCGGGTGGGGGCTCGAGGAGGCCATGGTCAATTAGATGATGAATTGATTTGAAGTGAACTGGGTTGTGTTATTTTGCTGGTCAGTGAAGAACTCTCGTCATTAAGAGAGTGTTTTACTGTCTAAATCGCCTATGAAAGGGCACACTATCGGGCTGAGTCATAGAGACGATCTTGCATGACAAGTCGCATTCTCAAATCTGCCTGGCTATGACAGAATTTAGAACTGGGTGATACTGCAAATGTTGCAAGCATTCAATGGATGGAAATAATTAGAGAATCTTATGCTTAGACTTTTTGTGAGGCATCTCCTAAAGATTAATACATTCTTTTCTCGGCTTGTTCAAAAACACCATTTGATGTAGGGTATCTTCACCGCTTCCACCAACGCCCTCACATTTTCAGTCAAGCTTCCGCCTCCCGTGGTGAGTATCTTGATTAGAAAAATCCATCATTATTGCTACGTTATGCTGGCTCAAGTGCGCAGTCTTTGACAAATTCGAGCCAACTTGAACATTCATATGCGCATTTCCATTGTCGACGTAACAACGTCGAGCTGAGCTTCTGAGAAGCTCCCGTCTATGTTCTAAATATGATCAGTCCAGGCGCTCAAGAACACAAAACACCAACCCAGGCTCAACTCCCAATCTTTCTCGCACCAAGGAAAAGTCTCCCAGTCTCTTTCGCCCCCTTTCGGTTCACAGGCTACTGCGAACAAGTCTGAGTGCCTAGGTCGTAGCTCAACAACCTCATGCATCTAAAGCATCCCAACACCTGTCTCGCTACTGTATTGGTAAGCAAAGTTTGGAGTAATGGTCTCTTTCGATGCCCGACTTCTCCTCCTCTTCCACGGATGGCGGCTACCTGCTTCGAGGACGCGACATGCTTTTTTGCATGGCTTCCTGACCATGCGAAAACGAACGTTATACTCAAATCTTGGACAAATATGAGCCAACCATCCTCCTCTGGAGGCGAGTCGCGGATGGCTTCGGCTAAATCTAACCTCCTCCAGCGAGAGGTTATGGCGGGTTCTTATCTCTGGCATTCTTCTTTCGTGGGATGAGCGACTGGATCGCGACGCTGAAAGCCAGGCTGATGTTTATAGTCATTCTGCCACTGTTGACCCAACGGAGGCCATTCGTATCAACCCGAAGAGTCGAATGGCGCTCCGCTGGTCTAAACATCTTCAAGATCATGGGCAAGCCAGTGGTCCCTTGCCCTCAGGGAGTCATGGGAACGGCTGAGACGGGGCAAAGAGTCCATACAGCGCGTCCTGCGAAATGTCCTTTTCCTGATCATTCAAAAAGTCCAAGAGACCCGGTGACGTTCCCCAAGCAGGATCAACATGATCGATAACGCTCACGTAGTCAGGAGACACGGTGGGAATGTAAGGCGCTGCGGTATGGTGCTGCGTTGTGGTCTGTGCTAGTCCTGGAGGTGGAGGAACGGAGGGAGTCATTGTGAGTGGGAAGAAGAAGCTCTCGTCTAGGCCTGCGGGGTGAGGCTGCTCCTGGCCGGCGGCACTCCCTTCCTTGATGCTGACCTGGAATTCACGGACCATGTCCTGGAGCACACTCAGAGGCTTCTTCAGACCAAAGTTGCAACCCAGCTGAAGCTCGCTGAGACATGTCCAAAAGAATGAGATGGGCTCAGTAAACTGGCCTCTTTCTCGGCGCTCTTGGCGAAGAATGGCAATGACGGCTGAATAGACGGCGTACGAAAGCAAAAATGGAGCGCGACGTAGGGTGAAGCTTTCGCGGTATCGACGAACAAGCTTCTGGATCATGAGTGCACTCTGAACGCACGCTTCCTCGCCCCGTCGCTTAGCAGTCTCATCCGAGTGCCTTCGAAGGTGGCCTTCCTCCAAAAAGGCACGATGGAGAAGGATATTCATGGCATGGTAGGTTGTGCTATCGCCAGTGTGGTTAGCATTCTTCAGTGGGTCGGGTCAGAGTGGGATGGCTCACTGTGGGGTGATTTGGTGGGGAGGGGGCGTGATGGTGAGGGTATCGTCGGGGTCGAATCGTAAGTGAGCAGGGAGGTTGCTCTGCCACTTCGCTAGCTCCTTTTCGATGGCGACCTTCTTCTCTAGGAGATATTCCGCCGAGTGCTTCACGCACTGGATGCCATACAAGTCGTTGATCCGTGTCGAGATTTGAAGCAGTCTGACCAGGCTGCTGAATGTCGATACAGCGTGGGCGGGCTGGGGTCCGTAAGGTGGTGGTGCCTGCGCTGGCGATTCGGGGTCCGTGTAGGGCTCCCATTCCTCGAGCTCCTCAAACGTGTCCAGCAGCTGGAGCGGTACCCTGGCCTGCGCCGAGGCAAACATGCAGGGTCGTCCGAGGTACAGGGCCTGAGTGGCATCAGTGGTGAAGGCGGCCCAGTAAAGACGCTTGCGCATCTCCTGTTCCAAATCTCGTCGCAACTTGCGCTCATTACTAACACCGACCGTGCTCTGGTAGTCGGGCCCAAGCATCAGGTGGCATCCCAGGTCGATGATCATGCGGTGGGCTGTCCCTGACAGACTCCAGCCAGCGCTGGGACGCCCCTGAGAGACAAGCGACACACTGGTGAGCAGCAGCGCAAGAGCCGACGGGATGCTGGGCTTGTCAAGTTCATCGATCAGCAACTCACGAAAGCGGTCGTAGAAGCGTCGCCCGACACTTCCGGGATCGTCTGGGTCAGCGCGTAGACACGGTCGATCGCTGTACAGGGAAGTTGAGTAGAATATGGCGTTGAGTAGGAGTTTGTTGACGAATGGACCACCCCCGCTAGCAAGACTGTCCATGAAAGCAGGTCGGTACGAGATGAGGTAGGCGTAATGTTGGCGGTTGAAGTGCAGATCCAGTAAATGTTTGGCCAACTCGGGGTCGCAGCCGTCTAGGTCCATCATTTCCTTCGGGTTTCTGAACATTCGTGCTTCTCGTTGGCGTTGTAGTGCGGCGTTGCTTATAAGTCGAGCCTTGGAGGCGGAGATGGCATCGTCGCCTTTTCGGGTCATGGTGGAGATATTTTCTTTATGTTGTGCGCGAGAGGTAGGATTCATGATACTGGCCAGACCGTGGACTGCAGAGACGTAACCGTTCTCGTGGAATACACCAGCAACTCGAGCCTCACTGGGTGAGAGGCCGCTGACACCGTCGCCGCCATCGTTACTAATAGGGCGTGCGACTCGTTTTGAGACGGCCATAGATTCTGAGGTGTCCTGTTCCGACTGATTAGAGGCAGAGAGGATAGCATTGAAGCTGCCAACAGGTGGCTTCGTATCGGGGCCAGTCGGGCCTACACTGCTTCGAGGAGGTGAAGAGAGAAAGCTTGCACCCATCTCGTGCGCGCCAGTTGATGCGGTTGGCGTCGGTAAAGGGCTCGCAACAGCGGCGGTCGACGCCAGGCGGCTTAGGCCATGAGAGGTGTAGTCGTGGGACATGCGCGAGCCACCAGTGTCCATGAGCTCTGCAGTCCAGGCGCCTTGCATCTCAGGAGAAAGAATGCCCGACGCCTTCATGTGATCGAGCATGGCGGCGACAGTGGCCTCGAGGCTCTGGACGCGAGCACGGGAAGGTCGAGGCTCTCTGCGCGCATCGTGGGGGTAAATGCAAGACAGGTTGTTGTTGGTGCACTCAACACACTGGGGACGGCCGCCGTCGCATCGGACCTTTTTCTGTCGGCATGGCGTGCAAGTCTTGCAGAGGGTTCCGCCGGGAGAGGTTCGTCCGATGCGGTTTTCTCGCGGCCGTTTTGTGACCTTTGCGTTCGTCATTTCGGCGGTGCGTAGTCGCCAACGCGGCGCATGCGTGGAGTCGACGGTCGGGGAGATCGGGGGGGGAGGTGAAGGTGAGGGAGAAATGTCGTGATGTTGGCTGTGGTGTTGAACAGCGGCGGAAAAGTCCCGTCGAGGTACTTGTCGCAGGTACCTTACAAAGCCTGACGGGCGGACTTGTAATGAATCGGAGACGGAAAGGGAGCCGAGGAGAAGACTTCCGTCGGCATGCCTCAAGAATGAGCAAGAAGGCGCGGGTCGCGGGGGGTCATCGGACCACTCGTCGTTTTCAAGGTTGGGGTTTTTTGGGGGCGGATCCACTAAGTTTCACTCTTGCAGTCCATTTTTGTAGAGGGTCCCCCACTGAAATTCAGGGCAGTGGCCACTAAAGTCAGGTGTGTTGCTGACCGCGAGAGCAAAGGCGGGAAGGTGTCATCCACTCCCCGGATCCACCCGATGCTCTTTCCGTTCGATGCCGGGGTCCGGGATGGGCGGCGAGTGGGATTGGTCACCGAGGAGAAATCGCGGTGACTGGATTTGCTGGGAGGTGAGCCAAGGAGTGGATGGTTTTGTGACGGGCCGTGTGTTTCCGAGTGGAAGAGGAACAGCCCGCGAGAGAGCGACAGAGAGAGAGCGGAGAGAGAGAGAGTGTGTGTGATGGAGAGCATGAGGGGTAGAAATAGTTCCAGTTATTGCCGAGGAGTAGGATAGCTCAAGCGACTGACACATGAAGAATGCTCCCTTCCGGCTCCTCAGACACATGGGTTTCTCCTGTCGGTATCAGATGAGGAGTGAAATGCTACCCAGTTACAAAATGAAGGGAACCGAGAAGGGAGTCATAAGTAGATGACAGGTGCAGCGCATTGAGGGACATGTTCCTCACTCACAGTCATGGCCTCGGGCTCATCCGTCGGCAATTCTTGGTGTCGTCAATCCTTCTCAGAACGAGCTAGACTACCTCATCTTAGTTCCTCTTCAAGAGCCACCCTCTATTGACCTATCAGAATGCTTCCTATATGAACCGCGCGATTGATACTATTTGGACTAAATCGAAGGATCCTGCAGCTCAAAGCTATTGTTGTTTGATTTGACGGATTGTGGTCCGTGGTGGCCCTTTGCTGTGCTTGGTGGACACAAAGGACTCTGCAGATACATCTTGTCACCTGAACCCTCTCACTTGATGTATATATAGCTCCTTTGCCAATACATTTACTGTTATTAGCAAATGAATTTCGCCGTTGAAATGCCACTGGCGCTCCGATCAAGGACAACACTCCTTCATCTTTGATACCTGGGTAGGTGGTAGGCGGACATGCGTAGGCACATTTGACCTTCATAACATGATGACCTGCCATCGAGCACCAGCTTGGACCACCGTATCTGACAGACACACAGACAAACGACGTCCGTCCGTCCGTAACTCGGAGCACTGGGGCCATGCCTGCCAACGAGGATTCACTGACAAGCATGGCATGTTTGTCACGCCGAACCGGCGGGTTTATTCGAGTATCACAGGTATCCGTACGCCCGACGGCGAGTTACCCATCTGTGTCACGACAACTTGGCCTAACACCATGCCATGTTGCAAGCTACCATTCCTTGTCGAACAATTGACTTAACTTCCTTGTCAACGGGAGTCTAGGCTCAAACTAGACCGCATTTTCTTTGCTTCAAGAAACCGCTCCGACCGGCTGGCAATGATCATGGACTTTACTCAAAGGGTGGTGTGTTGGTTGAACAAGAGAACTTCCCCGCCAAGTCTGATTTGCCCAGCCAACCTGATACCTTGCAGAACGATCCATCATGCGCTGATGTGGGAGTTGAGGTGGGGGTGGGGAAAGGCTTGGTGCTGGAAGAGAGTACCTCATCGAAGAGCCAGAACAATAGCCCACGCCTGTTCATTCCTTTGCTTTTTACTGGCCTGTTATCTTAGTCTGGGTATTGACAACTATAATAGCCTGATACAAGGCCGAGTAAGCTTGAATTTGACGCAGTGCGTGCTGGTCGATTTGGAGCTTCCACGTTGCCCAATGACCCAATGAGGGCATTCTGTCCCATCTAAAAAGCCAGCCTGCTTTTGGAAACTGAAATGAGAGCTGAGTTGGGTTGAACGAGGGTTTATTTTTAATGACAAAGGGAACGAAAACTCGAGGTGAGCCCTATGGCCACTCGAACGTGTAGGGTAATGGGCGAAGGACTTGATGGCTGCCATCAGCGCTCGCATCTCAAGCTTGCTTGAAGTAATGGGCATCTCACTTGAGAACATCGGCAAAGCAAATTTAGAGAAAGTACTCTGAACTGGTTACCTTGAAGCAATTCACAGAGAACGGCATGTTGCTGACTTATCAGACGAACTCTTGTTCAGTATCGGCTCGTCCAAGGTGCGAAGGCAACAGCTCAGGTGGCCACCAAACTCAGACTTTAGGCACTGACATCTAGGTCACAGAAGCCTGTCATGGAATCCGTATAGAAAATGCGTCGTTGTGTCATCACTGTTTGGTATGTCGCCTTGCCACTGCTGCTGCTGAGTGAGTTATGAGAGTCTTGCCCCCAGATCGAACCCAATTTGGTGGCACTGGTTGCTATCTTCAATACCTACCAGTGGCGCAAGTAACATCGAAGGATCGAAATGACTGATCTCCCCTGCCGCCGAACCTGACATGTGTGCTTCTAGGCGTTGCACGCACACTGAAACTTCACCAGGCAAGCTCAGTCGGAAGGTCCAACATCTAGCATCAACGAGGCACCTTCCCAACTAGAATGTGACGACGGTACATAAGAACAAATTGGCGGGACTGTTTTCAACAGGAACCAGTGATGAGAAAAGGTATATCGAAAAATCAAATCTGACGAACAAGGATAGGCTGCATCGTTGGTAATGACGACGGAACTTCTGAGGTTGCACCAGTATTCTTTTTTGCTTGGGGAGCACTCATGTCTTATATACGATAGAAGTAGACTTTTCAACAAAAACAACCTTTTGTGCTTTAAGTTGCGAGAAGTCTGCCATGCCGCCGAGAAGTTCCATGGCTTTCGGTGCACTGCGGTGGACTGAGACGGAGGTACCCTTAAGTGCCTCGCGTCCAACCCAAGTTTTAGACTTCTCACTGATGCTTCACACGAATGCGAAAGAACTCGACTTCAACGGCCGAAACGGTTACAAATTTTAGTCATGGCGTGCTTGGTTTAGTTGGTTTCTGCAATGTCAAATATTCTCATGGGAAATCTTGTCGCGTGGCAAAAGATGCCTCTGGAGTTACTACTGGTCCGATCACCAGGTCAGACAAGTTCCATCATCGTATTCACTTCACTTTTGCTCCGTCTGCTGCTTCTAACTGGAGACATTCGAGAGCCTGCATTGTGTTTCGACTGTTCCCAGTCCATGGGAAGTGTCGACATGTGTGCAGCTGCAACAGCATAAGAGCTGAGCTGGCACATCTACCCCCAAGCCAACAAGGCCCTTTGCCACTCTATCGGCTTGCTACCAAGCTTTTCTGCCAAGATTAGACAGATGTATGACAATTTTGGAAAAGAAAGGAGTTATATTTCTAACAGCTGGAAACCACCAACAAGTTCTCCTGTGCAGGGAAGGGAGGAGAAGACATGTTATTTGAGGTGTCAATTTGCCCATGTACCTAGGTACTGAAGGGTTAGAGGAGACTGACGTATTTATATCATCTCTGAGAGCGTTGCCCTAATTAGGAAACCTCTCTTCCATTCGTCGATTCAGCGTGAAGTGGAACTTGACGATGGTGTCCCTGGAAAAGACAACAGCACCTCGCTGAAATCCGAAATCCGGACGTCAAGGTGGAGATAACAAATCATACATACAGAGATCATTTTTTATGAATGTCAAAAGCATTGACCCAATTGGGAAACCGCTCTCCTACTGGCTAGTTATACAAACAAGCCTTCGACGCCATTTTGAAGCCATCTCAACATCACACTAACCCAGTATAGAATAGAGTCTGCCATATCATTTGAATGACAGAGAACTATTCCATCCGCTCTGATCGTCATGCTTTATGGTTTCCGGACTTTGGAGATTTCCGTTGGAATGAGCATCTCGTGATGAAATCCGTAAACTCCGATTGTGCTCTTCGTTATGAGGTATAATATGAAGACCTGCCTCCCAGGTGGCCTGGCTCGAATCACTTTCACGAAAACACGATTCCAACTGCCTCCTCAACTTACAAGTAACAATACTACAATTCTAAAGAACCTACCCTTTATCGTATCTATTATCAACCATGGCCGACGCCGTCGCAACTCAACGCCGCGGCCTTCCGCTCCTCGCCACGCCCGAAAACGTTTCAGGCGGAACGTACATCGTGACTGGCGCCAACACTGGCCTGGGCTTCGAAGCTGCCAAGCACCTGGTAGCTCTCGGCGCCTCAAAGGTCATCCTCGCAGTCCGCAACGTCACTGCCGGCGAGACGGCAAAGTCTAAGATTGAGGAGGACACAGGCAAGGCTAATATTGCCGACGTGTGGGCTCTCGACTTGGCTAGCTACGACTCTGTCAAGGCGTTTGCTAAGAGGGCTACCACTGAGCTGGACCGCATCGACGCCGTTATTGAGAATGCGGCTGTGGCCATGGCTCAGCGACAATTTTCGGAGGGACATCTCTTGCCTGTCACGGTCAATGTCTTGAGCACCTTTCTTCTCGCTGTGCTGTTGCTTCCCAAGTTGAGCGAGAGCGCGAAGAAGTTTGGCATATTGCCTCATGTTGCTTTCGTCTCGAGCAGGGCTGGGTTTGATGTCAAGGAGGATTTCGACAAGATCAAGGAAGACCCGCTGGTTGGCCTGGACTTGGATGACTCCATCACCTTGAAGTCGTGAGTAGCCTCCTCACCGAAAGAGGAAGATGACATTTCTGTTGGATCAGAACTGATGCGATATCTCTTTAGATACCCACTCTCGAAGCTGCTGGAGAGCTTTGCAGTCCGCGAACTGGCTCGTCTTGCGCCCGTGGACCGCACCGGTGTTGTTCTCAACTATGTCTGCCCTGGACTCTGTGTGACTGAGCTCAGTCGGAATGCACCCCCTGCGTTCCGAGAGTCGCTCAAGAAACAGCACGACCAGTTCGGCCGAACAGCCGAGGACGGTAGTCGCACGCTTCTGTTCGGCGCTGTCGCTGGCAAGGAGAGCCATGGATGCCTGCTCGATTCGTGCGAAATTGGCGAGTAAGTGAAGGATCCTTCTACGGTGTTTCTACTAGAGTGAGTTTGTGCTGATATCTTGAAACGTAGGGACAAGGTTCCTTGCTGGGTGACGGATGATGATGGAAACCGTGTGCAGCAGCGAATCTGGGATGTCATTTCTAAAGAATTAGAGAGTGTTGAGCCTGGCTGCGTGAGCAAGGTGCTTCAGTAGGCGACCAGCTTCTGGGCTCTTGGTTTAATAGTCCATGAATAGGAAGGATTGAACATTGGCCTGCAGCGAGACTAGTCCCACATCAAATACAGATCTTGAACTAGAGAAGCCCTTGGTGGAGTAAACTGGCAGCAAGCGAAGCCACAAGTTGAGGCATTTCAACTCCACCCAATTGTTCGTGACCAGTCGAATGAACAGCACGATGGGCTCTTAGATTTCCTCTACGTCCAATCACCTTCATCAAATCATCGGCCGCGTGGCCTAATGGCTAAGGCGTCAGATTTCGGTCCACCGAAACCATCTCTCTGAAGATTCCAGGTCAGTTCAGTTCGATTCACAAGCGTACCAAGTTCCCTTCCTAACATGAAATAGGTTCGACTCCTGGCGTGGTCGCAAAAAGCTCGTTGGAGCATTCTTTTTGCTCACTGTAGGTATTCTTTTTGGAGTGCCTTTGTTCAAACCAACTCATCATTAACCCTGCGGATCACTGCTCCCGTTCTCTCGACATCTTCTCCAGAGTTCCTCCCCTGCCTTATTATGAAGACTGTTTACCCAGGGGAATATTGACACTATTTCTCGTACGTCCTCCCAAGTGTGAAGACCCAGGGCCTCAGTAGTTTGTCTCATCTTTGGAAGCAACCATTCCTCGTCCTGCTCTCTAAATATCGAAGACCTTCCGATGAGGACGAACCAAAGAAAGGTCTGTTGTTCCTCACTATCCTGGCCACAATACGACTGACCTGCCTTGCGAGCTAACTCGGAGAGGAGAGGGTTCTCAGCGATCAACCGATCTAGGCCTCTTAGAAACGTCATCATGAACGCTGCTAGACCTAGGTGAATAAAGTTCTCTAATGCATTGGAGATGCGACTGCCCCCAAGGGTATTGATGGCGAGAAGCTGGTAGCCGAACCTGATGAGCCTGTCGTGAAACTCGAAGCTATTTAGCTTGGGTCGACGCGAAGCACCGCAGTCATTGATCAGTGATGCAGCATGTCTGACGTCGAGCAAGAGATCCCAAAGGGCATCCCCGAAATGCCTCGAAAGCTTCGCCTCGCAGTCATTAACGGCGTCCTTGTCCTTTGGTCTTTTGAAGCTGTTTCGACTGAACATCTTCCTGCTCCCAATCTCCACGTCGGCGCTCGTGAAGATTGGCTCCGCTCCCAACTGCAGGGCGTATTCGAGATCGATTCTAAATATCTTTTGGGTTAGGGTAGGCCTATCACTCGCAAGCTTAGTGATGCCGCCCCGGAGCGCTACCATTCGACGAAGGCCTTGGATGTGGATGCAGCCTCGAGAGTATTCGCCTTGGTGACGATCATACTGAGCCATCCCAACAACGGCCGCAATGGTCTCGTCAGAAACGGCGCGGTTTCCGGTGAGTCGCTCGTTGATGATGCGGAATGTCCGTGAGAGATGACGCATTGCATCTGTCGCGTCTTCTTTCTCGCAAAGGAGGTTGTTCATGGCGGAGATGGAAAGGGCTATAGTGCAATGGAAGTCTCAATTGGAGTTAGTGCGCTTGGTTGATGAAGAAAAGAAACAGGACAGCTCATACAAGCCTCATCCACGAGCATGTATTGTACCCAAATGGACACAGACGTGCCAGTACAATCGATTGCATTGTTTAACTCGGGTGCAAACCGAGGACCACTTAGAAAGTGAAATACTGGAGGGGTCAGCCTGGCAACTCCCACTCACTATGGTCGATATTGATATAAAAGACTGCATACCTCTCTGGGCAAGACGTCTTGACTCAGAAGCCAGTTGAACAGGGAAACACACGCCATCCGCAACCTGGCGCTCAATTTCGGGCACCGCATCCTCGTTTCTATCCGCCAAGAAGGCATCTTGAACAGTCTTGGGAATGCGAATCAGTGTCGTAGCCGTCATGACTCTGGGGGCCTGCGCCTTCTTCCGCGACGAACGAGCGAGTGTCCTCCCCGCATTTTTGCCAAGGGCGGCATGGCTGCGAATCCTCTTTCGGGCAGCACTATCGATGGAATTATTGTCAATGAACTCGAATGGCATGGCAGGCGAGCCTGATAGGATAGGATCTTGTCTGTACCGGTGTGTTGTTGAATGCACGGAGGCCCAACAGCGGATTGGACTCGGGGCTGGCAGGTGTTTGGGCTCCGGAGTTAACGGCGCTAACGGAAAACGGGAGAGGTTTTCGCTGATGCAGATCTTTTACTTTGAATAGATGCATTTTGGCACGTTTGAATGGTCAAATTATGTTACTGATACTACCATGTTATTTGTTCTCTAAGAGGAATCGAGAAGACTCTCTATCTATTCGTAGACTCCATGTGTTTGTTGACATTTGCTCAGAGCAATTCGACACACCATACTCATTGAGATGGGCTGTTTGAGGCAATTCATGCAGCCAATTGGGGACACAACTGGCCGTCTTGGGCGACAAACCTCTGAGCATGATACCCCTTGTCGAAGAAATGCCTCTTAGTCTCATGATAGCTTCTCCTCCCAACCTCTCTAGTCCTGCGAGCGAGAGGAGAGGAGAGGGAGGGACGGGACGGGATGTGGAGCACGCGGATCTCCGGTCCCAGCTGTCACGGGCTGATCCCCCGCAAGAGGTTCGCATCTTGAGCTGAGCCGAGGGCAGCTCCATTTGACGTTTGAGACGAGCTGAGAGCCACGAGGAGGGGTTTCGACCAAGGCATCGGATTCCCCAAGAAGAGTCCACCTGGCGGCGTCGGATTTTATACAAGAAGAGTAGACAGTAAGCACAGCCCAACGAACCATGTTCGTTCTTCAAGCATTGACCTCGCCGACTTATTACTATGTAGATGGCCCTTGAGAAATCTCTCAGCTCGCCGTTCAGCAAGGGCTGTGTGGGGTCGGGCCACCCGAGCACCGCCAGAGATGCAAGCCCGCTTATGCTGATCCATGTATATGCCGGCCGGTATGCCCGCGTCCTGATCTATGCATGCCTTCCGTCCTGCAAGCTGCCGAATCAAGGCCTGCCACAAAGTTGCTCGTGGAATTTATGGTCTGGGGGGTTGGGGGGGCGCGACAGCCTCAAGACGCGGGATGCTAGCTCACCTGCAGAGCCGCCGACTATTGACAGAGCGGCAGGGAGGAAGCTTGGCCATCTTCTTCTCGGTCTCAGCCGATCTAAATCAGAGACTCAGACATGATGCATGGTCGCATGGTCGCATGGGCATGGTTGGGTGCCGGAAGGCTACCTGCGAACAATGGTGAAGGTCCCCGAGCCTGCGGAGAGACCAACCTCCCCGTTTCAACGCCTCATCTGGGCTCAGGCTTCTGAAAGGACCCGACCTCTCCAGTTCTTGACAAGGTATTAATAACAATAAAACTTAATTGCAATCCTTGCAATCCTTCCTTGTTAGCCATTGTCAAGATCGGCAATGGAAAACAACCCTCAGCGGGCTTGGCACTTGTCTCTCGGCCGTTAATAAATTGTGGCGCAATGATCCAGATCCCCGAGCGACCAACGAGATGCTAGTTAATCGCGCGGGCGAGACATACATATGGACTGCAGCAATGTGGACAAGCTGAAGTGACAGACACACGGCAGGTCGAGGTATGTTACATTTAGCCGAGATTAAGTCCACTGAAGAGGGATTGACATCGCCTTCAATTTACTATTAAAGCTATCGCGCATTGCAATTGTTCTTCATGTTTTGGTAACGTGTGCTCAACCGTCTCTCTCCTTCGCTTCAGTCCGACCTTCTCCAGCCAGCCACATTCTTTTCTAGTTCTTCAACATGAAGGTCTTTGCGCCACTCGTCGCTTTGTCGGCTCTCTGGAGCTCTGCTTCAGCAGTACCCACGTACGGACCAACCTGCGACTGTACCGGAACCATCAACGGTGGAAAGGCCGCAGCATCCTACATCTGTCGCGATTCTCGCCTTGGGCCCAAGGTCCTTCCCCAAATGCTTCCTCTTGGTACATTCATGTCGGACTATAACCGGTTTGGTGGACTGAAGCCCGGCGAATTCATTGCGAAATGGACCGACGACAAGGGAGCTTTCAAGTACCCGCCACAGAACGGGTTCCAGCTCGATGCGACGGGCAAGGCTATCAATGGCACCATGGTCCTGCAAGTAGGCACTCTGGTTGATCGATTTGGAAGTGAATACGGTAAGAGACCTAGAGGCGTTTCTCATTGCTGGGAGAGCTGAATGCTGATTAAATTGTAGGCTCATACGTCTCTGCCGCCAACGCTCCCTACTCACAACGGGCGCTCCCCCCTTCCAACTTGGACACCAACCCAGACACACCAGACTTCCCCTACAACTACCACATTTACCGGGTCGTCAAGCCCCTCACTGTCGTCGGAGGGCCCATTGCTCCATGGTTTGGCCAGCCCGGTCTCGGAGCCCAGTTCTACACTGGCGATGTGGGCAACATCATGAAGCTGCTGGCCGACGGTATTCTGCAGCGAGAGAGCCCCAAGATCCTGATTGCTGGCCGGAAAAAGGGATGCTTTGATCAGTAATTTTAATCTTCACAAGTTTCTTGTTTAGTCTTGAGGGACACTATTATATCATGTATCTAAAAGTTCCTGGAGGATTAAGCCTCATAACCAGTATCTAAATCACTAATTCTGAATTACTTCCACCTTTCAAGCTCCTGTGTACGTAAATGCTTCCGATCTATAATACGGAAAAAATGCTGCAAAACTGGCGCAGGGAGACCAATCTTGTATGCAACAGCCTACAAGCCAAGAAGCCGTGGCTCGAAATTAGCGTAGCCCAGCAATCTCAAGTTCACCAGACGAGTCGTATTTCATTCAAACCGTGAATGGGGACAACGGCCACAAGACCACATTGATGTTCTTAACCCAAAAGTCCTGGTTGATGTTCAAGTTCTGAATTGCTGAGTACCCATGGCTCGCTATTCTCTTGATTTTGTGCCAGACCCTGACAACGAACGCCGACACCAAGCAAGGCGATCTCCCTTCGTCGCCCACCGACGAAAACTGTGCCATGGCTGCCTTCATGGGGGTGTTTTATCCTTGTCGCCTCACCCCGAGGAATGACTTGGGCAGAGTCTAGCAACGAAACCTGCATAGTTGACACTGCTTCATCACCAGTTGAGTCCTACTCGGCCGACCTCGGGAGTGAGATTTGCGGTTTGCCCGCGTTCCTGGCTTGCGCATTTTTGTTAATTGCCTGTCTCACTTGTTTCTTGCCCAATTCTCGTCGTTGTTGGGTAAGTTCTTCTAGTTCATGGCTTCATCTTCCCTGCTGTGGAGTAGGATCTGGGTAAGTATTGCCAGCAGAGAGGAGGGCCACTCGCCAACCCCAATGTCATTGACGTAGACATGTTCCGTTGGATGTCAGAACAAATCCTGCGGTTCAAATCTCCATCCTCGGGGCAAGGGATCTTCGTTGTTGCAACCGAAACGTTTATCGGGACGAAAGCAAGTTCAACATCCCCAATAAGGGATTGGACAACTCGCCTACATACCGCTTATTGTGACATAATTTCGCGAGATTAGGACGTCTGGACCTTTCCCTTGGCCGCGTGCTGCTGTAGATGATTTGTTGGTTGCTGGGAGGAAATAAAGAGAGGAAAGGTTTTAACAGGCTCTTACCACGCCCTATATTATGGGAGTTAGCTAATCTGGACGTTTTCTTCCATATTATGAAAAAATCCTATAGTACATATTAGGTCAAGATAAAGAAGGAGGTGACCACAGTACCTATGTTATAATAATATCCCCACAGCCAGCTCATAGGCTGCTAAAGTTGCGTTTTCGTATAATGCTCCAGCTTTATAAATTTGCCAAGAATATCCAGCTCGTGCTAATCTAACTTTTAGTCTGATGTACTATTTGGGAACTTGGCCCTACCTGGTTGAGGTTTTAAGGAATGTTGCAATAAATAAGGCCTCAAGTCTACTATATTTACATCAATATGTCAAGAATCATCCTTGTTTCAAAGCAGCATAGGGGGTAGATGGGGCTCATACCTGACCTCGGCACCCCCTGGGAAGATCGTACCAAGGAATACCTTCAACGCTGTTTGATCAAAGTAACTGGCCCGAACAAGGATGGGTTTCCTGCGTTGCGGTTTGGGGCGAGAAATGTTGATGATGGTGGTAGAAACGGGAAATAGAGGCTTCAGCGCCTAGTTTAGGCCGAAAAAATAATAATAATAGCCGACTGACCTGATAGTTGACAAGCGCAAAGACGAAGGCTTCGTAGATTTACAAGACGTATGGTATCTGTTTCAAAATGCCTAGGCCGTCATGATCGTGTTTCATATGCACATACCACTAAGTAGGGCGGTGCAATGAACGGCCAGCTTGAAAACATTGCCCTAAATTGCTGCGTCGCGCAGATCCAGTCTTCGCAGTCTCTTGTATTGTAGGTAACACCCCCCTGCGGACTTTACTATAGATTGAATTTACAAACGGCTACCGCTCCCAGACGCTTCAGAGTCCTCGCCTAGATTCAGACTTTGTTCAGACCTTCCGATCCTCAAGTGCCGCGCCAACCATTTCCTCAGAGAGCGACGAGATGGTGCCGTGCTGTCCAAAGTCTCGCTCTCCCCTCGCTGCGTACTTGGCGCCGTGCTGGGCACCGTACTGGGGACACTCGGCTCCATGCTGGCCACGCTCGGACTCGACACGGATGGGATATCCTCATCAGGAACTGATTGCGGGTCGTCGCTCCAAATCAAGGGAAATGTGACGCTGTGTCCGAAGACTACCGCCCCGTCCTCCGGGAGCGACGAGGGGCTTCGGAGCCCTCGAGTCCTCAGCTTGGGAAACTTTGTGGGGATTAGGACCTGGACGCGGTCGCACTGGCTCCCCGTCGTTCCCATGCAGTTGCACACCTCGAATGCCTTGTCGGGCTTGTGCCAGTATATGCTGTCCACTAGCTCCCAGAGAATCCCGTCTCTGCTCCTCTTTTTCATGATGTCTCGGATGACGAGGTTGCTGACCGCCAGTAGATCCTCTCCCTTAGGCAGCGCAACCCAGCGGTCACAGAAATTGACAGCGCCAGCAGCCTCGGCGCTCTCTACTGACCGGACAGGCTCGAGCAGCTCGCCAAATCCGTTCCCAAATAGGGTTACGCTGCCGATAGCTCTTGCAAAGTCTACCCAGCCCCCTCCTGGGGACCGGGACTGGAACTTCATCATTCGGGGACCAATTCTCTGCGCAGCCGATGCCAGGTCTTTGAACTGAAAGCCCTCTAGATGGCGCCGTGGTGATGCGCGGATCCTGGCACTAATGCCGTCCTTCTCCCCGCCGTCTTGCTGGTGGTCAAAGACACTTTCTAGAAGATGACACATGTCGTCGACTCTGTCGTGGAAGTGTACCCAGGTCTCTGTTATCTCGGTGACGCGCTTCTTCTTGACCTTGGGTCGATTCTGACTGGTCCCGGCTTCCTGGTCATCACCCAATTCCTCTTCTATCGTGGTCTTGACTACCCTCTCGTCCGGGTTCTTGAATATTTTTAGCTGCAGGTTGTCTGGGTTTATGAGCACTGCCCGCGCCGCAGCAACCCCCTTGCGCGTTGACTCTGCTTCTTGAATATCGTCCTGGTTGAGCAGTACAGGATACCCACGAACCTCGCTAAGCTTCAGGGATGCTCGGACAAGGTGTAACAAGGCACTCAGGGCGTGAACCAGCCATGCCCGGCGCTCCTGTACATCGTAGAACACGACATATCTATCGTCCATGGCTTCAAGCCTTCTGAAGAAGTCAGGTTCCGAGCCATTCCGAACTGGCTTGTCCTTTCTTCCTAGAACACCGGACACGCCGAACGAGATCAATTTTCCAATTGATATCGCGTAACGGTCTGCCCCAACTTCAGAAAACGGCTGTCGTAGAGACATGTCCTCCTCAATGTCATATGCAGCCTCCCTGGACCCTATCCAATATTAGCATCCAATGCCTTACCGCTTTCGTTTGCCAGTCTTACCCGCGTTACTTTTCACGCTCGCACACCAGCCAACAATGTGTCTACTTGTTTCGATATTTCTGATGTTCAAGAGCTTTCTGAGGTCAAAGTCTCCAGCGACTTTTGAGACTCGATCGTCTGCAAAGGAAAGGCGATTCCCGTCCTCGTTGAATATGACATGCCAGAAGACGATACCTTCGGCATATTGGGTCGGGATCAGCATGGTAGAGAAGCCTTTCAAGAGAACTCTGTCACCGAAGATGGCAACACGGCGCGTCTGTACCAGCCTGGCTAGAGTACCGAGATCGATCTCAAGACCTTGTTCCTCTCCAGATCTGCGCCGCACCGGGAAGCCGTGAACCACTACCGGGTTTCGAAACAAGTCCTTCCAGCATTGGCCGTTGGGTCTGGCCGATGGCGACCGACGTGCTGGTTGGGAGCTTCGGACTCGACATGTCATCTCGTTCATCTCGTTCATCTTGGCCTCAGCATCCAAGAACGGGACAACAATCGCTGCTTCGTCACTTGGAGCAGAGCGGAGCGCCGCTGTCGTCCATGCAAACATCTCGCCCACCTCAACGAGGGTGTCCGGTACTCCCACTGCTTCCAGGGCAAGACAACCCGTTGGATCAATCCAGGTGACGAGCTTAGAACCGTCAAAAAGTACCACTATTGAAAAACAAATTAGTAGGCAACCAGTCATGAAGCGTCTCGTAAACATACCTGAGCACCGCGAACCAGGTTTGGCCCGGACTGCACCCTTCACTAGTCCGATGAACTCCTCTCCAAGATACGGCCAAGTCCGAATCAGATATTGCGAGCATGGCATCGCCTCAGCTACTCCTTCCACTCCTTCGGTGATGGTGATGGCGCCTTCAAGGGCTTCGCCGGGCTCTTCTGCATACTCCTGCTCACGGACGAAAGCCAGCGGGCTCCAGTCCGACCGGAACACCACCTTGAAAACTGGCGGCTTTGCCTTGCTAATCACCAATCGATCTCCTCGTGATGGATACAGCCTTGCTCTGATAGCCTCGGAAATCCTGTGCCTCGCATCGTTCTGTGGCGAATAAAGGAGGATTTCTTGGTCCACTCGAGCGAGCAGCCACTTATAAGCGGACGACGCTGTTACAACGTCCCTATATCTTGGGTAATCATGACTCTCCGCATCATCCTCTGATTCCTCCCCGGAGCTGTTGTCGCTTCCCCAATCGTTTTCCTCGTGTTCCGCCTCGAATTCTCCGTGGAAGGGGGGTTGAGGGTTTGAAGTCGACGTCCAATCGTCGGCCAATCGGTCTATATATACCATAGCGTCGGTGTTGGTTGCGCTAGTATAGTCTGTCATTGCATCTTCATCAGGGAACTTTTCTTCTGGCCTTTGTGGGTGAGGGTCAATTGTAGTGGCCAGAGCCGTGGATTCGTCTGCGCTCTTCGTCCACGTCTGTCCCTCCGTTGAACTCAGCAGTGCTACAGATTTTCCCTTTGAGTCAGTGTTTGTGAGTGGCGCGTGGATTACACTGCCCAGAACAGATTCGCCTTCGTTGGAATTTCCCTGTGTGTCTGCAAGCTGGCGAGTCGAGTCGAGCGTTGTTGTAGAATTAGTGTCCCTTAATTTCAAAGTGCCGTAATCTTTGCTGTCGTACTTCTTGTTGAGTGTCATTAAGATATCGGAGACGTCTTTACAGCGTGCTCGATCTTTCGGCTGCACTCGAAGGAGACGGTGTTCAATCAGGTCGAGAACATGCAAGATAAATCCACTGCAATTCTCTTCAGATCGCAACCTGGACATTTCCTATTCAAAATGTGAGTCTATTTCCTAAGCCGGCCTTAAATGATAGATTAGTACGAACGTCTTTAACACTCCCCTTAAGAACTTGTCTGCTTGAGTCACCAGCGAAGAACTTGTCTTCGGTCAAGAACGGAACCTTTCCATCCGGGCCCCCTTCGCGTTCATCTGACTCTCTTCGTTTGGAGAACTCGTCGACACCCTTCCAGCCGCGGGTATACCATACGAGGAACTCTAGGAGAATGCATCCAAGTGTCCAAAGATCGGCGGCTGGGCTCAGCACCTGCCCGTCGTACTCCGGGGCTCGGTGTGTTGGACCGATTGGAATGAAAGGTTGCTTGCTGTAGAATTCCGTGAGGCCGAAATCTGCGATCTTGAGAACTCCATTGTCCTCCTTAAACCAAAGGATGTTCATGGGGCACAGATTGCCATGGCACCCTAGAACAGGCCTGTCGTCCGTAGTGAACCTGTTTGTATTCTTAGGAGCGTTGTGAATCAACGCCAACCCCCCTGCCAACCCCGAGAACTGCCTTGCCATCCACCGAACTGAGCCAGGGCTTATCGACGAAGGACGGAGATCTGGGGTTTGGCTCTGCCAGAAGTGATACAGATTTCCACGAGCCGATGGGAATACCAAGCTTACCTTGGTCCCTTGTTTGATGGTAAGGAGAAGCCTGTTCAGGTGTGGGTGATTCTCTCTCGCAAGCCGCATCAGGGGTAGGGTTTTCTTCTCGAGCTGGTCGTGATCCTCATGTAGAGTCTCGACGGTAAGAACGATATTATTTTGGTCCTGGTCCCCAATAATATTAATAGCCAATCATTCCATCGAGTGTAGAGGTCACGTACAATGGCATCATTGCCTTTGCTGCGGTGAGCTGGATGAATCTTAACTTGTCGGACTTCCCCAAAACCGCTAAAGCCAAGGGCATCTTCATCTTCCTTGGGTGGGTCTTGGAACCTGATGAAAGGAAGCGGTACCTTGGGTGATAGGTCGTACCAAAGCACCTTTGAGTCTTCCTTACTGCTAAGAACAAAATATGGCGCCAGCATGTACCATTGATAATGTTCAAAGGTCTCATGAGAGCGCTGAGACCAATTCTCAAATGAGGAGATTCGTACGAATTTGCCCTCCCTGTTTCGACAATGTAATTGGTTCTTAGTGACCCCCCTCTCCTTTGCACTGACGAATTCGAAAGGTAGGTGGCTGTCATAGATTCCTTCCCTGATCAATTCCAAGATCTTCGGTACCTCTTCCATGAGGACGAGGACTGCAAAAAGTTTCCTTCGAGTTGTGATTTTCTGGGTGGCATTGCGGAGTGTCGCCACCCAAATATCACGAACTGTTTCGAGTAGGCTGGTCTGATCTTCGCATATGTTCAGTGACTGGACCTTCCGGGTGACTGAGTTTCTGGTGATGATATGATTGAGATCATCCACCGGTAGAAAGTCTTTGTGTGACCAGACAGACTCCTGGAAGGCTTCCCGGAGTCGAGTCTGGAGATCTTGCTCTCCTTCATCCTCAACCTGAAGTTGATGGACATCCTTCGGGCTCCCAGTACGGCTGAAACCGCCACCTGCATCCGAGAGGAGCTCGTCTAGGGATACCCTCCCCTGTTGCTCAGGCAACGCCGTATCCTGGAGTTGCTTTGGGTCACCACCGTCCTTGATGATACGGCCTTCTGTCTTCAGCATTGCGTGCTGTTCATCGGGAGAATAAAAGTTGGGATGGGTGAGGTGGGGATGTCGGAGCCGAGTATCGGAGGTGCTGGAGTGGCCACGCGCTTCTAATTCATCTCTGACGGCTGGTTCATGTTGTTAGCCTAAGCTAGAGATCCAAGGGAGGCCTCGCATGTTATGAGCCGCCCGTTGGATTGGACTTACGGAATGACATCGTTCACATGGGTTTGTTGAACATTGCTGATTGCACTGGTCGTCTTCTTGCTTGACTCTGGCTCAAACACTTCTCAGGCGGATGGGAACTTATTAAAGTAGAGTATTCCCAACTGTTTGCCCCTCAGTACTGATGAATTGAGCATTTCCGATTCTTGTGGCGCACGCAAGAGTCGAATTGGCTGGTGGCTAAGCCGCCACGTGGTTCAGCTCAACAACCGTCCATGGGCAGGTACTCCGTACTCAAAGCGCAGAAACAAAGGGGCTGCTAAGCGCCCTGAAAGTAAGGAAATGGCGGGCGCATAGACTGCACACCACCCACACGGCAGAGTACGTGATTGCATCAGCCTCTCCGAAGGATGCCTTATTGGGAGGGTTTGAGGGTGGCTGGACAGTTGAAAGGATGGGTGCTGGTGAGATGAATTGTGGTGATGTGGGGTCTGTTGGTGATGAGATGTGCCTCGCGGCAGCCTCATGCAGGAATGCGGAGGGGCTGAGGGTGATTTATGTACATGTGACCCCTTAGCTGATGCCTGGCAGAGCCAAATGCGCATTTTCCAACTGCAGAGTAAGTTAAGCCTTGCTACAGGGCTGGAATCTTATTCCAGAAGGCAATTCAAACCAAAGTCAGCAACAAGGCAGCTTAGACACAGAAATACACCATGTGTTGTTCACAATAAAGGTAGACCAATCGTAGAGCCCCTTGCTCCCTATAACGTCCCTATACAGGTATACATAGATTACACAGAGCACACTTTTCAATTTAAAACATCGACTGGAAACTTTTGTTGTGAGACTTAAGAAGAAAGCAGCAGTAGAAAATGGCTTCCGACTCCTCAAGATGACCCCAAGCAAACCATTTCGCCGTTCCATGCAATGGCAGACGATTAATGTCTAGGGACATTTTGATTCTCATCGAAATGCCCACCTTCTTCCACGTTCAAGTGAGCGTAGCTTTCTAGTAGATTTGTCAAAATGTGAGAATCTACATCCTCCTGCTTCTTGACGACGCTGACTGGCCAGTGGCTTCGGACCGCCTGCACCATTTCCCGTTTTGCGTCCGCTTCCTCCTCGTCTACACTCATGGTACCTTTCAATAGAGCGAATTCTCGCGGACGCATTCGTCCCCGGATGACCCGGAACAGGGCCTCGGCGAGGTAATGGTTCCGGCGTTGATAGTAAAGGCCCTGCGCAACCAAAATGAGAGTGGATCGCAACGTTTCGAGCTCCGACTCGGGTATTTTTTCGTCAATGCTATCAATGCAGTCATAGCCGGTGAGCATGAGCGGGATAACGATGAACAGATCCATGGCCTCGAATCCATGGCGGAGATAGTACAGCCGGACGAGCGTCTGAAGCTGCTTCTTGGCATCGGCAACGATTTGATTCGGGAAAGGCTCTTGGGTCGCTTCCGCGTCGAGTAAGGGTTCATAAATCGTCAGTATGAGGTGGTGATAGTAAATGCTATTATTATCCGACGTTAGCAAGATGCAGCCAATGGATTGTGTGTTCCATGTTAAGCGTGGTGCTTACTGAAGTTGTAGGTGTCCAGGAAGTACGATTGTCCTTGGCTGCAGCGGTCCTGGTAAGCCATTATACCACCATTCAAGTCGCTTACGAAACCTATTAGCTTTGTCAAGGGTTATCTCCGAGTCTTTCGAATAGGCCGCTTCGCAAACTTCGTTCATGATAACCCGGAACTGGCTTCTTGCTCCGAAGATGTGACCAAAGTACGATGGTGAAAGACTGCGGTTTAATGGATACTTGACCCATATCTCACCATACCATTGTGCGTCCTGTGACGGATCTGGTAGTGGCCAAATCGGAGGCTTCTTGAGCAGTGGAGGGAGCATAAAGGAGAAGGCCACAAGCCTGGAACAGTCAGCAGCTAACCAAGTTCTAGAATGAGTATACCCACGTTTCCCAATTGTACAGAGCCCACGCAGTGTATGCCCTGCCACTCTGGATTCTGCCGCTCTGTCCATCCACAGCGTCAAAGATGCGAAGCTTGTGAGCCAAAGCAACACTATGGATCCTGTACGGCTGTCCAATCTCGTCCAGGCCGCACAAGTTGTGAATGACGCTGAAGAGTATGCCGGCTTGTATGGTTGTAATGCGGGGTTCCATGGCTTCCAGTTCCCATATACGTTTCGCTTCGGCGAGAAAGCGGTATATGAGCGTATCGGGATTCCAGTATTCCACGCGGTTCGAGAATCGTGGGTAGCAGACCTGGGACTAGATTAGATGGGCTCGGATAACTCTAAGCAAGTGGAGAAGCATCGTACACAGGAATAGGCAAGAACCGTGTTGACGAGGAGCGATGAACAAAAGTCCATTCGCTGTGCAGCCATGTCCTCCAAGAATAAATCTTTCTGAAATGCCGCGGTGAATTGGTATTCGCAACGAAATAACACTCTGAGAAGATCTCGCATGAGCACATCGTCGGAGCACACAGTGGTCCACGTTGATATCTTGACATCAGAGAGGCGAGGTTCAACAACGTCTGCTGCATGGAATGGTTTTAGATAGAGACTTTGATGGTCCTCGGAGATAAAATTAGCAGTAAAAAGGGAGGCGGTCTGCTCCGAAGAAGTTGAGTATCGGTTGGCGGAGTAGAGTGATGTAGCTTCGTACATCAACGAGTCCAGGTACGGGTTGTTTCGGGCGTAATCTGCCGGCATTTCTGACCGATATGGGAACTCATATCGGAGCCGAGTCTCGGGCACAACGGCCATTTGAACCAAAACATCCCCGGCCTTGACTTGCTTGAGGACTGTTGCGATATCAATTCCGGATCTGATTCTTTGTAAGACACCTTGAGCGTCTTGATCTGGCAAAGTCTTCAATAAGTCGATGATTTCCTCATGGACCGTGGCCCGATCTCGCGAGCCGTGTCGGCGTCGGTTGAGGGCCTGTAGTCGTGTTTCTCCTGGTCGTGCAATGTACTGGCATGGAATGTGCCGTTGGACACAGCGACGACATGCCGGCCTGTCGCCAGAGCACTACCCCCGCAGAGTTAAAGTTCGTCTCATCGTAGATGTTTCGGACATGGCCAGGAAATACCTTGACCTTGTGCTGACGACATGCGTTACAAGCTGCTAACACGGGGTTCAGCCTCGGATTTAACGAACCGCCTGCTGTCGTCGAGGGCGGCCGACTTGCCTGTGCCGGACTCGGCAAGAGACGGCGCAAATGGCGGCTGTGGGAATCTGGGCCCTGGCCAGACATAGGAGTTTATTCAGGCCTCAGCCTTGTCGCAGACGGAAGAAGTGATGGTTTGAGGGAGCATCGGGGACGCGAGATGAGAGAGGATGCCCGCCACATACGTCATCGTGGTTGCACAAGGGTGCGTTTGAGTTCCTAACAACCTATACGGATAACTTCAGTGAGGCTGCGAATGCCCAGACAAGGCCTCTAAACTTGGGGGCAAAATACGTCAGCGGCAAAATCGCGCTAGTGAGGTGTAATAAGCGGCAGCAATATTGGCAGGTTTCAGCTTGATGTTCAGCAGATCTGCCGCTTGTCGCCATGAGCTGCTGTTTAGATGACTACTCACGGCGCAGCCAGTTGCTGTCTCTCCACTTTTAAGGTGGGGGCATTTGATTGGTTATTTGACTTTGTGTTGGGACTCCGCTCCGGACCAATCACGTCCGAGTTAGTAACGTGGGGCTATTGAGACCAATTCAGCTGCGGGCTACAGTCAGCTCCTGACCGGAGATCGCGCTGCTTCCAGAGCTTTTCGATAATGTTTCTCATGACGAGAATATTCCCTATGCTTCGCACGTCATCCATCTGATCCAGCACTCCGAGGATAGCAATCCGTTGCTGCTCAGATTGTGACTCGCAGGCAAGAATGAAGAGAGGCCATGGGCTACTGGCAACCATTACAGCTTCAAGGGTGTTAAATGCGTCTTTAAGGTACGTCGTTCTGGTAGCATCATCTCCATCAATAGGGCAGACCCGTTGCAAATAAAAAACTGTTGCCAGGCGATATAATTCGGCAGTAGCCAAGATTTGCATCCGCTTCAGAGGGGGTCACGCGTTCGTCCTCGTCAGAATCGAGGCACTGGGCCATCTTGCGAACCTTTGTTTCAAGCTCAACTCGACGTTGAAGAAGAGTTGAAGCCATGTAACCCTCGATGCACTTCGCGTGGTCCGCACGCAGCCGGCTGATATGGTGGATGATCTCAAAAAGCTCAATAGAGCAGCCAAGACATCCGACGATCTAGGGTCTGGTTAGGATGAAGAGAGAGAACGCTGAAAAAAACTTACAATTGAACCGTCGGCCTCTGATGTGTGTAATATTGCATGGCACTCCGCATCGTCATCCTCATTATGAGTGGGCTGAGTAAAGCGAGCAAGGACGTCGTAATACAAGAACCATGTTACAAGAAACGCCGATGGGGGTCTTTGGGCATGACTGAGGCGTACGAAGTGCAGCATGTTGCGAGCTTCATTCAGATGGACGTGCCAGTTTCCTTCCTCTCTGTCAAAGACCTAAACAAACGAAGTCAGCGGCCAATGCGATTTTGAGCGACAGCAGTACAGACCCCTTGCATAGACATCATCATGCAAGCAGCGAGCTGGGCGTCCACATCTTCAGATGGACGGCATCGACTGGCCGTCACAGAATCAGAAAGCTGCCGCAGCGCATTCATCTTGTATGGGAGTGTGGCAGCGCGGCTGAGATGACGAAACGCCGAGATTGAGAGCAATGGGTTGCGTAGGGCCGAAGCAGACGCTGCTTGGCTGAACAGGGCCATAGGCAATATTTCGGTACAGAATCCATTACGGGCTTGAGTAGTTGAGATCATCGGAGATATGACTTTCTCATCTTTTCGCTCATTGTTAGCCCCTTACAAAAATATATCAGTTGTTGATTACGCACAATAGCTCAAGAGAATCGCATCTTGACCGAGCAAAGGGGGATGGAGACAAAGGCCACAGTCCATTCGAAGTCCTCCAGCTAAGGCTGTCAATAGATCGATACCCAAAACATCAATTCTCGCAAGAACGATATTTTCGAGAGTAAAGTTCAGGAACTGTCTCCCGTAATATTGAGATCTGGCTTCATGTTGATTTCCTTGCGACACATGGATCGTAGGACCCGGTTTACGGCGTCTCCCATCAGGGCGATTTGGCCATGTCAGTCGCAATCCGTATCCAAGGCACGTTCTCTTCGTGCGCAGGCAGTTATCGCACGACGGAATATTCCTGTCACAGCCAATCTTGCGCTCTGGTGAGGTTAACATCAGGCGAAATTGTGTCACGCGCCAATGTGAGCTCACTTTTACAAGTCCAGCAGCCCTTCTGGGACTTCATCCTCTCGGCGATATCTCTTCCAAAGGTCCATGAACGTCTGTCAGCCGGCTTCGGCGGGCGGAGCCCTTAGCAAGGTTAAGAATATGTCGGGAATGGGAGTGCGAGGAGATGTTGCTTTTCGGCAGATTTGGTGATTGGTGTTGAAGGCATATGATATTTATCAGACGGTTGGCTGTTGAGTCATAATTATTCCAACATGGACCACCGGATCGCCAAGACTTTACGCCGCGTTCGACATCGCCTCATGGGAGTGAGTCAACTTCGAGGCAATTGGGAGTTCTTTACACAGATATGCATTCGTAAGTTAATATCCCTTTCCTGGTAGCAAATGCTTTTGGGGGTTTCAAGTCGGCTCCCCTTCTTTCTGGGAACACGACATTACAAATAATTGAACAGAGCTAAAGTGATATTGCGTCTCAATTCCACCTACGGAGGATGACATGTATGCTATGGAATTTCGTAGGATCCATTACTGACGTCCAATATAAACAGCAATGCATACGCCTCCGGGATATGGTGCCGTAGTTACCTTGAAACCATTCTTGGGGTCGTCCAGGAAAGCTCTGAGGTCCTTGTATCCCTCCGCAGCGGCAACATAATTATCCACGACGACCATGGCCCCGACTTTGAGGCGCGAATGGACAAGAGAGAGTGCCGGCAGAGCGAGAGGAGTCCAGACTGATTACACGTTAGCCATCACTCCAAGCTGATCCGGTTATTGACTTACTATCGAGCAACACAAAATCAACTTGTTCAGGCAAGCCCGTCTGGAGCGTCTCTCGAAGATCCCCCTCTCTCAACTCAATCCATGGCTCAACCTCGCTCCCCGCTGCCTTCCAATGTTCGCGGGCCCTCGATGCCTTGTGCGGTTCCTTTTCTGTCGCAATAACCTTGCCAGCCGAGTTCTGCAGGCTCGCGTTCTGCCCCACGGCGAGGGCTAGGTAAATAGTACTCACACCAAACGAAGTGCCAGCCTCAACCACGAAGCGCGCCCCGGAGGATCGGAGGAGAAGATAGACAAGTGCGCACTTATCGGGGTCAAGGGCTACGAACTTGTCCAGAGCGGCAGAAAGTGGCTGCGCGGTGCTGATGAAGGCGGGCTCGGCCAGCGCTTGGGCGTGAAGGTCTCGCAGGAGTGTAAGCGTGGGAGAGCTGGCCTGCACCGAGGCCAGCGCGGTGTTAATGATGGAGTTGTCTGACATTCTGGATGCACAGTTGAGCAAGCTTGAATACACAGTTAGATAACAACTTGGTATGATAAGGGCAACTTTCTAGCAGTGACAAGAACACCTTTTTTATGGTTGAGGCCGTGCTCGTCCACCCGAAGGGCGTAAAGATGCATGCGTCTGTCTTTGTCAACCGATCTGCTTGACGGTTGATTTGATTCGTCCAAATCAATCATGGAACCCCGCTTGATCGCAAACTCTTGCCAGAATTTCCAAGAATTGACTCATGCGGGACATGCGGAGTTCTTCGGTAGTCCCCGTCGGTTGTTGGTGATGCCATCTTGATCTATGTGGGAACGGCCTGTAACTTGCCTTGTCTTCCCTTACCCTTCCTTGTCACGGCCGTTTCGCTCGTATCATGCACTTATTACCGGAACGCAACCGGCCATCCCACACCCTGTTCTTAACAGTACCTTTAAGGAGTCCTGAGGAACTCTCAGCTCTACGTGACCTCATCGCTCTTCGAACAAACTGCTGCCATGTTGCATACCAGGACGTAATCCACCCAGCCTGACCAGACCCAATTACCCTGTCCACATACCGGATTGTCCAGTAATCCCACGGTCCCCCGAGGACTTGTGGCTACACCTTGAGGACATTCATAGCATCTCTGGAGAGCTTATGAAGAAGCCCAAATCGCACGATGAGGATAACCCAGATACGGATGGCGCTTACCATGTGTCTGCTGGATGGATATCGTCTGAAAGCAGGGCAATTATCAACATCCCCACAGAGGGCGGCGCGTGTCTTCATCAGGGATTAGCGAGTGTGGACAGATCTGGAGTGAACATGACAGTACTTCTGGCTCAGACGTGCAGTCTTCGTCTTCTATCAGCTCTGCCAACAGCGCTTACTCGGATCAGGGGGACGACGCGTCTTTACGTCCTGAATCGCAAGGTCACTAGATCATTGGTTCCTGAGACAACATGAAGGTAGACCAGCAACGACCTCAACGCACAACAACCCTGGAAGGGACAGGCGATTTCGCTACGTCGTCCATCAATGGGCTCGAATCAACGACTCAAGAGTAGGGCGCGTGGGATTCCTGTTCGTTATCCCGCGCGGTGGTACGAATCGAGGACATATGGGAAGTGGGCCGATTGTTGGCTAAATGGCAGCAAGGAAGGCGGATTCTGCATCTTGTGAAATGGAGAGGCTTCTCAGACGACGCGAATACTTGGGAGAGGCGAAAGGACATCGGTAGCGAGCCAGTCAACCAGTTTGACGCGATGTTCTCCGACAACGGGGGAGACCATGAAGGAGTGGAGCTAGGTAAATATGATAAATAAGATAAGACTGAAGAAGTAAGGCCTGGCAATAATGCGTGTACAAGGAAATGTACTAATAGGATGCTGGGAAAACGCATGTGCATCTAAGATACGTATGTCTGTGAACCTTATCCTTTATTAATTACCGTCCTAATAACCAAAGATCTTATTCACCTCAGAGACAAGACTCTCTTTCCCCTTGTTCTGTTCCGACTTATGTAGAGGCCTCAAGCCCATAGCGAGCCTGCCAGGGTCGCTCAGGATATCGTCAGTAGTTCCTCTGTTAAAAAATTCGGATTCTCCGGAACCACCAGGGAAGTCAGGCGGAGGGACTCCCTTTAGAAAAGCGTCCCGCTGCTGCGCAACATATTGCTGCGTATCGTTAGCCATATACCTTGCTTAGTACAGGCTAAGCATCTTACCGCGTTACTGGGAGTCAGTGGAACCGATGGAATGTAGAAAACGCAAGCATCGTTCTTCCCTGCGTTCTCACTCTCTGTACCGTGAATGGTATCGGCGCTCCAAAAGACTAAAGAAATTAGCGTGATCCTACCTAGGCGTGATAAAGACTTACCAGTATCACCCGGCTCAACAGTAGGATAAGGTATCATGGTTTCGCTCAGTAGTAAATGAGGGTGGTGATCAGGATTGTGCTCTTGCGCAGTTCCGGGGTTTGCCCCGTGGAGGAAGATGTGTCCGTCGTCATCGTCGAGGCAGAACTTCCACCCATTCAACGAGCCCTTCTGGGTGGGTTTGAAGAATGGGCGGAGCATCCAGTAAGCAGTAGATGGCTGCAGGATGGGATGGACAACAAGAGTCCCTGGTCTGATCAGCGGCAATCTGATGTACATATGCTTTGCTAACGTACCTTCATTGGGTCCATGATGAGATAATCCGAGCCAGCCTTGGAATGTGCGGAAGACGGAGCACCCTCCTGGTCCATCGTACATGTTCATGTTGGCATCGAGCCGACCAGTCAGATCCCAGGGGTCATACTTATTCCACTTTGCACCTTTAGTCATGTTCTTCTTTACGTGAATTATTGGATCTTACCTTTCCTTGGAATATCTTGCGATAAACGTGATTGTACGCTTTATCCTCCCACCGTTCTACGCCTCCACCATCCACATGGGGAGAAAGGGCAAATTGTGTATCGCCAGGTGGACGAATCTGCACTCGGTCGCAATAAGAGAGTGGAATTTTAAGATCAACTATCAATATTGAGTCAGCTTCCATAGAGAACGATGTTGTAGCAGCGTCGCTTACTTTTCTGATCAGCATCAGCAGTGTAGAACTGATTCATCCACGCCTGCGTGGCGAGCATATTTGGATGCGACCTCGCCTTGACCTGAGACTGACTCCAGTATGACTCGTAGACGACCTTGTTCATATTAGAACGAATTCAGGATATGGAATCAATAGCCAGAACTGACCTTTTGTTCTGCATCCGATGGGAAACCCTTGAATGCATGCTTGGAGAAATACCCGCGGACGTCGCTGAGAAGCGCTTCGGCGGCATCTTTCGGCATAACGCCCCTGATGACAGCAACACCGGTTCGTCGAATAGCATCGATGCTGGCTGAAGGTACAGTGTTGCCTTGGATGTCGGAGAATTGAACCTGAGGGATGATCTGTTTTATTCAGCACCACGCTCTGATTCGACGCGAGAAAGCTGAAGTGTAAACCAGTGCAGGCAAACGTACAGATTCTCGCTTTGTAGCAACTTCTTCGGTTCGGATCTTGAGAACCTCGACCAAATCATCCCACGATTTCTGGATTTGCTCCTCAAATCCAAGAGTAAGTTTGCTCTTCAGGTCTCGAAATCGGTCGGGTAGTGGTTCGGCCTTTCGACCAGAGAATGATGTAAAGACAGACGAGATATCACCCTCCTTCTTGTCTTTTCGGGCCAGAGGCACAGCGTCGGTCGCCATGCGCCGTTTGGTGGCGATTGTTCCCGCACATTCTCCAGCACGGAATTTCGGACATTTGAGGCACTTTGATGCCATGGATCTGCTCGGGAGGATACTCATCATCGCGTTGCTTTGTTGTGGAGGTCACTCTTGAAATGCCGATGAGGGCGACTATGCGGAGTTCCATATCGAAGGGCTTTCTTTACTTTTATAATCCCAAGCTGCTTGGGGTGGCTTGTAGGTAGTCATCCTTTTGACGTAGCTAACCGATACATCCACTTTGTGTTTCTAGTTGTCCAACCACTATGTTCGAGGCTTCATCAAGCCTACACCAAAGCCTCTATGTCGATGAATAACACATACACGGTGTATGGTCGAGGAATCATCCCCGCGACGGTCTTACTCAGAACCTCTGGGTATCGACTAGCGGAGCTACCCAACTCGTTACTTCCGCCGCGCTGCCCCTAACCACAGAAAGGCCGCATGGTTGAGTAGAGAGGGAATACCTTATTTCAACGTGGCTAACCTTGAAACAGTTAACGCGAGTGATTTAATTCCTTTAGAAGACTGTTCCCTACCTAGTTTCATTCTGAAGTAATATGACTGGTTGGAGGCAATCACAACCTGGAAAGTACATAGACTGGAATGACGCTCAGAAAGTAACTGTGCGTAGGGGCTTACAATGACGTTGATGTCCTTAATAAGCTATGTTTAAACGAACAACCTTGATTCGATAATGAACGTTCAACACCTGTTAGTCTATATACACTGGGAAACGGGACAAGGTTTTAATTCTTATATCGGCCAATGCACCCAAAAAGTTATAGTGTTCACAAGGAAGCATGATTTATCAGAGGATGGCTATGAGAGTTGCTTGTTTCTCTACCCCCATGTTCTGAGGCAACGCAGCTGGGGAGGTGCTTCCAGCTGAAAGGGGGGAACTTCACTAACCCTCGTTCATCTTCTGTTGATAAACCTTACAGAGTTTGCTTTATAAATGTTCTCATGTAGACATATGTCTTGATAAACAACATGTCTAGCTGCTGAGCTTTGTTGTGATACTTGACGGTGATGCCGGCCGTCTTCTTTGTCTGTGACGAAGCCCGAACCAAGGGCAAAGAAAGCGTGGCGATATGCAAGCACGTGGCATTAAGCCAAGACATCACGAGATTTGATGATTTGGGAGGCAATCGTACCTCTCGCAACCTGAGGAGCATGCCCCATCTAGTCGCGTCCGACAGTTAGCCGCAAAACAAGCAGAGACGAGGCACGACCTTCATACGACCTCCTCCGTGACTGTTCTTCGCCGTGCGGGGCCCCGCAACAAGAGTCAACAGCTAATCTCGTTTCTGGATCTAGAGTTATGAACCTGCACGAGATCGAGTATGCTCGATGGTTGGATACTCCCGAGTCACGACATGGGGAGATCCTGGTAACAAGCCTGGCTCCACCTACTCCGTGTGGACCCGGCAATGTAGCCGTTAACCCAAGTCACTGTAAGGTCCCGGACACAGAAATGGTGATTTGCGGAATTACTTAGTTGAGAAGCATGAAGCTTTCATAGTCGGGGAACGGAAGTACCGTGAGACATGATGGATCGGTATTGTTACGTGCTAGGTAATCGTATTGCATCTGGTTTGTTCTTCATTCTTCGTTGATTTCTTTGTAAGTCTCTCATGTTACTACAACGGCATTGCTCTGATTCCCTTTGTTCCTTGCCGCTCCCGCCCTTCATCTCTAAGATGCCAAGACGCCGGGAAGCATCGCAGTAAATTCATTATTTGTACCACCGACTAGGACCTATGAGATTCGATCTAGAGTCCTTCGGAATTGCTCAGCCTGCGTTTCTAGCCGTTTCGAGGAGTGTCCCGGTGAGAAAGTCCGCACTGGTAAGGAGGTCAGCCTTTCTCCGCCGTCGGCCATTCGTTTATCATCGCATGTAGTTACTTGTCATCCCGAGTCAGCTATTACCAGTGTGGACGGCCGGCTTCTCCTCATTCTCTGCCCCATATGAGTCCCAGAATTCAGCCCGTAGCCTCCACTCACTCCTAGGTGCTAGACGGGTCGAGACAAAGCTTGACCGCGAGTTAGGCATAAATGCGAGTCTTAATCCAAGCTTTAGAAATATGGTCCTAAGGTTCTATAATAGGGCTAAGAGAAAAGGGCCGAAAAGGAAGGTTCATGCAGGCAGTTAGGCAGTTTTAAATGCGTTATCATGGCCTCATGAGATAGCATAGCGTTAGCAACTAGATAATAAAGACCAGGATGGTAATGAGTCGGAGTCTCAGAGAGGTATAAGATGGGCGGAATATCCTAAAAAGGAAACCCCGGAGGAATTGGACAGACGCACCTCAAACCCGGACTGGGGAAAGTATTAGCATCTGGTCAAGAATCTTGGAGGTCCAGACCCCTCGGCCATGTCCTTGTCTGCGGAGGAGGTAAGGTTGATTGGTGTCACTCGTGGTCCCTCGTTGATCTTCCTTTACTGCGCCTTGACAACTTGATCGCACAACAAGCTGCCCCATTCCTTGTTGCACAATCGCACTCGCCAAGGAATACTGTGTGACTTGAGCGAAAGTGCTTTCATCTTCGTTCGTCGAATCTTAATCTTTTGCATCTCATATTCTGGTAAGACCGCTCGTTGCTACGCCATGCAAAGCCACTACAGTAGTTGTAGAGAGCCTGTCACACGAATTGGATCCTAGTACTTTGGATTGGCACACTCCACACTATCCAAATAATGGTGTAACTAGACATAAGGAGCGAGGCGTAAGATGGTGTAAACTGATTGTCGTGTGTTCCCCTCACCAATCCCCAGATCCTCCCCTTAATGACCCCAAGTGGCATTGCCCACTGAAGTGGTTTCCAGGCCTACCAGGTCATTCCCCTCCCTGCTCCCTGTTGCGGAGCCGACCTCTATGGGGTTGGACTCCCTGAACCTTCTTGCTTCCCCAACTTTGTTCTAGCTACCCCGGCCAGACAGATAGAGGCTTGACTCGTGAGACCTTCCCTCACTGGCCTAGCATCCAAGCTTGGATGACTTCTCCATCTGGGGGTGGAAGCTACCCCGTACTGGGGATGTCGTTTGAGGAAAGGCCCTGATGATGAGTCTTTCAGTTCGTGGAGTACCATTTGCACTCAACCTTGGGTTTTTGGTTACTCTCAGTGTTACCATGTTCCTATATAAAGGAAGATCGATTCCTCATCAACTCAGTCTGCATCAATTAAGCATTCCTCGACACCATCCTCCAAACTGCGAGAATCAAGACACTCTTCCTATTCTGAACATCTGCTTCGTCATTATCATCCTTTCCCAACCTCTCTTCTTCACACCACCATGGGTGTTTTCCGCAAGGCTTCTCTGTCGCGGCCAGAAGGCGAGGCAGGCAAAACATGGCCAGCCATTGCCATGGGCTTCTTTGTTGCATTTGGCGGTGTGCTCTTCGGCTACGGTATGACAAGTTTACTATCGCGCAATGTCTACAGAGGCTTACTACTTTCACAGATACTGGGACGATCTCGGGCATTCTTGCTATGCCCTACTGGCAGAGTCTCTTTAGCACTGGCTATATGGACCCTGATGGTAACCCTAATATTACTACCACCCAGGAGTCAACTATCGTCTCGATTCTTTCAGCCGGCACCTTCTTTGGCGCGCTTAGTATGGCCTTGCTTAGTGACCATCTCGGCCGACGTCCTGGTCTGATTATTGCCTGCTGGGTATTTAATCTTGGTGTTATTCTTCAGACTGTTTCTACTGCTATCCCAATGTTCGTTGCCGGTCGATTTTTTGCCGGCTTCGGAGTCGGTCTTGTCTCTGCAATGAGTATGTCTCCCCTTGCTTTGCTACTTTTACCTAGCTTTGGTACTAAAAGGCCCCTAAGTTCCCCTCTATCAGTCCGAAACTGCCCCTAAATGGATCCGAGGCGCTATTGTTGGTACTTACCAGTGGGCTATTACAATTGGGCTTCTTCTAGCTGCTGTTGTTAATAATTCTACGGGCATGAGGAACGATACAGGCTCATACCGAATTCCTATTGCTGTCCAATTCGCCTGGTCGCTTGTCCTCTTCTTCGGCATGTTAGTTCTTCCCGAAACGCCCCGGTTCCTTATTAAAAAGGACCAGCCCGAAAAGGCTGCTCGTTCTCTCGGCCGAATTCGCCGTCTTCCTGCCGACCACCCTGCCGTGCAAGCAGAGTTGGCAGAGATCCAGGCTAGCCATGATTATGAGAAGAATCTTGGACAAGCGTCATATCTGGACTGCTTCCGTGAACCCCTTCTGAAACGCCAGTGTACGGGCATGGCTATTCAGGCCCTGCAGCAACTTAGCGGTGTGAACTTTATATTTTATGTGAGTCAAGCCATTTCGAGCTGGTCATATGAAGCTATCTCGAGCTGGCCATACGCTGTGACTAACTAAGACCCAGTATGGCACCAAATATTTCCAGAACTCTGGCATATCTAGCGGCTTTATTATTTCTATGATTACCTCGGCAATTAATGTTACTTCGACAATCCCCGGTATATATGCTATTGACCGATGGGGCCGCCGTCCTCTTCTCTTGTGGGGAGCTATTGGCATGTGCGCTTCCCAGCTTATCGTTGCTATCTGCGGGACCCTCTCAACTGGCCAGGATGCCTCTACTGGCGAGATCTTTGTGAAGAATCTTGACGGGCAAAAAGCTGCTGTGGCTTTTGTCTGTATCTATATCTTCTTCTTCGCTTCAACCTGGGGCCCATTAGCCTGGGTTGTGAACGGGGAGATTTTTCCTTTAAAGGCTCGAGCTAAGGGTATTAGTATGTCTGTTGCTACTAATTGGCTCTTTAACTGGGCAATTGCATTCTCAACGCCTTATCTGGTTAACTATGGTAAAGGATATGCTAATTTGCAATCCAAGATCTTCTTTATCTGGTTTGGAGCTTGTTTCTTCTCTATTTTCTTTGTATACTTTTGTATTTATGAGACAAAGGGTCTTTCGCTTGAGGAAGTTGATCTCCTCTACGAGGAAGTTTCGGTCGCGAGCAAGTCTACGGATTGGAAGTCTTCTACTACGATGGTTCAGATTCAGGGCGGGCCCTCCAACGGAGAAAAAGACCTAGCTACCAGGGAGCTGAACGCCTCGCACTATGAGGGCAATCATTCCGAGAGTGTATGATGTTCGCAAGCTTCAGAGCATTGGTCTCTGCCCCATAGTCATATCACTATACCGACGCACAGCGATCAGGATATTTCAATCATGGATACCACCATCCACTTTGCGAACCGACACATGGGGTGACTAGGCATGAAATATTCGTTTTCGGTTGGTTATGGAAGATCAGTTATGAAAATGAGAGCTTCAGGCAGCATCGGGTGACCTCAGATTGATCGTTAACTTTAGATCAGGGGACGCTACCTGCAAGCACTCAGTACTACTATAACTTTAACTACCAATTAAACCATTTTATCGCTATAACTATTCCTCGGTTAGGTATATAGGCAACTGTCTTAATTGGCAAGTTACATTTAGGCGAGAAGGGAAATTGTAGTATCTAGATTTATAGCCTAGTTTGTCTATTTTTAAATCCAAATCTTAATATAACCTCTTGCTGCTTTAATAAAATAAGATTTAGCGCTAATTAATTTGCACTTACCTAATACTTATTTAATATTTATTTTACTATTTAAGCTTATTAAGTTATAATATTAACTAACTAAATAGCTAAGCCTTTTAAATAAAATTTATAAATATTATAAAAAATAAATTAAAATTAATAGTTAGAATTATATAATAAAAGAAAGGGGCAGTTTAAAAACTAATAGCTAGGGGCATATTAAATAAATATAAAATAAATAAAATATAATTTTTAGCTTTTTATATATAAAATTATTTGTATTTTTTAAAAACTTTTTATTAAATAATTATTAGTTTTAATTTTAAAAAGTTATTATTAAAGCTTTTTTTTTATTTTATAATTTATATAAAATAAATATTAAAATAATAATAATTATTATAAAGTTAATATTTAATTAAATATAAAATGTAATTATTAAATTAATATTTTAAAATATTTAAATATTTAAATATTATATAAAAGTTTTTAAATTTATTATATAAAAAAGAAAAGATTTAAATATAAGATTTATAATTATTAATAATATTTAAAAAGCTATATAATACTTTTATAATATATATAAATAAAAGAATTATAATACGGTTCGGGCCCCTATGGGGCTTAAGCTGCAGCTTAGCTTCTGACCGCCCCGCATTGCGCGGGCCCTGTGCTATTGCGGCAAAAGGGTAAGTCGAGAATAATAGACTGAAGGTCTGATTTCTAAGCTGCACTTATAGGGGTTAGGTCCCGGTGCCTACTGGGACCACACATCGGGCCCAGCTTGTAATAAATTATAAATATTTCTTTTTAATATTAGAAAATTAATAGTTTTAATAAGTATTTTTTAATATAATTATTAGCTTTTTTTTAATAAATATTAATATATTTAAAAAGAATTTAATAAAAAAATTAATTTATTATTAGAAAAACAAGCTTATATATTAAAAAGGTTTTTAATTATTAAAAAGTTTAGTTTTATATTTTATTATTATTAAAAAAGCTAATAATTTAAATATATAATAAAAGTTAATATAAATTAAATTTTAACTTTAAATTTATTATAATAAGCTTTTTAATAGGGCTTATAATTAGTTTTAAAATAAAAGTTTTTATTAAATAAACTTTATTTTAAAAACTTTATTTTAAGCTTTTAATATAAAAGTATTTATTTTTTCTATTTAACTTTAGTTTATATAATTTAACTAATAATATAAATATAATAATTAAAATATTTAACTTTTTATTAATTAAATATAATATAATTTAATTAAATAATAAAAACTATATAACTACTTATTATATATTAAAATATATAAAAATTTTTAAATATATTAAACTAATAAAAGATTTTAATTATTATAAGCGTGGCCTAATAGTTATTCCAGGCTATTATTATAAAACTAAAAGTATATAATAACTAGAAATAAGCTAAAAACTAAACTAAAAGTAAGCTAAGGCAGCTTAATAGTAAGGCTATATAAACCTTATAGTAAGCTTATAATAAGGGAAAACTCTTTCCTTTTTTTCTTTTTAATTTTAAATATTTAATTTTTAAGCTACTCTCTATTATAACTATTTAAGTCTAGCCCCTTATATTATTTAAAACTTAACCCTACTTTCCTTATTATAAGTAATATTATAATAAGGAAGTTATATATATAATATAATAGAGAAATAGCTATATGCACTTAATCTATAAATTATTAAAGCTATTACTTAAGGGGCTTAAAAGTTAATTTTAATTGCTCTTAGCCCTATATAGGAGCAACTGGCCGAGCTATATAAGTGCCTTAAACTAGCTAAAAGCCTGCTAAAAACCCCCTATATTACACCCCTTAAGACTACCCTAAGAATAGCTTCTAAAATAGTACTAGCTCTACTTACACTTATAAGGCATAAGGCGATTTTAAACCTATTTAAATTTTCTAGTATTTATTTTAAATACCTTATATAATTATAATAAATATATAATAAACTTATATTAAATAGGTAGCTTAATAATATTTTAAACTTTAAAATATTTTATTTTATTAACTTATATTTTAATACTAGACCTTAATAGGTAGTAGCTACTTATTATACTATTAGAAGTAATAGGGGCCTTTTTAAGCTTAATAATTTTATAGCTTATTTTAATTAAACCTATTTTAATAGTAACTTTTAAAAATATATAGTAGCCTTATTATATAGTATTTAGTAAGGTAAGAATATATTTTTTACTTTCTTTCTATTAAGGTTTAAATAAACCCTATTAGAAGTAGGAGGAGCTAGGTAGGAAGATAATATAAAAATTACCTTTTTAAAAGGAGCTTTTAATAAAAAGCTAACTTTTAGCTTAACTATTATAAGGTTGCCCCCCTACTATTATAATTAGATTATACTTATAAGTAAGGTTGCTTAAAAGATTAAATAGGCATATTTTATTTTTAATAATATTATTAAAAGGTTAGTAAGAGAAAGTAATAGTAATTAGAGGGGCAGCTAAGATTAAAATATGAATATACTAATAATAGGAGTTAATTAAGTAAGTGTAGAAAGATATAGCAGCTCGGCTGCCTTAGCCCCACTAGTTATAATAATATAACCCCTTTATAAGTACTATAAGTATAGCTAAGAGGGCTATTTTATTACTAAATGCCTTAAGTTTGCTTACTATTAGCACTATTATAAGAAGTATAAAGTTAGGATAGTAGTAATTATAAAAATGTTACTAGAAATCTTATTAGTATTTAGTAATAATAGTAGTAATTAAAAAGATTAGGGAAATAAATAGCTTTAAAATAAAATTAAGTCCTAGAGCCTATTAAAGTGGAATATTAAAAGTAAAAAAAGTAAAAAAAGTAAATATTTAATAAGCTAGTAGAAATTAATATATAAGTTAGTAAAGAGTCTTATTAAATACTTATAAATAGTAATTATAATATATATATTTTAATTAATTTTAATTTTACTTATAACTTTTACCTTCTATTTATATTAAAAAAACTATTATAATTTTATAGTTTTATTAATAAGCTTATAAAGGAAATATTAAAAAGAGTTATAATTCTAATAGTAAATATTAATAGTTTTAAATAACTCTTATATACCTATTTAATAAAAAGGCTAAAAGGGAGCTTATTTTTAAATAAGCTTTAGCTAGAGGCTAATTAAATAATATATAATATAAAAGTAAAATAAATATATTATAGCCTTATAGAAATAATAATAACCCTAGTATTAAAAGAAAAGCCCACTTAAATTAGAACAATTTAGGCTGCTAAGCTTATATTAGCTTTAGTTTTTATAGGGCTATATAAGCGGGCTAGGATAATATAAAAATATAAAGACTTTATAAAGTATAAAGTCTGTACTATTAGCCTTACTAATATTAAAAAGGCCCTTAAAAAGAAGGAGTTAGTATAAGTGGAAAATTAAATTTTAAGGGATATTTTAAAAGACTACCCCTACCTTTTTTTACTTATAAAAGCTATATAACTTCCTTCCTATTAATTTAATAGTAATTATAAGATTAATTTAATTAAAAATAAATATAATAATAAGCTAGCCCTATTATAAGGGCTGCTTTATATTATATTTTAAAAAGAGTTACTAGTATTATAAAAGGTCCTTTCTAATTTATTTAATTAAGGGTTTATATAAACTAAGTACTTACTTATAGTAGCTCTAGTACTTTTTATAAAAAAACTAAAAGGGGGACTATAGTTTTATTATAACTACCACACCCTTAATATAATTATATAATAAAACTACTACCTACTCCTGCTAATTATTAAAACTCTTTATAATTTAATAGAAGCCTATTAGTTTATTAAACTAAATATAATTACTACTTTTTATAAGTTTTAAATTACTAAGAGCTATAAGGCTCGGACTGCTTTTTAAATAAGGTTTAGTTTATTTAAATGGCTAATATGCCCTTTTAAATTTAATAGCACTTCTATTATATTCTAATAGTATATTAATAGTATCTTTTAATAGTATTTAAACTATTTTATAATAGCTTATATAAATAATATACTTATTTATATATTTAGCTTTTAAAAGAATTATATAGTAAAGGTCTAGTAAGTTTTTAATACCCTTTAGGTAATAGGATTTACTTTAGATTTTAAAAAGTATAAATTTATAATTTAAAAGGTTAAATATTTTAGGTTTATTATAAGAGTAAGAGTAGGAGTAGCTTATAATCTTAAAAAGTAATAAGCTATTTATAAGTAAGTAGTGCTAATAATAGTAAAAGGGGTTTAAAGTTTTATTAGCTTTATAAACTACTATTAGATATTTATTCTAGGCTTTTTAAGGGTTATATTCTTATTAATATAACTAATAAAAAAGAAAGTAGACTTTACTTAAGGGTATAATAAGTAAGTAGTATTTTAAAAGTTAAAATGCTATTTTTATAAAGCTTTTATTTTTATTAAATAGAAGGAGACTTAAAAGACTTAAGTTAAGCTAGACTGCTTAAATTATACCTTAAGGGGAGTCTTAATATAAAAAGACTTATAAGGGTAATACTGCCCTATTATATTTTACTTATAATAGTTAACTTTAGTAAAATATAACTATTTAATTTATAATAAGGAGATACTAGTAGTAATAGACTATTTAAAAAAATAAAGCTTAATACTAGTTACCTATAAGTTTTTTATAATTATCTCTAATTATAAGAATTTAAAATACTTTATATAAAAGTAAAAGCTTATAAAATAGTAAGCTTATTAAATAAGGGAACTAGTATAATATAACTTCTAATTAAAATACTATTTAAGCTATAAAGCTATAATATTAAATATATTAAGTTACTATAAGTAAGATTAGCTATTAGAAGTAAATAATAATTAAAAGAAGGGCTATATTATTTAGCTAATTTCTAGCTATATACTATTTAAATTACTTTAAAAGTATAAAGTTATTAAAACTATACTACTTATAGCTAGAGTATTTATAGAGAATATTAAACTGAAAGAACTATAAGAGAAAATAGTAAGAAAAAATAATACTTATTAAAATGCAATTATAATAGTAAGGTAATAAAACTACTACTTTCTAGCTAAACTATACTTATAAGTGCAAATTATAAAATATAATATAAATAAAAAAGGCTAACTTTTATATTAAAAGTAATTATAAGTTCCTAAAGAAATAGTTTAAAAAAACCTAATAAGAAAGTAAAAAACTTATTATAAACTTATATAATCCAGATTAAGTATAACTTTATAATAAGAGGGCACCCTAATAGAAATAGAATGCTTATTATAATTAAAAGAAAGTTCTACTAGCTAGGGATCTTATAGCTAATTTGCCATTTTATATAAAACTATTATATTTATAGTTATTTAATTATTTAAAAGTAGACTAAAAGAGGACTTTTTAAGCTGCTACTAATTTTAAAGTGAGCTTATTATAACCTAACTATGACTTTATTATAAAGCTCTTACTAATAAGTAAAAATAGCACCTAGTTCCTTTAAGTTATTAAAAACTAGCTAATATAAGCAGTTATTTTAAAAGCTATAAAAATAATAAATATAATATATATATAGTAATTTTTAGCTATTACTAGT